>CM039679.1:306014912-306654912 GCA_022537955.1 Schmidtea mediterranea | reverse complement strand
GAAACAATTTTCGCTCTCAAATAGCATTGTCACAATATTTTATGTAAGATTTGTCTACAGCATATGTCGACATTAATATATCAAAATATTTTTTAAAATTTAAATAAGAATCAAATCAAAAGCAACAAAATAACTAATAAATTCTATTTGACAATTTATATATTTTGCGATATTTACATGGAGAGCCGCTTGGCCAACGCAATATGTTTTTCTGAAACCGTTTTACTTTTCATCAAATGAGAAATCTTTTCTGCATTCTCTAAGATCTGATTTTCACCTTGGAATTTCTGAAATAAATCTTTATTCTGATGAGAGAGAAAATGAAAAAGTTACCATTTCTTGTGTTTCACAGAACGAAACAGATTTCAAATCGACTTTTCTTGCTGATCCTGAAATAATTGAGTTGTTCATTTTTATTGTTTTATTAAAAATAAATAATTCAAACAAATTTTTTACTTAAATTTTTTTTTACAGAATTTTAAATGTTTGTGAAATTATTGAAAATTAAGTAGAGCTTTGGTGAAAATATTCGAACAATGACCCTAAAATATTTGGAGTTTGAAAAAACAAATTCAAAAATAACTAATTGCAAATAAAAAAGCCAATAATAATTTAAAAGCAATGTCAACAAAACATAAAAAAAACATCAGAAATTTATAAATAAATATTTTGCTGGGGAAATTGGTATAGGCGGATGCCGATATATTTCAAACACAATCAAAGGGGGTCTCCAGAAGTAATTATTTAATGAAAACAAAAGTTCTTAAAATTTATTATCCAATGAAAAATGAAACCCTGAATAGTGTGAGAAACCCGAGTTTTCAATAATATCAATAAATTAGGCATAAGCAAATTAGGGAAAGGGAAAACTCAAAATAAAATGGAACCCAACTTCAATTAAAATAGATAGAATGACCTCGTGGTAAATGGGTTATTTGAAAGCTCTAAAATCTCCAATTTTACAATAAATTAATTTTCTTAAAAAACCCGGGGAATTGCAATCAAAATTGATAACCTCAAAAAGCACTCTGCCATAATTAACCTACATGTAAAGCAAATTTTGAGAACAGTACAAAATGAAAAGATGAGTTAGTAAAATCTACAGTTAGTCAAAGACAATTTTCTGGAACTTTGAAGGTTAGAATAAAAGCCAAATATATTTTAAAGCAGCCAACATAAAATAAATAATTATTAGAGTACTAGAAAGGAGAAATCATGTTGTAAGAAATATCACAACGCGAAAGAGAAAAAGTGTTATTGAAAAGCATGTGGATATAAAATTTTGTAAACTGTTATAACTTTGAATAAACGTTATTGTATTGGGTTGTTCAATTTATTTGAATAAGAACACATCGGAGTCAGAAACTTGTACAGATTTGTAATAATACCTTACAAATAATTTTAGAACGAGAAGCAGAGTTTTCAAGTGCATTATTTTTTAAATTTCAAATTAAAAAGTATTTTCATAAAATAACAACGAAATGTTAAAGAGGAAAATTCTAACGTAAAAATACCTAAATTTTGAGTGTTTGTAGTTTCGTGATCAAGTGCAATTATAGTAAATAGAAGACCCAGAACAAGAACTCTATCAATCAAAAATTTGTGTTAGCAATAAATTGAAATATTGTTGTTGAGGATACCTAAAAATTAATATTAAATATTTAATATTAAAATAAACAAAATGAGTGCGGTAATAGGTATAATATAAAGGCTATGTTGCTCCAGAATTTAGAAAAGTAGGAAAGCGGAAAGAAATGGAAAAATGAAGAGTAAATATCAGAAAATTGAGAAAACCAAACAATGAAATACTTCAAAATCGTTATTAATTAATGGATACAAATTTTTAAAAAAAACAAACAACAAAATTAAAATGTAATAACTGTATTTCGACAATTTGTTCAATATACTGAATTAACTACCGGGGAATTCCGGGTAATAAAAATTTGGAAAATCAAACAAAATTGCATATTTTAACAGTTGCCTGACATAGCAGGAATGAAAGGAAATAACGGAGATTGTAAAAAAACGCAAACAAAATTGGAATTATCTCACGTACTAATAAACAACCTATTAATAGGATAAACACAAATTGAGAAATCAGAATAAAATCGAGAAAATAACTGAGAATAATACAGAAGAGTAAACCTACAAGAGAAAGAGACAGATATTTAAACATTTTGAGAAACAGTGTTACAGAAAAGAGAAAGCAAATTGAAATTAAAATACCCCCAATATATTAAGTAAGTTTGATTGTAGAAGGAATTTTGTGAATTATTAATTTGGACTCTTACTGACAGTCTGACATAATAATCCCTGAGTTTCGAGAAGTGAATATTTAGCAAAATCCAAATCGATTGTAATTGTAATAGTTAATAAATATTGATATTGTCGAGAACGTTGTTGATATTCCAGACAAGCTTGGAGTTAAATCAATAATTACTAATTGCACATTTTATCACCCTAACATAGTTATAAATAATATTGGAAAGACAACATTTGAAATAAGACTTTAAATTAAGTCAACGAAGCGATCAGTGCATATTTCACAGACATCTATCTTATACTTCGTCACAGATTTGAAACCCACCCCTTAAACGATTTATGGACATCCAATAAAGTGAAACAGAATCTTCATAAACATTTATAAAACGATAATATTAAACATTTAAACTATAAATATTTTAATTGAATATTCCTTTATTATTTCCGAAATCTTTAAAAATCTTTAATAGGATTTCTATTTAATTTGAAAAATACAAATATTTTGTTTTTCGAAAAACATGAAAAGTAATGTGATCAAATTACAATATAAAGATTTTATAATAAAATAGAATTTTCAATAACCTTTTCATTGACTCTATAGTATACTAATATTATTTTCATAATCTTTTTATTTATTACTAAGAAATTTAATTACAAAATTCTGTCAAAATGTGAATTTTGCCTGAATTTTATAATTATAAATAATTAATTCGGGGAGAATATTTCAGCCAATCAAATCGCATTACAGATTAAATCGACAAACAATAGATTTGACTGATAAATCTTGGGAAATTTATCCATTGTTTTTCTTTGACTCGTCTATTGATTGAAAAGCATTATAACAGAATATCAATAAACTTTTAATATCACATAATTATTTTAGAATATAAATGACAATTTATCCATAATATTATTTTTCACAATCCATCATTTTTAATATATTAATATTTATTTTATATTTTGTTTATAAACATTTATTAATGAATTTAAATTTAATTATTGCCATATTATTTTTTTAAAATATCAAACTCTGTAAATAAGTCTAAGAGCGATAATTTTTAAATTAATTGGGTTCTGATTTGCTAATTTTAATGAATTAAAATTTCTAACCCTAATTTTGTGATTTGAAACTGTAATTCCATAAATATAAAATAAGAAAAAAATTTGCTCAATTAATATTTTATTATGCACTCATTAACCTATTTAACACCTGGCGGAACGCATAAATACGTTCAATGTTTTTTTTTAAATTAACTAAAAAAATATGTTTCAATGCATTTTAATTAATTGCAAGCATGGATTAAAAACTTTAAAATAAGAAATAAATAATATAAATTCGTCTTTTTTTAGTTAATTTAAAAAAACATTGAACGTATATATGCGACCCGCACGGTTAACAGGTTAATTATAATAACTAAAAATACTGCGGCGTAATATGTTAGACTCACGATAGTTTATAATTTATAATAAAACGAAAAGCGTCACTGTACTTTGATTTGCTCTCCCGCATATTATTAAACATTGATGACAAACAATGCTTGTAAAACCACTACAAAAATTTTATTTTTTATTTGATAGCAACCTCAGGCCTTGCAGGCTTTTTGACACTGTTTCTGAATGTGGTTATTACAATTTACAGCATTTCCTCTGTTACGTCCAACTATGTGTTATTTCTTTGGAGCAAAAAACTACCTACGTTTACGAAAGACAATCTCTGCTGCCAAGTTCCTACATAAACCGGAGTTTCTCGATAACATTTCCGACGGCCTTGATGATCTTGGTGATCACATGATTGTTCGTAACAGTCAAAAGGTATGCAAAATACCACTGTACTATAAAAGGTAAAAGCCACTTCTATATTCGTGTACTACCGCAGACGATTTATTTAGAATATATTTAAGTATTATGGAATAAATTGACATAATAATTGTTTGAAAGAATTACTAAAACAAGTTGTAAAAATTTAATTATGGTGAATTATATGATAGTTGGAGATGTGGTTTTGATTAAGGCGATTAATGTCTGAAATATTTGGCATAGGCAGAAGACAGAAACGTAAATTTTATTAAATGGAAAAGGAAGGTTCGGTATTAATAAAAACACATTCAATTATCTTGCGAAAATATCATTCTATGACAGAATAAATGACTGTGGCAGGGTACTTACCGTATATTGTGTTTCCTTAGTCGGTTCGCAATTATCCGGAACGTTATATTCGTACATCAGATGGTTCCTAAAATCCAAGATTCACTTATAAGTTGGAGGTGAAAATTAGTTATAGGTATTTTAAATATTTTTTTATTTTTTTCATAAAAAAAGTTAATTTATACAGTTTATAAAAGTAAACAAAGGCCA
Organism: Schmidtea mediterranea; assembly: GCA_022537955.1. Classification (NCBI taxonomy): domain Eukaryota; kingdom Metazoa; phylum Platyhelminthes; order Tricladida; family Dugesiidae; genus Schmidtea; species Schmidtea mediterranea. The sequence continues at coordinate 306,650,295 of CM039679.1, read as the reverse complement.
ATTTCAGGTGTTGTTTTTAATTCTTAAATCTTCTAAAAATTATCAAAGAAAGAAGGAAAAGTTTTTATTATTGAAAAACTGTTATACACTATATAACATTTCACTATATATTTCGATCGTTTTTTAGTCTTTTTCAGGCTAGAAATCACATTAACAATAACTAAATGAAAATAAGAAAAGTTAAACAAATTAATCAAAAATAATCGTACAGTCAAACCTCCTACAAGTCGATAGATAGGTTCTTAGAAAAGGCCGTGTTGTAGGAAATCGCGTTGTAATATTCATGAATTTTCAATTTATTGATTAATGGTAGTGAGTATGTAAAAAATGCTTCGAAATTTAAGCAGTGTTTTTGCATTTTCAATTAATACTTAGTTAGATCGACATTAAGATATTTAAAATTATAAATCATCAGACAAACTATATTTCAAATAAACAAATGTAGATGAAAAAAGAAATTTTGTAAATCAAATGAAATTAAATTTACGTTAACAATTAAACAACATATGAGTTCGTTTATAGATATTTTATATTTTGATGCCTACATAAAATGAATAACTAAATCTAGATTTCAAAAAATTGATCATTCACTACCATTAATCTATAAATTGAAAATTCATGATTGAAAATACATAACATCAAAAATCACAAAAAAATAAACATGGATGTATAATAATAAACTTACTATCTTACCTGTTTAATCATTTAATTTAACCATATTTATCGTAAAATAAAATTTTTCCGTGATCTGCTTTGTTCTGTTACTTGAAAAACAAATAATTTGTACATCATAAACGATAATGGTAGTAAATAATTTTGTTTGCCAGATCAAGAAATTTTTATAGTTTACGAACATCGCGTTGTAGGAAAAAGGAATCGCGTTGAAATAAAAGTTTCTTATTCTTTGAACCCCGTTATAGCAAAATCGCGTTATAGGAAGTTTTACTGTAATTCAATTGTACCAGAAAATATAAAATTTAAAATTATTTTAATTTTAAGAAAATAAACTTGTAAATTAATTTTCAAAAAAAACCTAAAAAATTATCAAAAATTTTAAAATTCTTTTTACATAATAAAATCATTTTAATATCCCAAATAAATACAGCACAATCGTAATTTAACAAATCAAACCATTCAGCATAACAAAAAAATATTAAATACCTAGGTGAGACAACCAAACCAACACAAGACAAAAATTACAAAAAGAAATCAAAATAGGAACACGTTGGAAATTGATGCAAAAACAAAAAGAGAATGGGAAGCTAGTTGCAACTACAGGGTGCCAAACAAAATCACAAATCCAGACAATGAACCCTTACTAATCAAAGTTGAAAATATTCTTTGGAAAAATTCTTTTAAACAAAATACGTTTTTATACCGGTTCATAATACAACAATTTTTAAAACGGTTTTTAAAAGATTTTTAAAATTAAAAAAGTGAAAGATTAAAAAAAATACCGAAATAAAAAAACAACAAATAAAAAAATGGATTGTGTATGACAATTTATATTTTGCGATATTTACATGGAGAGCCGCTTGTTTAACAGAATATGTTTTGGAACGTTTTGTCTTGGCAATATGTTATGGAACGTTTGCTATGAAAATAGTTTATCTCATAAAATAATTCATTTAGTATGTATTGCTTTGTGTGTATTACAATATCGTTGGGCGACTAATAGTGACATAATCACATGTTATCACATGATCACTGGAGTCATACGTGAAATGTTGGAATATGGAAACATTTTTCGCTATATTTTATTTTTCAATATTTTATGTTAGATTTGTCATCCAAATATGTCGACGTTAATATACCAAAATAATTTTTAAAGTTAAAATAAGAATCAAATCAAAAGCAACAAAATAACTAATAAATTCTATTCGACAATTTATATTTTACGATATTTATAAATTTTATTGAAAACTCATGTTTCTCACACTATTCAGAGTTTCATTTTTCATTGGATAATAAATTTTAATAACTTTTGATTTCATTAAATAATTACTTCTGGAGACCCCCTTTGATCGTGTTTGAAATATATCGGCATCCGCCTATACCAATTTCCCCAGCAAAATATTTATTTATAAATTTCTGATGTTTTTTTTAATTATTGTTGACATTGCTTTTATAATTTCATTGCTTTATTTTATTAGCAATTAGTTATTTTTGTGTTTGTTTTTTCAAACTCCAAATATTTTAGGGTCATTGTTCGAATATTTTCACCAAAGCTCTACTTAATTTTCAATAATTTCACAAACATTTAAAATTCTGTAAAAAAAATTTTAAGTAAAAAATTTGTTTGAATTATTTATTTTTAATAAAACAATAAAAATGAACAACTCAATTATTTCAGGATCAGCAAGAAAAGTCGATTTGAAATCTGTTTCGTTCTGTGAAACACAAGAAATGGTAACTTTTTCATTTTCTCTCTCATCAGAATAAAGATTTATTTCAGAAATTCCAAGGTGAAAATCAAATCTTAGAGAATGCAGAAAAGATTTCTCATTTGATGAAAAGTAAAACGGTTTCTGAAAAACATATTGCTTTGGCCAAGCGGCTCTCCATGTAAATATCGCAAAATATATAAATTGTCAAATAGAATTTATTAGTTATTTTGTTGCTTTTGATTTGATTCTTATTTAAATTTTAAAAAATATTCTGATATATTAATGTCGACATATGCTGTTGACAAATCTTACATAAAATATTGTGACAATGCTATTTGAGAGCGAAAAATGTGCATAGTATACTATAGAGTCAATGAAAAGATTAATGAAAATTCTATTTTATTATAAAATCTTTATATTGTAATTTGATCACATTACTTTTCATATTTTTCGAAAAACAAAATATTTGTATTTTTCAAATTAAATAGAAATCCTATTAAAGATTTTTAAAAATTTCGGAAATAATAAAGGAATATTCAATTAAAATATTTATAGTTTAAATGTTTAATATTATCGTTTTATAAATGTTTATGAAGATTCTGTTTCACTTTATTGGATGTCCATAAATCGTTTAAGGGGTGGGTTTCAAATCTGTGACGAAGTATAAGATAGATGTCTGTGAAATATGCACTGATCGCTTCGTTGACTTAATTTAAAGTCTTATTTCAAATGTTGTCTTTCCAATATTATTTATAACTATGTTAGGGTGATAAAATGTGCAATTAGTAATTATTGATTTAACTCCAAGCTTGTCTGGAATATCAACAACGTTCTCGACAATATCAATATTTATTAACTATTACAATTACAATCGATTTGGATTTTGCTAAATATTCACTTCTTGAAACTCAGGGATTATTATGTCAGACTGTCAGTAAGAGTCCAAATTAATAATTCACAAAATTCCTTCTACAATCAAACTTACTTAATATATTGGGGGTATTTTAATTTCAATTTGCTTTCTCTTTTCTGTAACACTGTTTCTCAAAATGTTTAAATATCTGTCTCTTTCTCTTGTAGGTTTACTCTTCTGTATTATTCTCAGTTATTTTCTCGATTTTATTCTGATTTCTCAATTTGTGTTTATCCTATTAATAGGTTGTTTATTAGTACGTGAGATAATTCCAATTTTGTTTGCGTTTTTTTACAATCTCCGTTATTTCCTTTCATTCCTGCTATGTCAGGCAACTGTTAAAATATGCAATTTTGTTTGATTTTCCAAATTTTTATTACCCGGAATTCCGGAATTCAGTATATTGAACAAATTGTCGAAATACAGTTATTACATTTTAATTTTGTTGTTTGTTTTTTTTTAAAATTTGTATCCATTAATTAAAAACGATTTTGAAGTATTCTCAATTTTCTGATTTCTTTTTAGGTATCCTCAACAACAATATTTCAATTTATTGTTAATACAAATGAAAAAGGAGTTCATCTAAAAGATATTAAATCAATGGCATTGACAATAAAAGTGAATTCCGGCTCGAACGATTTAAGAAGCGGTTTTATTTGGTTTCCCGTCGTCAAGTTCCCTGATATGTAGAATCGGAACCAAAAAGTACTATAACGAAGGCGTAAATCAAATAGTTCATACAAACGATTCAAAGCAACCTTTACAATTACCGAAGCCACCACATTTATTGTTTTCAAAATAAGAAAAAATCCTAATATTTAAACGACTGTTTTGTTGACGTTAATAATACGAGAATGTGTGAAATTTAATTTGTCATCTCAGGAAAATTTTAAGGATTGGACAAAAAATAAGTAATTATTTAAAAAATGAACATTCTTCTATCTATCTATTTCGGCGATTCCTATTTCAATTATTACAATTTACTTATTTTTCACTTTATTATGACTCTTCTAAGAAGTTTTAAACTTCAAAATCAAATTTTAGAGAATGCAGAAAAGATTTCTCTTCAACGCGAAACATAAACTGTCAAATAGAATTTTTTTTTTATTTAGTAGATCTTTTATTTAGTAGATCTTTCTCACAAATTTATTTTTAAATCATTTCATAATAAATATGTTTTTTAATTATTGCATCTAGAGCATAAAATATGATATAATTATTATACATTTTTCTTAGTGTTCGTACATCCAAATGCGAAGGCAAAAATGATCCATAAACAAAAGGCAAACGGAAAATTGGGAGCTAGCTGCATTTGCAGGATGCCAAACAACATCAGAAAGCCAAACAATGAACTCTTTCTAATTAAATTGGGAAAAGATCTATTAAACAAAAGACGTTTTTATACGGTTTCAAAATACAAAAATTTATAAAACGGTTTTAAAATTTAAATAAGTACCAAATCAAAAGCAACAAAATAACTAATAAATTCTATTTGATAATTTGTATATTTTGCGATATTTACATGGAGAGCCGCTTGGCCAACGCAATATGTTTTTCTGAAACCGTTTTACTTTTCATCAAATGAGAAATCTTTTCTGCATTCTCTAAGATTTGATTTTCACCTTGGAATTTCTGAAATAAATCTTTATTCTGATGAGAGAGAAAATGAAAAAGTTACCATTTCTTGTGTTTCACAGAACGAAACAGATTTCAAATCGACTTTTCTTGCTGATCCTGAAATAATTGAGTTGTTCATTTTTATTGTTTTATTATAAATTAATTTTTCAAACAAATTTTTAACTTTTTTTTCTAATTTTTAAATCGAAAATTATTGATAAAATTTAAAACAAAATGTGAAATTATTTGAAATTAAGGAGGGCTTTGATGAAAATTGTAGGGAAATTTTCGAGAACTATTCTGAGACCTATTTTTTTTAATATTTTAAGAGATAAAGGAACTAAAAACTAATATTTTAATCTAGGTAAATTTAAAATAAAAAATAGAGACACAATATGCATTACTTGTCACTAGCAGAGCTCACATGCTCACTAGTCACAACATAAATGAATTAGTATGAGACTCCTCATGAGGCCCTCTCGAAATTATTTAGTGTCGATCAACTCAAGACTTTTGTTAAGTCTTTATCTAGTCAAGTTCACTAATTTCACTATCAAGAAATTATGAATTTCTTTTAGTGAAATTTATACAATATTTAGGTCATTTCATTGAATAACATCTTTTAAATTGATTATTTAAAAAATATTTGTCTTTTCAATGAATAACATGTCCATTTAAACATAAATGTAGAACCAGTGTCGCTTCCAGGACAGTCTATATTATATATAATTAGTAAGGCACTTAAAAGAAAAATTTCTTTTATCTAATTTACATTGCTTATTTTGAGAGTTCTTCTCCATATATTTTGGTGAACTTGTAGGGTTTTCAGTAGGGATTTCGATGCAAGGTTAATGCAATGGTTGTTCTGGGGTTTTTCATGACGTTCGAATGTTCAAATATTAATATTTTCAAGTCCAATGATCAAGGATTCTTAAAGGGTCATCATACAAATCTTGTTAGACTGGGATGTTTTCGATTTTTACCAGCTATCTATAATATAAAACAGGCAGATTACAGTTAAGATTGGAAATTGCGATCTAGGAAATAATAAACTATCTTATTTTTAAACCGAATGGTTTGTAATCTGATTATAAGTTGGAAAGCTGTTTTTATACTGACTTATACCCGACGATATACGGTAACCAAATAATGAAAATTTTCAAAAGTTTTAATTAATACAAGTAATTGCTAACGAGGACTTTTTATATTGATGAAGCTCGGATTTTAGGTATATTTTAAACAAATTAAAAATTAGTTACAGCTGTAATTGTTGCTACGTTTGCTGTTGATTTGATAATTTTACATTACTTTTTAAATGAGTTAAAGGGGATTTAGAACAATATATTGATTAATTGGTTGAAAGGTGCGCTCTTGACCAATCATAATGAAGTCTATTTATTGCTGTAATGCTAACCAACTGAAATTATATAAACTTGATGTGAATATATGAGATTTGAGTTTTGCTAATTTGTAGCATAATCCATATTTTTGCTGTGATTGACATCGATTTGTATTTTCAAATAACTGATTTGGAATGGAATTGCCGCCATAATTAACATTGTGATTTGAGCAATGAACGACTCTGCTCAGTAATTACAAATCTAGAATTTCCCCGGATTGCAATTTTATGCATTCTACGAATGGATGTTTTTAATACTGATCATTTTCCATTATATCAATTAAGAAATAATAACTTAAGAATGTGAAAAATTTGCACCTATTTCAGTACTGTTTTGTAAAAGTTTCCACAAAGATCTGCTTGCATTTTATAAAATAATTGCTTTCAGTTTTAAAAGCGTCAATTGTCTAATTTCATTCATAATTTCCGCTTTTTTCAAATTTTTAGTCATACAAAATGTTTGTTTTCAAAATTTACCGGATGAAATTTTCTGATCCAGACATTTGGCCATAGATATTTCTATTATTATTATTATTATTATTATTTTTATTATTATTATTATTATTATTATTATTATTATTATTATTTTTATTATTATTATTATTATTATTATTATTATTATTATTATTATTATTATTATTATTATTATTATTATTATTATTATTATTATTATTATTATTATTATTATTATTATTATTATTATTATTATTATTATTATTATTATTATTATTATTATTATTATTATTATTATTATTATTATTATTATTATTATTATTATTATTATTATTATTATTATTATTATTATTATTATTATTATTATTATTATTATTATTATTATTATTATTATTATTATTATTCAACATTATTAAAAGTCAAATTCGAATTTTGTATTTCTTTAAAAGATCCAATATAAACAAATTTAATATTATAAATTACCAATTTAAATATCAATACAATTAATATTAATATCCAAATAAGCCATTTATAACATTCCTCCGGCCAAGTTTGAAATGCTTCTAGTAATGAGAACGCTGAGATAGATTCGGCATTATTAAGCTTGAAATATTTAGGTTGTTTTTTCAGAACTTGATAGGGATCAACACATTCAGTTTCAAGGCAACTTTTGTTCTCTTTTCTTATGTAAGCGTATTCAATAACTTTTAGTTCTTTTGGTGTGTTGATTTGTATTTCAAATTGATGTCAAATATTGTGCATTGCTTCTGTTATTTCTTTTATCGTTTGTTAATCGTTTTTTTGGCTGATGGAACATGACTCCTGGAATGGCTAGATCAACACCATAGACTTTCTGAGCTGGTGAATATCCCGATTCATCTGGACAGTTTCTCAGACATACCAATATTTTGGTTAGTAATTGTGACTAATTTTGACAAGCAATGTTTGATAATGCTGTAATTCCCGCTTTCAAAGTTTAATGGAATCTTTCAATTTTCCAATAGGTTGAGGATGATAGGCTGTCTTTCTGTTACTCTTTATACCCAAAAGGTTACTGGTGAATTGTGTTCCTCTACCTGAGACAATTTCACTTGGTATCCCGATTAATGATATCCACATATCAAGTTTCTGAAAAGCTTTTCTGAAAGCATTTTACTGAAAATGATAAAGGTCTACCATTTTGTTTTAAAACTGCTCCAATCGCATTTCCAGATGCATCGGTTACCAGACTTGCTTAACTGGCTTCTGAGAATGTCGCAATTTTAATAATTGTAGTCAATGCTTCTTTCGTTTTGGTAAATGCTCTGATGTTTCTGACGTGCATCGTACAATGGTCCTTTTTCCTTTCAGCACTCATAAAGCGGTGCCATCAGAGACGCGATATTTCTCATACATCTGTGATAAAAATTAACCATACCGAAAATCCTCTTTAAATGACGTTTGGGTATTAATTTATCGAATTTATTAATATCTTCCACTTTTGTCTGTAAAGGTTTGATACCACTGGTAGCAATTTCGTGACCCAGGAACTAAACTTGTGATTTGAAAAATTAACATTTGTCGCGATTCAATTTTAATCCAACTGACTCAAGAGTTTTGATGATTGTTTGAATGTGCTTCACATGTTCATCTTTTGAGTTTGATGTCACAATGATATCGTCCAAATATGCAGTAGCAAAAGGAAATGGCTTTAATAAATTGTCCATTTTTCTTTGAAATGTTGCTGGTGTATTTCGTAGACCAAATGGCATGTGAGTAAATTCAAACATACCAATAGGAGTTGTTATTGCGGTTTTATGGATATCTGCTGCTTCCATCGGAATTTAAAATGATGCCTTTTCTAAATCAATGGTAGAAAATATACATTTATTGCCTGTCGTGCTGAATATATCTTTGATCCTAGGTATTGGGTATCTGTCTGATATCGTTTTACTATTTAGCTCACGATAATCTCCACACATTCTTAATTTTCCTTTTTGATACAGAGGACATTGATGGTCTACACTTTTCAGCTTTGATAATATCATCAAAACATGACTTTGCTGCATTACGCTTCTCTCCAAAAAACCTTCTGGTTTGATCTCTCTTTGGAATTCCTGTTAAGTGGATTTCATGCTTGACTGCTTGTTCACTCTTTGATTCAATCGCATTATAATATCTTTTTTTCCCACAGTCCAGAATCGTTTGATGTTTTTCAAGAAAGTCACACCCCAATATTGCTTGTAAGACGTTACAAACATGAAACATCTAATCGAAAATTTTTCCATTTAAATTAATTGAAATGTTTTTGTTACCGAATCATTTAATTGATGAGCCGTTGGCGGCTGTAAGAATTGTGGAACAATTAAATAATGGTTGGAAAAGCTTTATCGGTAAGCAGGAAACAGCAGCACCTGTATCAATTAAAGATTTTACTCCATCACTTACTATTGATAATGTACTGATGGAGCACCTCTATGAATTTAGTACCTCTAAGTTGTCTAATGTGGAGGTACTCAATCTTTTCTTGAATTTTTGAATTTACAAGGTGATCCATCTGTCAAAAGCTCACATTTTCTAGCATTTTTACCAGATTTTCTATGGTAATAACACAGTTTTTTGAAATGGACATTATAGTTGTTATCACGCTTCAACATCATAATTTCGTTCTTCAAATCCGATATTACAGCCAATATTTGTTCACTGTCATGACTAGTATTTTGAATAATATTTAGTTTACTATCGGTTTGTTCAAAGATTAAATCAGCTATTGGTAATATTTCAGTGATAGGTTTATCCATCTAGTGAACCACTGATAGTCGAATCATTTCAGGAAGCGCTCCCAAGAATTTGTACTTAATAATTTCCAAACCTCTGATTATTTTATCTTCCAGTTGTCGCAGTAATTTCTGAAATATCAGTGATGGTTTATCCCTTCCAAACGAAAAATAATTCTTTCAGTTTTTCATAACTTTGATTTTGTGAAAGCTGTCTTGGGATACTGGTGGGAATATCTTCCGAAAGCACTGACCGAACTGATGATATTTAAGATTATCATTCTTGATTCAAGCAAGGACGAATTGTGATTCAATTTGTTCAAACCATAATCTCGAACTTAAATAATAAAATGGAGGAGGCTTATTGATATCGTATGGATCCCTGTGTGGCCGCCAATATTGTGATTCAACATTATTAAAAGTCAAATAATTAATAATTAATATTAATATCCAAATAAGCAATATATAACCATTATTAATTATTAATATTATTATTATTATTATTATTATTATTATTACTATTATTATTATTATTATTATTAATAATAATAGTATTATTAATATTATTCTTATTCTTATTATTTTTATTATTATTATTATTATTATTATTATTATTATTATTATTGTCATTATTATTATCATTATCATCATTATTATTATTATTAATATTATTATTATTGTTATTATTATTATTATTATTATTAATATTAATATTATGATTATTATTATTAAACAAATTTAATATTTTAAATTATCAATTTAAATATTAATACAATTAATATTAATTTCCAAATAAGCAATTTATAACAATTATTAATTATTACTGTAAAATCCCGAGTATAAGCTGCATCGTGTATTAGCTGCAGATGACATTTTTATAAAAATGTATTTTATAGTAGTATAAACCGCAGCACGTATTAGCTGCAACATTTGCGTTGAAAAAACATTTCTAATTTTTATGTCACTTATAAAGAAATCAGAGATAATTTATTATATAATTATTATTATTATTATTATTATTATTATTATTATTATTATTATTATTATTATTATTATTATTATTATTATTATTATTATTATTATTATTATTATTATATTATTATTATTATTATTATATGATATCTAATTTAATTTTAGCTCATTGTATTAAATCAGTAATAATTAATAAAACTTACAGCCTTGTGTTTCTTAAAGTTTGGATTTTGATGCAATCGTTCAACGATTGATTAAATAATCCTGATATTTCTCATTTAATCTTCAGAATATTGTGATAATATTTTTTAATATATACATGTATAAAAATGTACACTGTGTTCCTAAATATAAATATTTTATCAAGTGTGTTGGTAGTATTTTCAACTGAAAAGAACGAATAATTACTGTTTACAAATTTTATCCAATATTTACTATGTATTGTGTTTTGTTGTTAAAAACTTTTTTCTTCAAATTTTTTACTTTCTATAATATAAGTTATTATCCATTCGAACAAATTACATAATCACACGGGTAAGTATGCTTTTATAATAGAAGGTTAATGGTTTTTTTAATTTTATTTTAGGAGTGACTATTCAGTAGAAACGAGTGTATTATAAATGAGAGCATTTTATCGCTAGTTTGCATGCGTCATTTATTTTTGAAATTTATTTTTTTAAATAGACCGCAAAAAGATACTTTTAAGTTTTATACAATTAAAAATTAAACTTAAAATATAAACATTAATGACAACATTCAAAAATCAATTTACAAACAAAAAAACATATTTATTTTCTTTATTAAACATATTAATTTTAACACAACCTTTTACAATTTTAGACTTTAAGGGCAATTATATATATATATATATATATATATATATATATATATATATATTTAGTTACTCATTGCGTGAATAAACAAAGCTTTCTCAATCCTAATAGCCACTCTGTGAGGCAAATAATAACTCTAATTCGTTTCCGGAAGTTCAATATCTCTCCATGTTCCGCGGTCACTATCTTTACTTCAGCCCTGATTTCTTCTAGAGTTCGCTTAAAGTTCAATGAGTTATCTCGGGACATTGATATTTAGTCAGTAACGGATGTATTCCTTTGGGAATTTTGGGAAAGCCAGGTAATTCATAAGGTTTTCTTTGATTAAATTGATTGTGAGATATGTTTCCAGTGCCTACAGTTTATACAGACGTTATGAGACTCAAAATCTTAACCTCAAAATTCTTTATTTATTTAATTATTAATAAATTTTGTATAAAATAAACTTTATATTTTCCCAATATTGATAATAATTCCAATAAATAATAATTATTGTTACCTCTATCTTAACCAAAATAACTGACATTTGTCTTGTTATCAAAGCATCTGAATAATGTTTGACAAAGTGAGCATGGCAGTCTCAAATAGAGCGTTATCTAAAGCTTAATCTTTGATTCATAGTCTTTGTAAAATTATTTTATTTAAAATTAAAATAAGATTTATAATACATTTCAAACTTCGAGAAAAATATTCTTTTTTCATTTTAATGATTTATTTTAGTATATTTTTACATAAAATATTTAAAAAATATTTAATAAAATAATAAATTAGGACAAATACATCATTACCACCATTGTCCGAATTGTTCTCACGCGTAAGGCATTCTAAAGCTTGACAACTTAAAACAAACTGGACTTGGATTTTCCATTTGAATTCTCTTATTTTAAAGTAACGATATAAAAACAATACTAATAATTTATAATATTTTTATTAATATTAAAAAATTTAATTACAAAATGTTTAAATCAAAGATGTTGAAAGTCGAAAATTTTAAGTTTAATTTATTTGTCCAAAAAAATATTAGTTTCACATTCTTTTTGTAAAAACGGTCAAAGGGGAAAATTTTAAACCGAATAATTAAATATTATGTTTTACAATTATTATCCGTAAAATAACAAAAGAACAGTTAAAAATATACAACTATTTACATATATTATTTTAATAATTATAATTCTAACAATCAATAAAACAATCGAATATTTAATCAGTGATAAATTTGTTTTTATTTCGTTTTACTTAGCTTTTCTAGTCGATCTCAATATTTGTATTTTTACATTGTAATTTATGTTGTAAGTTTTCGTCACGATTGCACTTCCAAAAAAGTCATAACAATATCAAAAATAGTTTTGTGAAATCGTGTTGAATTTTACAGGCCATAAAATTTAAACAAGGCTCTGTTTTATACAATTTATATGTGTTTAATTAAAAAACGTCTCATCAATGTCTTTTTACACTGCATTAATGCTTTTTTACATTTATCTATATAGATAATAATTTTAATTTCTATGAAAAATTAAAAACTTTATATTTACTTTTGTATTCATTCCCGAAAACTATTTTATTTCATCTATTATATACTCTTGTTCGGGTTTTGAGATTTCAAATTTTTTACATCTAGCCGGCCATCCAGATAAGAAATTACTTCGTTGTTTTTCCTTGTTTTGAGAAAAACTAATTTTACTTGAAATTCGTTAAAATCTTTGCATTTTATGATAGCATTCATGAGGAAATGAATATCCAAATTTTCAAAATATAGGAAATTAAATAAAACGCATTGAAATAATAAGCTTCATCAAAACTCCATTTAATCAAACCAAAAAAAAAGTTTTTTTTGCCTCACATAAATTTCAAATTTAAGTTGCACAGTGCAAAGCGTGTAAATCACATAAAACTGTCATAAGAAAAAAAATGACATTTATAGTGCGGCAAAAGTGATAAAAACGAGCATTTGTCAGTCGAAAAATCAAAATTTTAATAATTGTTTTTCCAACATTTACTACAGCTAACCGAAAAGGAAACTGATTAAAAAAAGTAATGCAATTTCTTACCGACTTTTTTGTTAGTAGTCTACTATTTATTATTTTTGACTAAAAATAGATCATCAGTGTCGTTAAAATTATTGAATCGTTTCGGTACCAGAGAGAGGGGGATAAAGCGTTTTTTTATATTTTTCTTTCGGAACTATTAATAAAATAATCAGAAAAATTATTTATAATTTGGGAGAATTTTAATTGATATGAACTGATATTTTCAATATCAGGCGATCTAAATATATTTTATTTTGATCAAAAATAAGACGTCTATTATTAGTTTGTCAATGAAATTAATTAAACATTTTATCTCATTTTTAATAAAATGAATGATATATTTCTGTTTTTATATTATTAAATATATAATTTTGGTAAATTGTTTTAAACATAAATTGGTAGTTAATAATATAATGAAATAGAAAAGAGTAAATTATCATATAATTATGTTTTAATTATTTTAAATTTATGGTTTTATTTATCATTCAATTATTTGAAAAATATATTACAAACTTTAATCAAGTTATAATAATAAATTTAAAAAGTCAAATAATTTAAAATATAATTTATGGAATGATGAAATTGATTGATTGTAAATATCGTAATAAATTTTTGTATTTTTAATGGATGATATAAAATTGTGTGTATTAATTTATATATTTTATTAAAAAATATAACCATTTAATATATTATTATATTGACAATTTTTATTTTAATGTTGAATTTATTAAAGTTTCGACAGAGACGATATTTATATCTGGCTCCTCATGTATTTTATCAAATATTAAGACTCAATAATATTAAAGTTATTTATTTTAAACTAAATTCTGATTACAATAATTATACATCGAAAGAAAATTCAAAGATTAAATTAATCAAAATTTTAGCCCCCCCCAACTAGACAGTAATTAGTTAAATGTTCCAATGTGAAAATAGTTTTTCCAAAAATATGTTTGTAAATGGAGCCTGAGTAATAGATTGCAAACCTACTTTTCTTTAGCAATCTTTATTCTCGCTCAATTTTTACAGGATATTTTAAATTTTAAATTTCACATTATTTTAGCAGTTTGCTTTATATATATTGTCCCCCTTTCTTTCTGTCGAATTTCAATTTTTTCAAAATAAATAAATAAGATGTCCTAATCTTATCAAATCTTTTTATTGTCGAACAAAGGCATTTGTCTTTCGAGTCCAAATGACTGATGATGTAATTAATAATTTAAATCGCCCAGATACCCTCACTCTATATTGAAAACTATTTGATGTCATTATTTAACATTAGGGATTTTTTACACTTGTTTTCTCCGAAATATATTATTATTTAACCCTTTGAACGCGTATGTTTACTTAAGTAGCCGAGAACCAAAAAAATATTTCATTTAACGATTCTAAAGGATTTAATAAATTTTATAAAATTGCTATTCAAAAATTATTAAATTTAATTTATTAAATTTATTATTTAAAATAATAAAGTGAAACAAATTAAACAGAAAAGTGAATATAAATTACTGAGAAATGAATTATTCCAATTAGGGAAAATTTACAAATTGGTGTTTGAAAAAACAAAAATTAAATTTATTTTGAAAAACCTAATTATTCGGAATGTCTAAAAAACTTTAATTTTTATTCAAAAAAATCAAATTATTGTGTTTGTTAACTTTATAAACAAATGTTATGACGGTGACATTACACTATTTCCAAATCCAACCTTCAACACCTCTCATTGACTATCTACATTGAGTATATATATATATTTCAAATTGTTATAAGGACTTTTTTTTGTTTTTCACCACTGATTTCTTTTATAAATAAAAAATTGTTGATAAAAATAACTATTCAAAGTTTTTGTCAGAAATTTCCAATTTTTATTGTTCAATTATTTCCATCGTTAGATTTTCGTGAGTTTTTATTATTAACGTTTTATAAATAAAAGAATTATTCTCCCGCATTTTGAGATCTTGATGGATGAAAGACAAAAACGTTAGAGGAGATTCAAGTGAAAACATATTCTATCTGAAACGTTGTTCTTGATGAAATAGATGAAAGGATGCTAACCCCAGGAAAATAACAAATGTTTTTTCAGTGGTATTTTTACATATTGTTAATATGTACTGTAATTGGGAAAGCTTTTTAATTTTCACCCGAATCTTGTATTCATGTATTTTGTATTAGTATCAGTATATACAAACAATATTGAGAGAAATTATAGAAATTGGATAAAAATGGAAAAAAATACAAAAGTAGGTAAATCTCATTAAAAATCAATTTCCAAAAGGATTTGCTTAATTTTTATAAGATTTGCATAAAAATGATGTATAATAAAAAATAGTTCAACTTATGAAAGATCTGTCGGAAGCAAAATTGACTTATAATTTATTAATATACTAAGGAATTATTATTATTATTATTATTATTATTATTATTATTATTATTATTATTATTATTATTATTATTATTATTATTATTATTATTATTATTATTATTATTATTATTATTATTATTATTATTATTATTATTATTATTATTATTATTATTATTATTATTATTATTATTATTATTATTATTATTATTATTATTATTATTATTATTATTATTATTATTATTATTATTATTATTATTATTATTATTATTATTATTATTATTATTATTATTATTATTATTATTATTATTATTATTATTATTATTATTATTATTATTATTATTATTATTATATTATTATTATTATTATTATTATTATTATTATTATTATTATTATTATTATTATTATTATTATTATTATTATTATTATTATTATTATTATTATTATTATTATTATTATTATTATTATTATTATTATTATTATTATGATTATTATTATTATTATTATTATTAATTTTTTTATCAAGCAGATTCAAAAAGGTTTTAAACTGAAATTTTAAATTATTTTTCAAGCCAGCCTTACATTAAAATGACAAATTGTTAATTTAATTTGTAAATTCACTAAATTCTTGGCATAAATTTAATAATCTCAACTTCTCAATTGCATGGGCCATTTAAAACAATTTTTAAAAGTTTATTTATAGAATTTACTGATCTCATGAGCAATTATAATCAGTTGAGAAAATTGAAACTTGTTTTATAATAAAATGAAAAAACTTTTCTCCAAAGAAATTTGAAATAATTTAAAATCTAAAAAATTGATTGTAAAAAGAATTTATTGATTTAAAAATAATTTTCGAAATAATTTTTTAAAATTTTATTATATTTATTTATATTCCGTTTAATTGTTATAATTAAAACGCAAGGTACTTAGTTATAATTAAGAATATATATATATGAAAATTAATTTGTGTCTGGCATTGAAAGTTATCGTTATTAAAATATTATGAAATGTATTGTGATTGAGGTGAATGTTTTTATTATTAAATATTATAATAAATGTTGCTTTAATTAAAAAGTTACATATATTTTTACTATTGTCTTCATTTACGTTATATAATTATAGAAATTTTCAAAATATAAAAGAATTTCTAAAGAAACTTTAAAATTTGACATATAAAATACTTATGATTAAAAAAATGATATTTTTAATCAAAATATCGAAAGAATTGTTCATTTGCAATTAAAACACTAGGCCGTCAAATAAACGAAATATATTTCAATGAAATTATTCTCATCATCAATCTGCTATCATAATTTGTGTCAAATGATATATAGAGACACAATAGTGATGAAATATTTAAGATTTAATGAGTGATTCCAGTATTAACTGTGAATTATATTTTATAATATTAATAAAAATATTATAAATTGTATTTGATTAACTCACAATTACTTAAAATTAACATTCGGTCTGCAACGAATTTATTGAGATGATTTAATTAACTCATTAAATCATAGATATTATTATTGTTGTTTCCGTATATATCATTTGACATAGATAATGACGACTAATGGCTGATGAGAATAGCTTTTTATGAAAAATATTTCGATCGTTTGATGTACAAATTATATATTTTTGTAAATGTTTTCTAGAGTATATCTAAAAACCAAATTCATTCTAAAAAAATAATTTTAAAGATTTTGAAAACTTTAAGTGCAAATAATAATATCTACAATTTATATTTTTAGTGAATTAAACAGTTCCAGTATTATTTATTTAATAAATTTATTATAATGTACTTTTACAACAGTTTTCAAGAAAGGATTTTTCAATGAATAGAAAGTACCAACTTCAGTTCTTTAGGGAAATAACATTATTTTTTAATTAATTTGAGTGCTTTAAAAAGCAATTGAATTTTAATAAATTTTAGATGAGGACTTTCAATTTGAGATTCACACAAAATTGGACAAACCAAATTGCCATTTGTTTCTGTTTGAGATTTAAATAAAAACAGTTTCAAAAAAGCAAGCTTGTCCGAATAATATCACTTACAAGATGAACAATATATGAAAATAGATTATTTGAAAAAAATAAGTACATTTATTATTCAGTAAGTATGATTTAGAGATAAATAAATTATTTTGGAATTAACTATTATAATGTTACTTATGCGACAAAGATTTAAAACACTATAATGGTATTTGTTTAAAATAATGTATAAATTTGATATTTAAAACAAATGCTAATACGAATACATTCTTTTTATAATCACTGGTTAAATTAAAGATTTCATAAAATAATTTTTGAAAGAAATATTATATAATTAAAACGATGCACGTTACAAAAAATTAAATAAGAAATAAAAAAGGTTAAAATAAAATATTAGAATAATATGCAGTTTTTGACAACTTTTCTAAAATATAATTTTAAATATAATATTTCAATTAAAATCTCTTGAAATATAGTGAAAATGAAAAACAGTGTGAAGAACAATAAGATTTCTAACCCAATATATTTTTTATAATTTGTCAGCAAAATTTATAATATTAAATAAATCAAATAATTAATTTAAGAAACTAAATTAAAGAAAAATATTAAAATAATATTTTCAAAGTTTTATTTTCTAAAAAAAATATTTACCATTTGAAATAATTAATTTGACCATTATTACCAGATTTTGCTATATGTATAAAATACAATTAAATAAAATTAGTTAATACATTATTTTCGATAATTTTTAACATATTTTCTTTTAATTATTAATGTAAATTCAAGAAGAGCAAATTTAATAATAAAATAATAATATCATTCATTATAATAATCTATATAGATTCAAATGCACATTTACTGATTTGCATATAATATATTAATAAAAATAATAAAACTCAAATTGCAAATTATAATCAGCTTATGTAATTTCGCGAGGATTTCCAGAAATTCACATTGAAGAGCTGAGAAAAATAATCTTTTGATTAATCTAAAGATCATAAAGCCAAAAAACAAACCAATTCAATTGAACTATTCTATTTTTCATCAACAAAAATTAATAATAACAAGGAATAATAAACGTAATTCTTGGTTAATTTAAACAAAAAACAATTTTGTTTTAATAGCTTTTATGAATTTTGACATGAAATATATTAAAGTATTTTTCAGCTCTAATTGTAATTTATTTTAATCACTCACAATTGATTCATTTATTATTTATTATTATTCTTTATGTGAAATATTCACAATTATACTAGCAATAACTTCGTATCAAAAAGGTAAATGCAGTTTCATGAGTTTCAATAATTATATTTGTCTGTAAGATAAATGAATAACAAATAAGCCCTTCTGCGAAGTAATAATTGTAAGAAGATTAAAATAATAATGTGTTAAGATTTTATTAGTGACTGGCAAACAATATATATACTACATGTGAGTCTATAGCACGAGCCTCGTTGGGATAAATAATAAACAATGACGCAATGCGAGGAACCATATAGGGGACAGCGAAATCAATTATCCTAATACAATTACATCACATCCCCCTCACTTTGAATGGATTTTGCCATTTTACATTTTTCATAAGTTTTCCATTTAAATATTTCAACAAATAATTATTTTTATGATCTTTTTCTATTATTTCAAATGGACCACCATATCTATTTTCTTGTTTGTTTCTAACATCTTCCTTGACGAGTACTAATTCTCCGACACTAAAAGATCAATGAGTTTGATTTTCTTGATTATAATTATTTATACGATTAACTGATTTGATATTATTTAACATTTCATTTCTTCTTGATTCCTTTTTGTTAGCTTCTGTATCAATTGTAAAACGCTCTTTGCACAATTTTCTTCTATAAACTATTTCAGCTGAACTCACTTTTATATTTGATTGCATTGTTGAATTAATTGCAGACTCTATGTGAAGTAATGCTTCTTCCCATGTCTTAAATTTATTTTTTCCAAAAAACAAGAAATCCAGTCTCTTAGTGTTTGAAATTGTCTTTCAATTTGGTGATTGAATTGATGATGATAAAGACTTGAATAAACTATTTTCATTTAATATTTTAGTGCCATGTTCTTAAAACTATTCAAATCGAAACATCATCCTTTATCAAAGTGAATTTCTTTCGGTGGGCCAAATTTCAAAATCCATCAACTTTATACATTGTTGATTAGCGTTTTTTCATCCTGCGTTTTTACTGCGTTTATCACTATGTATATACTAAAATGGTTAATTATATATAAAACATATTTTCTTCCAGATGGTGTGGTTTTAAATGAACCAGAAAAATCAATGAATATGTTTTCAAGTGGTTTGCTAGCATTCAGCTTTTCAATAAATTCTTTTGTTTCACCAGTGAATGTTTTACATTTCTGGCAAATCTCATTGGTTGTTACAATATTTTTAATACTTTCATTCATTTGCTTAAAAAATAATAATTCTTTAAATAATTTGAAATTTTGCTAATTCCAGCATGACACAATTCTTTATGAATTTCTTATATAAATTCATTTTTCACGTTTATCCAATTTTGAAATTAAGCTGTAATTGGGTTTTTTGTTGTTAACATAGATGTGATTGCTTTATGATCAGTTCTCAAAATAAACTTTTTTCTATAGAGATAATGTTTAAAATGTTGAGAAAAATAGAAGACGGATAATAATTCTTTTCTCGCTATACAATATCCAATTTCATGTTTATTCATATTTTTCGACCCATAAGCTATTATCTTTTCTTCCTTATTTGAGAAAAAACATCCCTTATACAGTCGAAACTAGAATATGTATTCAAAATAAACATTTTATTTAAGTCCGAATTGCATAGTAATGCTGCACTGGTCAAACTAAGGTTAAATTTACCAAAAGCTTCATCACATTGTGTTGTCCAAGCAATACTTTGTTTTCACCACCTATCAAAGATTCCAACAGTCTAAGTATCTTTGAATAATTTTGAATAAATTTTCGATAGTAATTACATAATCCTAAAAAAACTTCTGAGATGTTTTACACAGTTAGGATGTTTCACGTTTTTAATTGTTTCAATTTTTGAATAATCCGTTTTAATACCTTTGTCATTAATTATGTGACCCAAAAGCTTCAATTCAGATACTACAAACTTGCATTTTTCTGGATTAATTTTAAGCCTAGATTTTATAATTCGAAAAAATATTTTATCTATTCTATTCTTGTGTTCCTCAATCGATATTGAAAATATTAAGAAATCGTCTAAATAAACTAGTGCTTCATTCCACATCATATCACCAATAATTAATGTCATTAGTTTTTGGGAAGTCGAAGGTGCCGCAGATATTCCAAAAGACATTCTATTAAAGCAATTTCAATTTACTTTCTTCGTCCAATTCAAATTGGTAATAAGCATTTCCTGAATCTATTGATGAAAAATATTTTGCTCCATTCAGAGAATCTAACATTTCGTCAAAAATAGGAATTGTAAAAGCTGGTCTAACTAAATTTAAAACTCTAAAATCTAAACACATTCTTATGCCAGAAGTTCCCGTTTTAGGTACTCACACAATTGGGGAATCCCATTTGGTGATTCACATTTTTCTATTACTTTATTTTCCTAATGAACTATTTTGAGGAAATGTTTAGTCTTTGGCTGAAGTTCTAGGCAAAAGCTTTATCTTTTTAAGTAGAACGTTTTGGAAAGCTTTGCAAGAAGAATAAGACAGATTCAAATCTAACAAATATTTTAAAGAATGCATTTTTACAACATATAATTGAAAGCACTAAATGGTGTTTTAAAATCCTATAAAAAAGTTATGGTTTATATTTCTCAATTTTATTTGGCACCAACAGACATAAACCCTTTTCTGATAGATCCTTTGTCAACCTCTGATCTCTTATCAGTTACTACGAAATGTAAAAGATGCATATCATACTATTCGTAAATTTTAAGATATTGTCTGTAAAATGGTGTTATGGGTTCTTTGCACATAGTGAGAAGCTTTTTTGTCATAGCTATAAATTTTGTGATCTTGTACGAATCTCTGTAACCATCCTTGATAAATCTGTCAACATTTGTATATTTCCAGAAATTCTTGACCATTTATGTTTTCTTTTGAGAATGACATATTGTAGGGAAGACACGTTGATGACAGTTTTTTCCTTAGTATTGAGTTAAAGTCATAATTGAAATATTGAATACTTTATTATCTGGTGTTCCATTTATACTCATTAATAATACAAATTTAAAAAAATAATAAATATTTCAAAAAAAAGTTTGCAAAGAAATATTCCAATTATTGTCTAGTAAAATTATTAAATTATAATTTAGATAATATTTCTGTAAATTAAATAACAATATAAATTTATAAACAAAAAGTAAAATAACAAATAAATTTATTCCATTTTTTACCTTTTAATATTTATAAATTGATCTTTATTATTCTAAAAATGTTCATTTTTAATGTAATTATTATCTACTTGATTTCTTAAATTAAGAACGTCAATTATTGACATTTATTTAATACTAAAGTATTAAAGTATTAAATATTAAAACGGTGATTTCTAGGTAGCAGAATAAATTAAAATATTTAAAACAAATTGTAAGGAATGATAATTAAGGAATATTTTATAATTAATTAAATTAACCTATTACAAAATAATATATCAAAATTATAACTCGAAGATCAGAAATTAATTATGACGTTTGGTGGTTGTGTTTAAATGTTGGTAAATTTGTGTGTTTGAAGGTATTATTTATCAATAATTAAATCAATAAACTCCTAATAAACATAAATTTCATCACAAAGAAATGTCTGAATCTTTCTATTTGGAATATAAGAAATCTATAAAACTTTCTTTTAAAATGGTTAATTTTCAGTTTTAATATAAAAATGTAAATTAAGACAGATTTAAAACTGTGAGTTTAAAAAATATAAATTTTTGAATTAGGTTTTATTGATATTCTTAGTTTTGATAAAAATCATTTTTTTTCCAAAGTTTATTAAAATTAATTTCAAACTATGCTTTCTAAAGAAGAAATGATCATGCAATACCTTTACAGCAATACTGCGATGATCCGTTACCAACCTATTTTAAAATTATTAACAAAGCATAGATTTCCTTTCAAAACTTTGGTTTAAATTTTACTTGCTACCTTTGTGACTACCACTTTCCACTTGAAATGATAATTCCCATCAAGATTTCAGATGTTGCAAATGTTCTTTTAGTTGCAGATGTCATTTTGGAGTTTAATAAACTCAATTTATACTTGAAATCGCGTTCTGATTGCAATGTAACCATTATTCAGTTTTGCGCCAATAGCGGTTAAGTTGTATTCGTTCCTGTTTGTGATGGTCATACATCTGTCGATCAATTAGATAAGCCATTGCTACAAAGTATATAAATGATTCATTTAAAATTTTTCATTTAAAATGAAACTATTTGCGATTATAAAATAATCCTTTTCAATTTAAATCTTTCATTCATTTAACAAACTCAATATTATTTAAACAAAGACATAGAATTTTATTATTTATATCTTTTAAAAGTTTTCAACAATAACTTTTTTATATTTTTGAGTATATTTTAATAAATATAAGTTAACGAATATTCATACACAAGGACTCGATAAATATTTTTTATTTTTAACTTCAACCATTTTCATGTATGGATTTTACAATAAATACATTTAATCATCTTATAAGTTAAATTTAAACTTATTTATGTTACGAATTTAGAGCTTATTTGGCTTTAATAATAATTGTACAATCTGTTGCAACATGTTGGATGAGTTGCAAGATTCTGGTGTTTAGTCACAAATTAGCTCAAAGTAATCGTTTTTTTTATATGGTACCAATGAGAGTCCAATAAACTTTAAATTAGTCTACCATTAAAATATCACTTTTAATTTTTTTAATTTTAAGTTTTTATTATATTTTATTCATTAATTGCTAAATTAATTAATGTTCCTAATACAGTGAGAAAATATATTTATTCACAGTAAAAAGAAAAAATTTAACTTACTCTGCCTCCCACTCAACGCCCCCCCCCCAACCAAATAGTATATTTTTCTTGCATGATAAGGATCTAGTCTGAAAAGAAATTTATAAAAACAAAATGAAACTTTTTAATCTTGTATTTTTAAAAAATGGATAAATATTTAACAAAATAAAAAATAAACTATTGAAATTTTCAAAAACCTTCACAAATCCTTTTACAGGAACATTTCTCCTTCAGAGATCTTTGACAGAAAATGAACGAATTCGTTGCCAATTCTCCACAACAACACATTAATAACCCGAAACCGAGAAGCATTAATCCAATGGAAATCAAAGCAATTCCTGAATAAAGGATTTTATAATTTAATTGAATGGGAAAATTGGAATAGTGGAATTTTTCAATGTTAGAATTGAGATAAATCTCTTTCGACACCGAATACGTTCCACAGAAAATGTAAAAACACATCCCAGCGGCAACAACAAACGTCAGTCCGGAAATGCATCCAATCAGTGCAGAACAGTGAATAAATCTCGTCCGTTTCGAAACTCTTTCATCGTGACTGAATTCTCCGGCATACGATTTGAAATTTACAATGGATTTCGTTCTTTCATTGAATTCACTTTTCGGTTCATTAAAGTCAATGGGCGTAAAGAACCCGGTTTCGGTTTGATTGTTAATATTGTTCCAAGTGAAAGGAATCATTTAGAAAATAAAAATCGAAAACTCTTCGATGTGACAAGTGATTTTCGCACGAAAAAAATTGGGGGAAAAAATTATGCCTAATAGAATCAAATCTAGAAAATTTACAATTAACAATGAATTTGATTGGTTGATTTGGAATCTAAAATAAAATTTTGAAGAAATTTTATTTATAATCAAATTTCATGTTGTGTAGAATTTTGTTAATAAAATTTTAACAAGACTTTAGAAATCTCCAGTCAGGTGTAAATGAAATATTGGGTCTGGAATAAATAACAGATGGAAAGTGTGACAAAACAAGCAGGGAATACGGATAAAAATTAACCTGATTTAATTCGTAAAATATTTATAATATATATTTTTGGGAGCGGAAAAAATATTAAATATATATATATATATAATTCAAATAAATAGGAAAGCAGAAAGATCAAGTCTGAAAATTATTTTTAGATTCCAAATACTAAAAATAGTAATTAGAAAATATAATAAATAAAAAACTGAAATATTGAGCCTGAAATAATAACGAAAGTATGACACAACAAGCAACGAATCGGATAAAAATAAAACTGATTTAATTCAAAAAATATTTTTAATATATTTTTGGGAGCGGAAAAAAATGCATAATTCAAATAAATAGGAAAGCAGAAATATTATGTCCGAAAATAATTTATAGATTCAAAATACTAAAAATAGTAATTAGAAAATATAATAAATAATTAAAAGAAATATTTATAACGTAGATGAATAAATTAGTTAATTTTTCAGTAAATATTTTTCTTTATAATTTTGTCTGTCGTTTTTCCTAAATGCATTCATAAATCAACATTATGAAATAAATAGTCACATCGTTATTTTTAATAGAGTTTCGGTGTAAAATCGAAGAAAATATTTCTTATGAATGTGGGGATTAAAATACTGAAAAAATCGAAAATTAAAAAATAAATATTTTATAATGTGAAAAAGTGGGACTATGAAAAATTTCAAAATATTTAAATAAATCAATTTTTAAAAAGCTAATATTTTAATGCCAGAAAAATGAAAGAAGAATTTGTTTAAGAAATGATTTTAATTTTCAAAAAGACCATTTTTTATAAAGTATTTTTTAATAGGTTACTCATTTTTTATTTGTGGATTTAAGTCATAGCTGTCGGAGGAAAGTGAAATTCGAGTGTCATTTAATCTCATTTAATTTTGTTTTATTGAAATAAATATTATTTGGAAATGTAGAATAAAAAAACTAGAAATAAAATAATTTATCGAAATAGACTTCATAAAAGGTTATATTTATATATAAAACCTTTTTTGTCTTATATATATTCAAAGCCGTTCCAAGAGTCCAATGTAATCCTTTATAAAGGTATCCTATAAATAATTATAATCAACACACACATACACACATATATATATATATGAAATTAAAATTGTTAACTGAAAATTATTATAAAAAACACAATTTAAAACCTCAACAAAATAGACAAAACTGTCGAATGGAAAAATATTCTAAAATAAAATTTCAGGTCTCCCTTATGTTTAATAAAATGCTTTTAGTTAAAACAATGATTTTAAAAAGATAGATTGATTAACTAAAAAATTAATCGCTGTTTTTCACAAGTAATGTGCATTACCAATAATTAATCATTCTTTAAGTCAAATTTTCCAGAACCAGAGCTGCATATTAAATATTAATTAATGAATAGGATTAATTAAAAATTAATATAAGCTAATCAAATAAATAAAAAATTTATTGCAAACATCCTAAACTGTAAATCTCTTACAAAACTCTTTTCATTGTATATTAAATTGCATAGAATGCCATTAAATAAATCCACATAAAAGATAAAATCTTATTCATAGATTTGATGTGGCTAATGATATATATTTCTGTCAGGAGAACATTAAAATTTCAATTTCAATTTTTGTTTGATAGAGCTTTATATATATAAATATATATATGTGTGTGTGTGTATTTTTATAAGTGACATAAATAAAATTAAAAATTTTTGTTCAACTCTATCAAAACAAATTAATTTTTATATTAATAAAAATTCGAAAACGTCAAATAAAAGAAATATATTTCTAGGAAATTATCCTCATCTTCAGTTTTCCTTCAAAATCTTTGTCAAAGGTTATATACGGAAACCGTAATGATGTCATGGTTACGATTTAATTAAATAATCTCAATAAATTTGTTGCTGATTTAACGTTTATTTTAGTGGATTATAATTTAATCACCAAAGCCTCACATAAAATTCTTTTCCACTTATTGTTGTAGTTTTTGTATAAAATTTTAAAATCTTTTAAATCAGTTGTGCATTTGCACACTTTACTATGCTCAATAATATTACTCACACCTCTCAATTGACTATATTCCTGAACCCATGGGCAAAGATGACCGGAAGTCTCTTCAATGTATGTGGTATTGCACTCATTACATGTAAATTTATACACTAGATCAGAAACTAAACCTATTGGGGTTTGAGATTTATTACTAAACATATTTATTGATTTTAACGATTTTGAAACTATTTTAAACAAATTTGAATTGTCTAATTATTTTGTGACAGACAATTTAAAATTTCTAAAACCTTCCAAATATGGAAATACCAAAACATGCAATTTTTTGGGTTCATCATCATTAGATGGATTATGGTTGCCATTGCGAAATCCTAAAACAATAAATGGTTTCCTTAGTCAGTTTTTCTACAAACGTCTTAGTATATTCATTTTTATTCAAATGAAAAACCAGCTTTTGTATACATTTGTTAGACTTTTCAAATGTCGAAGATAATGACCAAGATCTAAAAATCAAACCCTTGATCATATTTCTATTATATTTAAGGTCACAAAAGATATTCAAAGCATTGTATCCGTTGGCTTTCTATATGTTTTGGTTTCAAAGCCTAAGCCGTTTTTTCGACTAATAAATCTAAAAATTTGAAGAAATGAATTGACTTCTCTTCTACTGTGAACTTAATATTCGAATGAATCCCATTCATATAATTTAAAAAAGGAACAACATAATCAGAACTGGAGAATACTAAAAATGTATCATCAACGTAACGTTTATTTATTTTAGGCTTTGATTTAGCCTTGTATAAATCACGATCTTTCCGTTGAATACCCAGTCTAAAATTAGCCGTATGTTTAGTTTTCATTTTATATTTGCATTCTGAGCATATAGAAACGTCTTTACCTGCATCATATACAAATAAAGCTTTCGTGAATATTACAGACATTTATGAATTCGAAAAATAAAAATCATAAAATTGTAAAATATATTTAAAATTTTAAGTGGCAGACAGAGGTTTACAGTACTGCGTATTTTTGATAAAAATAAACAATTTATTATAATACTCTTAACAGATGTTTGTGATGCAATATAATCTAAATATGGTACAGCGATATTTAGACCTAATTTCTCTTGATAGAAATTATTATTTATATTTTGCTGTTACTGCTCATGGGTCGAAAAATTAACTTACACAAACTTTAATGTCTCAAATAGTGATCTAACAGTAGGAAAAATATTCTGAGTCGCAAATAGCATTGAGATTAGAAGTACATAATCAACTGTTCATCGTACAATATCCAGGTTTACCGAGTAAAAACAATTTTAAAATTTATTTTAAATATAAAAAACATTTTGTAGAAGTTAAAATAATAAAAATTTATAACATAAACTATTAATTATGTAATGTTTTTATAAACCTACTCTAATTCAAATTCTACATTTTATGTAAATTTCAATTAAAACACAAGTAGACTCTCAAGTTACCATTATTTTTTTAGTTTTTTTGATTTTTTCTTACTTTTCTCTGTTGAAATTTTATAAGAAAAATATATGATATTCAACTCCATTGCATCAAAATTTGCGTTCAGATTTAATGGGTTCCAATTCAAACAAAAAAACCGCCTTTGGGTTTTGATTCGGGTTCGGTTTCAGATCTTTTGTTACATTTTATATGTAAAGTAAAGTTACATAATATAAATTACGTACTCCTTTGAAAAGTATTTGAGTAACCTTCAATGACCTCCATTTGAGGAGTGCTATAATTTTCAGATATTATTTATTCAACATATTTCAGTCACTTTTATCCTATTTTTAAATTAAATTAAAATTTTGATTTGAAATATTTTGTACATTTTGTTGAAAAAATAAACATTATTATTGCAGTCATTTTTTCAAAAATCGTAGTTGAAATATTTTAAAATTTTTTGTGTATTCAGAAAAATATTTTCAAAAATTGAATGATGAAAATATGTATTTGATCTCTTTTTTTTCAGTATATTAAAAAAAAGATATTTAAAATTTTGATAATTCTCAGGTATCATAAAAATAATTGGTCCACAGATAAAACCTAGTTAGATAAAACTTTTCACTAACACGTATAATTCTGACAGTTGGAAATTTAATTTTCCTGATTTATAAAAAATTCATATTCATAAAATTAAATGAAATCAAGTTAAATTTTATAATAATAATAAATTTTAGAAAATTATTAAATTTTATAATAATTTATTATTAATAAATTCAAAATATAAAATGAAAGAAATAATAAAACTATTGTAATATTTTACATAAATAATTCCTTTAACCCTTTAACTTATTAATTAATTTTTATATAATATGAATATTAAAGACGGGGGATAACCCGATCAACCGAGTATAATTTTGCGTTTCTTAAATGCAAAGCTTATCACACATAGATAAGAAACTAATGTATCAGAGTTTTTACAATTTTCATTTAAACAGACAGATTTGTGAAAATATACCAGTGAGGTTCAACCTTTCGCAACAAAATAACATAATCAGTAAAATGGTATTTTCTGAAAAACGGTTACAAGTATGACCATTTACCTATAAATAAAGGAATAAAATATTTTCCATTAAATATCTTAAACCTGAATCTTATAGCATTTTATTTGATTCTCTGGGAAGTCTTTTCCATAAATTTAGTAGTTTATGATTCCGTTAAAACTAAAATTAGACCTTTATATTGTAACATAAATCTAACCGGAAATCCTGTAGCCTATCCAACGCAGGTATAAATATTAAACTCCGAAAGGTCATACACTGTTTAAAAAGCATTTAAATTCATATTAAAATGTGTACCAAAACTTATTTTAAATTAAAACCAAATATTCAAAGCCACCAAATAAAAATATACCTAAAGATTCAAACAAACTGAAACACTTTCTTCCACACAAGTGGAGAAGTTTTCATGGTCTCACATCTAGATACTAATAATAAACTTAAATCGAATATATTTTTAATATTTCAATTCATTTCATTTCGACCAAAGACCGTAATTATTTTCCATTATAACTTAGATTTTCAGCACTGTATACTTTCATGAAATTGTTAGTGTATAATATTATATGAATCTATAATTGTATTAGGAAATCCTTACTTAATCATTAATTATTTTTTTAGAAAAACTCTCAAACCAATTAACATTTGTTTTAATATTTGTTATAAAATAAGCATACAGTGGAAAAACAAAACAAATCCGAGTTGAACGAAAACTAAAGGATTTTGTTTTTAAAATTCATTTTATTTATTTTAAAGAGAAATAATGATGGTTTAGTAAATAATTTTGATAAAGGCCGGAAATTTGTGAACATCAATAAAAAATCTGATTCATAGTCAATTAATAAAAAACTATTTTAAGTCATTGAAAAATGAAACGTAATCAGAAGTGAACATTAGAAAAAGTTCTTTCAATTTTA
This sequence comes from Schmidtea mediterranea, assembly GCA_022537955.1. Taxonomy (NCBI): domain Eukaryota; kingdom Metazoa; phylum Platyhelminthes; order Tricladida; family Dugesiidae; genus Schmidtea; species Schmidtea mediterranea. Next base: position 306,620,185 of record CM039679.1, on the reverse strand, counting down.
AAATAATACAAATAAGATATTTTATATTAGAAATAAAATATTGTCAAATATAGTAAAACTCTGATTATTTCGATTAGTATTTAAATTTAATTAATAATAATTAATAAATTAGTAAATTATTAATTAATCAGTTTGGTTTAAATAATATTTCGTTTTTAACAGTACAAATAATTATTAGTAAATTTTAGTTATGAAAATCTGAAAATATCCCTGAATAGGAAGACTGCATAATCACTACAATATATAATTGAGATAATAAACAGATAAGATAGAAAATAGACTGGGAAACATTTTTATTCAGTGATAACTATCAGAATATAAATAAAAAATGAATTTAGATTGTTTGTCAACAAGAATCGTCATATAATGGGAAATGGAAAAAACACATTGTTTATTAAAAAAATGAATATACAATTACAATAGATTTATTTTAAGCTCCTCTTTGAATTTTATCAATGTAAATTTCATGTGGAGATTATCATTTTTTAAATTCAATTAAATTTTTGATTAAATATTTATTTTTTGCTAATAAACCCCTGTAACAAGCAATGTTGATGTTAAGTCTTTAAAAATATAAAATTAGGAAAATGTATTCAAATCTCAGATTCTCTAGGTCAGTGGCCTACAATCGGCAGCTATGCTAGGTCAGCGGCCTACAATCGGCAGCTATGCTAGGTCAGCGGCCTACAATCGGCAGCTATGCTAGGTCAGCGGCCTACAATAGGCAGCTATGCTAGGTTAGCGGTCTACAGTCGGCAGCCAAGCTAGGTCAGCGGAACCAACCAAAAAATAAGATAAAAAATTTACCTGATTAGGAAAATAATTTAGGAATATATTTTTTACAAATTAGTTATTGTTAAAAGGTGAAAAGTAAATCGAAGTAAACATCTAAATTTGATTTTCTTAATATTATTTTATCTGTAATTGCTCAGTCTCATTTTTCAAAGTTCAATAGTAATTAAAAGCAAATAACCATTTACTTTATGTTAATTTCTTTTTTTAAATATCTTTCAGTTTAAAACAAAATAATGCAACTCTGATTTTTTTATCATTTTATATTTATACTTTTATAATATTCGTATGATATATCTATTTTTAAAAAATAATAAATAACCTTAAATTAAACAGACATATATACTTTCCTGTATGATGAGGTAATTTGTTTTAATGAATAACAACTTATACAAAAGAAAGTCAGAAAGAAAAGGATTTAATACAAATCATACACATGGTGAAAAATGGAATAACTGTCAAAAAGCGGAAATTTTTAGATGAAAAAAAACTCTATATGTATATTACCATGTAATAATATATTATAAGTTTTTGTTTAAAATTAAACTGACTTAAATTTTAAGAAATTAAACTGAAATATTTCATATTTGTATTCCTAAACAGTTAAATAGTCATTAAAATAACACATGCATATATTTCACTGAATTTTCATTATTTTCAATTATTCGTTTCGTAATCAAGTTGCATTATTCATAAATATTATTAAATATAATTAAAACTCGATAAGGATTATAAAAGATCATTGGGTTTAACATGAGGTTTCAAAAGTGTCTTAATATATCAAACTTAGTTGATTGGGACAGTCAATAAATATTCACAGTATTATGTGGGAATGTTTTTACACATTGAAATCTCAGGGGGTTTTTTTATCAAAATTTATGATTACTTCCTCGTATTTGATTAAAATTTAATGAAAATAACGGTCAGTCAACAGGTTATTTTATAATTATATTTCAGTATTTTTTTGCAATGTGTTATTTGTCTATTTGAAATATTATTTACTGAAAAGCTTAGTCAATTTTTACATTTGTTTGCTAAATAAAAATAAATTTATTTAAAAACGAAATAAAATGAAATAATTATTTCATACAAAAAAATAAAATTTTAAAAAATAGATCAAAGATCAAAGATCAAAAATAATATATAATATATTATTTAAAAAATAAACACAAATAAACACTTTAACAATTTAATAATTTTATTTCATATTCAAAGTAATTTAGCCAAAGCAACATGATGCTCTGAGACGCTTTCACTATTCATTATCTCAGCCAACATTTCAGCATCTTCTAAAACCTGATTTTCATTTCTCTAGAAATGTTAATTAATTTAAAATAACTTTTTTAATATAATTTCTTACCAATAGTTTTGAAAGTACATTTTCCACCAAATACCTGTCTACACGTGTGAGAGATTTGACTTTTAAATTTCCAAGGCTTTCAAGAATGAGTGATCTGTGCATTTTATTGTTTCTTTTAAATCTATATATTTTGTGTGAAATTTAAACAAACTTTTATAATTTTAAAATATTCGATTTCATTTTTAAAGTCCAAATGAAAGTAAAAATTGTATGAAACCAGATTTAAGTCGACAGCGTCGACTCATTATTTTTAAAAAATAGAATATGATATAAATCAAAATTTAATAAAACTTTAAAAATTAAATTCAAATTTCAAACGAAAATAAACATAAATGAAATATTTTCAATAAAAACCTTAAATAAAAACCTTTTGTGATATTTAAATGAAAAAGGCCAGAATTTGGAGAAATTATTTAATGACGTTTTAAAAATATTAAAACAATTAACAGATAAACTTTTATTTTTATGTAAAAATTAACTTTAAGGATTGAATAAAACGAAATAATAATTTAAACAATATGAATAAATATCTAAAAACTCTATTGCGTATACTTTTTCCTGAAATATTTCGTATATATTTTAATAATTCTTAATTTAAATAAGTCATATTTAAATTATTTAGAATAAACCATTTTTATTTAAACAAATTTCTGATTTTAAAAGATCCAATTTTGTGTTATTCTTTTAATCAATTTGAAAGTTGATTGTAATCGTGTTTTTGATAGATTTTAAGTCCTATTTAGATGATCTTCAAATCTTTGTTATGAATATTTATGTCAAGAGTGTAATGCCACATGCATTGGAATGACTATCCGTCATCTCCGTTCTCAAGTTCTTGATAATTGTCGACTGAAAGAATTGATTAATATCAGTGAATGCAATTGTTGCCTATTGTTGAGTTTATAACTGAATTTTAAGTCCTACTTAGATTTGGTTCGGATCTTGGTTTTCAATATATAGGTTATGGGTGTAATACCAAATATATTGGAATGACTGCCCGTCATTCTCGCTCTCAAGTTTTCGATCACAGTTGACTGTTGGAATTGATTGATATTAGTAAGCGCAGTGTTTTGATGTAGGATGAAATTAAATGTAAAATCGGTTTGTTTAAAATTCTTTTAAATATTTTGTTGAAAGTTATATTTGAATTTAGTGAAAGTCTCGGTTTTGTAAAATTTTAGAAAGTAAATTTGTTTTTTAATTTCGTAGAATTTTAGATTTATAAAAGCAAGACTTTTAATTTTTGATAAAATAATTTGAGAATTTAAATTTTATTGTATTTGAATTTAATAAATATTTAGTTAATTATCGACGTTTTAAATCAAATTTATTACAGCTAACATGACTGTTGTTTGTATAAACTATAGTTTATGATGATTATTTTCTAGTAAACCATCCTTCCTTAAAATGGTAATTCTAATGGTAATAATGCTGCAGTAAACCTTCCCTGTTATTTATATAGAGCTTTGCGCATTCGTTGTTAAGTTTTACTGTTATAAGCGATAAAATTGATTTCTTGTGTTTATTCAAAGCACCTTTATTTGATTTACTGATCTTCACCTTACTTTTAAAAATAACATTAGTAAATCATCATTCGTCACCACTCAATAAACCTGACAATATTAAATGCATAAACTTTACCCTGTTCTCTCTTGCCTTGAATTTTTATTGCATGTGTTTTCACTAATTGAGAACGTATTTTTAATTATTATTTTTATTATTATTTTATTATTATGTCTATTACAAATATTTATGAAAAGAAACTGAAATTCATACACAAAATTGTAAGGTTTAAAGTTTTGTTATGCAAGTAGTAATAAAACATTTTCTTAAATATTAAAATTAACATTTTAAACCAAAACTAATGACAAAAAATCAGAAATAATAATTGAGTAGATTTTCAAAAACGATTTAATGAATATTTGAAAATTCATGAACATCAATTGATATCTCTGGCTATACAGACTCAAACAAACTAAACTTAAAAAAAGATAATTTAAAAATAATTAAATCAAAGCACTCATATTATTGACGATGATGATGATGATGATAATAATAATAATAATAATAATAATAATAATAATAATAATAATAATAATAATAATAATAATAATAATAATAATAATAATAATAATAATAATAATAATAATAATAATAATAATAATAATAATAATAATAATAATAATAATAATAATAATAATAATAATAATAATATTAATAATAATAATAATAATAATAATGAATGTTTTAAAATAATTTGATTATGTAAAATAGTGATAAATTGATTTTTTTTGTTTAAAAATCTCTTAACTTTTAATATTATGCTTATTTTATGAAATAAAATGAATAAATTTATAAAAAAAATTTAATATTATTTTATTATTTTAAAATAATAATTAAAAATAATAATATTAAATAAAAGTATTCAAGCTTATTTAATTATTTATTATTATAATTATAATAATACTAATTTGAATAGATTTTTATTAATTGAAAATTTTAAAATATATACATCGAAAAAGAATTAATTAATTATTTTTGAAAAAAAGCAAATTTGCTTTCATTGATTGAAATTTACATAATTCAATAATCAATTAAATTAATTTTGACAAATTAATGAAACGAATCAATTTATTGTCGACTGATTGATTAAAAAGTTATTTCAGTGAAATTGGCAGAGAATCATTCAGTCGGCAATAAACATCACCGTGTTACATGTCTTTTGCAAAGATAAACTTAAATTAAACAAAATGAAAAAATATTTTTTTCTAAAAATATCTTAAAATCTAATTTTATTTAATTAAATCAAAAATTTCTGATTGACTCTTATTCTTCACCAACGTTAGGAATCGAAACTTGTTTTCCATGGAAAATGTAATTTTGTCTTATAAAATGACGGTTTTTTTAGTTTTTTATAATGCCTATTTATTATTAAACTCATAATTAAACTATCAAATAAAGAGGTCAAAAGCTTAAAATATTCCTTAATTTTGGAAAATAAATTAATTTATTACCTTAGTTAAACAGCACAGAAAACTATTGAGACTATTTTACTCTACCACCTTTTTTTCTTAAATTTTCTTTATTGTGAAAATAAAAACTGTACTATACATTACCAAAGAACCTTTTGATTTGATTAAAACTTTTTGAATATATTATAAACTGTATAAATATTATATTTCAAATTTGTTTTAATTATTCCGTCACTAAAATTTGGATTTTTCTTATTGATATTTGAGTTGAGAAAAACTGCTATTTATTAAATACTATTTAAAGTTAGAAATAAGAAAATAATTCAGAAAAACATATACATAAAAGATAATTTAGATATTTGTTCATATTGTTTAAATTATTAATTTAGTTTTTTTCAATCTTTAAAAATAATTTTTAATTACATTTAAAAATTTATCTGTTAATAATTTTAATATTTTTAAAATATACTTTCACCATGAGTTATAAAGAGAGTTATTTATTTAAAAAGTCATTAAATAATTTCTCCAAATTCTGGCCTTTTTCATTTAAATATCACAAAAGATTTTTATTTAAGGTTTTTAATGAAAATATTTCATTTATGTTTATTTTCGTTTGAAATTTGAATTTAATTTTTAAAGTTTTATTAAATTTTGATTTATATCATATTCTATGTTTTAAAAATAATGAGTCGACGCTGTCGACTTAAATCTGGTTTTATACAATTTTTACTTTCATTTGGACTTTAAAAATGAAATCGAATATTTTAAAATTATAAAAGTTTGTTTAAATTTCACACAAAATATATAGATTTAAAAGAAACAATAAAATGCACAGATCACTCATTCTTGAAAGCCTTGGAAATTTAAAAGTCAAATCTCTCACACGTGTAGACAGGTATTTGATGGAAAATGTACTTTCAAAACTATTGGTAAGAAATTATATTAAAAAAGTTATTTTAAATTAATTAACATTTCTAGAGAAATGAAAATCAGGTTTTAGAAGATGCTGAAATGTTGGCTGAGATAATGAATAGTGAAAGCGTCTCAGAGCATCATGTTGCTTTGGCTAAATTACTTTGAATATGAAATAAAATTATTAAATTGTTAAAGTGTTTATTTGTTTTTATTTGTATGTTAAAAAATATATTATATATTATTTTTGATCTTTGATTTACTTTTTTAAAATTTTATTTTTTTGTTTGTATGAAATTATTGTTTATTTGTTTTCATTCATTTTTATTTGTATATTATGTTTTTTATAATTATGTCATTTTTATAACGAATAGTCAGCTTTTTTTTATAATTCTTAATTATAAATATATTCGAGTATACATTTTTTAAATCGATATGAAAATAACTATGACTACCACAAGTATATCAATGATTTGAAAGGCTGCTGCGTGCTGATTATATTTGTGTAAAATCATAATTTCCATATGAGAGACTTTCATTCTTTTTCACCAAACCTCTTTAGCGATTTTAGTCGCTTGACAACCAATAAACTCGTGTTATTTTTCTTTGTCATATCACATAGTTTCAATGCCATTTAGGTATAATCATATACTAAGTCCATCATTAACCCCAAATACTTTTTGGGTTTCATCATATTGCCAAAACTTTATATGAACCATAAATTATCCTTGTTTTTATACACTAGTTATAACTTTTTTACCTATATATTCTTTAGGTATGAGAATATAACTTTGTCCTGATTATCTAGATTTTATTGCGGACTTTTGTGATTTTGAAACCTTTTCTTCGGTTCAAAGTTTATTATTGCTAGTGCGTGTTGTAGGGGTTAGTGATTCGTACTTCAACATGGATTAAAGAAGATAACATTTTTATTAACATAAATCTCACCCAGAATTCCGTTTCGCATTCAATGCATTAAGAAGTGCACCAATTAAAATTTAGTCTAGAAAATATTTGAATTTTAAATTTATTTTAAACATCACCTATGATATTAAAAATTAAAAACCATTATTTAAAATTTTATAGTAAACTTAAAACAAAAGAAAATACTTTCGGTGAAACGAAGTAGGGTTGTTCACATGCGTTCACATTTTTCTACTATTATTTACCAAAATTAATTATTTAATTATATTTTAATTGCTTCTAACCAACCGACCTATTAAACATATAAAAATAATAAAATAATTAGTAATATACAGGACTAAAATCCCCTGGGTTTTCTTAAGATTTTCATCAATTAAATTTTGATACAATTTGCAATAGTTAAAATGGTCATAAATGTTTCATTTCTGATTCTAGGGTGCCAAATCCTTCGAATGTCTAATGTCGACAGTATTTAATATATTTTGGAAAATTTACTGAATGTATCGGTTTGTATCAAAAATTAATTTCAACATTTTTAAGAAATGTAACAAATCTTTAAAAATGTCAAAATGGTCTAAAATATTCTTTAATAAAATAATTATTTAAAAATAATTTGAGGCGGTTGTGATTAAAAGTTGCTTTGTACTAGATTTTTCAGTAACATCCAACTTTTTTAATTTAAATTCTTTTTAAAAAACATTTTTTTTATTATTTTATAAATTATTAAAATAATTACTCATTAAAAATGTAATTAAATGTCATTTAAAATATTTTTACTAACGATTCATTTTGATAGATTAACTGTTATTATCAGGTTACTAAACAAAGGGCTTTTTGAGATTAAAGAAATTCTTTTTATTTTGAAAAATATTTTAGTGAATAGAATAGAAATTTTCCTGATCACATTTCTCTTCCAGAGTTTTTGTTTTAATAATTAGAATGAATACTTTAAATTAGTCAACTTTTTCAAATTTAGTATTTTAATAAAGAAATCGTTTCAGTCTTTTGCAAATTACTTACATAACACTTGTGCAATAAACAAAGGTTGTGCCATAAAAATAAAAATATTATCACTCAAATAAAGAGTTCATTAATGGAAACCATTTTTAATTATTTTTAATTAAGTCTCAAAAAATGGAATTAAGCTCAGGTTGCAATAATCAACATGGATAAGGTTTGATGAGTAATATTGAAAAGGCTCTAAATATTATTAGAACCTTTTTTTACTGATCAACTATGAAAGTAAGTATGAATTTTGACAAGTACAAGAAGTGGAATCGAAAAAACACTTTGGATTACTTGGGAAAGATATCTTAATGACGCGCATTCACCACGCGCATATTAAAGATATTTATTCAATTACACGGCTGACTCTTTTTCCGAAATTTCAACAAATGAATAACAATAGGTTGCCTAAATTTTGACATATTCAAAAAACGATTATTAAAAATATTCATCTAAATTCCGGAACAAACAAAATTCAATTTTAAAATTTATTGGTGAATTTTCAAAATAAACTTTTTTATTTTCATTTCTAAATATCATCATTGTTTTTGAATATGAGTATAGAGACGAAATAAATCCAATATGTATGTAGCATTTTACCCATTACATGGAAATCGATATTGATTTATTCTCATTTAAAGACAAAAGACAACAAAAATTTATTAATTTAATTTAAGATATTAAAAATACAAAATTTAATTATAATTGATTACGATTATTTTTTTAAATATTAAATTAAAATAAAATAAATTTTTAGAAATTGGAATGTTGAAAGGTTTATTAGAAATTTTCTACATATTTATATTGGTTAAAAAATTGAAAATTTATCTGTCAAATTGAAACTCGTGCGAATAATTCATGATTCAACAGGCAAAAGTCAGTTGAAATTGATATTTGACGAATGGGCAATATTTTGAGTCGTAAAATTTATCCCTTAATTAAATTAACAGTAATCACTTTTTAGATTCTATGGAGAATTAAAACAGAGTACCTCATAGTTATCACAAAATCGTTGCAATTAAGATTAAAATTTTATCATTAATAATATCCTGAAAAACATTGATGCTCCAGAAATTTTGTTTCAATTGACTCTTACTAGTAGCAATATATAAACAAAAGTACTGTCATAATGATAATTACAGTTCAATTCCTGAATGTAGAACAAATTAATTTTAAATTTTCTTTGTAAAATGTTCAAAGTTGTAATGAAAATAACTTTAATTAAAAATTAATAATTTATGAATGTTTTAAAAAATAAAAATTAATTTACAAAAACGTTGTTATTCGAAACCTAAATATGATTTTCATTTTTATGATTTTCATTAATAATTTTATTATTTAATTAAAGAATACAGGAAAAAATATATGCAGAAATACATTTTGTGAAGTGATCAATGATCACCTTCTACTAGACTGAAAAAAAAGATTTGGTTACAAAAATACATATTTAAACAAATATATTATTGAAAATGAATAATTTAATATTATGAAATATATTTAATAACAGATTTAAATTTAAAAACCTTAAGTATTAATTAATATTATTTTTTCCTAATCATAATAAATAATAAAAATGCATCATAAAACATTACACCAAAAACTTGTGTATAAAGTAATACTTAGATTTACATGGTAGGCATATTTTAGAAAATATCGCCAAAGCTAAAATGTGACATTGCAAATCCTATTTCGTATGAAAACATAGGATTATGCGCCAGTGTAGAAAACTTTTATGCAATGGTAAATTCCGGTTAATTCGGATCGTCTATTATTAAGAATTTTAGATTGGATAAACCGGAATCCAGACTAAAAAAATATAATTAATCTTTTCAATGTCTGTTTAGAAAATGGAGTTTGGATTAAAAAAGTATAAGGATTAAGCGGATTCCAATTAACCGACGTTTACTGATGAGCTGAAAGAAAATATGACTCATTATTTTGTCATTGGCAAGTTCAAAGACGAGAATAAAGGGATTAAATGTAAGAAGTCGGTGTTTCTTAGTCATAAATAGGTGATAAGGAAAACAAAAACTTAGTCTTACCTGAATGTTTGCGGAAATTTTAGAGGGAATTCTAAAACTTGTTAATATTAAAATTTTAATCATATATAGATGATACATTTAGTTTTCGTTATTTATATTTAAAAGAACATACTCATTAAACAGACGCTGAGAAACTTTGATTACTAGTCATAATTAGAAAAAGACGTAAACATCATAAATAATTTATTTCAATTATTTCCTATAAAAACAATTGCAATAATTATCTCTCACAGAAGACAGAAATTATTGCTTCAATATAACTTAATGATCATCTATTACAAATTCATTTGCAACAAGAATCTTTTCATTCACTTAAGTGTAATCGAATATAATAAAAATGAAAATAATTTTTTTTTATTAGACACAAGTTTGATTATGTAAAAATTTATTGATATGTATTTTTTTGTTTTATTTTATTAGTTTTAATTGTTGTAAATTGAAAAGTGGATTGAAAATTTCAATTCACTTTAACTATTTGTATTTGTTTTACTGAAGTTATTTTATTTTAATGACAATTGTTGTAATACTTGTAAAAGTTTTCTAATAATTGTTGCAAAGAAAAATCATTAAAACCTTTGAAAATAATTCTTGAATATAATAAATTATTTAATAAATTATAATAAAAATAAAACTAATAAAAATAATGTAAAAAATATGTAAAAGTAAGTGTTTGTAAAACAAACTAGTTCAAAATTGTTAAGTGATATATAATATAAATTTGATATATAATGTAAATATATAAAGTCACGTTTAGAATTATATCTTTATTATTTCATGATTTATTGCACCAAAAGTTTTTTTATATATTTTTATTACTGCTGATTAATTTATAAAGCATAAATAATTTGATTGATAAATAATATATTTTATTGCAAAAAGCAAAATTAAGATAATATCAGTTACTAAATTGTGATATATTAACGGAAAAAAGTTTCAGAAAAATATTTACAAAGCAATGAATGGCTTTTAAAGATCCTGAAAACCATTAAGTTTGGAAGGAACAATAAATCAAACACAAATATAGTTCTTGAAAATTAAATAAAATCACTTGAAAGTTGAATATTATTTGTTTCAATTGTTTTAATATACGATTTTTCAAATTTGTAGTAATATAAAGAAATTAAAATTGTGTTAGGACCCGTTGAATGAAACATGTCTCAAGTTTGGAGAAGTAAGCCATGACATTTAAATCCAGGTGCAACTTTATGTAAATCTTCTACAATCATATTTTTGACATTTTTCAAAATTAAAACAATTTATGAAATTAAGAGAATTTTTGATATCAAAAGGCCAATTTTTCCGTTAATTAATTTTTAAAATCAAAGGATTTTATAAGACTTTATCTGGAATAACTATTAAGTCAAAATTCCATTAAATTCTGATAAATTTGCATTTTTAGACATTTTCTTTGACAAATATTTATCAATTACTGACTTTTATCTTTCAGAAATTAAGTTGCAATTTGTAATGATTCCAAAGTTTTTGCAAATAAAGTTAAATTCTTTTTATTATAAAATATGATTACTTTTCATTGGAATTTTTAAAAAATAATTATATTTTTAATTAGTAATTTCTGTTTTTTACACCCATTTATTTGCCTTTCTGTTTTATTTATTTTTATTTTTTCAATTTCAATTATTTAAGACTATAATGACTTAATTAATTAATTTATTCTTTTGTGTTGAAATGTTTATAAATGTAAAAAGTGTTTTATTGATTTATTTATTCACATTCTTAGTCATTTAATTCCACCTTTTCCAATAATCTTTTGATTATTCATCTTTGTTTTAACTAATTAATTCTGTATAGCTCAAACAATGTGAATAGAAAAACTCAGTAATGCTATGCTCTTTTCTCAATATATTGTATTGAATAAATGAAATGTGAACTGTTAATGTTGTTTTATTGTTATTATTAAGTATCACGTTCATAACATTTACTAAACACTAATGTATAAAAAATAAATAAATATTTGTTACTGACAGATTATGATTGCAAAAAAATAATTTTAACATAATGTAAAATAATAATAATGATTAATAAAAAACCAACTCAAAAATACGTTCCTTAGAAAACCCCATAAAAAATACACAACTTACGTTGTATAAATAGAGATACGTTCCATAATTTCCAAAAGCACATAAAACCAAAACATCATTAAGAGTTGGTGAAGAAATTGAAAAAAATGTAAAGTATGTAATAATAAATAAAAGGTTTAATAACTATTTTTGCTTTTAATATTTTTAAAATTCTGAAATGGAGCCTTGTGATTTAAATGATTCTCTATTCAAAAATATCTGATTGGTTTAGGTTTGACAAAGATTAGTACTTTTCTGGACCGAAGGGCCAAACCGGAATAACTTCAAAAACGCATAAAAAAGAAATGAATGTTTAAATAAAAAAGTTTCTTATTAAAATTCTACATTAAACATATATAAATAATAATTAACAAAAATGAAATAAATATTAATAAAATATTAAACTTGAAAATCTTTTTCTTGCCGATAGCGTAATCGTTTACGATTTGAAGTTTCACTGCATCCATCTTACTCACCCAATTTATCACCAACTGATTTTTACTTATTTAGACATTTATTTCTTGATATCAAGAGCAGGAAGTTCAAAGATTTGGATGAGACAAAATCAGACATGACATTTTGTTTAAAGAAAGTATAGAAAATTAATATTGATGGATCATATTTGATTAAATAATAAATTTTAAATATATTTGTATGTCTTTTGAATTATAATGCATTTAGCAGACACTTCATTCCGGACAACCTAATATGTAAGTCAATATGTAAGCAAATGAAATATGATCTAATAATCAATCAGAGAAAAAGAAGAAAAACCGAAAGACTTGTTAAAGTTTTTGAGAGATCAGGACCTATTTAGGTGGAAATATTTTAAATTTTAATTTTATGAATAAACATTGTGGAAATTGGCTTACATAGTTATTTATTTAAATAATATTAATAAAATTAATTAAGAACAATAAATTAAAATAAATAAAAAATAATAATTAGTAAAGTTGTTTGCCATATAACCAAACAATTTTAACTAAACCAATAATAAAGAATTTATTACTACTCACATATTACGTTAAAAATATTTAATAAAGACCAACTTTACCTTGTATGATTTGTAAAATCCAGTATACAGAGTCGGATTTATTCTTGAGGAAGGTCTAAGGCTAAAAATATTATGGGGCTCTTTTATTATTTTTATAACAGTTAATTTTCTGAAACAGGGAAGTACTTACTCATATGTCTAAAACATTATTCACTTCACTTTATATTATTCAATAAAATATTTAAAATTAATGATTTTTTGATTAAATATTTTTATTTCATCTGCCTTTAAAAGCACAATCAGTAATCTGAAGCAATTATTTTATTTAAATGTTTTGTTTGTAAACGGTTAAAGAAAAATCAAAGCCAACATTTATTTTTTTAAATAAATTTAAAAAATGTTAAACCATTCACACTATAATATAAAAATTGAAATTTATACTTTAGAAAAGTATTTTGTTAAATATAATATGTATATAATTAAAGACTTCTTACTTATATTATAATAACCTGCAAAAAATTAAAAGATATAATAAGTTTTTAAAATAATACAGAATTCAGGGCCCCGCTAATAGGGGCCCTAAGCTTCAGCTTTGTCAGCCTAATAAGGCTTATATGAGAGAAAATACGGGTTAAAATAGTAATTAATTATTATAATTAATAATTGTGATAATTAACAAAACTATTAATGGCGTGTAACGCAATTTTGGAGTAACAATTATTAAATTTAAATTTAAATTAAATTAAATTAAATTAAATATTTTCTTTTAATTTTATTTAAGTTGGAAATTTTAGCTGAACTACTAACAATTAAATTTTAAATAAGGAAGCCATTATTTTCAAAAGTAAAGAACGAAAGAAGAGTTGCAAATGTTTGAATGTTAAGATATTTTCAAGATAATATTTATAACAATATTCAAAATATGAATTTATGCATTGTTTTATTCCTCAGCGGGTCTTATGTAAATTGGTTTTATAGCTAACTTTAATTGTTAATCATATTCAATGGAAAAGATTAAAACAACACAATTTAAATTTTATTTTTCAAAATAAAATTCATATGAAAATTAAAATGCTAATTACCAGATTAATTTACAGAAATAATTTACAACATAATAGATGGGATGATACTAAAACGTTGACTGATATTGAAATTTGTTTTTTAATCGGCTTTATATATTAGTTTCTGTGACAAAAATTATTCTTTTATACAAGTTTGCTTAATTGTTATAATAACTATTTCATTATTTGTTTTATTACGCTGAATCTGTCGGTTCCTTACATCCTTGATTAAATGGCAATTATAATAACATGCATGATATATTTACTAAAAATTATGGTAGCAATTATTTTAATAAGTGTTGATATAAATAATAATTTATATATGATAGCTATTTTGAAAAAAATTATGTTAATAATTTTTAAACTTAAGTTATCCGAAAACTTACGTTTTCCGTTTTTTTAAAACTCCTTATTTAAAGGCTCTGGTTCCACTGCTCCTGGTAAATTGCAAATGAAGTAAAAAATGAATTTATTTTAAGTACAAGTTAAATGTTGCATTGTTATTTCTTCATCTCCTCAAAAACGTAGAGTTTCGATGGATATTTTTGAAATATCTGAAATGCTGTAAAAATATTAAATTGATTGAATTTCATGAAAAATCTTACGAAATTATTTCTTAATTTTCTCTACAACTCAAAGTAGAGTTATTGATATTTTTTTCAAAAATTTTCGGCTTTAATTAAAATTGTCTAAAAAGTTACTAAAAATAGTTTTATATAGAGTTTTTTTTGAACTGAACATTTCTACATTTTGAAAGTTTGCATGCATTATTTACTATGTTTTATGGTTTTATGTTAAAAAAAAATTTCTTCTAATTCCTTCCTTTCTATAATATAAGTTTTTATTCAGTTGAACAAATTACATGCAGACACGGGTAAGTATGTATGTCCCTATATTATAACTTTATTGATTTTTTCATTTTATTTAACAGTTTTTAATGAACTGAAACAGGTGTATAATAATAAAAGATTTTATAAATTATTTTTTATGTCTGTATGTACGGTGTGTTTTTTTGTTATGTTTTGGATTCCGTCTGTGTGCCTTTATTATAAATGTTTTAATCGCTTCTGTTTGCGCTTTCTATTTTTTAGTATCATGCCCGTGTGAGCAATATGATTTTTTTAGATTTTGGAGAATTATTGAATTTTTCGAACTTTTAATTCCTCATTATCGATTTTGTTTATTCGAATTAAAAGAAGATACTTTGATGGAATTTTGAAATTTTTTGTTTTCAATCGAGATTTTCTGAAAGCTTTTTGAGTTTAAATTTATGCGATTAAATAAAATTTTTATTTTTTATTGAAATTTTTGGTTACTGAGATAAAGAAAATCCAAGAAAATATTGCCGTTTTGGTCATTGATAATGGATCGTGAATGTATAAAGCGACGATATAACAAACAGCATATATTGGTACTTTAACTGGAAAAAGGAATAAAAATAATTTATCAATTGAAACCAAATAATAATTTTTTACACTAATGACCCGTTTAAACATTCGGATTCAGAATGACTTCATCGTTTTTTTATAACGCCTAGCCATTTCTTACTCTATACTCCATTTAAAATTTTTTCCTCCAGGTTTAAACGGAATATCTTTATCTTGTGATGTTTCTACCGTGCAGACTCTTAAAAAATTTGATAAACATCAAATTATATTAAATAATGTAACTTATTTCGTCAGAGTTTGAACTTAAAATAATGTGGATTAATTTGTCCGTCAACTTTTATTTATTGCATTATAACTTTTAAAAATAAATTTAAATAATTAGTTTTAATTTTTTATATATATTTATTGAAAAATTATTATAATTAAAGGAATAGGTATAGCTTACATCCTTGTTATAATATATTAAAAAAAATCAAAAATAAATTAATTAATAGATAAATAATAAAAAATTAAAATTATTAAATATTTTGCATTTAAAATTCTTTCAGTTTATGAAAGTTTTATAAATCTTTTTTTTAAAAATTAAGAAATTTATTTTTCGTAAATATTAAATTTAGTTTGCGTGAGAAAAGTTTCTTTTAAAGAATATTCATAAACGGAGAAATTCTCTTTCAAAATAATACATTAAAGCCGACAATTTATGGACATATTATAATCTGTCGAAAAAATTATTTGATATTTAAAAAGTCTTTAAAACTCGAAAACAATTAAAATATTTCATTTGATAATTAATGTTTCACCAAATTTTTAAAGTAAATAAATAATTATTCTACCGATATAACATTTTGGGCATAAAAATATACATAAATTATAAAATTTCAGTATTTTGAAAGATATACCAAAAATCTATGCATAATAACAATTAATTAAACAAAATTGTAATAAAAATAAAAATAAATTTAATCTTAGGATTATTTAATTATTGAATTTATAATTTTCAATATTAAAAAATAAGAATTTTTTTTTTATCCAATTTTTTTTATCATTGTGAAGCATGGCTTCTGCCAGGATTTGAGTATTAAAGTGGTGTTGCTAATTTTTTTTTGGGGGGGGGAGCAACAAATATTGAAACCTCATGAATTTTCAGAAACAAACATGATGTGTATAATATTATGTATGTCAACATAAAATACTTCGTAATTTCTTTTTGTGCCACTCAAATACGCATTTTCAAGGAATACGTTAATGTATGAACTGGAATTATTTTCTTTGTTTGAGATTCTTGCTAAGTCACCAGGAATTTCAGGACCTTCGAATCAAACTATAAGAAAGGATAAGGTAAGTAATGATTGGATCCTACAAGCTCGTTTTATCTTGTACATAAATGTATCATAGATCTCTGGATATCCAGAGGCTTATGGCATGTATGTATAATACAGCATATATAACTTTCAAAATGATCAGGTGTGAGATTGTTCGTAGTCAAATTTTGTAGAAAATATTATGTCACTCATACAGAAATCAGAGAGGAAAAACAAAAAAATTCCTTATAATATACAATAATATGATTTTAAAATAGATTTGTATCAATAATTATTATTTACCAGATCCAATGTGAATAATCTTTAAGGCCAAGCATAGATGCTAATATTGCTGAGCAACCGCTCGTGTGGTCATCGGAATGGATGTTCTTGCTGCTTGTAAAACATGAAGATTATGCGTGTGTAAAGGTCATTGTATAGTGAGGTCATTACTGCTCTAATGAGTGCTAATTAAAGGAGTTGTGCTCTGCAGTGCACATACATCAAGTCAGGGTTTGTCATACACTCAATATTTACATTTGGAAGCCAGTTTGAGGAAATGGCGCTTCTTGCTTGATCAAGAAGTATGCTAGTGTAAACATACTTTGCACATGCAGTGAGAATCCTTTATCTTCAGCAATCTTCTTAGTATAAAGCAAATCATAAGCATTTGTATTGCTTTGATGTGATCTAAATAAAATAAAAGCTAAGAAATCATTAATAAATGCATAACTGTGTGATAATATAATATTACCGCCAGATTGGGTAATTTCGTAATGGAAAGGTGATTTCGTAAATTTGCAAAAGGTTTTTTTTATCTGAGTGTAACAACAACTGTTGTTAACTAAATTTTGTTTATAATACCTTGACTCATACAAAAAGGCTAAAACACCTTTGATCACAAAGAAAATTAACTTTCAAGAAAGGCTTTTGTTGAAGTTATGATAAATCTTTAAAGCATGGCTAAAGAAAATTAACGAAATCACCCAATCTCACGGTAATATACAGTATGGTAAATTTACCTTGCCATACAAATCTTGTGCAGAGTGCTTTTATCATGCTTCTCAGCTTTCTCTTTAAGTTTGTTTGCATGTTTTTTAGAGACTGGAACAGTAATATTTACCCTTTTGATCTTGAATCTTTGATCGAAATTTTCCCATACTCACAACATGACTGTTGCCAGAGATAAAATATTGTATATAAGTATTTTGAAGACGTAGATTATGTAATCACAAAGAACCTGGCACAAATAGCCTTCTCGTTGGCTTACAAGCCGTGGGTATAATTTTGAGCTACGGGTAACAGTTGTAATACACAATGAAGCAGTTTGTAATTAATTCATATCTTTGAACTTTTTTGTGTGACTTGTTTGACATTAGCATCATAAGTACAAATATGTATAATTAAAGTTTAAAAAGTACTTAATTAAATAATAAAACTACCAAAGGATAAAAAAAATTCTAAAGACTATAAACAGAATTGTACCTTTTAGTATCAATATCAATATCAAGACGACCAGCAACAAGTTTAGTGTTCTTGACAGTAAAAAAATATCTGAATAATAATCTGAATTTCGTTTCATTTCATAAATCAAAGTTATGCGTTAGTGCATTAATCAGTTACAACATACGATAAATAAGAAAAGCTTATCGAGCTTACACTCTTATTAGTTTATATTTTTTAAACTTCAGTAAAATATTTTTTTCTGTAGACATAAAAAGGTTGGAATAAATTTTGTGGAGGGCGTGTTGTATGGCTTTTGAGAGGGGTGCTTCACCCCCAATTGAGGTGTAGCAGAAACCTTTTTGTGAAAAGATATTGTATTATTCATAACACCTATTTTTAAATATATGAAATATTACAAGTAAAACAACAAAATACAGCAAAATTTAATAGAATAAATATTTTTGCGGGCCTGAAATAGGGAACAAGCGGAATAATAATAATTGAAATAAATCAAATCTAAGTGTTGTTTGCTGACGATTGAACGAAGAAAATATTATTCGGATTTACGAAAGATTAATATAGTTCGTATAGAATTCCTATCATTACGCCAGCTTCATCTCCTGTCTCGTCACCAGAACTTATTATACCACAACAGTCCATGTTAATATGCATATATTGAGTTTCTTCAATAACTTAGTTTGCTTGTTTTTCATTTATATATAAAATTTTAACTCCACAATAGATTTCCTAATTTGAATCAGTCACACACAAAGCACTCACAGACGCACAAAATCAGTCACAACACAAAGCGCACACAGACACGAAGAACAAACCAAAGGTGCACATAGAAGCACAACATTAATTTAATCGGCTGAAACTCCAAAGTATTAAAACTTGGAACAGATTTCTTTGTATTCTAACTCAATAGATTCATTAGATAATGATTATACGTTTTAACGCCGATCTCTTTTACGAAATTCGAGGTTTATAATTTAGCTCTATAATTAATTAATTTTTGGAAACCTCTTTTGAGTTATTAAGTCAGTGGTTCTTAATCTTTTGATAATGAAGGAAAACTTTGTTATCTCAAAATGTTTGGCGGAACAACTAGGGTCCTGTCATCTAAATACCTAAGAAGGAACCGCAATACTTACCTAAATATTATGGTTAGTTTAACAAAGAGAGAAAAGGCCCCCCAAACCGCGAGAATTTTTTTTGTAAAAGTATCCGTGAAATTGCAATTTAAAAATTTCCAATCTAAAAATGAAACTAAATCGAATTCTGAAATAGCATATATTTCTGATTATCTAAATTTGGCGGAACACTTCACCTAATTCTACGGAACAATGGTTAAGAACCACTGTATTAAGTAATTGTAATCTGATTCTTGTTGTCTCTTATATTAAAACAACACATTAATATTTAAATAAGTTTAATTTTTAAACAAATCAATTTTTTTTCAATTTTCAATTTTTACTGCTTTAGTTTCATTTTAAAATCCTAAACAAAATTCTTTGTTTTCTAAAAAGTTGATGGACTATGGTGAAAGCCATTTTTATTTATTGCTACTACGTCATTGTCATTATTTAGAATTATCTCCCTAGAATTTATCAACCGACAAATACAAAGACGAAAACCTTTCGATATCAGTTTAGAAGACAATGATATTAAAAGTTAAAATTTAATAGATAAGTGTTGTTTTATAGCAATCTCTTTTTCTACAAAATCAAAAATTAGATAAAAAGATAAAATTTAAATTAAAATTTGAATTTAAAACTTTGAATAGTGATTTGATTTGAATTTTTAAAAATTATTCCTTAAAACATTTTGTGATTTAAATTTTGTGTGTATTAATATATTACTAAAAAAATTCATAAAGTACTGCAAAAAGAAAAAGATACTCACAGGGAAAAACTACAACATGAGCTAAATTTTGTACAGGATTGAAACTCCTCTGGCCATCAGATTTTGAATCGAAGAATTTTTTTAAATTTTCTTTTTAATAATGAATAGTATCAACAAATAAATGGAGACGCTATAAGTTCCCTTTTTGTAATAATGATGGGCTTAAATTTGTGTTTGTATTGCCGTACTCGGAATGTTTTACAAATTAAAGATTGAAGATAAGTAAAAAGTTAGGAAATTTAGATTGTAAAACAGTATCTTATTTGTGTAAGATACTCAATATGTTCATCAATAAGACAAACCTCCTGTTGGATTGTGTTAGGATCTCGTTCATCAATTAACATGTAATGGGTGTAATGGCACATACATTGGAGATACTGCTTGTCATCTCTGTACTGGAGTTCTTGAACATTGTCGACTGAAGGAAAAACCAACATTAGTGAGCATAATAGAGAGTTACATGAGTAAACTAGACAATTCAGATTTTAAAATGTTATTAAAAACTTTAATAATTATTAAGAACGTGCTATATGTAATTTTTGTTTATAAGGTTATTGGATTCAATGATAAATATCCAAAATTCTATTAGTATGAATGTGTTTTAATAGTTTGATTATGTAAAATTGGGGTAAGTAAAAATATTGTTCTATGTTTTTAAAATTTTAATTTTTAATTTAATTTTAAAATATTTAGATCTAGTGTTTAAATTTTCATGTAATGGGTATAATGCCACATACATTGGAGAGACTTCCCATCATCTTCGCACACGGATTCAGGAACATAGTCAATTGAGAAATGTGAATAATATTATTGAGCATAGAAAAATGTGCAAAGGCACAACTGATTTAAAAGATTTTAAAATTTTATATAAAATTTTCAATATTAAGTGGAAAAGAATTTTATGCGAGGCATTGGTAATTAAATCACAATCCACTAAAATAAAAGTTGAAATATTTACGATTTAATGAGTGATTCCAGTATTATTTATTTATTATTATTAAAAAATAATTTTTTTATTATTATTATTATTATTATTAATAATAATAATAATAATCAAAAAAATTTATTCAATAACAAAAATAAAGTTGATTTAATTACATAAATGTTTATGCTAAATTTTTATTATATTCTATGGTAACTATTTTATTTTTAGACTGGCGTTTAATTTAATAGTTAAATTATCAGCTAAGCTTTAAATCTGTTTTTAAATGAAAATTGTTTTAATTATCGTGTAAAAAATTATGAAAATGTCAATGATCCATTTTATTGCTTCCATTTATTTATAAAAAAATAACTTTAATAATAATAACAATAATAATAATAATAAAAATAATAATAATAATAATAATAATAATAATAATAATAATAATAATAATAACAATAATAATAATAATAAAATAATAATAATAATAATAATAATATATTAAAATAATAAAATATAATATATTTAAAGATAAATAATTAAAACGTATATATTGATTGAAAAAAAAACTTAATAATAATAAATTAATTTTAATTACAAACTCTTTAATCATATTAAGTTAAGCTGATTTTAACAGAGAATAAAATTAAAAAGATAGTGGTTCGAGTTCACTATAAAGAATGAAGTATTATGAAGTATTACATGAAGTATTATATTCAATTTTTAAATTAAATTCATCAAAACTTAGACACTTAAAAAATAAAAAAAATAAAAATAATTTGTCGCCGGTTTTTATTGTTAGTCATTACATAAAGAGAAAATGTTATTTGTGAGAATTATTTTTTAAGTATTAATATATCTGTTAAGTATAATTAAGTTCCACTTGGGTAAATTGATTAAACAAAAATAGGTTCACTTTATTTTTACAATGTAAAAGCTGTTTATTAATGTGCAGAATAAATTAGAAATTAATCAAAACTTTTCTGAATATAAATTATGATAACATGTTTAAATATTACTCTTTTGTTATATTTTTAAATAAATTTAGTTTAAATAAATATTTTTACAAATTCAATATCATAAAATAATAATTATTTTAATTTTTAGAAATATTTATGTAAATAAAAATTATCGAAAATTGAATTCTGGAGTTTTATAAAAACTTATAAGGGAATTAATGCCTTTTTTACATTCGCAATTATTGTGTTTATTGTTTAATTTTATATTAATAAAATTAAAATAAATGAAAATACTAACATCAAATTTATGACAAATAAAAATTTATCAATATTTTATTTAGTTTTTAATTTATTATTATCAAATTAGTAATAAATATTATAAAAGGATATACAATAGAAACAAGCAAATACAAGTTTTGGCGTAGCTCAATTTTATACGATTTTATACGATAAACAGTAATTTTGAAGAAGTAAAGATCAAGAAGAAGCTTTAAAATTGGTAAATACATTAAAAAGTAAATTTGGTGTATACTATCACAATCAGTGCACTTATTATTGTTTTGAAAATTTTACTTTAAAAAAATGCAAATAGCACTTTTATATGTTTAGAACTTAACGCAAGATTTTGTCTGCAACTTTAAATAATTTACGAAGATCTAATCTTCATCTTCAAGTATTATACAAGACATTATACAGAGTGGCGTCACACAGCAGCCATGCGGGTAACGGAGACTTAAACTTGATGTTTATTTATTGGCTGACCGTTTTTAACAGTTTAGATTAGGGGTCGGCAACCTTTTAGTTGTGATGTACCCAGCCATACTGCCAATTAATGCAGGATGTCATCTTATTTTTTTACAAATAAATAATGGCTATCTGATTTGTTTTATATATCAATGGTAAAATCCAACACTAAAAAAGTACACGCTTCAATTGGTATCACAACAGAATCACAACAGAAACGCATTTTAAAAAGACCTGCCTAATTCCACGACGAGAGTCCGAAGAAAGTTACAGAGTTAAATTTACACTCTCGTAACACAGTAACACATGTGTGATCTACAGCTTTTTAATGCCACGTGTTAACACAAGAGATGCTTGTGATATTATTTGACGTTGTATGGAAAATTGGTGTTTAATGAAGCAAAAAAATATCATTTCAATTCCAATACAAATATATATTTTTATCTAATAATATTAGTGAATATATGTGAAACCGCCTTTAGCAGCATAATAGTCACTATTACCCAGAGTGCCATTAACAACCGACCCCTGGTTTAGATCAAAATCTTTGACTCATAATATACATGGACTAAGTATGCCGTATGATTCTCCTCTCATGATATTAAATGTCCAATGAGAATAAGTGGATATATATTTTTTTCGAAGAAAGAATCCGAGTGGGCTAAGATTTTTTAAAAAACACTATGTGGCATACGACAACTGCACCGAACCTTTGTACATGAATATAAATAGTTAATGTAAATTACAAAAATTGCCATTCAAGTTGTTTTTTTATATTAGTGATGGGGATAATTTAAATCCATGGATCTAGGTTTGGTTTCATTTCGTAAGAAAATTGAAGCAGATTTTAAAAATCCGTCTGAAATTAATAATATGTAAGATAATTTTCTAGTTACAACAGAAAACAGTTGTGTTTCCAAAGTTTAGAGGTTAATGTTAACGCATTATTCCAAAAAGAACCATGTTCTTTATTGGAGACTTCTTCAACTTTTTCTTTTTACAGGAATTCGATTAAACTCCAACAAGCAAATATCTTCAAGGATTACGTAAATACAAAACTCACCAGTGGACTGAATCAAGTAATGCCTTAAATAAAAATAACAGTTTTTATAGTAAACCGTAGAGAAGCTGAAAATGTATACATTTAAAGCTAGCGTCACAGCTTCTAAACTAATTACATATCCTTCAAAACCTATTCTTAGGAAAAAATTCAAAATTGATAATAATTTGAGGACAGTCCTATTAAAATAGGACTCAATTTGTTTAGGTAGGGCTAGCTAGATTGGGCAAACTTTACTAGATTTATCTAAACTTCCTATGTACTAACTGCAGTATAAAGTACTAAATTGTGAAATTAATACTTTGGTTGTTTCTTTTCGAAAATTAAAAATCGTATGTTAAATAAGTTTTTGTCTGCAGTAATAATTTACTTGACACTTCTAAATTATTACTTTGGTGGAGTTTACATCTGTAGATACTTCCTTGACTGTTTTGAGATCATTTCGAATTATTTTAGCTCTTAATGTGTATCTATTTCATAATGCTCTTTTAGTCTTTCATGTTATAAACAGCCTTCAGATAAGGTCTTCAAATTGTCACAATTTTACACTATCCTAGCAATATTTTCTCTCATTTCTACTTTCATTTGCTTACCGTTATCGGCTCTACTTTTAAATCGCAATTTTGATGAAGTGTCGATTTCTAGTTAATGTTCTGATCTTAAAATGTTTACTTACAGTCTTCACTCAAATATAATACGCGCGTCCTACATTCAAGTTTCTCTAAAATATCCAAAATTTGAAATACTATATATTTTTTCAAATGGCATGCATATTTTATTTGAAAATTAGCATAAGTCTTTCTTGTAGTTCTATATAAATAAAAATAAACTAACATTAGAAATTTTAAAGTTTTTTGTCTTTTTTTTATTTCATTCAATAAAATAAATAACAATTGAAGAAAAAATAATAATTTATAAATGAATTTTATAATTTTAACCCGTAATATTCATTGTGTTTAAAAATGTGAATATTTTTTTCTGATGAAGAAGTTTCATAAATAAAACTTGAGACTTCACATGCTTAATCATCTATGGTAGTAACTGTTGGGGTTAGGTGATTTTCAAAAATTATTAAAATAAATAAAAAAAATTTGGGAAAATAAAATAATTAATTAAAAATAATCAAAGAATTAAAATCTATATTTTCCCGGGAAATGGGTATGTACCGATGCCGATTAACGAGACGAGTACGAAAATAATAATATAAAATTAATTCGGGACCCCTATAAAGAGTTTTTTTTAAAAATACTAATTAATTAATTAATTAATTAAAATGACGAAAACAAATAAATTAAATTAGGGATTTATTTCGTAGTCTTCTCTCGGGGAGCAGCCAAAGCGGCCAAAATATAAAAGCAAATTGTCTAACTAGTTCCCAGGGAGTCCAATGTAAATTGCCGTAAATCAGATTAGTTGTTTGAGGAGAGATTCCCTATATAAGGGAGTCTCAAATTACAACAGGGACACAAATAATTTTGAAAAGTTGCGAGTAACAGAAAAGTTAAAAAGATTCGTGAAATTGAAAAGAACTAGTCAGACTTGTCAAGGATATTTTAGTAGTTAATTGAAAAGGCGGCTTCCCGTGGGGATTCCTGCCATTATTGTAAAAGTAACATTCGAATCCTTGTGAAATTGTTAGTACCGAATAAAAGTTTTCCTGTGTTGAGTTATTCCAGTATCATTTAAAGACCACGTGGAGTCAGAAAAAACCGTTCTACCGAACCAAATAAAATTATAACTCAACATAACTGTAATTTTCCACTGATTTAAGGTAGAAACAAAATAAATATCCAAATTGTTCCCAGTAAATTCATCATTTTTGTAAAAACGCTTTTTTAGCAACATCAAGCAATTCCTTACAATCAGCATCTTCATCAATAAATTCTAAAGCTTTGCGAATAAATTCAGAAATAAACTTTCGAAATCTTTCAATGTTTCATTAATCGCCTTTTAAATGCAATAAACAAAGCTCGCGCGGATATTCAAAGGCCACTGTCAATCAGCATCGGTATCAAAGGAAAAAAAATTTCGATAACTTCTTTCTCACTCTCCTAAATTAAATTCCGAATCCTCAAAAAAATTTCTTAATGGCTCATGCAATTTATGAAAATCGAATTCATCTTTTTTTACCATATCACAAACTTTACAATCTTTCTGCGCAGTTTCATGGACAAGGAATCAATCCATTCAAGAATCTCTATTGGAAAACAAAGAATAATTAAGTTATTTAATATTCATAGATTTAATCCGCAAATTTGGATTATCATCTTATAAAAAAGGCCTCCGAAAAAGAAGGATTTTTTGTTTTTTAATAACGGTTGATAACAGCTGTTTCTGTTTTTATGCTGTTTTATATAAATGAAAAATCTTTAATTGAAAACGCACGTTAAAAATGAAACTAATTATTAAATTTTCCAATGTCGTTAATTATTATTTATTGTAATAGAACTTCAGAAATGTCAAAGAATTTAGAGATTCGTCTGACAGGCGGGATCGAATCTTTCTACAAAAATTGCTACTCACAGAAAATACTCGTTCCATATCAGTTGATGTTGAATTATTTGTAAGGAAGCGCCTCAAATAATTTCATTAATATTCTTTTGTTCCACATACCTTTACGATTTACATTAACTAAACATTGTTTGTCTACATTTGGTTTACTAACAAGTCTGAAAAAAATCAAATTGGGTTTTAAAATCTCATCAGCATTAGTAATTCCTTATGTAAAAGTGAAACGTTTATATGATGTTGATGATTTTAGCAAAAACAATTCCCTTGTCCTTTTTGTTTTTATTGTAGTTTTAGGATCACGCTCAAAGAATATATTTTCTCCTTTAATTTCAGTTTCGCAACAATATTGTGGAAATTTTGAATGAAAATCCTAGAAATTTCATCAACATTATCTACTATCTACTTGGCAGTGGTAAAAGATTATGAGATTGAATGGTTTCGTTTCTTGAAACGTTTCACACGTCCGAATGATGCTTGAAATTTTTTCAACTCCTCATTATTTTCGTGTCCCATAATTTCATTTCGAACAGAAAAAGCTTTCAACTCAATATATTTATCTTTTATTCGAATTCTTTTCCCATTTTGTAACAAAACCAATTGCCGAACATTATTTTCAATTTCTTCCCATTCAAGTGGTCTACCACGACCAGCTAATCTCTACTAGTACGAATATTTGGATCACTTACCCCTTTAAGTAGATAGTACTTTTTATTCTCCCAATTGTGCAATACTGATTCGGTTAATTCAATGTAGTTTATCAATTGCTCGGCAACTTTTTGCTTACTCAGCTGTTTTAATTTAATTTAAAATGTTAAGTTTGCGCTTGATGGCATAACTCTTTATACTTGAAATTATTGTATCGATATTCATTTTATAAAGATTCAACCAATTATTTAAATTTAAAAAATTAACGCTTACTATAATAATTAAAACTGTTAATGAAAAAAATATTTATTCAAAATTCTTAATAACGACTGTAAATTATAATTTTAAAATAAGTAATTGTTTTGCGTGTTTAATTTTCTTAGAAATAAAAATGAAATTATATTTACACGAAAAATTCTACTATAGTACGCGTGCGTACTATATCCGAAAAAAGAGTGTAACGACGATTTAGAATCCCTTCTTCACTTCTTTAAGTATTTTAGATTTCAAATTATGAATAATAATATATGATGCAATTATTATATTAATTTTTTAAAAAATTAAGTATTTTAACAAAAGTTCTGAAAATATTTTATTGTACAAAACATTGAATAGAAACAATCAAAATATATTCCATGCTTAATTAAAAAAATAAATTCTAAAAATATATTAAAAATACAACAAATTGCAAAAATTTAATTTTTTTTTAATTATAAAAGAAAAATAAATCTAACAAATATTGTATGGCAAAACACAGCGAAGTCGATGAAGCCCTTGTCATTCACTAGAAAGATAATTAACAAAATTACATCAATCCGTGCAGTTCAAGAAGTCTTTGAATCATAATCGTTTTTATATCTTCAAATACGTTTTTGACGTTATCAGTATCTGTTGCGCAAGTAATGTGAGTGAATATGAGCTTGGTCTGACGATATTTATTTAGCGATTCGAATTTGAATTTTATATATGTCACTGCCTTTTCGTAGGTGTTTTCGTCTACAATTACCGAGATTTACTACTTACATTTGACAGTAAGTCAAATTAATAATTTAATATTGATATTAAAAGTAAAAATAGTTTTGCCTACAACTGAAATAAATATAAAAAACATTGATAATTACAAATATAATAATAATAATAATAATAATAATAATAATAATAATAATAACATTAATAACCTTAGGTTAAGTAGGCATATAATTATAAATACTAGCTTTATAGTATTGTTTATTTGAAACCATTTTCTTTCAAATATAGTTATTGTTACTAAAAATTTTATCGAAATTTTGAGTTAAATAAAAAACGTGAAGATAAACGAAAGTGTGAAAAAAACCGAAAAAATATGCAGAAAATAATATATTTCCTAAACCGCTTTTTTGCTCGTTTGTAGAGTCACTTATTCGGTTTAAATCATTTGTTTTATACGAGAGGAAGAGATTGTTGTGCTTGTGTTATTTACATAAACAAATTATTTTAACCCTTCATGTGAAATAAAATCAAACACAAAAATATATTTTTTGTTATAATTGTATATCAATTTGAATATCAATTTTAATTCTTATATTTTACGCTCGATTTAATATAATTTTCTTGTGTTTAGAAAAAACGAATATCAAAGAAAAATATTTATCTAATAAAAATTAAGCAATGTGATCAAAGTAAATAAATAATCATACTGTTTATTTAGGAACAAAAAAATTAAATTTAAAGAGAAAATGTATGAATCAAGTAAATAAATTAAGAATTAAATCTAATACTTTATAAAAAAATACCAAACAACTATTTCCCTATATCTATATTATAGTTTTGTCATCATCTGAAAATAAACAAAGATACGCATATTTGGAACTTAGATAAACAAAAGTTTTTTCTTTTATTGAAGATTATATTGAACATTGTGCTATTTCATTATAAATGTTCAAATTATTTAGAAATTATTTTTGCCAAAGTCAGTATTTTCTCTGGTGTAAAATAAATTATATATACCGAACAAGTAGCTTTATAAACGAGAAAAGAGCAGTTTACTATGAAATATTTTCTGCACATCTATTCGGTTTTTATTTACAATTTCATTTATCTTCATGTATTCTATTTAAGTCAAAATTTAAATGCGTTTTTTAATTTATATTCATGTTAACTTTTTTTGGAGGATTATTATTATTATTATTTTATTATTATTATTATTTTATTATTATTATTAATATTATTATTATTATTATTATGATTATTTATATTATTATTATTATTATTAATATTATTATTATTATTATTATTATTATTATTATTATTATTATTATTATTATTATTATTATTATTATTATTATTATTATTATTATTTTCTTTAAAAGCTTAAAATTAGTTGCTTTTCGAGTCTTCTTTATTATAGCTCATTTCTTTTAGTAGGAATTTTTATGTGACTAATATTACATGATAAAACAATTGTTTGGTTTATAGAAAATATTTACTAGTTTATCATATTATTATTGAAACAGGAGTTATTTTGAGTACATAAACACATTTACATAAAGTATATAAGATGATCGTAAAATATAAAAATATAAATTTCTAAGTGCTTATAATAATCATTTCGCATTTCATCTTGTTCTGTTCATTTAAACAAAATGTTTATGAATCTATGAAACCTTTATTTTTAAAAGTTTGATGTTCATAATTACCAACAAATTACATTCAATTTATATATCCAATGTATTATTATCTAATAAAATAAATATTATTCATATTATAATTACAATTTATTATAACAACAACCGTAGTTGACGATTTTTTTTTCTTTTTTGAAATAACATATCTGTTTCAGCACAAATTTAGACCAAATAATATTTTTTAGAAATACCCGAAAAGTATTGTTTATATAATTGATACAGTAATATTTCATTTGTATCAATTCTGATTGAATTTGTTTATCCAAACTACAATTTGATGAATGCCTTAATATATTTATAAAAATGAAGATGAACATATTATTTTTATTGATTTTGCACTTGACTTTGCGCACAATTTATAATCTCCAGATTAACATTCATTGAATGGGCTTTTGAAAATGATGAAAAATTCATTGAAAATTCTAATAACGGTACACAAAATGTAGCTTTGAAGTATTTTAGTTTGAATTTTGATAGATGATTTTTCATTAATTTTTTATTTATATAAAAAGAAAAAATAATGAATAAATTAAAATTTGAATTGATTAATTTTTGATTATAAATTAAACTTAATCCTTGAGTACTCTCGTTAGGTGGACCCGAACATTTGTATTTCAAATCCTGGAAAATGATTACATTTTTGGAATATATTTTTTCAAATCACCAGAGATTATAATTTCAATATAATAAATAAAAATTCATCAAGTTAAGTTTCTTGTATATTCATTTTATCAACTTTAAGAAATGTTGGTAAATCTAATTTAGAAAATATTTTGGAAATTTGTTTAAATAAATATATTTGTTGACAACAGTTGAGTGAAAGAAAATATCAATCAGAGAAGAGGAGAAAGCGAAAGTCTAGTTAAATTTTGATTGAGTGATCAGGGCCGTTTATTGGTCGAAATATTTTATATTTTATGAATAAAAATTGCGGAAATTGGCTAACATTGTTATTTATTTAAATTTTATTTAAATAAAAAACAATTACAGATTTGAAATAATTCATCATTATATTTAAATGCCGAACTCGTAAACATGTGAATTATTCAAAATATTGTAAGACTCATCTATTTAAAAAATGAAGTTAAGAAATTTTAATAAATAAATATGTGATTTTGGTGTTGATATGGGCCATTTCGACCTAGACGCGAGTATATGGAAGTTAAATATCAACTTGGGAGCAACTAAACTCAAAATAAATATCGAAAAAATGATGGGCAATTATTAATAAAAACTCGAGAAAGCTAAATAAAAGAAATATATTTCGAAGAAATTATCCTCATTTTCAGTCTACCATCATAATCTTTGTCAAATGTTATATACGGAAACAGTAATGATGTCATGGTTATGATTTAATGATTTTATTAAATAATATCAATAAATTTGTTGCTGATTGAACATTTATTTTATGGAATTGTGATTTAATCACCAAATCTTCAAATAAAATTCTTTCCTTCTTAATTTAGAAGATTTTATATAAATTTTAAAATCTTAAATCAGTTGTTCCTTTGCACATTTTACTATGCTCAAAAATATTACTCACACTTCTCAATTGGCTATGTTCCTTAATACGTGTGCGAAGATGACAGTGAGTTTCTCCAATGTATGTGGCATTGCACCCATTACATGACAATTCATACACTAGATCAGAAACTAAACCTATTGTGATTTGAGATTTATTACTAAACATATTTTTTTATTTTTAACGATTTGATTACTATTTTAAATAAATTTGAATTGCCTAATGATTTTGTGAGAAGCAATTTAATATTTCTAAAACCTTCCGAATATGGAATTACAAAACATTAGATTTTATGAGTTTACCATCATTAGGTGGGCTATATTTGCCATTGTTTTCATCAGGCGCAATTATTAGGCGATCAATTTTTTTCTTAATCAGACTATCTACAAACGCCTTAGAATATCCATTTTTATTCAAAAGAGAAACAAGCTTTAGTAAAAGTCAGTTTTCTATCAGAAAACATTGATTTGGAGTTAAATTTTTAAAAGAATTCTAATTTTATGGTCTAATTTTCGGCCATTAATTATTTTATATTGTTCCTAATTATCGATACTTACATCCAGCTGACCCTAAAATTTTGACCGCTTGGAGAACTTTTCAATAAAAAAATAAGCCTTGAATGTCAATAACTTGAAATTTTTCAGTGACCTTCAAACTTGACGTGCACTCATTTTTTTAGCTCTTTCCAATATTGGTTTAATAACCCGTCAAGACTCAGTAAACACATTTTTAACAATTAATATTTCGTGAATTTTGAAGCTAAGATTGGCTTTATTGTCAAAACATTATTCTAAAATCGATGTTTTCTGACCGAAAACCGACTTTACTGATCACATTTTGACATCTAAACCATTTGAAAGACAAACATGTCCCTCCACCTATAAATGATGATTTTCCTTAAGTCTTGACTATATGAACATCAATTTCTAGCCTTAAATTTCGAAAAATTGAACTTCATCCAATCTTTTTTCAGAAAAAAAACAAGCCTTTCCCCCTCATATTTCTTTATGTTTCGAATATTTCATAATATTTCGTAAATTTTGATCTTAAAAATAGCTTCTTTGTCGAAAGTTAATCTGAAATCGAGAAATTTTACCGAAAACCGACTTATTTGACCAAAAATGTAATTATTTAATATGACCTTCAAGTGACCTTGACCTCACCTCGACATTGAGAGGTGATAATGACACATAATCCTCACTACATATTACGCATATATAAATAAATATTTACAACTAACATTTCTGGCTTTCTTATTAGATGAGAGTCAATGTTTGTTATATTTATCAGTTTTGCCAAATGTTTCACTATAAATGTTTTAATACTAAATATACTTATATATAAGTTTTAATATTTGTTTATTTGAATGTCTTCCCGTCGTGTTTCTGAAAGGTCTAAAGCCTTATACACACATATATATATATATTTTCTATGTTTATCTAGTTACAAGTCTTTATTTACAGTTTTTATTTACATTTTATCTTATATTATAATATTAATTACAGAAACGAAAGGCGGCCTCTGTAGGTTTTTTGTTTGTAAATTTACTTTAAATAATTGGAAGTTTAAGTTTCTAAATAAAAAATTTTCTTTAATTTACATTACTAGTCTTATTTTTAGCTTTATTATTGGTCCTTTCAAACAAAGAATTGAATTTATTAAATTGGAACCCCCCCTGTATTTGAATCATTGATACATAATTTGCATGTTGTTTGAAAATGAAATTATATTCGTTCTTGAACTGATCCATAAAATGTTATGTGGATTTTAATCTATCCAATGTATCTAGATTGCGGTAAGACATTAATATTGTCAACTAACCTTTGATACAATTATTCAATTTCATATGAATTTGCAGTTGATGTAGATGTATAAATATTTTATTTATACTAAAATCTTAAATTTACAATATATTTTTTCGAACCTCTCACAGAATTTTAAATTAACCACCAAATATTTCTGACGTATTCGTTATGTTAAATCATAAAAAATCACAATAATACATTTCGTATATATAAATAAATTTTATTTATTATAGTATTATTATAAAATTCTGATACTAATTAACACAGAAATGGATATATAACGCATTTATATGGGTAGCACTTTGAACTAATTTTCATTTTTTGTTTTAATGAGTTTAAAATGTTGAAATAAAGAGTTTAATTGGAATAAAAGGAGACCCTCGCTAATATAAAATGAGAAATAAAAATATTTCAAATTAATATAACTGCTTTTTGAATCAAATAGAACATTAAGAATTATATTAACAATATCATTCATGAGAAATGGGTTAAAAGTGTCAAATGAAAAAGAATGAAGTAATTATCTAATGAAAATATATAAATAATTTGTATTTATTTAGTTACAATAACAAATAATATTGAAATAGCATGTGAAAGTTGAGACATTACAATTCGACGTTAATTTTGCTGAAAAAAAATCAAAATCAAATATCTAATGTGAAGATTTATATTATATATATCGTGATCGGATTATTGCCCAAACGAAAAATGCATACAAGAAAAATACCCACATAGAAAAATGCCGACATAGACAAATGCACACATAAAAAAATAGAGAAAAATGCACACATAGAAAATAAAATTAAAAAATTCTTAAGTATAATTTATTTCAAACCCGAGTTGTGAACGAAAGTTTTATACTTGCGCAAGTTGGCTAATTTGCAATAAATTTTAAAATTATATTTGTATTAAATAGAATATACTGAATAAAAAAATTTTAAGGAATAACACAATTTTTTATCTCTTTTGTATTTTTTTTTGCTTTACAATCTTTTACTTGCATTATTCTAGAACACAAGCATTCAAATGTTTTCAATTAACAATTAAAAAATTTTAGAACTTGAATTATTTTAATTTCCAGCTATACTTTTTTAACCAATATAAATATTATTATGATGTATCGTACATTGATTAACTCTTAGATTGAATATTATTCTTGATTTTTTCTCTATTTATTTTATTGTAGTGCTTTTTTCTACGTGGGGATTTTTCGTGTGAGCAATACTGTCTGGGTATTTATCACCGAATCTATATATATATATAAAGGATATTTATTAAACGTTTAGTATTGGAATCTTTGGAAATATAAGAAACATAATAAAATATTAAAATCATTATTAATAAATATTTAATAAAATATCAATACAACGGCAATTATTAGGTGTGCTGGTCACTTTTTGCCGTTATTTTATAAAACTCATTAATATAAATAAAATTTATAAATATTTATAATTTAAATTAAATAATAGTTACATTTTTTAAAAAATTAAATTAAATAAATATAAAATATTTTAAATATAAATTCAAACATGTCTAGCGAGCTCGTTGAAGTTGCCACCGAAGCCGCAGTTAAACAAGTTACCGAAATTACTGAAGTCGTACAATTTGAACAAGTTACTGAAGCCGACTTCGACAATTTGACTGATTCAGTAAAAGCAATAAAAAAAGAAAATTTCTTAAATAAAATTAAAAACAAATCTATGCTTATATAACCGTTGATTCTTTACAAAATTTACTATATGTGAAAAAGGTAAGCAATCAAAAGATCTTAGAACATTTGAAAAGGCTTATTAATTATTGTTTATTGCACCAAGTGACGGGTTTATATTTTAAACATGGCGCTATTAATGTCTTGTATGAGTTAGTATAAGATTTTTAAATAGTCAAAATTTCTTATATTTCGAAAATAAAATAATTAATTATGTTTTAATTATTAAAAGCGTAATCAAAATACTTCGGAATGTACAAGACCTTCATTCTGTTGTGATTAACTGTAAAAAGAAGCACAGTGATTTCCTTCATTGGAAATATCAAAAAATACAGTAGTATTAATTAACAAAAACAACTTGTGGACAGTAGAGAGGAAATACTTCAATTTACTGATGATTCTAGGATATCTAAAGAATTGTATATAAAACGTCAAGGATAATGCACTCCAAGACGACGCAAGCTTAATTAGTTATGTAAGTCGGAGCTTTGCTAATGAATTGAGATTAAAAGAAAAAAGCACAATTCTTGTATATGTCATTGGTACAGAAAAGGGAAGCAAAAATAATAGCTATGATCTTGGCGACCTGAAATCAGAGAATGAAAAAAGAATTTACATTAGATAAATGAAATTTATCAACTATGAGAGGGAAAAATGGAAGTAGAAGTATCTAAAGAGAATCTGTTCAAATTGATTGATAAACAACAAAGTGTATGTGCAAATGAAAGCCGGTTATTTTTGATAAAAGAGTGAACTGGAAGAAGAGGTTGGGAAGAGAAATAAACCAATCGTAAAATCAACTCCGGTGAGCTGGACTTGGTTGCAAATTCTCTGTTGAAAGGATCATGAGTCATCAAAGTAATTTTGCCAAAAACATTTTTCTGATATGAATATTGATAAAAAGAACTATTGAAAGGGTGACTTACGCCCCAGCCTAAACCACATAGCTACAAAACATTTTAAAAAGACTATTACAATGGAAACAATCGTGAAAAGGAAAAATAGATTGCTTTAAAGTAGAAACATTTTCGTCAATGAAATAATTTTTCAGAGTTCGTGTTCGGGTTGAATGATTCGTATCAAACATGACAAAAATAAAAATAGAAAGAGATATAAGACAATTTTCAACTGAGGTTGTAAAAAGCTCAGAACTTCAAATACTAAAGGAGAAACAAATAAAAGAAATTTTCTGAAAAATTAAAAAAATTTGAGTATTTATCTTTCTGAACCATTTAACAAGGAAAGTCAAGAAACAAAAGGTCCATACGTTTATTTGTGTGTATGAAAATACGAGCTGTTTATATAGAAATAGCATTTGGACTGGACACAATTTTGCTTCATATTGAGAAATGCCAAAGTTTTTGTTAACAGAGAGGAATTAATTTCCTGTACGAGGAACGCGTAAGAAGAAAACATCAATATGGGATTTACAGTATGGTTACAGGATAAAAGAAATAAATTCTGCGAGTGACCCATGGAAAGGATGATAGAAAGGTTTGACGTAAAATATAGTTTGGTTCTCTTAGTCAAAGGTAAAAGTAATGTAAAATTAATTGGTAAGATGAATTGGTTATTAGAGATGTGGAGTTGAGGACAATAAGGGAATGACAATAGGGGACAATCGTCAATTTATCAGTATTTCTTAATATTTCTTTTATTTTTATTTTTCAGTTATTATGATTTTTTCTCATGTTGATTTTGGAAAATTTTTGTTTTAATTTTGAAAATAATTTTTAATTTTCCTGTTGTTTAAAGAATTTTCAGAACAAGTGAGGTCGTAATTTAAAAAATGAATTTGAAATTATTTATTCTGCGTTATCATTTCAAAATGGAAAATTGTATTACGGATTCTGAAAATGCCAATGATGGTGAATATGGCGAAACAATTGAAGAATGTGAAACAGATCTTGTGATGACGAATTTGAATAAATTATTCGATTAAAAGATAATACAAAATTACTTTTGAGTGATCATTCAAAATTTGTTTTGTTAGTAATTTGTCAAATAAATTGTCAAATAAATTGATACGCTTGTGATAAAAATGGAATCCTCCAGTCGTTTTTAGTCGGCAATTTGATAAAAAATCATCGAAAATGGTTCTCACTTCTTATAATTAAGGCAAAGGTTGTTGTTGGAATGGATACGAGATTATTGTGAATGGAAATAATCCTGATGAACTTTAAAGTAGAGTCTTCAACAATCTCATGAAGAATTATGTGATAATATACAGTCTTACGATTTACAAATTATTATAATTATTATTATTATTATTATTATTATTATTATTATTATTATTATTATTATTATTATTATTATTATTATTATTATTATTATTATTATTATTATTATTATTATTATTATTATTATTATTATTATTATTATTATTATTATTATTATTATTATTATTATTATTATTATTATTATTATTATTATTATTATTCCAATGATATTAAATTTATTAATTTGGAAATTGAAAAGAAATCAGAGGTGAAAATGAAAAGAAGTTCTTTTAATATTATTATAAACATTATTGTTATTATTATAAAGACTTTTTTTTGTGTTTCACCTCTGATTTATTTATTGAAATCACTTGAAAAAGGCTGTACCAAAAATTCGTGAATATCTTAAATAAATCTGATTCATAGTCAAATTTTGTAGAAAAGATTATTATTATTATTATTATTATTATTATTATTATTATTATTATTATTATTATTATTATTATTATTATTATTATTATTATTATTATTATTATTATTATTATTATTATTATATTGTTTGTCTATTATAAAATGAAAAATAGAAATACACTTTTGATAAAATTTCACTTACCTGCATATTCTTCAAAACAAATACTGAGAGGTGACTTTTTAATTTTTACTTCAAACAGGTCTCTTTTATTCAGGAATAATATCATACAAGTATCTTTAAATACGACATTGTTACACATACTGTCGAATAATCTCAGAGATTCCATCATTCTGTTCTATAAAACAATATATAATTCTTTACGATTATTTTCAAATTGGTAAATTACAGAAATAGCATTTAAACCTCATTATTTTCTTTCTCTACTGTTTTGCTTTTTACTTTTAATATAATAGAAAATGTCATACATAAAAAAACGATTTAAAATTAGTGTAACCATATTTTAGGAATCTCAAACAAGATCAAAATAAAAAAATCAAAACACAAATGATTGTGATAGTTTTTGACGTTCTCAGAATAACTATGTATTATTATTATTATTACTATTATTCTTATTCTTATTAATAAAATAAAGCAA
Source organism: Schmidtea mediterranea (assembly GCA_022537955.1). Lineage (NCBI taxonomy): Eukaryota > Metazoa > Platyhelminthes > Tricladida > Dugesiidae > Schmidtea > Schmidtea mediterranea. The sequence goes on along the minus strand of CM039679.1, from coordinate 306,582,180 downwards.
CAATGAACATATATATTATATTTCAATATATTACGACAGACTCACTGTCATCGTCAGGTATATTTGAACTTGAAACTATATCGAATAAATTTCTTCTTTTATATTTTAAACCTTTTACTAAAAATTAAAAATTCTCATTTTTTAAATCTCGTTTTAAAAAAATGTGTGAATGGAGAATGTTTCTTGATATAGAGATTTAACATTTTGTGACAAAAGATTATTTTAAGAATTTTCAACAAATTCGTGTGTCAATGAAATTTCTGGAGAATGTCAGACTTTTCCCACCATTATCACTACGTCTAAATCTGATAGGAAATGTATGGATAGATATATATTTTTAAAGAAATTGATGCAATTATTAGTCCATTCTACTGAAAAACCTCTCCATGTGCCTTACAAAACGTTTTATTGTGGAGGAACTTGTTTTTCTCATTTCAGAAATTAAACCTAAATATCAAAAAGAAGTTAAATAATTTTCTAATTAATCTGAAATTAGGGAATTATAGTTAGGAATAGCCAAAGGGTTTGTTGCATAATTTTATAGTAATTTTGCTCATATTGTGCAATAATTCCTGCAGTGTTTTTGATGGTATGCGGAATGGTAAATCAGGAAACAATGATGTCTGTTATTACTATATAAGCAGTAGCTTGCGTGACTTTGTTTTGCTTTTATGTCCCATATATTACGTTGGGGCATTTTTTCCTATCATAATTGGTATTCGTAAAATAAGCATTCCAGTCTCATTAGAGTTCAACTTTTCTTCTCTATCTCAGTGGATTTACAAATTTGAAACTATGTTAAGTACTGAAATAACTTTTAGAAAGCTCAGTTTTTTAAATTATTAGAAAGAAAATTGATAAAACGCATGTGTAAACATAATATATTCAAGCTTACAACTTCGGGATCTTCGCGTAATCTCAGATCATACTCATTCAATGCAACTATGAAAATTATAGCATCGACATTGTCAAAACAATGAATCCATTTTTTCCTTTCTGCGCGCTGACCACCGACATCGACTATTCTTAAATTTTAATAATAGTAAATATTTTTTTACAAGAAAAAGTAATAATTACTTCATAATTAACTCTTTAAATTCAACTGTTGTCTCGATAATTCCCGCGGTTTTCACCCTGGTCCGAAGGATATCCTGTTCAGTTGGTACGTAATTTGAATTACTGAGCCTTTCAAGTGAATTTAGGTAGCTGTTCAAAAATATTTTTCAAATTTATTCAACTAAAAGTTTTATAAATTTAGTCATTTTATTAGGTAATCTTTGTATAATTTCTTGTTTTCAAATTCTTTTTGTTGAGAAATCTTTTGTTTCCTATATATAAACCCATAAAGGTACAGTGGGGCTATTTTTGTTGCAAAATGGAATATTTCATTATTATACAAAATAAAAATATAATTTAAATCAATAACTATGTATAAATCAATTTCCGCAGTGTTTATTCGTAAAATAAAATATGAAATAATATGAAAAATGGATAAGATAGTTTGGATTTGAACACGCTATGAAATGCAAACTTAATATTAAAAATTAGTATTTACTTTTATAGTAATTGTTGTAAAATATTATGTTTATAGTAAATACAGATTTTCAAATTCTAATTGTAAAAATGGCCAAATGGTAAATATTTTGGTAATCTTTTGGTAACTTCAATGACATTTTGTTTTATTACTTTGTATCATAAATAAAAGTTCTATTAAAATATTTTATTTTGTTTATTTTTTTCCATTGTTTATAAACACTTTAATAATTTCAATTTTGTATATTACAAGAAATCTCTATTCAAACACTATTTTACAATGTATTTTGACAGTTTTCTTGTCATCATCTGGTAGGATAGTACAAACCATGCAAATTGTAAAATATAGGAGTGATTAAAACAAATAATATGAGCTGCTAAGAGTGGGACACATTCCAAAAGCCTTTAAACAATGTCTCGTTTACACGAACAGAAATTTTTTTTTAATTATTCATCGAGTACTGTGCTAGTAAAAAATAAAAATAACTAAATCACAATAAAAATGTAAAAATATGTAAATAAACTGGAGGAATTTTTTAAAATTTATTTATAATAGACACAATTGTCCTTAGTTCTGACATTCAGTTACGGTTCAAAATACCACCATTTTTATCGAGGATTAGGAGGTAAAAAATAGTGTATTATTTTATAATTTTTATACAAAAGAATTAAATATTTAAATGTAAAAACGAGTATTATATTTTTAGTTATAATTCTTCATTATCACTTGATTCTAAAATATTTTCAATAGTTTTCATTAATTATATTTAATGTGCATATAAAAATTGGAAACATGTTTTTCTAAATAACGATTGTGAGAAAAAGTCTGATAAATTACGGTTTAGAATTTTATAATTTAAAGTCTTATTTAAATTTAAAGTTTTTAAATTTAGATTTTGTAGTTTTAGTGCTTACTGTCATGATTTATTACAATTGTTATCTAAAGAATAACTGTTTTGTTTAAATCTTTCAGATTAATCATTTCAGAATTATTATTTAGTAGAATAAGAATTCTGAAACAAGTTTCATCTTTTACCACAGGTTTATTGTATATAAGTGTTATATGTATCCAAAAATCTTTCAGACAATGCAACCGAGGATTAATTTATATATATTGGATAAAGCTCACATAAATCTTCATGAAGCAGTTCAAATTACAAGAAGATCTTGAGAAGTTAAATGCCATAGTCCTAACTTGTAGTCCGACAAATATGTCGATAATCTGCAGCTCCAATACATCCATAGAAGCCGTTGCAAAGTTGGATTTCAAATATATCAAACACAACATCTGCAATTGTATCCAGACTAATACTACGATCGCGCCAACAACTCTCCTAAGAATCCGTCATGGACTTCATTGCAGTCTTTATGTTGTTGACCGATAAATGCCCAACGTCGGCGATTAGTAGGGATTAACACCGAGAAATGCTAATTAGCGATGCGTTGGTAGCTGATATATCTGGTAATGCCATTAGACAAAGATCACTGGAAATGTCATACTCATCGCCGGAACAAATAATTCAAACAACGGAAATCGCAATGCTAGACTCGAATTAATTATCAAGTTCGAATCAAGTCCAAAACATTTCTTCAATTAAAGAACCTGTGTCTCAATGTAAAAGGTGCGGAAAACTCGACACCCATGAGAAAGATGTCAAGCACGAGATTCAACTTGCAAAAAATGTAATAAGCCTGGTCATTGGATGATTGTTTGTAGATCTGGGAAATACAAGTCAAATAACTTAGCAAACATGGAACAAATGCAAACAAGTGAAGTATCACGATAACACACACACACATACATGTATATACATATATTCATCTTGGTTTTGAGTGTCAATAACATACAGATAGGGCAATGCTGAGAAAACTGTATGGAATGATCAAAAAGACCAGCTTAAAGTCAGTTTGGCATTTGCAACTAATTACTCCAGTTGCTTAGTAAATGCGCTGGAATAATTACAATCAAGAAACGTTTAAATTCACTATACATACAATTGAATGATTCGCATAATCCTCAGACTCAAACATCTTAAGAGTGATTAGAACAATTCAAATGTATTGAAACATTACTATAATATACACAGGAGTGCAAACAAGGCACGATTTGTCTTCTCAAAGTAGTTCGAGCTTTGGATCCGTCGCAGCTTTAGTAATCCCCTTTGGAGAATGTTCTGTATTTTACATATAATTGTGAATGAAGATAGTCATTGTATATTCAAATTGTTTGGAAATTTACATATTTGAACTCATCTTCTGATGTTTTGGAATGCAATGGTGAAAAGGCTCCAAGATTTATTTTGGAGATCTGCGTTGTCAGCTACCGACCAACTCTGCTGATGTCGAAAGATCATTCAGTCAATTTATTCCAATATTTACACTCCATCGCCAAAGCTTTTACGAAATAAATGTTTTCGATTTCTTAAATGTCTTTTAACGATGCGCTTTACTAATGAGTAAATCAAAGTGCTTTAATGAAAATTCTTATTATTTTCCCAGAGGTTCCTGTATTTTCCCATCAAAAAAGTAACGGAACGTACTGAAAGTCACCATGGCATACCAGTACTCGATGTTTTCAGTGCACGGTTTTACAATTTGTGTTGAAATTCGTATTGTACCAAAAGGGACTCCAACAATTATTGATGTGATAACTGCATTTTTCTTAGACAAGTAGTTTTGTAGTTTAAGCGAATATATAAAGATATAAAGATGAAATTCTTGGCGCGGAAATCTCCTACTTCTGGTTATGCATAATGTGACCTTTACGCTATTACGTCCGCAAATTTACATTTTATTGTTATGTATATAAAATAATCGATGTGTGCTGAAAACGTAAATATATAGAGTTACTGAACTTATTCCGTTGTAAGTCTGTATTTATACGAACGAAACTAGTTTAATGTGCTAATTTCGTAAATGTACGTGTTATAGCTTTCCAAAAGTCACACACGGCTAGCGCTCGCTCTTCCTTTAATTTCTCAGCGATAGGATTAAAAATATTTCTAATGTGTTTATAAAATACATTGTATTTTCTACACAATTTGACTATGAATCAGATTTATTTATGGTATTCAATTATAAATAAAAAGAAAAATAAATCAGAGGTGAAAACAAAAAAAGTCCTTGTAATATTTTTAATGTGGTTATGAAATTTTATTCGGTTGGTGTTTTACGATATTAATTAAATATCAGATCTTATTACAGATTTGGCAAAACAAATTTGTAGAAAAAAACCAACTATTCTGCTGAATCGATTAACTGATACTCGGCGGATCGTTGAAAACATTCTTGGATTCCGAGATCCTGCCAAAGGTTGAGCATGGCACTATACAGTTCTTCATTCAGTGGTCCATTAGACTCCACGGTTCCAGCCAATTGAAGAAGAGTTTGAGCATCATTCTATAATAATTTAAATATTCACTGGAAATGTCAATTAACAAACCAATCGCTCTGGATTGGTAAAACTTATGTCGAGCTTTGACATTGCCCTTATGATAACAATGAGGCTTTGAATGGTATTGCTAAAAATCAGTGATCGAAAACCCAATCTCTCAGCTTGTGAATGACCATTATTTACAATTAATCTATTAATTAAAAATTAATTTATTAATAATTTACATAAATTTTTTGTGATTAAAATTTATTTGAATTTGACGGATATGATTTTATTTTAGTCAAAATTTCCAAAAATATTTATTTGACCATTTTTATAACAAATAACAAGTGAAATGATAATTGTAAACCAAAAAAACTCAGAAATATCAGAAAAATTTATTGAAATTAATATTTCGAGAAGCTTAAGAACATGTTAATCATACGCTGTGTAAATAATCTTTTAAGTAATTTCTTGTTTATAACTGGTCACCTTTAAAATAGTATTGTAAAAGTTTCCGACGGATAAAATTTACATGGGTGTCATCAAGACTAGATCCTCAGAGTTTACCTTTTGTGTTTGTTTTTTTGATTAAATTTAATTTTAACGAAGTCAATAAGGCATTTGAAGCAATATTTTGATAGGTTCATTTCTCGATATTATTTTATCGGGTGATACACCCGTTTCAGTTCATTGAAAACTTCTATAATAGAAGTTTTAATGAACAACCAATTACAATTATGGTTAAGTTTATGAATTAGCCATTTTTAAAATTGTTGACAGGTAAATTTTTTAATAAAGTATATTTTAAGGATCGGATTGTGATCTCGTATATTTATGAAATCATTATTCAAGCTATTAAATAATACTTTTCATCAACGTGTATTTTAAATTTACTTTTATTAATTTTCTTTGAGTTTTTTTAGGAATTTATGCTAATTTATGTAAATTAATGGAATTATTTTCGAATAAATGTAAGTCCGATTAATTGAAAACTAAAATTTATTAAAATAAAATTTATTATTAAAAAGTTTCTATATACGAATAAACTATTCCTCTGTTCCTTGGAAATTCGTTTTGGCTGCCATCTTTTTTTACCTTTTGACAAATCCAAATTTTGGATAATTTTTGATTTTATGAGGCTTTGGAAATTTCCGTAATTTGGAATTTTCCCAAATTTATAAAAACTTCCTTATTTTCAATGGTATTAATGATTTGGATTTTTTATACTTTATAAAAATTTTTTTTTAACTTAAGTTATCGGAAAACTTATGTTTTCCGTATTTTTTAAACTCCTCATTTGAAGGTTCTGGTTCCACTGCTCCTGGTAAATTGCAAATGAGGTAAAAACTCAAAAACCTAGAGTTTCGATGGATATTTTTGAAAAATCTGAAAAGTTGTAAAAATATTAAATTGATTGAATTTTATAAAAAATCTTACGAAATTATTTCTTAGTTTTCTCTACAACTCAAAGTAGAGTTATTGGTATTTTTTCCCAAAATTTTCGGCTTTAATTTTTAAAAAAACTTGTCAAAAAAGTTACTAAAAATAGTTTTATATAGAGTTTTTATTAAACTGAACATTTCTACATTTTGAAAGTTTGTATGCATTATTTACTATGTTTTATGGTTTTACGTTAAAAAGAAAATTTCTTCTAATTCCTTCCTTCCTATAATATAAGTTTTTATTCAGTTGAACAAATTACATGCAGACACGGGTAAGTAATTATGTTCCTATATTATAACTTTATAGATTTTTCATTTTATTATAGGAGTTTTTAATGAACTGAATCAGGTGTATTTTATTGTGAAAGTGTGCATAGCACTTTTTATGGCAATATGATTCATCAGACTCATGTATGCATAAAATTATGATATAAAAGATTTCATTTTCCTTTTTACTTAGTTAAAGAACCTTCAATTAATTTTGTATAAAATTTTACAAGAGTTATATTGGTTTTTTTAAGTAAAATAGAAAAAATTATTCGAAATAGTAGCCGGTGAATATTACCCATCAGTTGATCAAAAAGAAAGAATGTCCAGTGACTTAATGTGTTTTTATTTCAAACATTTAATTTGATTTTTTTTAGATTTGTTTTTTCTTTTGATTTGACAACTTTTATTTCCTATCATTATTATCAGTTCCAGTTTGATTTTTAAGTACTTGAAAGTTATCTTTGTCATTATGGCTTACTAAAAGATGATATTTATGGTTTTTCGAGAATAAATGCTGAAAAACTTTAAAAATTTTAGGTTGTTGTCAAAATGATGACCAATTTACAACAGCTAGTTGATTTGAATGTAGTAATCAGAGCCGACCAGAGGCCGATGTTACCGCACAAGGCCCCATGTCGTTCCTGTTTTGATATAAAATGTTATTAATAAATTATTTTTATCTTTCTTTTTTGAAAAAAATTACCATTAATAACTTAATAATAATTTAAAACATATTTTCTAGTGTAATAAACATATGCATATAGTAAAACTAAAACAACAATTTTGATTCTATTTAAGATCATTTTTTACAAGAAAGACTATTTTATTGAATTGCAATAAAATATTATTTTTTTTATGAAATGACTTTCAAGACCCCTTTACGAAACTTTAAACCGGGCCGGCCTTGATCGTAAGTACAATAGTTGTATAAAATTGAAGAGAAAATAGTTAATCATTAATAATGATTATAAAAGAATAAAAATTAAAATACATAGATCATTTGATAATATTAGTTACTATTTCTATTTTAATAATAGTCATTTGATACAAAAAGTTGAGTCCAAATTAGCAAATTCATATTATTCCATGAGATTTATAAAAACGAAAATTAAAGAAAACTTATGAAATTTTGAAAACAATAATATCATTATATTAAAATGAATTTAAAATTGCATTAAGACAAGTAATTCATAAATTTTTAATTTTGGATTATTTTAAATTCATTTTATTTACACTTCATTAAATATGAATTAAATTACTTCATTTGTTTAACAATTGTGCTTTTTCCAGATTCCCCAGTTCCTATTGATAAGAGTTGTAATAGGAATTTTAAATAAGTAGTTACCTAAAAGTAAAAGCTTTACAATTCGATAACTGTGTTTGGCTTCCAGCTTTAATTCTTTGTCGATTTTGTGGGAAATTTCATTCTGTTCTATTTCGTCTGGTTTACCCAATGGACAACCCATAAATTAAGAAGTTTTATATTAATTAAAATGTAATTTAGTGATTATAATCATCCATTGATTATTTAAAACAAAACTTAGATCATTGATAAATTAAATTTAAAATATGTTTAATTTTTGTTTATTATTAAAATTTGTATAGAAAAATAGTTGATTTTATAATTTTGAAGAAATTTAATTTTTGACTTGGTTTTCAATTTGAAAAAGAAATATCAAATATAGACAATTATATTGACAAGGTTTTCAAATTTTATTCAGATTTTAAATGAAAAAATTAATGTAAATGAATTGATCAATAAGAGAACACCATTTTTTTTAAATACATTTTTTTCAATATATTTTAACAGCTCAACGGTCATCGCCAAGAATACAACTAATTTAATAAAAGATTTTGAATGTATAAGCTTATTAGTAATTGCATAATTATATGTGCGAAATCCAACTAATATTACATGGGGGGCAACCTGCAGCTCGCGAGCCGCATGTGGTCCACCTTGACCATTTATGTTTTAATTTTTATCTCCTCAAAAATGTCTATAGTGTATCTGAGCAGTTAAAAATTGTAACATATGTTGGCGAATGGGGTTGGTTTTTATTTATTTTTTCTAGGGTTTTTTGTGCATCTAACCCCTAAACGCCAGCAAGATTATTATTCTGTCCTATCTATGTACCCATGGTGAGTGCCATGTTGGTACTGTACATAGAGGTTGAAAATTCATGAGCAGGTGAGCTCCATTACTAGAACTACTCCTCACGATATTTTCACTTTCGGGTTCTGGACTGCCGATGGAAGGTCTTACGTCTTTCTTTTTCTATATCCTGGTCCTTACTCGTCTATTCCTACAATTTCCATACTTATTTGTCATCTTTACGCGTTATTTATAAAAATATCCTTCAAAAATTTGGGCAGCGTTCCTCCCTTATTTTTCGGCAAATTTCCTATTTCATTTGTTCAATCACGGAATCGACTACATTTTTCCTAATTTACATTTATCTTTCCCTATATTAAAATTTTGATCAACAATTCCTTAATTCCCGGTACGTTTCCCATGATTTTAAGTAATTATAACCCTCTGCGATCACTTCAATAAACGTTCCTCTCTTCTGTCAGAATAGATCATTCAACTTTCGGAAAAATACTTTCAAATTTACATTCCTAGCCTATCCTATCCTATTTGATTTTCTGATTTATTTTCTGACAAGGTTTTAAATTTTCCCTACAAAACTTTATTCCCGCTTAACTAAAGTCGGACTTCCCAAATTTTATTCCGACTCGCTCCGGCCACATTTTCAGCAGCCGCCTCGAGTATACAACGGCGCCCTGCGTAGCGGTCCTGTGCACAAAGCCAGAACCGACTGCGAACTGCCGAGGGATTCACGAGGCACGACCCACGAGCTCAACTAAGGGTTTTCACCCACTAGCCGGCACACGGTCCGTCCGATGAACCATCTATTGAAATACTTATTATAAATAAGATTTTAGGGGGATTTGTCAGTGGCACCAAAAGATTCCACGACCATCCAGAACAAAATCAAAACTTTAACACCGAAATATATATTTATACAAAAAATAACAGTACTTACAATCCACAGTCATGCAACCAGATTTGAAAAATTGGCATAAATTGGCATAAACACTTTGTCTAAAAATGACTCACGATTCGTCTAAGAAAGTCTAAAATTTTTCTATTAGTCACCTGACTGAAAAAATGTCTAAGACAGTCTGTTAAAATTCGGTTAGAAATTATGAAAATGACTGCCGTATATATAGTGTTTTTGTGCCTGTGTGCGACCAATGGGCGATTTTTCGCCATTTTTAGGGCTTTTTAATTATTTTATTTATTTCAAAATATTTTTGTAATTTTTTATATATTTTTCTTTATTTTTTGATATATTAATATTTTATTGTTGGATTTTATTTTTATTATTATTTTCTTAAAATATTATTTTTAAACCCCAATATTTTGTTTTCTGGTCGCCTCTTCTGCCTGTGTTTTTTCTAAACCTTATTTTGCAAGGTTTTGGCAGTTTATTTTATTTTTCGTATGTTTCTTTTTGCATCTGTAGGCATTTTTCCGAATTTTAATTAATTATTTGTTTTATTTAATTTTTGTTATATTTTTAATTTGTTTTTAATTAATATGTTTTATTTTATTTTTGGTCTCTTCTTGCGGTGCGTGTTTATGTTATGGCAGCCATATTGACAATTTCCAAACGACATTAATTATTTTGTTTTAACTTATACAATTTTCACCTTTTTGTTTAAATTGGTTTTGTAATTTTCGTTTTAATTTTGGCTCTAAGCCCAACACATAAAAGGTCAAGGTAAACCACATGTGGCTCGTGATCCGCAGGTTGGCCACCCCTGTTATATTATATAAAATTCATAACCGAAGAAAATCAATCAGCAGAAACATCAGCATACGTAAAGCAGCATATGTAAAGGACGATAACGTTTATATAAAGATGAATGTAATAAAATAGGGTGCAAATCGACGTGTATAAATTGCATGAAGATATGAAGAAGTGTAAATAATCAGAAACAAAAACCAAACAAAAAAATAAAATTTAAAATACAACAAAAATTAAACAAAAATAATAAATCCAAAAATTATGAAAATGTAAAGATAATGGTGGGTTACAGGGTTTCAAATCTTGCTTAACTTTATGGTTACCCCAGTAACGCCATACAAAGCGATTCTAGCTGCCACTTGGCACCCGTTGCTAGGCAACGTTGGTAATGTGTTCAAGTGGTGGATTGCCCGCAAAAAGTGAGTGCTATTGCTAATACTATAATTGCTCAGACAATCCTCGGGTTCACGAGCTGTCGATAGAAGACTTGTGCTCGCTTAGCTCTGTCCCATGTGTAAGAGTGTTCATGATCGAATGTGGAGAGATGGTTGTAAGTGTTCCGATTAACACCTGTACGTACTTATATTTAAGGAATGATTTAACTACAATTAATTTATTGGAATCAACACAGTAGAGATTTAATGCGAGTTAAGGAGGTGGGTTGGCTGCTCTGCGTCGAGCACGCTCTTTGCGTCCTTGCCGACGATTCATGGGTTGATTAATAGGCTGATCCGCTAGCTGAGGGTTTTTCGGCGCCATCTGGGACGGGGCGAATACGAGCGGGTATGTTACCGCTTCCCCCTCCCGACAGACTGCTAGAGCGACTTCTAACCCTCGTATTTGCGTACTCAGGCTCTGGTTGAGCTGCCGCTCCTCTGTCCAGCCTTTCTGTGCTGCGGTCAGGCGGTGGTACAATGTCTTTACTTTCCCCGTTTCCTTCCAGGTAGCTCTAATCTGTTGGATTTCGCGGGTCAATTGAATAACTTGGGCGATTAACTCCTCATTTGCTTGTCTTGCGTGGTCCAATTCAGTCTGTAAGATTCTTAGGGAGGACATCGCTGTAATTAAATAGATCATTTTAATTTATGATTGATCAAGTTAAATAATCATTTATTTCATCAAACAAATCACAAATAATTCTAGTTATACGAGGAAGAGTGACACACAAATTTCTAATAATTTTAATCAGTCGCTACATCAATTTATCACTGTTAGTTCATTCGTCGGGGCAATATCTCTTTAGGCTTCATTTGAGGGCTTCCACGGTATATGGTCGTCGGGTGTCTCGAACTGGGCGAGGTGGATGGGCGACTGCGATCCGCCCGGTAAGGATGTCCTCCACCACATTTGCGAGATACATCCTCGCTTTGACCACTTGCAAATCCACCTGTTCCTGCACCCGCTCCCATCGGGTGAGGAGGTCCCGTGCGTTGGTGTATATCTCTGCCGCTGGGTACTGTTGTCCATCGAGTCCATAAGGGTTGCTATTCAGACCCAGCGCCCTCCGAGTGGTAGGGTACGGCCACTGTTGCTGGATTTTTCCGAATCTTTCTGTCCTCGGGGGTGACTCCTTCCGGCAAGGCGCATCGTTCAATTGGGTATCCGTCCATTCGAGTGACATGTTTGGCTAAAAGATGCATTATGATCAGCTACTGGCGTACGATGAACGAAGAAATAAAACGAATTATTCAACTTGTTCGCGCGATTTTAATATTCGACTCGCTAATGACTAGGTTATTGCTGTTGGGCTTACGTATTGCTCAATGCTATGTTGCTGAGACCAGTCGAAACCTGCGATCGGTTAAGTACGGTTGTTTGTCAAATTAGCGATCCAGGTTGAATGGAACTCATACAGATGTTATTAGTTACCTAACATTGGCTTTCGTTGACATTTAAATTACCGTCGGTGATATACCTAGTGTCTATATTTGTTAAGAACTAATTCAACTAAGTTCAATGGGTACGAATGGGTTATCATTTATTTACGAATATTTCACGCTCACAAAACCTCCGAAGTTAGTTGATCTCAATTCGAGATTCCTATCTAGATGGGGTTGACATGGGTCATCATGGGTCTTTGCATCCTGCACCTATTTATTAATTTTTAACTAAAAATTTTCGTTTTCATGATATTAACATTTATTTGATCGGCTGTTGGAAATTACTGACTAGAATATTCATATTAATTTAAGTGACCATATTCCTTAGGGTGGCGGCATCCGCATCCGTTGCAAATTTGTCGGTGTTTACATTTAAGGACGTTGGATCTATATGCTATGCCGACGGAATTCCCGGATCACGCGAATCCGTTTAATTTGGTGGTACGATTTCCGGTCTAATATTATTATCAGCGGTCAATTAGCTAAATGGATACACCTCCGTTTGGTAATTTAATAATCCGTGTTTATTTAATCTACTTTTCATTTTAGAATTCACAATCCACAAATCCGATGAAGTTTGACCAACTCGATTATAGTAAGTTATTAATTTATTGGGACACATTTCATTGATGGATTCTAGGGAAAACTCTTACGTCCACCGAAGTTCCTAGGGTGAGTTCTAATGTATTTGGAGTTTTCGTCTATGTGGGACTTAGTTATGTACTCATGATCTCCTTAAGAGTTCTTTGGAATTATTTTATGCGATGTCGGTAGTAAGTATCCAACGTTGATGTGATATTAATATAAATTTCTCTTATTGTTTAATCATTCTTAAAGTTTTATTTTTACGTCAATTTTGTAATTCATTTTAATTCGCGATTAATTGAGGCTAAATTGGAGGCTACTTAATTTGATATCTTGGTTCAGAAAATGTAAACGTCAGCGACAATTTTATCATCTTTATCCTGCAGAGCTTTCATATTAATCCTCTCCTATCTCCTTAACCATGGTATTAATTAAATTTTTTAGTAACGACGAATTTTACAGTAAGGCTCTCATCTTGGCGAATTACCATTTTAACTTTGCTTGATGGATTCGTACTTATTTTCCATTAAATCTCTCATTTTTATATTTAGCCCACTAACTAATCTATAATCTAATTTATTTTGAGTACATTAATTTCAATCATTGGATTACTTTATTCTTAATCGATTGGTGTTTTACTTTTAAATCTGTGGGTCATTTATTCGATAAATTACTTTATTTTGATCAATAGTTATTTATCACTGAATTCCCTAGCTTTACTTCAAATCTATTGGGTTGAAGAATTATTCTAACCAAGGTATTATTCTGCTTAAATAAATTATTTCAGGTTTTTAATCAATGAATCGAAACGTTACGATATTTATACTCAAGGGTTTATGCGATTTATATCAAGGAGGGTTTTTCACGTTTACTCCAATGACTTTAATTTTTCTCATTGCATTAATTAGATATAATCGATGAAATACTCGTTTTTATTCGATAATCATTTTAACTTCTAACCCGTAACCTAATTCAATCGCTGGTTTTTACTTAATTCCCCCTTCAATTTTATTAAAATGACTTATCGGTGGAATGCTTTTCACTACCTTGATTTTAATTAACGATTCAATTAAGGGGTTCCACACTCTTATTCAAGGATCACTTTACTTTTAATTGATACGGTTCATCCATTGAAATCTATGAATTCGATTCGTAATTGCCTCCATTTTTATCGGGGATTGATTTTTGATTAGATCAATGCATTGCTCGTTCTTATTCAAAGATTAAATTCATTTTATCGAAGCGAATTATCATAATATAACTGATGCAATTATTTGCCATTACCCTAATTACGATCTTATATACTATGAATTATCTCTACACGACTTTTAAGCCATAACCACTTTACTTTTCTTTACTCATAATTAATGATCATTTTAAGTTTTATTAATAATCGCAATTTAATCGAATTCAAAGATTTCAAATGAATTTTATTTCGGCATATTAATTCGAGGACTATAACAACGATTCCATTTAATTTAATCCCGTGCCCTTTCCCTTTAATAGGCCTTAGACGCATCTTGTGTTTATATTATATTTACTGAGTGCCCACTGGACTACTCGGTGTGATGATTTTAAGCCGTATGTAACATAAATTTAGGTCGATTTTTCAGAATTGAGAAACGAGGAAGCAGCCAGAGACTCCTTCCTTATTTCTCGCTTCAGCTATAGGGATAAATATTGACGTTACGACCGCTGCGTTGCGCACGCTGAGTCTTCACGGGTACATATCATTGGCGATTTTCCACGCACTTACATGCATCTGTACTATGTAGATTTTACTTTCTTGCGTTATGTGTCGGCTATGGGCCGGAAAAATTTCGACATTTTAATTTATGAAAACATATAAAATAAGTTATGTATATTAATAATATTTATTAATTATGAACAAAATAACATGTTTACCCATCGTTGACAATCCATAAAATATCATAAGATAACATATCATAATATAAAACAAAATACCTCTCTCCCCACGTCGACGCCGAGCAGAGCTCTACTGAGATGCAATGGACGTGACGTGGAAAGAGGGTTCCACCATAAATATTTCTCACCTAAATAATAATTGAAAATCGCTTCAAATTCGAAAATAGTTTTCAAAAAACTATTAAGATTTTCAAAATAACTAATAGTTTTAAAGTATTCAAAACTGATTAAAAATGGTTAAGTTAAATGTGAAAATGGATCAGTATATATACCTAATTTTCTCGCATGTGAAATTTGATGCAGTAAAACAAAATTCGACCTTGTTATTTTCTAGTAAATTCTATTCTTTAATTTTATAATTTTTTATTTAGAATTTTTATTGAATTATTACTAATTCAAATTTTTTGATTTAAATTTCACTTTAATGAACTTTTATTAATTTTTCAATTTTGTCGAATTTGTTGTGTTTTCTTGTTATATTTGTGTAGGTATCGTGTGAATCTTGGTGCGTTTTGTTATTATTTTAATTTATTTTTATGTTTATTATTTTATATTTAATTCTCCTTTTTTCTCTTATTTTATAGGGTTTACTTGGTGTTTCATATGTTTATTTAAATTGCATGTTGTATTTGCGTGTGTGTTTCTGATCCATTAAAACATTTCTCAAGGCCGTTTACGTTCTGGCCCAACAATAAGATAACGAGAATTTTATTAGAGAAATTTGACAATATAATTAAAACTGAAAAGAGCGAGAATATAAATTGAGAAATAAAGTTTAACGAAATGTTGAAAAGATTGACGAATTCAGATGGACTAAATAAGATATATAATCAAAAGAACGAACAAGAAAAAATACCAGTCGAAAAAATAGGAGAGAACTGTCATTTGTAACCCAAAAAGTATTTATCCAAAAACTAAGTAGAGAGTTAGGGAGAAATAGATTTTATTTTACTAGTAAGCAAAAGAAACCAGACACGGTGACATTCGTATATTTGCCAATTCAACATTTGAAATAGAGAAAAGGGAAATTTTCCAACGAAAAATCACAAATTATGTTCACCGAAATGTCCATTCACAATGAAGTTCAAAACCAGTAATCAAATAGAAACACAATTTTAAGAGATATTGGAAACAATACTATACGAATAAGAAAATCAAGAAACAATAACAATAAAGTTAGAAAAAGGATAGACAAACAGTCGTGGAATAAAATTGATCGAATAATATTAAATAATCGAGTAAACACTTTCAGAAACGAAAGGCTTTCCTTATTATTTGCAACACAAGTATTTCGGTTGAATTCCGAACACGACATTGGAAAAATAAGTATATAGCGACCGAAGAAACAAAATGACAGAAAAAAGTATGAGAATTTCCAATAAATGATATCAAAAAGGAAAAAAGAAAGTAATAGCTGGACTTTATGAAAACGAAAAAAAGTAAATAAGCAAATCTATCCTATTACTGGGTACTGATACGGAAGAATTTTGCTTAAGTTGTCAGGGAAATGGTCACTAATCCCATACAGTACGCGCATAACAGATATTACCACTAGGCACCCGTTAAAAAGTGACGTTGGAACTGTGTACTAGTGGGTGGAAGGTTAACAAAAGGTGAGCTCCTCTACAAGAACTGCTAATGCCTTAACCTCCCGTGGGTTCACGGACTACCATAGAAGGTTTATTGTCCAACTCGTTAAGGTCCCCTTCAGTTATCTTGAAGCAATGTGAATTTAGTTACGAGATTTTTCAATTCATATAATTTATTAATAAACTAAAACTAAAAATTATAACTTCAAACGATCACAAGGTCACGTTAGTCATTTCTTAACATAATGCTGTTAAGAGAAGTCAAAAATATGATTAAATTGTCCCAACAGACGAGCTTCCTTCAATTTGCGATTCCAAGCCTTTTCAAGTTTGCCTGGTCGCGGTTTTGATGGCGGTGGACGTTTTCGGGATGGCACGGCCATTTTATTGGTCGGCTCCGGAGGAGGTGCGGAGGTGGAGGCCCTTGCCTCGATTATGAATGAATCATTGTCCGGGAACAATTCAGTTTCAGTGTACGTGGGTTTCGGGCGAGATCAGTGTGGACCTGCAGCTTCGTTTCTAAGGCTGCTATGGTGCAGGCCTGTCGACTTATTTTACTTTCAACGACCTGGACAGGGTAAGCTCTTCTCGTAAAGTTGTTTTAGCTGTGCGACCAGTTAGGGAGCTTTTTTGCCTCGTCGGGCCGGATTCATGTCTCCTCCATGCGTCTGCAGCACCACACGAGGGACTACATGCGTTGCGACTGTTTCATCGTCTCCTCATAATGTTTGGCGACGTCTTTTCTAAATTTTTCAAAGTACAATTTGTGGTCTTGCACTAGATAAAAGGATATGATTTTAATTACTAGTTGGGTATTTACGTAAAGATTTCACTCGAAACGATAATATATTAAGATTAATGATTACACGTTAGTACGGTTAATTACCTCTGGGTTTAATGCGTTACGGTGCCATCTAGCTTTCACCATTAGTCTTTAATACTTTTGTTTGTAGCTGTCAATCAATTTACGTGGGTGTAAACCTGTTCATTGGAGTTTTTTTATGTTAAATGTTTGGTGTCATAACGAGCTTGTGGGATAGTATTTGATAATGATAGCAAATTAAGTTGGATCTATGTGATTGGCAAGGTACACGTACAATATCAGTAGATCAAAACCATCGTCCATAATTTATAGACGTAATCAATAATTATTAAGTTCGTCGTGGAACTATAATATTAATAAAAATCACCGTGGCAATTGTAGGAATTATCAAGATAACCTAGGGTGGGTAAAATAATAATCGTACAAGTAATAATAATAATAATAATAATAATAATAATCCTAGTACAACAACAACAATACTATTTATTTTTAATGGGGCCACAAAAGTTGTCATTCAGATTTATAATAACAATTCTAAAGGTATAATAGGAATAACAGTAATTGTATTCATAACAAATATAATCAATAATAATATTAATAATTATTATAATAATTAAAAGTACAGTAATAACAATTAATAATATTAATAATCCGGATTTCAAAGAAGTTAAAGATTTGTGCATTATGTTCCTCATAGAAAAATATTATGATTCTTAAAATGTTGATTTATTAGTCTCTAAAATAGGATTAATTAAATTTTATTAACTATATAGTAAACTATAAAATTTTTATTCATATAATATAAGTAACATTAGAATATATATGAATTTCTTATTTTATATTACGGGTTCTCATCATGACCCTTAAAAATCAAGAATTTAGGAGATATTTCAATGTGTACTATATATTTTATTATTAATTTAAGGATAATCTAATTTTAATTTATTTTGCTTGCCATTTATTGCCATGGCACCTTATAATGGTATTTACATTTTCTATAGTAAAAGTAGGTATTCATTTTTAGCTACTTTTATTTCACTTGTTCCTTTATTCTATGATTTTCAGAGGTATTGAATCCTCACGGATGGTGTCCACTACCACTGACACTCACTATAAGGTATATTTATTAGTTTAATGCCAGTTTTATTAATTTTAATCTGCATATTTTCCACATTCAACTCCCAGAAAGAATTTGCGCAAATTGGAAATTTTTACATATTATGAACTTTGATTTTACTTAGTTGTGATTTCTGTGAATGCAATATGGTTTGACCTGGTAATCTTTTTTTTCTGTTTTTTGTATATTTATTTTTCTGAATAAATAAATCCGTGAAATTATTTTTATTAACTTTCGTATTCATTTTCGCGCAGATAAATTTATCAATTTATACATAATACTGGTAGTAAAATTTGAGACGAATATAAGGATAAAATCAAAGTAAAATTATGTAACAATAAGATAACGTAAGGTTTATTCATTACAGGTGGTTCGAAAAATTCTGCTCGTGATATTAATATTAATAAAATCCAAAGTAAAATATAAAAAATTTTTATCGTTGAAATTTAATAATAACAGTATTAGTGTAATGTCAATAACGATAGTAATAATAATAATAATAATCATGATAATAATAATGACAATAATGGTATCATATTAGTGATATTAATAATAATAATAATATCGATAACAATTCTATTCAAAATGTGATGTTCCGAATCATTTTCATCCCACAACGCACAGCTTAAGTCAATCGTTTCAACCAGTGGTACATTCGTAAACAAACTACAAACATCAAACGAAACCATAACATCATTCATACTTCATTTTTGTAGCTTTGCAATACAAGACACAAACTCAAAGCTATCCTTACATTCAAATTCTGATCGCATTAACGGTTTTAATAATCCATCTAAAACTTTGCTATTTTATACTGGGCAGTACCAACCATCGACAAAACTGGTCTCATAGGTACACCATCTTTATGGATTTTTAGTAGCCCATATAGTTTTGCTGGCTGCGATCCTATTGGACGAATAGACTTACCTACCTCTGAACCACTGGTTGAGACGATTGACTTAAGCTGTGCGTTGTGGGATGAAAATGATTTGGAACATCACATTTTGGATAGAAGGGCATTTCGTAAACTTCTTGAATTTTCTACTTCAAATGTAAATTTTCTTTTCAATAATGAATGGTATCAGCAAATAGATGGAGTCGCTATGGGTTCCCCTTTAGCACCAACGATGGCATCAATATTTTTGGCTAGTTTGAAAAAGAAAATTGCTTCTTTCAATTTGAAAAACCTTTTGTTTATAAAAGGTATGTGGATGATATTTTTCTTGTATTTGAAAACCAGAAACATGTAGGTGAAAGGATTGATTTATCGTTCTTGGTCTTTATCTTCTACTTTTGCTAATTCGGTAAAAAGTGTTAATAAATTGGTTGAGTTGTTGATAAAGAATGGATATTCTAAATCATTTTTATTGTTGATGATAAAAGAGTCTGTTGATAAATTGATTAAAAATCCTAAGGATCCATGTTTTGGAAAGTCTGAGTGTAATTTGACAAATGAGTGTG
The DNA here is from genome assembly GCA_022537955.1 of Schmidtea mediterranea. Classification (NCBI taxonomy): domain Eukaryota; kingdom Metazoa; phylum Platyhelminthes; order Tricladida; family Dugesiidae; genus Schmidtea; species Schmidtea mediterranea. The sequence continues at coordinate 306,562,363 of CM039679.1, read as the reverse complement.
AATTGAGTGTTGATCTAAATAAAAGTAAAAATGGATATAAAATAATTGAGCCTAAATATGTGTTAGTATTGCCGTACTCTGAAGGCTTTACAAATTATAAAAGGAAGTTAAGTAAACAGATGGGAAATTTAGAGTATAAGTTCGTCTGTAATATTTGTAAGGTACGCAATATGTTTATTAATAAATCAAAAACTCCGGTTGGATTGTGTTCTGATCTTGTTTATCAATTTATGTGTAATGGGTGTAATGCCACATACATTGAAGAGACTTCCCGTCATCTCTGTACTCGAGTTCTAGAGCATTGTCGATTGAAGGGTTTGACCAATATTAGTGAGCACAATAAAGGCTGTAAAAGTGAAATAGGAATATCTGATTTTAGAATTTTGTTGAGAAGTTTTAATAATTATTGGGAACGCGTGATATTTGAGGCATTGGTGATAAGGTCATTGGATCCAAAGATTAATGTGCAAAGTGCTGTGACTACGAATGTTTTGAATGTTTTTAAATAGTTTACGTATGTTAAATCATGTTTGTTTTTTTTAATATTATTAAAATAATTGAAAATTTTAAATTACATTAATTTTTTAAAAATTAGAATATAAGTGAAAATTTTAAAATTTTAAATTAATTAAAAGTTAATTGAATATTTTTAAATATAAATATTTAAAAATTACAAAATTAAATTAATAAAAAATAATTTGTTTAAATTAAATGTTAATTCATAATATTTTTAGTTGGTTTTGAGTACCTGAAGATAATAGCTATGCTATCGAAATATATCGTACGAAAAGTTTTTTATTGGCGTTATCTTTTAATTAAATCGTTGCCAAATTTATTTAATTATTTATTAATAATAATAATAATAATAATAATAATAATAATAATAATAATAATAATAATAATAATAATAATTTTTATATAAGAAATCTAGATGAAGATACAAGACCAATATGAGATTAAGGTAAGGTGGGTCTAAATTATACAATTCATCCAACGACCTCATTCAAAATAACCATAAAATTTACAACCTTGATATTAAATTCGATATCTTAAGGCAATAATATAAAAAAATTGATAACAATAATAATATTAACAGTGTAAAAACCTGAATATGATCATAGACAATTATCTATCCTAAACCTTACATATGGGATGATTTCATCAAATATGACTGTTTGTGATCGGTTGTGAGGTATTAATTCAGAACGTTTTCGAAGGTTACAATTAATTTGTTTTTTCTTTAACCAAAATTTATGTGCACTAGAAAACTTTTTGTTTCGACTTGCCGTTCATCCTACATTCGGTTACTGGCTTATTTCGCCTTTTCTAAATTACTTAATCTTCTCCTATAGTTTTGTAACATCGATTTATCCTAGTGGTTTTCTGTCAATAACAATAATTAATCAACAAGTTTTCGTGCAATTATCTTTGTTCTTTTGTTCTAGTTTCCTTCTTCCTCCTAACTAGTCATTTTATGTTTCTTTCTATATTATTAGATTTTAATCCTTCCTCATGGCCAATCTCGGTCTAATGACGGTCAGGCGATAAGGTTTCAAGGGGAAAACTCTGGGCTGTTCTGACAACCGTCCTCACAGCTTCTTCACCTCCTGTACACTACAGTCCGTGGTTTAGCACCACTTGTAGTCGGTCATGAAAATTCATGTTTCTATCTTGTACATTTTGAAATTTGAAATTATATTTTATGTGACTTCACTCCTTCGAGATGGAGTTCGAACATGGATGATCTTCGATAAATTATTTCAATAAAAAAATTGCATTAAATAAAAAAAATTTAAATAAAATAAAAAAAACTAAATTGTACATTAAAATTATTATTTAATCAAAATGTTAATATGCATAAAATCAAATAAAAATAAATTCATATAAAATACAAGTGCAAAGACAAATATTAATTTTTGATATAGCTCAAAATTTTTCCCAAAATAAGAAAAATTTTTAAAACAACGAAAATTGCATTTGATAGTACGTGTTCACAAGGTTAAGAAAATAAGATTTTTAAAAACGTACTGAATTTTGCTTGTTCAGCACTGACTTATATACCACGATTGTTCGTGTGTCTATTTTGATGCGGTAAAACAAGGAATTTTAATTTTTAATTTTTTAATTAATTTTTCGATTTTATTAATAATTTTTCAAGTTTTATGTACCAAACTTGATTTTTCTTTTTAATTATTTATTTTTCTTTTAAACTTTACATTTTCTTTCCAGTTTAATATTTTAGTTTTACCGCTCAAAAGTATATAGGCATTTTCGTGCTAAACAAACAAAATTGAGGGCTTAGATCAATTTTTGCACAACACTATGAATAACAAATCTGATTTAATTTAAACCCCAACAACATAAGTTTTAGTTATCTCAATTTTACATTATCAAACTATTTAAAATCCTTCAAAATATCCTCTTAGTTTTTCCACATTAATCATTGGACTTTATAAACAATTCTTACCATATATCACGTTCTTATTAATTATAAAAACTTTTGAATAAAATATTTTGTCGACATTATTCTTAAATCCTGAGAACGATCAGAATTTAAGAATTCGGTAATTTAATTTTATAATCAAATTTACATAAGTTGAACACAATAAATTTTTACTGTATATTTAAATTCAACAGGAAATTAATTTAATTAAAGTTTTATCGTTTAAAACAAGGAACAATAGAATTTTTTACTGAGTCTTGAATAGAGTTTGGCTCATATTTTTCTCGGTATTTGTGACAAAACTTAGTACTGATTTATTATTATTATTAATATTATTATTTGTTATTATTTTTATTATTATTATTATTATTATTATTATTATTATTATTTTTATTATTATTATTATTATTATTATTATTATTATTATTATTGTTGTTGTTATTGTTATTATTATCCAAACATAAATTTAATAAATAACTGTGTTAGCCAATTTCCGCAATGGTATAATACAATATGATATATATTTCGATCTAAACTAGATCCTTATCACTCATAAAACAAAATTCATGAAGCCTTTCTCTTTCTGTTTCTTCTCTGATTGGCATTTCTTCCCCACGAATTATTATTACATGTTATGGTAATTATGTCATCATTTTAAAAATATCCTTAAAGTCTATTTGGATGTGTATGAACATTATCGATTATGGTTAAAAGGGTAATGCAAGGATCATCACAACTTGGTGATGGACAGTCCTCAAAAAATTCTATTATTTTGCTACCAAACACAATAAATGAACATCATGATGGAGATTCACAGGTTTCAAGTTTTTTCTTTATATTCAAAAATATGAAACTATATAATCGTAAAAAATTTAATACCATCAATTATTCATATGTCCTAAATCCAAAATTTCCCAAAACCTAAAATAAATAGATTTTTTTTGAAAATAAAAATGATTTTTCTCAGTTTTTATCAACTAAAGTTCCGAATTTTAAAAAAATTAAATAAACAACACAAGAAATATTACAAGAAATATTACCGAAAACAAAAAAATAACACTAAAAATAATAAAAGATTTGCTGATATTAATAATACTAACGTTCCTAAAAAAATTTTAAATTGTCATCAGTGAAGATGAATGTGTAGCTTATAATATAAATTTAATTAAACAAACCGTTTTCTATAATTTATTTAATTAGACCAGGGGTCAGCAACCTTTTAGAGAAAAGGAACCGAAACCGCAAAAAAACCTTTTTTTCTTATAAACAGCCACTTACAATTTTTCTTATTTTTATAATAATATCTAAATATTATGTTATTGGCTTTTACTAACAATGTATATTAACAATAGCTTTGAGTATTTTTACAGATATAGAAAAAAAGACGTAAGACCTTTCGTAAGACCTTTCATCGACAGTCAACAACCCGTAAGTGAAAATATTATGAATAGTAGTTCTAGAAATGGAGCTCACTTGCTCATTGATTTTCAACCCTTGTGTACAGTACCAACATTGTACCTATTATCAGTACATAGGAGGAGCAGAATAATAATCTTGAAGGCATTTAGGTAACAGCCATTTAAGAACCCTAGAAATACAAATTAAAACAAACCATATTCGCCAACAATATTATAACACAACTTTAACCTTCATGTTAGTGTGGGTTAAAAGATGAATGTGATCATACATTATTTAATTGTTTTAGATACAAACTAGATACAATGATGTATAACATTCTTTAAATGTTCTCGTAAAGTCCACCAAAGAAAGATGACCAATGTTATTTCAGTGCTTAAAACGTCTTAAGCCTTTAATCAAGTCCTACATTAATGACTTTTTTTAATGATTTTTCGTTAATTTTTCTTTAAGTAAGATTGTATTTTAATATTTGCTTAGGTTAATGTAAAAATTTAAAGTAAATTAAAGTCGATTAAAAAATTATATTTGTTTAATAAAATCATTAGTTCTTTTTAAAATATTTTAATTATTTACTTCTATTTTTTTCATAGAATTTTTATTATATTAAAATGTAACTTAAAATTATTTCTTGGTTCGGCAAATTTTAATCGGATTAAAAGAATATGTAAAAATTGACATTTATTACATTTCATTAAATTTATAATTAAAATGAAATATTTATAGTTTTTTATAACAAGCTTTTTTATATAATAGATTTTTAGAAATTATATTAATAAAATAAATTACTGAAAATTATTTATTAAAAATTAACTAAAATATAAAAAGAATATTCGAATACAAAATAACTACATTTTATAATTTTAATTATATTAGTTAATTAATTAATTTTTTTAAAAGTAGATCCGTAATGCGTGTTGTATTTTCATTTTATGACTATACACGACTTTCAATATATTTTTAAACATAATTATACTGATAATTAAACCAGCTAGGCAATCATAATTCAAAGTGATGATAGCTGACAATTTCTTCCAAAACAATAGACATATATCATAGAGTTTCGCTTAACAAATGAAAGCTATTCAGGTGGCACACAAATTCACAACTAATTGTGATTCGCCATTAACAGCTCCATTGGTATCAATCAATAAGTATTTATGCAGCGCGCATTTGTACTTATCGCATGAATAATGAACGGGTACAACTCTCTCACGAATCCAAATTCAATCGATAATCATGCTGCTTCACCGAGTCACAAACATGTTCCATTGAATCTTTTTCAAGTTCCCCAACAGCCTTTCAACAATGTCTACCAATCAGGGAATTTCGAAAATGAAAGTTATCGATTCTTTTATAACAATCCTTATCAAACTCAAATTTCAAATTCCGTACAAAATAAAAATTCGATTTTCTTAGCGTATTTGCAAACGAAAATATCTAATTTTATTGGTCCGGTGTTGATTAATTTATCTGGTTCAAACAACAGTAGGTCATTTATGATTTTTATTCGTTGATTTGATTTTATTTCACTGGACAACATTTTTTATAATTAAAATAAATATCTAAATTTTATAATATAAGTAATTATATTTCTATTAAATTGTAAGAGATAATATATAATATTATAAGGACTTTTTATGTTTTTCACCTCTGATTTCTTCATAAGTGACATAACATATTATATATTATTTATTTTCGCTTTAATAATATCTATCGTGTCATTAGATTCAACTATAACATTACTTGTCTTCCTATTATAAGGACTTTTTTGTGTTTCGCTTCTGATTTCTTTATAAGTGACATAATATTTTCTACAAAATTTAACTATGAATCAGATTTATTTAAGGTATTCAAGTCAAAGCATTAAAGGTACAGCCTTTTTCAAGTGATTTCCCTTGAAATCACTTGAAAAAGGCTGTCCCGAAAATTAATGAATACCTTAAATAAATCTGATTCATAGTCAAATTTTGTAGAAAATACTTGTCTTCCTTTAATAATTATTTGCACACTATTTCGTATGGCCGATATTATATAAATTGTAGATTCGTTTTAAATATCGTAATCAACCGCTGATCATCATTTGACTAAATATGAAATAAAAAGTGGAACCCATTCCAATATAGTTTTTTTGCTATAAATGGGTAAAACACTCCCAATCCTTTCTTTATGTAATTGACGCACCTGTAAATAACTTTGAAAATTTTTATTAATTTGTTAAACTTTTTGTCTTTTGTTTTAAAAGTAAATATAAATAAAAAAGTAATATTTTATAAACTTATTTAAATAATATTTTCTACAAAAATTTGACTATGAAACAGATTTATTTAAAGTATTCACGAATTTTCGGCACAGCCTTTTCACTTGAAAAAAACGGCTGTGTCGAAAATTCGTGAATACCTAAAATAAATCTGATTCATAGTCAAATTTTGTAGAAAATATTATGTCACTTATAAAGAAATCAGAGGTGAAAAACAAAAGAAGTCCTTATAAACTTATTTAAATATAAATATTAATAATATAATAAAGGAGAACTTGAAGCTCGTTGGAAAATTATATTTTAAGATTAAATGTTATGATCTAACTTTTCGAAATTACTAGATAAATATGTGTATCAAATGTATCATGTGTAACGATTGTAACAAATGTAACATTACAAATTACACATAATGAGTTAGAAAGATTAGTGAGATGTGTCACCTCCAGCACACTACCCCTCCCGTCCCCTAAGTACAAATTTTTCTATTACAAAGACTATGACTCATTCAAGGTCATTGGATGAGTTATAATGATTTTTCAAGGTCACTCGAAAATTTTCAAGGGCATTGGATGACTCATCATTTATTTTCAAGGTCATTTAAGCAAAGACCATGATTCATTCAAGGTCATTGGATGAGTCATAATAATTTTTCAAGGTCATTCAAAATTTCTCAAGGTCATATTATTTTTAAATTTAAAATTACTACTTATTTTTTCAACTAGTGTTTTAATTATAATTATTTTTTAATTTTTATTAATATTATTATTATTAATATTATTATTACAATTTTTATTCAAAGTTTTTATTAAAAAGAAATTATTATTATTATTATTACTATTATTATTATTATTGTTACAAGTTTTTATTAAAAGTTTTTATTTATTATTATTATTAAAAGTTTTATTAATATTATTATTATTGTTATTGTTACAAGTTTATATTAATTTTTTTTATTTTTATTATTATTTTATTAACCAAATAATTCTTACAAAACCTATATAAAATATCTAATAAAAATAATAAAAATAATATATATACAAAACCTATATAATATTTGCTTGCTCACTGCAAACTATTATATTAAAACTTTTATTAATATTATAACTCAAATAATTCATATATATAATATATGCATGCTCACTGCAAACTATTAAATAATTTCTATATAAAATATCTAATAAAAATCAAAATAATTCCTATATAATTCAATAACTATTATTGTAAAATCTATAATAAAAAATTCATATATAATTCAATAACTATTATTGTAAAATCTATAATAAAAAATTCATATATAATTCAATAACTATTATGGTAATATCAATAGATTTGTTTCTTTATAATTTTAACTTATTATAAATTAATGATATTTGAAGTATTATTATAATAATACTTTAAATTTCATCAACTTATATTACCATAAAAAATATATTTATCATAAAACTTATTATAAATTATTGATATTTAATGTATTATTTTAATAATAATTCAAATATCATTAACTTAATTTTTTATAAATAAATAAAAAACTAACATTTATCCCCTGAATCCGAAGAATTGTCATCCTCTATAGAAGAGAGGTCATTTATATCTTCCCCAGAAATGACGGCATCCACAGAAATGTGGACATCATTAGAAAAGTTGGAATCCAAATCTACTAAAACGTTTCTAAATACATAGAAAAAATAAAATTAAAATTTACCGAGATCATCATTGATAATAATAACTTCACTAGCTTCGATAATGATAACATCGTCATTTTCATCATCTTCGATTGTAATAACTTCGGTATCTTCAATAACAATAACGCCATTTTCTAAAATAATTATTAAATAAACCACGAAATTAATTTAAAATTTACCTAATTCATCCTCGATAACTTCATCTAGTTGATTCTGGTATTCCGTTATTAAAAACCAATCTAAAATAATAAATAATATAATAAAAAATTAAATTAAAAATCCTTACCGGTTTCACACGTTAAAAGGTTTCTTAAAATATTATTCATGTTGAATGTTTTTGAATGTTGCGAATTTTTGAAATAATTGTGACAAATTTGGAAATTGTCAATGTTTATAAAGAGAATCAAATTTTCAGGATTTATCCAATCACACATACACACATATAGGTGAGAGATTTTTATGCATGCAGCCTATACTGTGTAGGTATGTTTTTTTTGTAATTCACATACAAACAAAATTATGTATGTAATTTCTTTGTAAATTACATACAGTCTTGAGAGTGTTCCTTGTTACTAATCATACACTTATCATGCACTGTCTTTGTAAATCATGTCATAATCATGCAGTGTAAATCATGTGATGATCATGCAGTGTCTTTGTTACCATTAATTAAATATTAATTAAACACATAATAATAATAATAATAATAATAATAATAATAATAATATTTATAATAACAATAATAATAAAGCATAACAATAATAATAAAACATTTAAAAAGCATCAAATCGCTTGGATAATAACCAAGCTAAACAATGTTTACCACATGTTAAGGTCCATGGTTTTTGAAACATAGTTTTATTATACACAATAGGTTTACCCATTGTTTGCAGTTTCGAAACCATTAAAGCCGGATAATAAAAACTCATAGGATCAAATACAAATGTCTTGCTACGTTTCATATATATTGCTAACCAATGTTCTCCAACGAGATGAGAATGATTGAGTATTGACGATTATGGCTTGATTATTACCTAAATATGGAATTTTATCAAGAGGAAAACCCCTAAAAATTCATGTCCTAGTATTTGTTTTCCAATTCAATAGACCTGAACAGAACTACATCAATAATATTAAAATTATATTTAAAAACTTACTCCATAGCAAATTATCATAAATTATCTATACATTTATACCAACAATGTTCGTTCAAACCAGCAATGTTTGAACTCTGTTCAAACTAGTAATTTTTGAACTTTGTTCAAACCAACACGGTTCTATTTGCAGTTATCTTATTTTCAAATACTCCATATATTACAACATGTACCGGTTCAGTTGTAGCTTTAGCAAACTTTATATCTAATCGTAAATTTCCATTTTGAGGTAATTGACTCTGATTTAAATCAAAATCAGGTGACAAAACAAATGTAAAGAATGGATATTTGCTTATAAAATCATCAAGAGTTATACCACAATTAAGGTTTTTATCCAAATAACCCATATTTCTCACTATACTCTGCATATACATAGCACAATAATTATCATTATCGAAATCTTGAGTATATTTTTCTCTATAATCACTATTTTTCTATAAAGTTAACGATGTTACTCAAATATTTTTGAAAATTGAGCTCGATGTTAAGTATGATCCATTATATTGTGATTCACTTTGAAATGTTACCAATATAAAGTTAGGCATTTTTCTATCTCCAAATATTTGTTCCTTATAGAAAGTAGCTGCATCTTTAGCAATAGCAAATTGAACAATTTCCTTTGTTTTCAATGGATATATTACATGCTTAGAATTAAGCCCCAATTGATGACCGTCTAATACAGAGGGCTCAACCCGAACTCTTCTCACCAATAATTTTGCATCAACTAATTGAAGAATTGGTGCTGTAGTGGCACTTGTTAGTGATAATGCATACTCTGATCTTTTCAATCTAGTGTAAATTAACACCTGGGAGTAAATATTTCGATTGATCCATAAAATCGAGTTGTAATGGTGAGCACATGTAAATAATTTCGAACTCTTAATCCACTTTTTCCTATGGTCATCACTACCATAACCTATAGGAGTTAAACATGTATTTTTAGTATCGCTATTGCAATTGATAATAGTTGATAAAAGTGTATGAAACAAGAAATTGTTTGGCATTACATCACATGATCCACCCAACGGTTTTCTATCTTTATCTACAACTTTGATCTGAACAGTTAACAATGTATCGTTTTTGAGCCGGTGCTGGTGCCGGTGCCTGTTTTTGAAACATACCAGCAACACCCGGTAGAACTTTCTCTACCTTAGATAATTCATTTGATTCCAAAGATGGTAATATTTTCTGCTCATTCATTATCACATCTTTAGCAGTTTTCATACCAAAACTACCAAGGCGTTTAAGAATAGGAAGTGCAAATCTACCAATTGTTCTCAACCAACCTGATCCATACTGTTTACCAATAAAATATGGTAATTCGCCACCACTTTGGCTACCACTATACATACTAATAATATCGTTATTGGCCATCTAATTTACGAAAATGTAATGTCAAATGAGTTTTTGTATCTTTACTAAATTCAATAAATTTACCGCTATCATCACGAATATTTATTTCTATATTGTTTATACATGATGTTGATACCGGTAAGTACATGGGATTATCGATATTTATATTGACAACTTCATCCTGGTCATGTTTATCAACCCAAACAGATTTCAAAAGAGGAACCAAAGAATCACCAACAATTATAGGATCGATGATGTTAGTATATATGAACATTTGTCTATGAAGTTTTATTATTTTTGGTTTGCGTACACCAAAAGCACTTGCCCTATATGTTTGTTTATCTAATCCCAATGTAATAGCCAACTTTTTATCAAATGTAACTTCACAAATGTTATTATTCAGACTGAATTTGCATAATCCATCTTTAATAATTTCAATAGTTTTAAATATATGTAAACAATTGAATGAAATATATTTATGTAACTCTTCAAGTGTTTCAATATATAAATCATTAGTAAATGTAAATGTATCTTCAACCTCATTAATATATGATACAGATATTTTGATGTGTTCATTAACAGGGCCGACATCAAAAAAAATTTTGAAACGTATTAGGTATTCAGCACCAGGATCAACAATGTTAAGCCTATCACTACCCATTAACTTGGCATCATAAATACTTTCAAATTTTATTGTAAATGGACTAAAATCACAACTGACATTCAATCCATCTTTGAAAAACATGCCACTATTTTCATCTAAAATTTGATTCGGAATATGACAATATCGATCAATATTATTGATTGAGAAAATACCACTACATGTTTTGGGAACACGCTTCTTGTAACTGATTTTACATTGATTATAAAATGGGGATGTATTGTACACAAATGTAAAGTCTTGCAAAGCAACTTCTCAATTTCCATGTAAATAAATGGGATTTTGAAGATCAACCATAAATTTACTTGCTTGATTTTCCGGATGGATTAGTAGCCAACTATTGCTCGATAAAATTGTATAAAAACTCACTTTACTAGGTCTTTTGATGATATCCATGACGGTTTTTGATATCCATGCCATTTGACATAGTATTGTTTATCCTTACCCACCATTTTATTTTTCAATATTTTCTGAATTCTGAACACTGTAGGTTTGGAAATAACTTGTAATTCCTGTTCATTGAATTTCCCTTGTATTACATCGTTATCACTATCTTTAATAACATACATTACAGGACTTTGTTTAGTATTAATTTTAGTAATTTGAAATACCTCATCACTCCAATTACTATCGAAATTTTTGATGAAAGGTGAAACAGATATTTTACTAATTCTAACGTGATCACCAACTTTATATTTTGGTTTTGTAATTTTCACAACTTTTTAAGACCGTACTGATTTAGCAAATGTTTTCGAGCTGATATGTTAGGGTCTCAAACTATTCAGACCTCGATGTGATGAATTATTATAACTAACAAGCATTTTCGGTAATACATTTATCCATATTTTATTACCTTGATACACGAAATATTTCTTCAATGTATCCCTTAATGTCCGGTTAAATCTTTCAACATGAGCGGCTTTGTATTGAGAATGTACAGAATAATGATTTATTTTGAGACGATCCAGAATTTGCTTAACTTTACTATTGTAAAACTCCTTGCCTATAATAATAATAATAATAATAATAATAATAATAATAATAATAATAATAATATTAATAATAATAATAATAATACCTAAATCGGTTTGCAAATTGTCTGGATGCCCATTTTTAAATATATTATTAATTGCTTTAGATATTTCCTCTGCAGATTTTGTTTTTGTTGGTACACCGCTAGCAAAACGACTGAAGACATCAATACATGTTAAAATATATTTATAACCCTTGTTAATCTTCGAATACGATATCATCTCCATCAAATCCATTTGCCATAAATCATTAATACCGAATGTCTTATAAGCTCTTGTTGGAAATCTTTTCTGCATCGGTTTGTTTAAACTGTACGCAAGCTGATCAGACAACCACTTTTGCGTTTCATTTTTCGAATTTGGGATTCTTTTCTTTAACTTTGCCACTCCACCGAAACCTGATTCGTCTTCTGGGTTCGTCCAAATCTTCTCCATTACAACAAGATGATTTAAATTTTAATTTAACATTAGGTAATGATTGTCCCATCGTTTATTGTAATCCACCTAATAATGATATCGCTAATGGTAACATTGCTCCGATAAAACCGCCTTGTTGTTTATATATGATTTTTCTCATTTGCTTACGATTTTTATTATTTACAAGCGATAACAAAGGCTTACGATGTTTATTCAATACTAGTTTTTTAGATTTACTGATATTAATTTTACCTCTGACTACTTTTAATAGAATTTTGAGTAAATCATCGACAACAAAATTTGGAATAGACATTCTTTTCATACTCGAAGCCTTTAACAATGCATTAAAAAATGGGAAACTCCTATGATTTTTTAAATTTTAACTTTTTGACTCTTTATTACTCCTTTTAATAATGTTTTTCGAAATTAGATTCATTGCGGGGAAATTCTCGGTTATTAGTTTTTTAGATTGTGTATAACTAGTCTTTGGTGGAACTTATTCAGTCTTTATTTTCTTTTTAATACGTTGTCTTAGTTTTCTGACATTTTTAAGCCTGGATTTCATAAACATTTTAACATGTCAATGTTTTCAACTTTGCCATGGCATCTTCTTTATTGAAAATATCTGTTTTTACCCGTAAATCATCATTGCATTGTTGTGTGAAATCAAAAAATATATATCCATGTGGTGATTTTGTAGCATCTTGAAATGCACAGATAAGAAAATAACGATTATTAGGGTATGCTTGTCGAGCAAGAAAATCAATAACTGTTGCATCTCTAGGATTCTTGAAAATAACTAAATATTTAACATTTAAATTCCGTGTTCGATGTGTTATCAAATATAAAATATAAAGGAACTTTCGACGTGTCAAAAATGACGTTTCCGAATGGTAAACCTCAACAAATTGTTGATTGGTGTGGAAGATACCCTATAATATTTTTAAATCCGGCAAATACATAATCATGGGATGCAAAAAACCTTTAGATGCTAATAAATTACACTATAGAATAAAGGATATTAAAATCCAGTCAATTACGGTTACCATGGATATGGGACATTCTATCAATCTATGCAGCATGTCAACAAAATGTCTTTGTATGTTCGAGCCAGAATTATTTCCTGCACTGAGGCTTAAAATACAACCCAATGTGTGTTAACGTGTTTGCCAGTGGGAAAATAGTCATATAAGTGTTGCGAAATCTAGAGTACAAAAAATATTGTTACAGACATACACAATGAAATCATGGGATTGGTTGACATCTGATTGGCTAATGATTGATTAAAACAACTTGCTTATTCATTTTATTTCCTTTTTAAAATGGGAAATTTGTATACAAAGCCGATAACTACTATTTCAAATTATGGTAAATTTTTCTTTATTTTTTTCATTTATTATATTAAATTAATAAATATGAAGCAATGCTAACTACAAGAATTAATTTTTATTATCCTCAAATTAAGGAGATTTTAAAAGATCAAGATCCATAAATGATTCTAGAACTCATATTTAATGAAACCCGAAAAATGATATAGGACCTAATCAAGAGGGCGCTAATGGCAACTGAATACCCATGTATTCTTGATTGTAGTTGCTGAAATTTCCGTTACCAGCGATATGTTGAATGAAGCCTAGTGAAGTTGGTTAGAAACTTTAGGAAATTTAACCTTTTAAGGAAATAAATGTTTTGTGTTTTACTTGTTTTTTGATTTATTTTCGGTTTTATTTAGTAAAAATAGTTAGTAATAATAATAGTATTTATGTGTTTTAATAGTAGTAATTTTATTAGTTAGTATTAATATTAGTATTTATGTGTTTTAATAGTAGTAATTTTATTAGTGAGTAATAATATTAGCATTTTTTTTAATAGTAGTACTTAGAAATTTTTAATAGTTAGTAATAATAATATAATACTAGTTAGTAGTAATAATAATAATAATAATAATAATAATAACAAAAATAATAATAGAAATAAGTAATAATAGAAACACCTTAATATAGACTTGTATAGAATTACATACATGCAACACCAATGCAATATCCATGCACGATTCTGATTGGTTAATTAGTATCTAGCAAGGGTATAAAAGCTCGTCACCACCTTATAAAGATCATAATTCAAACATGACCAAGAAAATAGTGAGCTTTTCTAAAGAAGAGCTTGTCCAATCAGTTCAATTGTTCCACAATTATAAAATGTGTTTTTTAAAGGAACCTATCAATATTCTATTAGTAAATCCAGTCAAATTCAATCGAATTAAATTTCAATTTCTTGCTAAGACACTCTCAATGATAGATATCAAGGATATTGATACTGTTTTCAATAAGATCAATTCGAATTTGAAATGCAATCAAAATGCATTCTTCACATGTCAATATACTAGATATTATGATGCATTTGCAGAAATAGGTTTCAAATAACAGGAAAACTGGTATTTAACAATAACAATAGAAGGATATAAAGCTGATCAAAATGATGTGCTTTCTCCAATCTGGAAAACTGTAAATGCTAGACTTTCACAACTATTTTAATGTATAGTTTAGTGTTTAATGTTAATCAATGTATTTAAACAGATTTCGTTTGTTTTCTTTGCAAAATATTCTATAAACAAAATTATAATTAGTTTTAAAATAGTTTAAAAATGATGTCTGATAAGGGTAAAATATAAAATATAAAATAATTAATTAATTTTCGTTTAGAATATTTAACTAACTTTTTGTTCAATAAACTCGAAGAAATATCAGGTGTAGAAATTAGAAATATGTTGACTCTAGTTGAAGCATTTGGTAAAGAAGATTCAGGTTGTGATTCAGAATGTTTGAGTGATGATGAAGAAATTGTTAATGATGACGAAATTGTTAATGAAGAAGATACGGAAATTATTAATGATTACGAAATTGCTAATGAAGAAATCCCTACTGAAAATTTAGTTTAGGCTAACGAATTTAAGACTTGTGTTGACAATGTTATAGAAAATATAATGATAGAAAATTGTGGTGATGAAACATTTACATGTAATAATCAATAAACCTTTAAAAATGTAGGTTTTATTACTAATTCAGTGATTAACAAAGAATAATACATTTATTAAAATTTACGGTAAATCCTATTACAAATAAATATAACAGATGTACCAGTTAATAGTTTTAATAAAAATTTACAATTTTAAATATAAATATCTGAACGTTTGGGTTCTGCGGCAACTTGAATAATTGATACCCATCCACCGTTTGCTTCTACCAATGGATCAATTTTTGTCTCAATTATCTAAATATTGATAATAATAATAATAATAATAATAAAGTAATATACCTCTATGACCATTGATTTTTGTGAATAAATTATTAAATTCCTTTTCTTTATTAGTTTCCTGATACAAATCATCAATAATGATGACATCACCTTTCCTTAATCGACTTGACCAGTTTTTATCGAAACCCTTCACTATTTTCATGTTTTTCAATTTACAGAAATTATCTTGAGTTAATCCATGTTCTTCATCTGCACCCCTATGCCAATAAATCTTGTTAAATTTTGTTTGAAATAAATTAGATTTCAGTAATTTACACACAAACATAGTTTTACCACTACCACTTGGGCCGACGATTTGAAATACCGCATCATTTCTTAATTCCATTATTAAAGATATAAAACTGATCAAAATGATGTGATTTCTCCAATCTGGAAAATTGTTACTGCTAGACTTTCACAACTATTTTAATGTATATTTTAGTGTTTAATAAATGTATTTAAACAGAATTTGTTTTCTTTGTTATTCTATAAACAAAATTATAATTAGTTTTAAAATTGTTTAAAAATGATGTCTGAAAAATTTTAAATATAAAATAATTAATTAATTTTCGTTTAGAATATTTAATAAACTTTTTGTTTGATAAACTCAAAGAAATAACCGGTGTAAAAATTAGAGATACGTTGACTCTAGTTGAAGCATTGTGTAAAGAAGATTCATGTTGTGATTCAGAATGTCAGAGTGAATATGAAGAAATTGTTAATGATGAAGAAATTATTAATAATGAAGATACTGAAATTATTAACGATGAAAAAAGCCCAATTTTAGTTGAGCCTAACGAATTTAAGACTTGTGTTGACCATGTCATAGAAAATATAATGATAGAATATTGTGGTTATGAAGCATGTACATGTACTAATGAATTAATCTTTAAAAATGTAGTTTTTTATTAATAATTCAGTAAATAACAAAGAAATATTTATTAAAATTTATGGTAAACTTTATTACAGATATAGATGACTGATGCTCCGGTTAATAGTTTTAATAAAAATTTGCAATTTGAAATATAAATATCTGAACGTTCGGCTTCTGCGGCAGCTTGAATAATTGTTACCCATCCACCGTTTGCTTCTAACCATGGATCAATTTTTGTTTCTATTGCCTAAATAATGATAAAAATAAAATAATAACATAAAGTAATATACCTCTATAGACCATTGGAAATAATTTTCATAGTCGGATCCGGAATTTAATATCATATGTTTCATATACATTAATCCTACTATTATTCGCATCCATTTATTATTTTCATCAAACATATAACTAAATATTGATTGGAATGAAGTTTTCTTTCTCTCCAATGTTAGCAAATTGAGAATGGTCTCAAATGGAATGTCTTCTACAATTTCTCCGTACGATTGACCATGAATTTTATGTTCTTAATGATTTCATCATCATCTCCATTATTAGCAACAAGCTCATTCAACAAAGCTATAAAACATTTAGTTTCTGGCATTTTATAAAAATATTTGGAAGTGTAAGCATATATATATATATATATTACATTCGACCAATCAAAATCATGCATGGATATTGGGAAGCTGCAAGGTCTTTATTTAAGAAAATAGGTAAAAATGTATAATGGAAATGTGAATATTAATGATTTGTTGCCACTGTTAACTGGTTGTATTGGCTGTTGAACTTCATTCATTATACGATTGAACTGATCAGCTGTTTTATTAGAATAAACTTTTATACTATATTGAACTTGATTTATCATTTTTTCATTAAGTTTGCGATTTTCATTCAATTCGAATATTGATTTTCTTAATTCATTTTTGATGATAACTATGATCTGATTTAGATGTAGAATTTCATCATATATTGCGTTCCGAGCTCTTTTTATAGTCTCATATGTGAGTTCAAATCGGATTTCTAAATTACTCATTCTTTCAGATAATCTTTTGACTGGAGTTTTCAAACAAAATTGAACATTATGGTATTTTATTATTGTTTTTATTTTTTACTTGTTTTGTAGATGATTATTTTAAAGTTATCAAAGAACGTCTGGACTTCTATTATCCAGATATACATGAGATATTGAAGGATAAGCCAACCTCAATAATTCCAGACTTGGTCTTTAATTATACATCTATATGGTTATTTCCGTAATCGATCAGTTCCTATGGAACTTCAAGCAAAACAGAATGTTAAAAGATATGGAACCCAAATATCCATGTGGTGCTGGATGTCATTGCTGCGCTGCCCGATATCAGAAATATGTGGAATGGGCTTTGAATAAAGCTCTTCGACAATATTACTATAGTCGAATTATTTCTTTTTAAAAAAAAATTTTTTGTTGTTAATGACTTTGTTTTTATTATATAATAATAGTTAATAATAATAATAATAATAATAATAATAATAATAATAAACCTTGTAACTATAATAATAATAATATAAATAATAAATAAAAACTTGTAACAATAATAGTAATAATAATATTAATAAAAAAAATTTTTTAAAAATTAAAACACTACTTATAAAAAATAAGTAGTAATTTTAAATTTAAAAATAATATGACCTTGAGAAAACTTTGAAGGACCTTGAAAAATTATTATGGCTCATCCAATGACCTTGAATGAGTCATTGTCTTTGTATAAATGACCTTGAAAATAAATGATGAGTCATCCAATGACCTTGAATGTGTCATGGTCTTTGTGTCAATAACCTTGAATGAGTCATAGTCTTTGTATCAGAAAATTTGCACTTTTGGACTTATAAAAATTTTCTACCCGGAGGGGGAGGGGTAGTGTGTGGATGTGACATGTACTGGAGGTGACACATCCCACTACTAGAAAACTCATAATTTTTGTGCGTCAATTGATAGAATTTGAATACCTTCCTCTATTAACTTAAAAAAATTCTCTTTTCATATTTTTGACTAACCGATTCATAGAAGTCGTCGTCTACAATAATGAAGATCTCGAAATTCCTTATATTTTGAAAAAGAAAATTTTCAAAATTCTCAAAGCCTGGACAAAAGTTTCTCTAAGAAAATTTCCTCAGACCTTCCATAATTTTCACCATTTTGACTTAAAATCAATACTTTTTTTCTTTTAGCAAAAGATTTCTGTGCGTGGGCACTAATCATATTCAGAAAAAATATTTGATATATAATTTATTTAATAATAAATGTCAATTTTAATTAAATTTTTTTCATTTTTATTAGAGTGTAAATCAATAAATTCTAATTTTGTTGATTTTACTCTTGAAAAGGTTTGTGCTAAAAATTCTGATAAAAAATTTAAAATATATTGGTTGTTTATCTAAAATTAAGATAATTAATTTAAAAAACAATAACATTAAATGCAAATTATTTATTGCAAAATATTTAATATGGAGATTTTTCTCTTTTATACTATGGTTTTTTTTATTGTTTTACAAATCATAATTTTACGTATTTTACATATTACTTTTATATATTAGGGCATATAATTTCCAAATAATATGATATTGCTCATTTTGCGAATTATTATTCTGTGTAAAACAAAAATAAAATCTTTTATATGTTTTATTTATTTCTTATTTTTTTATTCATATTATATTTATAAATTAAATTCTCTATTTATAAACTTTTTTTAAAAAAAAGTTTTTTTATAAAAAATAATAAATTATTTCGATTAGAAAATATAAAAAGTTTTTCAAACTGGAATCAACAAATTATCACGAATTATTCAATTGGAATTTCAGGGTTTTAAATACATATGTAATAGAGTTCTTAATATAATAATTTATTTGAAATTAATTATAAATTAACTTTTAGTTTCATTATTATTTAAAATTTTTAGATACCTCTGGTGAACCTTTCACACTTGAATTTAATTTTATGAATGAAGGTTAATTAATTTACGTTAGTGGATTTTAATTAACAGCTTTCTTCAGAAGGTCAGTATTTAGATGAGACACCAAATAAAATATTTCAATTAAAGGAAATTCAAGCAAAATTTGGTAAGCGATTTTATAAAATAATGGTGGCTCATTATTCACCGATGTAGAATCATTGCTTCAGACCAAAAATATTTTCAACAAAAATAAATTCAACAATTTTCAGGAATTTCTGAAGGAAATGTATGCTTGTGATAGCCTGAATTTTCAAGTAAAAATTTATTATGCTTACTTTTGTAATCTGTTGAATTTTGTTCCGTTGAAAGAACAAATATTTTTACTATTTTTCCAGGAAATTATAACTTTTTAAATTGCGCTGAAAGATAAAACAATTATTTTATACTATTTAAAATAGGGTTGATTAACTCGCAGCTCAATAAGTCGCATATATACTAAACATCAAAATTTGTTTTAATAAAAGCAAAATATATATAGCTGAAAATTATTTTCAGTGTAAATGAAAGTGTTATTTTATTTTTCTTTCATTTAACTTACCCAAAATCAATATCAGTACTCCTTTTAGTAACCTTGACATGTATTGATTTTTCATATTTTTTATTAATTAAAACTTTATTGTAATGTATAATTATAGTGAAATGAATTAAATTTATTTAAAAAACTGTTTTGTGGAGTTTTGTAGATAATGAAATTTGAGACGTTTTATTTTTGGCTCTTCATTCGATTTAAGTTTGTTAGGCCTGATTTAAAAGATTAATTTATTTAGATAATTTTTTAATATTAAATAGTGATTCAATAAATATTTTTAAAAATAATTAATTACTAAATTTTGAATTGTAATTTTATTTATGGATATATTAACGTTAAATTAGAAAAAAATTATATATAATCGAAAACTAAATGAAGATAATGAAAAGCCAGATCAAATATGAACCAAAGAGTTATTTTACTGCTAATTATTAAATTGCTAATATTTAAATATATTTGTAAATATAAAACGAAAATGATTCATTTCTTTTTTCTTTGTTTTTGGGTTATTTTGGAATTTCAGGAGGAATTAGCTCTGAGCTTGGCTCCTTGTGTGTAAAGATAAAAATAAAATAAGAATAATAATTTTTTGTTTTTTTTGTTTTCTCATTATTTTAGAATTATTTTATTTGTTTACAAATTTTTGCTGGACATCTTTTACCAACTTTTCCTTGAAAAATATGGATTTTTAGTTTTTTGAATATTTAATTAGCTTTTAATTAATTTTATGCAATTTCCGTTTATTTTAGCCATAATTTTCTAATCTCAACAATTTCAAAAAAATTGTTAATATTAAAATACATAAAATTGATAATAACATTATTTATGTAGGTTGTTCAATTGCCATTCGATCAATTCAAAATTAGTACAGAAAATAATAAAAAATATCGAAATGTAGAAACAAGTTCTCAAACAACAAACCTTCAAGAAAAACTCGAAAATTCTGTAAAGAATTTAAATTTGTTAAATATAATTTCTCTGTCAATACTTAGAAAGTTGATTATTTAAATTTCATGAAGCAAGAAATCCAGTTATTAAAAGAACAAAATCAACTATTGAAACATCAACTAGAAATAAAATTTAAGGAAACATCAAATCCCCCAATCAAAGGTAAATAATTTTTAAATATTTAGCTAATAAATAAAATGTTAAAATTAAAAATTAAAAATTAAAAAATAACAAAATCAGAAATATTGTAAAGGTTTTTAACCAAGTTGTTTTTTGAGAAAAAAAAAGTTGGATTTGAGAAAATTTGTTTTTCTAAATACTTTTAAAAACAAAATTTGTTGATGGCACTTTGTTAAATCTGTATTCTGTTTTTCTTAGTCAATCAAATCAGAACATTTTCAAAATCTTCAATAAATAAATCTCACATTCATAATTATTATGTTATAATCTTAATTAATTAAAACAAAATAAAGTTCATTTAGAAATATTACCGTTTTTTTCCATAATACTTTAAATCATAAACATTTTTTAATCAAAACCAATAAAACCTGAATTAGATTCAGCGGCCAAGCAATAGGTCAGCAAAAGCAAACAATTCTTTAGGGTCTTTCAGAGCCTTGCCGTTTATTACAGTTAACCTGTTGAATGCTACAGTTCATAACCAAAATATTTTTATATAACAAAAAATTACAAATTAATCCTATAAAATTTCAACCAAAAAAGTTTTTTCTTGTCATTGAAAAAGAGAAAAAGCCTTTTAAACAATTGTCAATATTTATTAAAGAAAATATCTGAAAGCGTGACACCAACAGGAAGATATTCAATGAGAAAAACAATAAATTACATTAAAATCGCACACGGTTGGTCGAAGATGTGAAAAGCTATAAAATAGTTATTTAAATATGAATATAAAAGTAATTTTGATCTTAGAATCCGCTTAAAGCGATTGGAAAAATTCAAAATAAATATTAGAAAATAAAAGAATTTTGAAAACGGTTTTAAAATACCTTTTTATATTTCACTCAAGCATTCCATAAGCCTTTACGGATTTAATGGACATTGAAGAAGGACATTGTTGAAGGTCTAATTATTTAATAAACATGATTGGGTTAGGAAAAGTGCCCAAATGCTTGTCAGTTCTGTGTGATACTTAAGTTCAATTATTAGTTTTGTTATTATTCACAAATGCAAACCATTTACAGTACTAAGATTGTATACGTTAACGTTATTTTCTCGCTAGTCAATAAAGTTTTTGTAGTGCAAATAATTTATTTAACCATTTAGAATACGTATTGAGAAAGAATTCAACTTCAACAAAAGAATCTCGAAATCCTTCAGCAACAAGTACAGTAATGAACATGCAATCCTGTGATTCAAACTCTCCCATAAAAAATATCTCAACTTCTGCAACATCCAATAATGAAGGAACGGCATTTTATGAGATCCTTCAAGAATATATGCTGGAAAATGAAGCGCTTCGGTAATATATATTTCCATTTATTAATTTGGAAATATTTTACTTTTAAAGCTTGCAAAATATTTCCTTAAATGAACTCAGAGTTCGACATCATTCAGAAATCGAATTCGTATTCAAACAGAATCAAAATTTGACAGAAAAAGTTAATGAACTAACAAGGTTTGAAATTAGTTTTAATAATTATTAAATACTCACAATACCTTAATAAATGTTGGGTTTTTCGGTGGAATAATGAATTGACAACTAGATCTGACCCCAAGTGTGCCTTAATCAACAATAATTTATTGAATAATTTTGCTCTGCTACAATAACTAATTACGATCACTTTATGCTTTTTATAGCATTCGGGAGAAACAACATTATTAAATATTATCAATGATCACACGACTTGTAGTCTGCTTCAATTTTGTAAGTCATATATTAATTGTGCTTTTGAGTCTTAACTTCAACTTCTTTTCATTTAACAAATAAAGAGCTTTTAGAAATGTTTCACTTTGGTTTTTACGCTTTGCTTGATAATCTAATAGTTCGCACTTTCTTTAAAGTGACACTTTTTTTACAATATTCTGTATAAATTAAATTATACTTGTTTAATTTTGTTCGTTTTTGTGGTCAATCTTAGTTTTTTCAGTTAAATAAGAAATTTGCTTCAAAAAATAAATAATTTCTTCACCAATTCATTTGACTTTTGTTGTTTTCATTAAATTATTTTTGTAGTATCTAATTTTAATTTGTAACATTCCAAGTAATCAAAAATATTTAAAATATTAAAATAATCAATAATAAATGCATGTAGAATGTACACTTTGAACATTAATAATAGGATTTAAAGATATTATCAATAATACCTCACGAGTTACTCGTTACCAATAATTACTCAAATTTTTTACAGTTATCATAAAATCATAAACATCTATTTTCATAGTCGTACGCTTACTAAAATGATCAATAATGTGAGTCAATTTATTCGGAAGACAACGCTCAAGAACTTGAATGCAGGATGGCGAGTATTCTCCTCAATATATATGGCATTACATGAAAATATAGACCAATTATAGTTATAGATTTGTTAGTGAACATACTATTAACTTTGCAAGACGTTGAAATAATCCTAAACAGGGTTTTATCTACACGTTTAAGGATCTAATGCTTAAATTCTCTAAAACCACCAGAATAAGGCAATACCAACACATATTTCGGTTCCTTGTGATTTGACCGAATTTTTTCATATTCCGAACTTGACAACGTACTAAATTTCAGAGTCAATAAGAACATTATCTCCAGAGAAACCACTAAAAAATTCATGAGAATTCAACACATTTATCCATATTCTATTTTGTCATATGCTCAAGAAAAGATTTAGAATATCTATTTTTAATTCAGCAACGCAACCAAATGAACAACACTTTTGCTGAATTGACAAATGTTAAAGATAAAGACCATGCAAATCCGAAAAAGAAATATACGATATTTTTTCTTCCTCACATGTAAATTTTATATTCGTATGCAAATCGTTCATATAAAGGGCTTACATGCTCACGACTCTCAAATACCAAATACAATACCATCAACATTTTGTTTGTACACAGTCGGTTTAATTAAATAGTAAGATGACATTTTCTTTTCCAATTGAGAGTCTAAAGCAACACCACCCATTTGTTTATACCACCCATAGTAAAAAAGAAAATTCACATTTGACGTTACAAATCCAAGTAATTTACGAATACAATTTCATGTTCAATCACGTTTTCTTCCCACTTTTTATAATATAACTCAATTGTGTCAACTAATGGAATATTCCTAAAAGACTACAAATGTCAAGTGAGACCACGAATGGTGTGCAATAATAATAATATTAGTAATAATAATAATAATAATAATAACAATTGAATATTTATGATATTAATTGTACAGTGATTTATTATTTCATTAAAATACTAATTTCATTTCAAAATCAAAAATATAATTTATTGGACAATTTTACTTAAATTACTGACAACTAAGTTGGTAAAAGGTTTTGCTCTTACCAATAAGGTCTTGACACATTGAATGACATGACCCTATTACAAGTCATAATTGACAGTAACTAATAAACAAAATATTTTACTTTAAATCAAAATTATGAAATAAGTAATAGTCAGAAGTTGTGATAGAATTTTGTTGTGGTTTTTGAAATATTTTTACAACACCAATAAAAATTGCAAATTTCGTTTATATATCATTTGTTTTGTTTTTCTTTCTGGTTGAAAACCTCTTTATTTCGATTTATTTTATCTTTGACCAACATCAGCTCAATGATGACAACCTTTACTGTGCTTTTAGATAATCTATATCTTCTAAAAATTTTCTGTCAGATTTAAATTAAGCTAACGAAATTCAGTAAAACATTTGAAAATATTTTTCAAATATTTGTGGCAGACAGGAAAATAGGGTATACTTATTATTATTATTATTATTATTATTATTATTATTATTATTATTATTATTATTATTATTATTATTATTATTATTATTATTATTATTATTATTATTATTATTATTATTATTATTATTATTATTATTATTATTATTATTATTATTATTATTATTATTATTATTATTATTATTATTATTATTATTATTATTATTTAAACTTTTAAAATAAGTATTTTGTCAATAGCAATATAAGCCAATTTTCGCAGTGTTTATTCATAAATTTTGTTAAGGATGGATCAGGACCTATTTTAGGTCGAAATATTTCATTTTATTATTGAATACTGGGGAAATTGGCATATATTTTTATTTATTTAAATTATATTTATTATTATTATCAACGTCGTCGTTGTCGTCATTATTATTTTATTTCTTCAGGCAAATTAGCCAAATGTCTGTTAGGAATTCAGAAAACATTGCTCCAGAAGTATTAAACAATTCTACAGACTTACAGAAAGACCAGCTAATGGATCAAGGTAATATTATTGACAATAATTTTCAGAAAAATAATTATTGTTATTATTATTATTATTATTATTATTATTATTATTATTATTATTATTATTATTATTATTATTATTTTATAAATAAGAATAAAAATAAATCAGAGATGAAAAACAAAAAAAGTCCTTGTAATATTATTATTATTATTATTATTATTATTATAATTATTATTATTATTATTATTTATTATTATTATTATTATAATTATTATTATTATTATTTATTATTATTATTATTATTATTATTATTATTATTATTATTATTATTATTATTATTATTATTATTATTAGTAGTAGTAGTAGTAGTAGTAGTAGTAGTAGTAGTAGTAGTAGTAGAAGTAGTAGTAGTAATAATAATAATGAATAATGAATAATAATAAATAAATGCAAATAGGTTATCCAATAACCTATGAAAGACAACAATTTATCAATGAAAAGAATTCCTACTTGAAACAATATGATAATCTTAAACACAAGTACAATTCGGAA
The DNA here is from genome assembly GCA_022537955.1 of Schmidtea mediterranea. NCBI lineage: Eukaryota > Metazoa > Platyhelminthes > Tricladida > Dugesiidae > Schmidtea > Schmidtea mediterranea. The sequence continues at coordinate 306,536,370 of CM039679.1, read as the reverse complement.
AAAGTATATAAAAAAGGTAGTTTGGTTAATATATCAATAGTCAATTATTTAATTCACCCATATTTGCAGGGAATCAACCAACGGCTCGAAATGAGAAAAATCCGTCTCCAGAACGTCAAACACATAACCCCATAAAACCTGAAATAAGTATAAATTTACATTTCAAACCATTTTTAATTTTATTTATCATTAAATAGAAAATGTATGCAAACTAACCTATGTTTATAAAGTTGGGTTTTAAATAAAGTGACCAGATATTTTTATTAAAATTTTGAAACTATTGAAACCTTTTATTTAAACAAAAAAAACTTCATTAAAATTAAAAATATTTTTAACCACCTCCTCCCTTTTAAAATAAAATTTGAAAATTTTTTGTGGAGTTCGTTTAGATCTGTGATTCTCTGGGATTTGAAACACTGACTCATGCTCGACTGCTCTTTTATTTTTTCTTTTGTTAAGTCAATATATTTAAACAATCAATTTCTCATATTTGAATGGAGGGAAATTTTTTGAAAACTAAATTATAACAATAGTTGACATTATTTTATTAAGAAATTATTTCATAGTTTTTTCCTTTGATATTTAGTACAGTCATTAACTGTTATTTTATATGTATTTGAAGTTAGCGTGGTTAATGCAAAGATACGGTTGATATTGATAGAATTACAATCATATGGGAGGGCGGGAATTAAAACAAAAATTCTAATAGAATTTTATTCTTTGTCGCAATTAATACAATTTTCAAAATATTTTTAAATTTCCTTTTAAAATATTATCTTACTAATTTTAAACATTTGCCAAATAAAAACAAATTAAAATCAGTAACAATAATGGTTCAAAAATTTACTTCCACTTTTTAGTCATATTTTGAAAATATAATTGTAAATTGAAAAAAACATTCACTTTTTATTTCATAAAAACTGTTATTATTAAATATAAAACATTTTTCAGGTATTTTTATACTAAATATTTCAGTACAATGTTTCCATTTGTGTTCGATCATTAATTAAATTTATTATTTATTGTTTATACTAAATAATTTTGGTTGTCCTAAATTTTGAATTTATTTGTGTGAATTTGGGAATTTGGTGACCACCGTAATTCATTTATATTATTATGTAATCAAAAGTATTACTAATCTTGATTATAAAAATTAAGAAATTATTTTTTGGAAATTAATTACTTGTATTTTCAGATCAGTCAAACCTAAATGATTCGTTAAGAGAAGAATTAGGACGAATTGATAACACGATCAAAGAGCACATTAGAAAAACGCAATTCAATGACACGTTACGCAACATGGGAGCTAAACATATTTTCTCCAGAAAATAAATATTTTTTCAAAAAAATTTTAAAATTTTATTTATACATCTTTTAACTTTAAAAATATTCTATGGAACACTAATTAAACAGCATTTATTTGGTCAAGATTGTTTAAAAATAAGGAATTTTTACATCTATCGATTTTAAGAGTAAATAAAATTAAGAATGCATTTTTTAAAAGGTTCACTATTATTCAGAAACCGTTTAAGTAAATAATAATAATTAATAATTTGTTATGGGACGGACCAGGGGGTCTCATAAACAGGGATTCGGAGTGGTGGTTAAAAACGCTTTCATTAGAGGTTAATACTTTTTTGAAATCCACTATCTTCTATAAGTGAAAAGGACCAACCATTCTTGGTCATTAATTCGACGCAAGCATTTGTTAATCGTTCTTCGTCAAGGTCAATTTCTATTTTTTTTAATCTTTTCATATTTAAGGATTTCGCCAAGGTTTCTCTTTCTGGCATTTCATCCTCAACTTCAACACACTTCCGTTTTTTAAATTTATAGAAATTTCAGTTTTTTTATTTTGCAAATCAGCAAATTCTTTTTTATGGAATCTTTGTATGTGCCTTTCCAAATTCGACACATGGTAATTTCTGCTACAAAGTACTTGCTTGCAATCATTTATCTTGGAAGTAAACTTATCATATATTTTTTCGTAGTAAAAAAAATCCTAATATGAAGGACTTTGAAATTGATGGCATTCACATCAATGTTGATAGCGGCTAATATTGCACACATATTGGTTTTCAAAGTCAATTTCTTAACATTTCGATATAAAACTGATGATTTGAGACATGGATTAAGTTAATCAGCAGATGTTGAACGTGTAATAACTGGCAGAGATTGACAAAAATTACCAGACAATAAAATTAGTGCTGCAACAAAGGACTATCCATTTCATCTCAAGTCTTGCAGTGTACGATCAAGCGCTTCCAATACTTTTTTGTGTGACATTGTGCATTCGTCCAATATGATAAGTTTACATCATTTGTTTTCATCAATTGATGAAGTTTTATTTCACACTCCAAAAATTGCCATATCGGTTTCTTTTTTGACATATTTGCAAATGTATTTGTATGATTAAAATAAATATTTTTAATTTTTAACCGGTAAATAAATGCACATAAATGAATAAATAAACATTTAATTTATTTGATTTTCAAAATTTAGTATATAATAACATATTACATAATTTTAAAATTTCTCAATTTAGTAAAATTAAAATAAATATTCAAATTTGAATAATTTTTATCTGTAGTGGCTGTAGTGGGGTAGGGTTGCCATAATTCTCGGACTACAGACTGGGACAGAAAATTGTCATGCACTGCCATTCCAAATCCAACCATCCGTCTTTACACGGCTTTAAAGATTGCGATAGGTTACACACCGAACACTGTAAGGTTTCACGAAGTAGACGCTTATTCACTAACCAGGGGTACATCTGATGGTCACTCATGGTGTTTACCTTGTCAAGTGTGCTCTCGAAATTTGTCATGGACGTTAGAACTTTTTTATAAATGGTGGGTTCCTGGGTTTCGAAATTTGCTTATCTTTATTGTTACCCCAGTAACGCCATACAAAAAGATTCTAACGGCCACTTGGCACCCGTTGCTAGGCAACGTTGGAAATGTGTTCAAGTGGTGGATTGTCCGCAAAAAGTGAGCGTTATTGCTAACACTATAATTGACCGAACGATCTCTGGGTCCAACGAGCTGTCGATGGAAGACCTATGCTCGCTTTTAAATTATTTGGTCCCCTTGCGTCTACATTTCTACCGTCTATTTAACTGTTTTACCGGCATTAGTTTGGAAACAAAATGGGTGGTATTTCTTATTTAAACCCTTCAACAATGTTGTTTCAAACCACTAAGATGATATAAATATAACAAGATGTATACAACTACCATATATATGAACAACGATCTCTATCCTACTTTATTTATCTATTAAACACATAAGCTATAAAAATCCAAGTTGATCTGAAATCCGAGCGGCTCATCGCTTAGCCCGCTCCTTACGCCCAGGTCGGCGACTGGTTGTTGATGGGGTGATTGGAGTAGTGGTCGCGGTAGTAGTTGACGTTGTAGATGGGGGAATATTTGCTTCGCGGTAGGCCAATTGAGCGGGGGCGAAGACTAAAGGGTAGGTCACCGCTGCTCCCTCTTGACAGGCGGACAACGCTACCTCTAGTCCCCTGATTTGAGTCTTCAGTCCTTGGACCAATTGCTTTTCTTCCGCCCATCCCTTCTGGGCCGCGGTCAATTTTCGGTATAACGGTTTGACTCTCTGTGGCTCTATCCACGTCGCTTTAATCTGTTGAGTTTCCCGGACTATTTGGACGAGTTGGTCATGGAGTTTCTTATTGGCCTGTCTCGCATGGGTTAATTCGGTTTGTAATAATTTCACGGGGTCCATGTCTAGAATAATAAGGGTTGAAATTTGTGATGATTGCTATAGTAATAAGTGTGATTGAACTTAAACATATTTATAAAACAAATCTGCAATAACAAAAGAAGAAAAGAATTTTTAAGTCTAGAATTCTAATAATGTACTAAAATGACAAAATATTCCAATCATTAATTGTCATTGCTTTAAATGATTACTCGTCTGCGAGGAATCGTTTGATCCCTTCTTCGGGAGAGTAACCGGGGATCACTAACACTGGTCTCTTGGTATTTCGGGTCGGTCTTGGGGAAGGTGGGTAGCTACTTGCCAGACGTCCTGCCTCCAGGTCGTCTTTGACGTTAGCCAAATGTTCCGTGGCCCGTACTACCGCCGCCTCGACATGGCGCTGGTGTTGTAGGAGACCTTCCAGGAGTTCTTGGGCCTGAGCTAGTATGTCTTGGGATGGATTTGGTTCATCCGACAGTTTTCTGAACTGTCGCATCAATCTTTCTGGTGAGATATCCTCCTGCCTGTCGTCTTCGGGCATGTCAGGGCATCGCTCTCGATACACTCGATCCCATGCCTGCCGCCATTGCTCCACGATATGAGCGGGGAGTTCGACAATAGCTCCAGATTGTCCTGAATAGAAAGATTGGTGAGATTAGCGTTTTTTCTCAGTATTTCTCTTGGCATTTTAGATTGGGACAGTTATCTTGTGGTTCGCTATTATAATAATTCCTTCGACGTTCGGCGGAACACAACTCGAGGATACTAAATTAACTACTTTTCTCACGGAACTCGAGATTGGACGGGTGTTGCGGGCTGGTCGGGCAATGTATTTGGAAACCAGGAAAATCGGAACTCCAAAACTTCTAGGTTACGCATTCTCGTGCCGTAAGGGTCCGTTCGAGCCAATCTTTACGGATGGTTAAATATGGTATGTTTAACAACAAAAAATATGCAAATCATTTATTGCTTATCTTAGTTAGATTTCAATTGGTTTATTCATTATTAACATTTAAAATTGGTGTATGTTTATAATATTCAACTAAATATATATTTAAATATTAATACAAGACAAAAGGAAAAATAAATAAATACGGTTTAAGAAAACCTTGCAAAATATTCTTTGAACATGGAGCAACAACTGGATAGTTAAACATGCATGGGTCTTCTGTCGAATCATAAAATAAAGTGATTTTAACAATTACCATTTATCTACTCAAAATAAAACAGTTACAAAAGTTACGAAATTCGTGTTAAATGAGTGGTCCATAGATCAATTAAAATACCTGGGTCGAATGGGAATGATGATAAGAGAATGGTCTAACGATTCGACTGAAGAAGTTAAAGGAAAGTACTTGGAACGATCGACAAGCCAGTATCTTTATTTCCCCGAGATTTGATTTTAACGTAGATTTCTGAGGTAAATATTCACGAAATTCGTTTTCCCAAAATGAATCGGCGAACAATTTTCTTGTGTGATCAGGACCGGTATTCTCGCGTAGCACTTGTCAACTAAACATTTGTGGCACTGCAGACCACTTGGGATTGAAGGTACATAATCAATAAAAGAAAAATGATTGTTGCGCTTAGCGGTGGAATGTCAGGATTTAGGATTTTTCTGGTGCGGAAATATCACGATGCATTATCAGGTGTGGCTTATTTGGTCGTTGCCTTTAATCTGGAGCGTTTACTTATTAACTCGGGTTTCCACTTGACGGCAAAGAGGATATGGTTTCGATCCTGGGTTGTCTCTGAGGCTCGAACATGATCATAATTTTGTTATTAAAATTAGTTAAAATTTACCTAAGGGGGCTTCTGCAACATTTGGAGATTGAAGTTCTAAATCCTCGTCTAATATATTTGGTGAATGCATGATTTGGTCAAGTAAAAATAATGGATATCCTGCTATCGTCGATGAATATATTAATGAAAGTGTAAATGCATCAGACGAACCGGAAATGAATGCCAATCGCAACTCGATCACGATGAATGTTTATATCGACGGAAATGTCAGCGGATTTCGGTTGAGGTATGATTATTTATTTTGTAACTTGAAATTTTACGAATTATTATTTAGGCGAGTTGAACTTTTGGATTTTGATTTAATGAATTATCGGGTGAGTTTTGTGAATCTGCTTTTGTTGTAATTTCGTATAATACGGTGATTTTAGGGAATCGAACCACGCTATTATGTCGCGGAGCTTCGTGTCGTTGGATTTTCCTATCGATCGTCAGTGGTTTTGTGGGAAAGTTTTCTCTCTGGTCATTCGGTAATTTATCGCATATATTTAATTAATTAATTTTGGTGTAATTTCAGGGATTTTCCGTGTTCGCAAAAATTATCTCGTTGGATTTATTTACCTTATTCACTATCATGATACTGAAAATTGGTTCGACTTCTGATGGGATCTTAATGTTAATATCAAGTTACTCTGCTTACCACCCGGATTTTATCTGTGTCGTTTTATACTAAACTTGAGTAAGCGAATATTTCCAATTTACTGAAATAAAGTTTATATGGTTTTACTTTCGTTTTTAATATATTAATGTGATCTCATTACCATGTTTATGCTGATTAATAAAGGATTTTCAGTGATTTTTAATAGCGCAAGATGACTACCTTAGAGATTCTATAATAAAACGATCATTCGGGTGATATAATTGCTTAAGGGTTAGAATTATTTCTATAAACCGTACTATAATGGACTTGTTTTAAACATTTCGATTATTACATGGTAATCAACACAAACGCGCCTATGCTTTGACTCGGAACCGGATTAAATTCTCCATTCTTTAGAATTTTGAGTTGATTCTAATGCAACGTTAATAGAAATTTGGGTTGATTTGTTTAAGAAATTTTAATTCAAAGTTAAGTGAATTCATTAGTAATTTAATTTTTATAGCATCGATTTCATATTGATTTATTCCCCGTAACCTTTCCCTTTAATAAGCCTTAAACGCATTTTGTGTTCATATTATATTTAATGAGTGCCCACTGGACTACTCGGTGTGGTGATTTTGAGCCGTGTGTGATATAATTTAGGTCGATTTTACAGAAATGAGAAACGAGGAAGCAGCCAATAGACTCCTTCCTTATTCCTCATTTCTTCTATACGGGATAGTATTGACGTTCCAACCCTGCGTTCCGCACGCCGGATCTTCACGGGCACAGATCATTGGCGATATTCCACGCACTTACACGAATCTGAATTATATGTTGATTTTATTAACTTGCGATAGGTGTTGGCTGTGGGCCGGAAAAATTTCGACAGATTAATCAGTTTTAAGAAAAAACAAATTTTTAAACATTATAAATATGTATTAATATAGATTAAAAATAAAATACAGAATTACTTGATCCATTCAATCACAAATTTCATAAAAATACATCTTTCCCCACGCCGACATCCAAGCAGAGCTCTACCGAGGTTGCGAGGATGTGACGTGGAGAGAGAGTTTCAAATAAAACTAATTCTCACCTAGAAATTTCGTAATAGATTTTTAATCAAAAATACAAAAATCAAATTTTGATTCAAAAATGGTTTTTAAATGGTTTTATGGTTAAATTTAATGTGAAAATGAATCGGTATTTATACCTATTTTCTGTCCCTAACCTCGCATGTTGAATTTGATGTAGTAAAACAAAATTCGACCTTGTTATTTTCTAGTGTATTCTATTCTTTATTTTAATTATTTTTCAATTTATTTTAATAATTTTTTATTTAGAATTTTTTATTGAATTATTACTAATTCAAATTTTTTGATTTAAGTTTCATTTTCATGAACTTTTATTAATTTATCAATTTTTGTCGAATTTGTTGGGTTTTCTTGTTATGTTTATGTTTGTATCATGCGGATCTTGTTGCGTTTTGTTATTATTTTAATTTATTTTTATGTTTATTATTTTATATTTAATTCTCTTTTTCCTCATATTTGGTAGAGTTTAATTGATGTTTCAATAGGTTTATTTAAATTTGCATGTTATATTTGCGTGTGTGTTACCGATCCATTTAAACATTTCTGAAGGCCGTTTGTGTTCTGGCCCAACATAAATAATAGACTTAAAATAATATCATGTAAAAAATGGCCTTAATTAAGAATAATGTAAGAAAAAGGCCTTTCTTTTTCTGATAACTGGTGTAGTGGATGGGAGATGGCGGAGGTGTTGCTTCGAATGTCGGTTTTGCCACGTGCGCGAATCAATACTAGATACTAGCTGACCTTTACCCAGCTTTGCTCGGGAGCATTTCGTTATTTTTGACTTTCATGTTTAAAAAAATATTTTCATTCTTAAATTTAAAATTGACTGGGACAAATAAATCTTTGAACGGGACACGGACCTCGAAACCAGGACGTAGGGCAACCCTACTCTAGGGGAGGTGGTATTTAAAAAATATGTTTACATTAAACCTTCGCATTAGTGTACTCAATGTCATCTTAAAGTTTATTGGCGATCCGTTGAATAGCGTGGTAATGCATACAGGACAAATATACAAACCAACAAACATATATTGTATTTTCTATATATAGATAATGAAATATAAAGGAATCCAAAAGAAACCAAATTCAATACTATTAGAAAAATTGAAAAGAATTAATGCCAAATTGTGTCATGAAAGATATGATATGCTAAATTTGTTGAATGTAAAATTGTATTTTTAAAATTAAGATTCATAAATTGGACACGTTTAAATATTTCATCCATACATTCTATTTGTTTTAGATCCAAGTTTAGACGATGAGTCTTCTGCATCTTTATTTATGATTATTGGATTTTATTAATTTTGTTCGAAATTTAATATGTCGTTTAACTCAAAAATTTAGTACAATGGATTTAATACGTGATCTAAAATGTTTAAAAAAGTTCCTGTTCTGGAATGTATTGAATAAAAAGGAATAAAATTCTCTAAAGCTATAATACCACCTTTACATTGAGCCTTATGCTGTGGCAGTAATTTGAAAATCCTACATCTAGGAAACTCAAATATAAGCTTGAAAAATTTATTAATTTTAACTTCGACAATCAAATCGAATATTCACATGAAGGAGCTTCATTTAGCAAGTAATTGAATGGTGCCTTCAGATAGAATTAAATTTCGATCATTGCTCAAAGTCAATAGGCATATCGAATTACTCGATGTTCAAAATTATTTTGCAGTAGACTCTGTAAACAATTTCTGTCTCAGCCAATTAAAGAAGATGAAAATCAGGGTCCAGCAGTTTTATGTCTTATATTGAGGAGTAATTCAATTACTTACAATGGAATGCCTACTTTATAAGATGCTCTTAATTTAGGAAACAATCCGATTTCTAGTGAAAGTATATATGGTCTTCGTGATGGTCTTCTAGTCAATCGGTCGCTATTGCGATTAAGTTTGCCTTGTTATCGCGTAACCTGTAAAGGTGGAGTAGTGATTGCTGAATATTTGGCTGACATAAAACAGTTAATACGACTAAATTTTCGTGGTAATGATATAAAGACAGTGGGATTAATAGCAATCTCTCATTCAATGAAAGCTAATCAAAGTCTTATCAGATTATATCTTGATCAAATATCTAAATGAGATCAAAATGTAAAAGAAAGGATTGAGGATAATGAAAAAAGGCTTGGCTGATGATTCTGACAAAGAATTTGGTTCGTAGGAGAAAGAGTGAAGTACTTCAAAACAAGCAAAAATGAATGATGATCGATCGGATTCATTTAATCAACCACTTCAACTATATTATAATCAGAATCAAAGGCCTAATTTCAACCGAAATAAAGAAGGAAATCAAAGATTTCAGTGAAAGCGCGGTGGAAATAATAACTTTAACCGATTGCAATCGCATATATTCAAAACTCCGCCCCCACAGTCTAATAAAAATTCAGTTAATGATTCGTTGCATAATATTGTTGGGGTAATACTAAAAAGTATGGTAAAATCAATAAAACACCAAAATGATAAAAGTGCAACATTAATTTAAAAAATTTACAAAAATTCGACAGTAGTATTGATCGGGTGAAATTGGTATGGTTGAACGCCAAATTGAGAGACGAGTCCAGAAATAAAATTAAAAATTTAGTTAGGGGTCCCTAGAAAATAATATAAGACAAAAAACAAATCAATGGGAAGTCCAAGGCAATTGGAAACCCGAGAGATGAAAAAACCCTGCGTGTAGACGGAATAATATAAAAGGGTAAATTAGTCTAAACAATATTAAATGGGACCACTGATCTTAGGGAAGGTAATTATTTCCTTATTTGTAATTTAGTAATGTAGCAAATGTTGTTGACAATTGTCTGAAAACAGTATGAGAAGGAGTATAAAAGGAAAAGGGAAAAACATGAAATGACCAGTGGTCGAAGCAAACGAATAGTCTAGTCAGGTCAGTAAAAGAGTCTAAACCCAAGTAAAGTCAAAAGTTATCTATCAGAAAGGTGATTATTCATTGTATAATCTACCTTAATGCAATCAAATTTATTCGGTGGTTGAAGGGTGCAAACAAATGATAAATTGTAATTACAAAACATTGAAATAAATTGAATTGAGTTGTAACTGTGGTAAAGTGCAAATAAAATTATTCTGTGTTGGGTTTACTTATTTGATTTGAAAAGGACATGAGGAGTCAGAGGGAACCGACTTTCAATAATAATAACCTAACAATATTATCAAATCTGATGAATCAACTGTTCTTTCAAGCTGTAGGGGAAGTTCCCAAAACTCCAATGCTAACAATTTCAATTCCATAACTGGAAATATATCAGACAGCATGTCAACATCTCCTGCGTCAAATTCTCCACCACCTCCAGTCAAGCAATCGCTTAATGCTATAACTTCTGAAAATTTGGATTTTATTCTTCCACTACTTCCGAATTATTCCAATGTTCTCAAAAATGCATGGAACATTACTAACAACCAACTGAATGTCTCTTCAAATATTCAAATCAGTATCCATCAAACCAACAACTTTTATAAAATAATTTGTAATAGTTCTTATCCAGTGGAGTCTTTGGACTTTTAATATTAAGTATTTGTAAATCTAGTCTTTTAAGAACTTTATTTCTCGATAACTCTTGTTATTGTACACTTGTTAATAAACCGTGTAGCAATTGATAAAACGGAAAATAAACAATAATCAATAAATAAAAGCATAAGAAACAGGTGCATTTAAAATTCATTAGCGATTGCATCTACCAATTTTAAGATTAGAAAAAAAATTATTGAAACATAAAAACACGCCGAGCGCAATTTCTTTAAAAATCAAATGAGAATATTTTCGAGACTAATACTCAAAAAGTAATCTTTAATTTATGGAAAATGAAGAAAGATATCCGCAAGCACATTATTTAATAATTGTTGTTAAATAACTGTCAAAAAATCATTCTCATCATTTTAAATGTTTTCTTACGAAATCTTTGATAAAAGATGATATTATGAAGCGGATATTACATTACTTTATTATGATTATTATAATTAATTTTTGATAATCTTTATTTAATTATAAGGTAATTTAAACAAATTAGATCGAGATTAGAAAACGTATGCAATAGGAATTAAAATATCTAAAAATTGTTTAAATGATACTTTTGCAATAACGGTATGAATGTCAAGATGTGCTCGAAAAATTCTACAGGGTTTATTTCTATGATAAAAATTATTTATTCGTGTGTTAACATATTACATAATACTATAAAAATTGAAAATGAAATTTATTTCTAGTAAGGTAATAAACAACATATTTTTTGTACTTGAAATGATTTGATTTCACATTTTTTGAAGTTAAACAGGAGAGCTCTATCAAATATGAAGTAGAGGAAACAGAAAAGTTATGAAAATATTAAAATCGTTATGTCGAACACGAAACACTTTCTAGGACAGTTTTTAGTGATGTACAAACATTTCAAATCTGGGATGTCTGGTCACTTCAATTTTAAAAGATAAAGCAACACTAATAAATTACTCATAATTTCACAGCAAAGTTTGTCGTGGTAAACAAAAATTTATAATGCGTTTAATCGTGCAATATCTTCACATATCGGAAGTTTACATGCATTATTTACTGAATGTGTTCGTGTTTTATTTTTTCAACCTCTTTCTCACTTCTATATTAGATGCGTTTATTCATTACAACATATAAAACCAATACACGGGTATGTTGGTGTTGTTTGTCTAATATTAAAGATGAGTTTATTCATTGCAAACAAGTGTAGTGTAGTTGTGTACGAAGGCAAAAGAACGCTTTTGAAGATTGTTCTCATAAGCAGCTACAATTAATGCTAAAAATAATTATTTTGCTGTTTCACACATTTAATAGCATATTCCATGACATTTTTACTATTTCTAAAATATCAGCTTTATCTCGTCATTTTCATCTTTAAGATGTTTTATTACACTCATTTATTTCAATTAAAATTAAATCTTGAACTTTTTATAATTCAAATTCATAAGGAAGACGTGAGTAATTAATCAAAATTTCACCATCGGTTAAACATTTGAATAAAGTTTTTCAACAAGTTAATTATAAACAATATATTTGGCGTTCGGTTAGTTGAGGTTGATAACGGAGGTTGTTGCCATTTTGTTTAGACCACAAACTCCCGAGCCTCGATAGACTAGATAGTAGCCCTACAAAAAAGTAAATTTATTTATTTATTTAAATTTCATTGAAACAATCGTGAAAATTATAAATAAATTGACAAGTTCTGTGCCCATATCATGGATCCCCATGCTTCAGGACCATTTTGGTCATCTCCCACCTAAGCCCTTTTAAAATTATATTGTTTCCATGTGGCATATAAATAACTTTATTACTTATTGGTATAGATCTAACCAAATTTCATCTATCTATAATCCAACAAACGATTTGAAATCCCAAGCATTTATATATGTAATATGGGAATTATTAATTAAACTCCTTTCAAACCAAATTATTCGAGTACTTTGAATTATAATAGATTTTTATTGAGTACTTCGCAGTTGACTACACTCACGAAAGTAGTGTTTATCCAACTCTTAATTACTAGTTAAATAATAGTAGGTTTAGGAACTCTATGCGGACTCATTTTTAAATTTCCCGCAATGGAGAGTGTAGCCGAGCTAGAAAATGTTTCGATAAATATTATTTTCCACTGTATATTTGTAAAGCCGGGTGAATAAATCTTATGAGGAAATAGTTTTAGTTTTAATAATAATAATTAACTAAATAAGTTTAGCATAGATTTTACTAGTTGTACGATATATTTCGACAGTTTAACTGTCACATTCAGGACCAAAAACCACCTAAAATATTATGGATTAATTTATATATTTTTTGCTTACTTAAATATTTTAATAAATATTAAAATTTTTGACTTCACTTATAAAAAATTTATAATGAAATATGTTATAAAATTATTTTAATATTAAAATTTAAAATTTAAAAAATTTTTAAACAATAGAGAAACATCAATTTATCACAATTTAACATACTCAAACTATTTAAAAACATTCAAACATTCGTAGTCATAGCACTTTGCACATTAATCTTTGGATCCAATGACCTTATCACCAATGCCTCAAATATCAAGCGCTCCCAATAATTATTAAAACTTCTCAACAAAATTCTAAAATCAGACATTCCTATTTCACTTTTACATCCTTTATTTTGCTCACTAATATTGGTCAAATCCTTCAATTGACAATGCTCTAGAACTCGAGTACAGAGATGACGGGAAGTCTCTCCAATGTATGTGGCATTGCACCCATTACATGTAAATTGATAAACGAGATCAGAACACAATCCAACCGGAGTTTTTGATTTATTAATAAACATTGCGTACGTTACACGAATTAGAAACGATCTAATAATACTAATAATAATAATACTAATAAAAATAATAATAATAATAATAATAATAATAATAATAATAATAATAATAATAATAATAATAATAATTAATAATAATAATTATAATAATAATAATTATAATAATAATAATAATTATAATAATAATAATAATTATAAACATTAAATTACAATTGATTAATTTGTTTAAATTTTCATATTTTAATTTAGATTTTGTTTAAGATTTCTAGCCTGGAGAATATTATTATTATTATTATTATTATTATTATTATTATTATTATTATTATAATTATTATTATTATTTATTATTATTATTATTATTTATTATTATGATTTATTATTATTATTATTATTATTTATTATTATTATTTATTATTATTATTTATTGTTACTATTATTATTTATTATTATTATTTATTATAATTATTAATAATAATATTATTATTATTATTATTATAGAATTAATTACAAAGAGAAATTACATTTTCTCCCCAGCTTTCTCCCCAGCTGTTTTTAACTATCCAAAATGGCTCACCACTAGTTGTGCTATTGAATCCAACTATAAGTACTCCATGATCCAAATGATTTGGATTGCAAAAAATTGAAAATGGATGAGAAATGCCTCCTTGGTAAAACTGATTTGATAAGGAAATAATAACTCCAATGAAATCTTACTTGCATTGCAAATGCGTTGATTCCAATACTTATTGGTCCATTAACAGAGCACCAATTTGCCATAAATGATTCTGATGAATCAATTGATGCAGATCCATTTATATAAACAGCTATTTTTGATTTATCTAATGCACAATTTCCTTTATTTGCATTATAGGGATAACTGTCCTCAGATTCTAAACCCCCCATTTGCTGGATAGCCTTGTATGCCTGGCTTGGAAGGCCCCCGTTGCATCCGTTATCAATAGTATCACAATCTACCAGTTGCTTTATTCAAAATTATTTTCAAAACATTTCCAAATCAATAAAATTTCACTTGTTCACTCAAGGAAACTAATCGTTTAGTTTTCAAAAACCATTGACCTTCAACATTTCCAGTCGTTGAAAATGCCCAACATGATCCACATGATCCCTGATTCTTTACTGCTGAGACACCTCCTAGGGCCCGCCAATCAACAGCTTGTGCTGTTTTAATGTCTTGCGGTATTTGGGATATTCTCTGTGGCCTTTTCGATAAATCATATGCCGGGCTAAGATATTGACTTCTAAATTCCTCATCTATAATTAAATATAGAGTTGTTATTCTTTTACAATAGAAAATACCCGTTAAATCGGAAAATTGAGTTACCCCATATACAGCGGACCCTTTATCTAGCCGATTCATCAGTAATGCTTTTTTGTAATTTGAGTGGAAGATCTTGAATCGCTTAGCTTCTTCTGACAGTTTAAAATTTTAATTTAATTCAAGTAAAGATTATAAATAATAATAATAAAATAATAATAATAATAATAATAATAATAATAATGACAATAATAATAATAATAATAATAATAATAATAATTATAATAATAATAATAATAATAATTATAATAATAATAATAATAATAATAATAATAATAATAATAATAATAATACTAATACTAATACTAATAATAATAATAATAATAATAATAATAATAATAATAATAATAATAATAATAATAATAATAATAATAATAATAATAATAATAATAATAATAATAATAATAATAATAATAATAATAATAATAATAATAATAAATTATGATGTTGAAAAATGACATGTTTAATACGTGTAATAAATAATTGCATGACATAACTAATAACGCTTCGAAAAGAAATTTTAAGTTCATTTATTTTCATAATTATTTTCACCAGTTATTTTTCTATGTAATAATGTTTAAGTAATTGAATTTTAAATGAATAGTCAATGCATTACTGAACTATTTTTTATTTTAATTATAAACTTGTGTGAAAGCTGTTAAAATAATTCAATTTTATTTATACCTTATAACATGTTTAGGAAAGCTCATTGTTTAAAGTACATTTTAGAAACTGGATAAAAAAATAAATTCCTAAAACCATACAGTGGAAATCAGTGGAAATGAAATTATAAGAATAGTGTAATATTAAACAACTTATGTTATTTAAATATTATGAAAATGTCGTAAAATAGAATTTCACAAAGAATTTCAGTTAATGAACATAATTAATTTTTGATTAATAATTTTCAAGTAAGAAAGTTGGTTTAGCTTTCCAAGAAATGAATTTTTTCATCCTTAAACTATTGTACAAATTTCTACAAACATGTCGAAGCACACGCACTTGTTTTCATGACCGTTAACAGGATTTGCATTTTGCTGAATTGGCTTGTATGCTCTTTTTAACTACAGTGCGAGTTGAATGTTCTTGAGTAAATGACCGCCCATAAATAATGAATGTTATCCAAATGTCTTGGGGTGTCACCTTTGGCATTTATGTCAAAGGCTCGCCATCACTTATCTAGACAGTAAGTATTCAACTTGTTTTATAGAATTCAAAATTTTTATGAGATGATGAAATTATTTAAAATCTTTAATTTTATATTTATAAGAGCTTCTTTGCAAGATGATAAAACAAATGAAAACTAGTTGTCATATTTTAGAATCACTATTTTCAACCATCTCAGCTTGCCATATGAAATCGAGTATTAATTGTGCATAAAAATGATATTCATTACAGGTACACTTGAACAATGTAAATTTTCACAGTACGAAGAAATTAAAATTATTTTTTTCTAAATCATTTTATATGGTTAAAATATATTAATAAAATGTTATTAGCTCTTTGGTCTTAAAATGTATTCTGATTTTAATATGCTTAAATTTATAAAACAAGTTATGATATAAAAATAAAATTATATAGATAAAGCTTAGTTCAATTCAAATATTATCAGATTAATAAATAAAATGTTAAGTGACATTTTTAATTGCTATAAATCAACCAAACTGATTATTTAAAACAATCTAAACATCCTGCCGCAGTGTGAATTTTACCATTTTCATTGCTAGTTGATATAAAAGGCATTTATCCGTGGCACTTATACATTAAAATTACTGAAATTGAACTATGTATTTAATATAAAGTTATAAATTATTTAAAATACGTTTTTATGTTAAAGAAAAATTTATTGGTAAATTCATCGGCGTCAAAGTAGCAGTAGCTAAAATTGGGAAATCATATTTTCAAATGGGCTATTAATTTATTGTACATAAACTCAATTAATTTAATTATTTTTCTATGTCGAATACAACCATTATTATTACTAGTTGATTTATCCGTATCGCGATTATATTAACATTTCATATTATGATTTATCAGGTTACAAATCGATTATTTAAACAAATGTATTCGTAAAATATTATATTTGCAAAATTAATGTTTTAAAATAATTATTTGGTGAAATTAAATAAATGATGCACTATTCAAGAGAGAAAAGTCGATTTTCAAAAAATTGAGATGTGTCGATTAAAAATAAGAGATAATAAATTATATTTCCCTTATGTTTATTTACATAATGAATCCGGAAATTTCTATATGTAAAATATTTTATTATTAATTAATTTTTGTAAATAAAAATCTGAAATCATTTGTTTAAGGAGTATTATTATTCTTAGCACAGGAACTTCAAATTTCATAAGATGCCATTGAGTACATATGTTCTATTTTGCATTTAAGATACCATTGCAACGCCTTGAAAGAACTCCAATTCCTTTAAATTTAGCGGAGTAAAATCTTTTAAGATAATATTTCGATTAGATCTGAATTTTGTAATAACATTTAAGCATCAAGATTAGAAATATTCAATATTCTATCTTTTTTAAGTATCAGATATTAACGTGTTCAAAATATCAAAATATTGTGTTTGTTCGAGTTGTATAAATGTTTGAATTACTTCAAATTTTTTTCAATGCCTCTCAGAAAATTATCTTTGTTAACCAATAATAAATTGGTGGGGTGTAAAGTAAAGTATTAATACAAAGTTTTCAAAAGTATTACTGGTAACTGTTTTGGTAAATTTTTTTTGATTTAATATAAATATATTATATTTTTAGAGCAAAAAATGTACACCATGGGACTTACACAGCTTTTTTGTAATAGAATTAACATTTCACGACAACAGTAATTTATAAACAATATCTAATTAAATATTTTTCGTGAATTTGTAAAAATTAAACAATTTGTTCGCAATAAAAAAATTTGTAAAATAATAATGCAAAAATTGAGCTTTGAAAACCACCAAGAGTTTTATTGAAAAGTCGTATCAGGTAAAAAAAAGTTCTGAGCATTTTATAGAAAACCATTTTACCAAGATTTTTTTGTGAATCATTTTTATTTCATTAATAATGGGATATTAACACAATAAATGAATTTAACAATATTTTTCAGTGGGAAATTTTTTTATTTCCGACATCGATCAGCAAATTATTTAAAACTTATTATATTAGCTTTTATACTTATTTGCAAAACTTTTAAATTTTCTTAATAATAATTAATAATAAAAATACTATTAATAATAATAATAATAATAATAATAATGACAATAATAATAATAGTAATAATAATAATAGTAATAATAATAATAATAATAATAATAGTAATAATAATAATAATAATAATAATAATAAAATTAATAATAAAATTAATAATAATAATAATAATAATAATAATAATAATAATAATAATAATAATAATAATAATAATAATGACAATAATAATGACAATAATAATGACAATAATGACAATAATAATAATAATAATAATAATAATATTAATAATAATAAAATTAATAATAATAATAATAATAATAATAATAATAATAATAATAATGACAATAATAATGACAATAATAATGACAATAATAATAATAATAATAATAATAATAATAATAATAATAATAATAATAATAGCCAACCTTCTTCATTTTGATATAATTTATTGAACTTTTTTTTAAATGAATCAAAATTCAAACCGCTAACGACTTCACCGTCGGGTAATCCAAGTACCTAAATTGAATTTTATACCCATTTAAACAATTGAAATATAGACTTACAAACAGCTGATCGTGCAATTTTAAATCAAGTTCTTCAATTTCACTCATTACTTCAAAATGGTGTTTCGGTTCTAGCCATGGAGTTGAAACGATTTGTAATTTAGCTCGTTTTGGCTAAAATATTAAAATAAATGCGATTCTTTTTAAATAAACAAAAAGCATGACAATTTCTAACTTATTATAAATAAACTCAAAGCAGGCAAGGTCACCAAAAATTAATATTTATAAAATTGTATTTAACAAGTTAATTAATGGATATTTCCAAATAGGGTTTTCAAAACGGGATCCCGGGATCCCGAATCCCGGGAATATAGCCTTTTTTCAATCCCGGGATCCCGGAAAAAATTGATTGGGATCCCGGGATTTTGTTCCTGTTTTTTTTGGGATTACGAATCTTCTGTTGAAAATATCTCCACTTTTTTTGAATATAATTCAGTTTCAAAGGAAAAATTGAAGAGTTTTTTTTATGATTCGACGGAATGAATTGAAGATTCGGATATGAAAAGCTCCAGTTTAAAAAAATCCAGAAAGTTCCACGTTTTTCTCTATTGAATCTTCAAGTTAATGCCGAAAAGCTACAAAAATACCTTGCCCCCCGTTTTTTATTCTGAACTTGCTCTTGTTTCTTTTGTATAATTTATAATTGAAAAATTTGTCGTGCATTTTCTGGATTGAAAAAATTATCTGAACTGTAAATCTTTGACAGTGATTCAAACCTTGAATTTCAAAGCTAGTATATTTTGATAACTATGGCTCAAAATGATTATTAAATTGATGTTTTATTATTTTATCGTGAAATAATTATAATCATTTTTTAGAAAATGTCAGACGTCTGGAAATACTACAAAAAAGATGGTAACGATCATGGAATTTGTAATGAATGTTTTAGCAAATTGAAAACCAAAGGAGGTTCAACAAAAGGTTTATGGACTCATTTAAAGACCACCCATCCAGACGTGTTGAAAAACAGCCAAGCAACCTCAACAAAAAGGAAAAATTATTCAGATCTTGAACCCACAAAGAAATCAAAAAGCAGTCATTCAATAGATTAGTATTTTTACAAAGAAACACTCGGTAAGATTTTGGCGAAATTTGCAGCGAAAGATGGTTTTTCTATACACGCAATTTTGAATTCCGAGGGTATACGAGAATACATCAGATTGAAAAAAATGGAAATGCCCAACAGTCTATCAACTGTAGCAAGTTTAATCTATGAATTCTATGAACACAAAAAAGGTGAAACTATTCAAAAATTGAAAAAGAGACTGGAAATTGGTGGAAAATATTCAATAAGCATCGATGAATGGTCAGATTGTCAACAACGCAAATATTTGAATATTACATTACACGAGCCTGAAGAAGACATTGTTTTGGGGTTGAAACTCGTGGAAGGATCATGTAACGCCGAAAGGACAACTGAACTTGTCACAGAATTTTTAGATGAATTCAAATTGGATTTGGAAAATGATATGGTAGCATCCAGCAATGATGGAGCTGCAGTAATGGTGAAATATGGAAAACTCAACAAAAATATTTCTCAAGTCTGCTACAATCACGCTATTCATAATTCTGTGGTAAAAGTTTTCTATGAGAATAAATCAACTCAGGTTGATTCAGAAAGTGGTCAAGAAATTGGGGTCGTAGAAGACGAAGATGACACAGAATATGAGGAATCAAAAGGCAGAGATGCATTTTTCAATGATTTGGATTCAGAACCAGATTACACAGAGATTCAGAGCATTAGTGAGGTGTTAAATCAAACTAGAAAAATTGTCAAGTTCTTTAAATATTCGTCTGTTCGCAAATCAATTTTTCAAAAGCATGTATTGGAACAAGAAGGCAAAAACTTAAACCTAATTTTGGATTGTAAAACAAGGTGGAAATCTACAGATCAAATGGTTGCACGATTCATAAAGCTTGAGAAACCCATCAATGATACGCTAATAGAAATTGGACGAGAAATTTTACCCAAAGAACATTTCAGTATTCTGACAGTAATTAGTCAAATACTTGCACCTGCTGCTGAAGTAATTAATGAGCTAAGTAAAAACAACAGTAACTTGTTAACTTCTGAAGGTTCGATTGCATACTTATTTGAGACCCTGAATGAAAATCCACATCCGCTTGCTGCAGAGCTCGTCTCAGAATTGAAAGACAAACTTTTAGCAAGACGAAACAAAAAGTTGTGTCTTTGTTATATTTCCTTCACAATGGTACATATGCAAAAAGAAATAAGTTCTTGGAGTATTCAAGCAAAGAAGAAGTTAAATCATTTGCCGAACAATTACACCAAAAGTTTTCTTTAAACAATAAAGAAAAAGAAACCTCAAGCTCGGGCTCAGGCTCAGAAGACGAAGCACAACCTGACAAAATTATGCAGAGAGAAAATAAGCTACAGGAATCAATTAACAAAGTTTTGAATGCAAAGAAAGTTTTAAATAAAGTTTCTATAAAAAATGAGATGTCACAATATGAATGTTCTGGTGCTAAATCTGCAAATTTGGAAAAGTTATATGAATCTTTATTGACAATAAAATCAACATCAACAGCTTCTGAACGAATTTTTTCCATATCTGGATTCATTTGCTCGAAAATTCGAAATCGAATGTCAACAAGAATGCTGAACGCTTTAGTATTTTTACGATATTATTTTTTAAAGAAAATCGAAAGGTAGATGTTTAAATAAGCTTAATTTACAATAATTTATGTAAAATCTTTAGTTTTGATATAATAAAAAAATATTTGGTATATAAATTTAGAAAAAATATAAAAATTTATTTTGAAAAAATAAAAATCCCGGGATCCCGAATTTTCCGAATCCCGGGATTTTTGGAAACCCTATTTCCAAATAATAAACTAATCCTGATAATATGCTCATTTTTAAAATTCACTATCGTTTATTATTTAATAGTATAATCATCCTAATATAATGTTAGATATAGACGACCGATAAAATAAATAAAATAAACATATCGTCAATATTTAATTATAATTACAATTTCATTATAGAATTACATTAATGTGTAATAAATTTATTATATTTGAATCCAATTTTCATATGTTATCTCTATATTATGAAAAAGAGAGCATTCACTATCCAATTTAAAAAAGAATTCTTATAATATATCGAATATGTCAAGCCAAATATTTAAATTTTTACTGGAAATTGTTTAGAATGGTACAGAAATAGACTATAGTGCACGGAGAAATGAAATCAGATCAATAAAAATGGTATAACTAAAAATTTCTAAATTAAAAAATACGATAAAATAATTAACTAAAAATTGATACATTGCGGGGAAAAAGGTATATGCGGATAGCAAATTATGAGACAACCACGAATAATATAATAACAAAATCAATGGGCGCCCCCAGAGAAAGTAATTCAAAAAATGCAATTTGATTAAAAATAACAAATCCCAGAGCCGTAAGCAAAACCGAGCTTTCGGCTTTTAAGGTTAAAAACAAATTAAATGAATTATAAGATTACTTTTCTTAGTACTGTTAGAAAAGAAACTAAATCGAATGAAGTCTTTATAATGGCCAACGGTAGCAAAACGATAATTTGGTTTCAATTGATTACATAATTTAATTATTTTGTAATTCAAAACTTTCAGGAGAAACTTGTATAAAAAGCAGGGGCATTGGTAGAAGATGGAATTGAAAAACATTATGGATGAAATCAATAAAAAGTAGGGACAAGTAACGAGTTGAAGAATACCAAAATATATATCTAAATGCGGTTTCCCTTTGGAATTCCTACTTTGAATTTTAAAAAAACGTTCAAAATATCAGACAAAAGTGTAATGACGAATTTGTGAATATTATTGAAAATTGAATAAATTATTTTTTGTTGGGTCTAGATTGATTATTGCAATAAAGAGCGCGAGGAGTCAGAGTTAGTACAGACTTTAATAACAATACTCCAACAATACCATTTTTAGTGTGCTGCATATAAAAATAAAATAAATATAAAACGACTGATCATTAGAGAAACATGGTACATGGCCGATTTCCTGGGCCCATTAATAAATATTTGTAATTGTCATTACCCAATTTATTTACAAAATTTTTTAAATAAAGAATCATATTTAAGCAGAGATGTGACTGATATTCCAGAAAATAACAGCATGATTATAAATTATAATACATTAATACATTAGAACAATATTTTCCTAAATGGGGGTCGGGATCCAAAAAGGGTAGCTTAAAAATATTCAAGGCATCGTTTGAAACCTCCGGGAAATTAATTTTTTAACCCTCATATACCCACGATTTTTTTGCCTACATTTCTAACCACCGAGGGGGGGGGAATTACCCCCACTGGATATCAAGCATTTCATGTTAGATATCGAGAAATACAAAATACCATTTGAAAGTAGGGCAATAACTATTGTCTTAGTGGAAACGTTACAAATATTGCTGCAAAATACGTTGAATGGCATTTTTTATGCATAAATTGTTGTTGTTGTGATGATAACTGTACTTTTTATACTAAAAACATATAAAATGGAGTTGCATCCATGAATAATTTACAGTTTGTATCTTTTATTTTGCCTATCTTTATCAGTAATATACTGGGCACTGGGGTAGGAAGAAAAAGATGAAATAATTACAACAATTTTGTTGTTTACAAATGGTGGCAATGACGTCATACAAAGAATAAATAAACAAAGAAATAAGTAAGAAAAGTAAGTAAATAAGAGTATAAGTTGCAGTTAGTAAAAATAGAACTGAAAATTACTTGAATACTTAGCACATACATCAGCAAATTACCAGTAACATTTCTAGATACATACTTTCCGATTACCGTGACATGATTACACTGGGATTACTCAACAAACGCATCAATGTATATATATAAATTTTGCATCCCTTTGTAGCCCATGCAAACACAGGAAAAGTCATAAGAGCATTTAAGAAAAATCCAATTGGTTTTGACACAAACCTAAAAAGATTAGCCCGGGGGATAAAAATACCCCTCCGGTGGTTACATACTGGTTAAATAATCTTTTTATATGGCTTCAGCTTTAAAATTAGTATCTTCAATTGTGTGTGGATAATAAACATTTTATTTCGTTGCAAGTTCATTTTTAAAATATTGACAAACAAATTATTGCGTCCGTAAATTATTATGATTCAATTATATAAAATTTCTAACTGAAAACATGTTGCCAATATATTATGAGATATTTTATAAGTCAACACACATAAAAGTTGGCTGCATAAAATGCAGTAAAGGAGGAGCAACTCGATTAATTTTATCGTTGGGATCACCGCAACTTGACGAATATAATCAATTGGTCACATCGGCAGAAAGGTTGGGACCGCTGCGTTAGAATAAATACACACAATAATATTTCTGGAAAACTTGGACTTTAATTCACAAGTTAATGGGTTATTTTAATAAGTTAATAAAATAATATGAATAAAATTGATTAATTTAGGATAACATTTTTTTAATTAAGTGCCGTCCACGAATAATATCACGCACCTAAGGGGAAAGGGTTACAAAATTGAGACTACTTGTGACGGAGATAAGGCAGAGGTGGGGTTTTATAAATATGACGTCACTTGACATTGCATAAAACATGAAAACGTTCTTAATTTCTTGATTATTTAAGTTTCTTTACGCTTACCGATATATTTCAGATTTTAATCGTTCTGATAACTGAAATAATAGACGAGCCCAGTGGTTTAATATTTTCATGATAATTTTATATGGATGATGGGGTTGCAGAGCTTTGTAAAATGAGTCAACGTTACTTTTGCGACGAGATGTGACAAGGGGTGTCAAAATGAGATGAAATTGTGTAACATAATTCATGGACCTAAAGCTGGTACTCTCTATCGGATAAACTGATTTCGCATGATTATCAGTTAATGATGTTCTGTAACTGAATTTTACAGATTTACTTTCTGAAAATGTTTGTTCACATAAATATTTTAATAAGATTGATATAAATTGTCATGTAAATCTTTTTATAAAGAACTCGGCTAATTTCTGTTGTTGATAATATTTTTACAATTTCATCAGCTTGTTGATTAAGGCTTAGCAATGGTCAGTAAATAATACCTAAAATATCCTAAATAAACATTATCTTAATAAATTCACACAATTTATACATATTAAATTTCTTATTAAAAATTGCTCAATTAATTAAAATTTCAAAAAATTATAATTAAAATTATTTGTTAAAAGATATATAATTACCGCAAGATTTTCATTTAATCCACATTCAGATAAAAGTTGATTGGATCTCTTTAGTTCATTGCGACAATTTGTACCAACCAATGTGACTTCGAACTCATATAATATCCCAGCAACGACCTGTTAACAGTTTCAATATTAAATAAATATTTTATTGATTTAATTTTTGCTTATAGAAATTTACTAGAATTATATTAATCATATATCTTAATGAAATTTAAATCACAATATTTACCTGTTGACGTATACTGTGAACTTGATAAGGTGCATAAGAATAAATACTATTCACTCTGCTATTGTATTTGTTAATTGCCTCTCTGAAAACTTCTTGCAAATCTTTATCTTTTCTTAGCTTCGACAAACTAATTTCACGTTTTTCACCTGTACCGAATAACAAACCAACATTTATCAGAAATAAAAATAAAGTGCTTGTTTGTATCATATTCAAATGATTAATTAAAGTAATAATTCAAGTTATATAAGTTTTCATAATTTGATTGAGATTGAACTTTGACCTAGTTAATTTTTAGTATGCACAATAATAATTACTAATTTAATTGGTATCTATGAGATAACAACAGATTACGAATGAAAAATAGCTTTAAGAATGAAGTAAGACCACACTAAAGATATTTGTCTGCAATCATATCATGAGAAAAAATTGTTTTAACATAATCAATTAATCGGGTAAATTTATTTGAATTAATTTCTCGGTTGGTCGAGGAAGTTTCTAAAATTGACAAAATTTATTTATAATAATAAATACATTCAAGTTTATTAAAATACTTGTAAACATTTTATTATTCTATTATATATTAATAAGTTCAAGAATCATTCTATTTTACATTTGAAATTTCGAATTATTAATGTTAGAATTAGAACGCGTTATTTGAAAGTTGAACCAAAAAGGATTTATTATTCAAACAACATTTTAATTTGTTGGAGACAAAAATATTTTCATTTTGTGAAATTGTTTAATTCGCATATTATAGATGTGTTGGGCCAAGACACGAAATTTTTTAAATGGATCGGTAACACGCACACAAATACAACATGCAGATTTAAAATCAGACTCATAAAACATCAATTAACCATGTGTTGGGCCAGTACAAGATTTTGTTTAAATGGATTGGAAACAGCACGCAAACATAACATGCAAAATTTAAAATCGGACCCATAAACATCAAATAACAACCTCAAAATGCGAGAAAACACATAATTAAAAATAGAAAAATATGAAAGTAAATTAAAATATTAACAAATGCACCAAGATATGCACGAATTGACATAGAAATAGCATAATAACAAAAGATTTGACCAAAAATTGACAATTTACGGAAAAAGAAAAGAGTTCATGAATAAATTGAATAAAAATAAAATAATTTTAGTCAGAAATGATTAAAATTAAAAGTCAATTATTAAATTGTCAAATAAATCGAGAAAATATTAAAAATTAGAAATAAATTAGACACATAATATCAAGGTCAGATTTTGTTTTAACGCATAAAAATTAACACGCAAGGTTAGGGTCACAGAACAGGTATAAATACCAATCCATTTTCACAAAGTTCTAATGCTTTTCACTCAGTGAATAACTACTCTTCAAGAGAACTTTTTACCAGTGATAGAAACAACTCTCGGCAACTATTTCCACATCACGAACACAAGTATCTTACAGGTAAGCTCTACTGGCTCGTGCATGTGGGGATTCTTTGTCGTACGATTTTGAATGATTGAAATGAGACGATGGCCTACTATGATATAATTGTGTGGGGTTAAGGGTTTTGACTACCTCGACCCCAGATGTAAAATATGTTTCGTGCCCAATTGTTACCCGTTGCTTTGCAACGTTGGTAATGTAACCATGGGTTTTGAGGTCTCCAAAGATGAGCGCCACGGAGGAACTACTCTGGCCCGGCCTCAAGCTGGGTTCAACACACCACCGTTAGAAGGCTTATGTGTGCTTTATTGGCTCTGGTCCTATCTTTGTTAGTTTGGTCAACTTATAAATCACCTACTGAACGTCGTTAATTTTACTTAAGGTATTATTTAAATGATTATCGGAATACGGAAATGATCAAATGACACAACTATATATTGTAAAATGACGACAGCTACATATTGAGTTATACTCGAGCAGCGCGGCGCTTGGCCAGCTCCTTCCTCCCAGGTCGATGACCGCTGGGATTCGGCGTAGACTTTGGACCCGTTGTTGCATCCCTATATGCCAGTTGAGCAGGAGCGAAGACGAGAGGATACGTCACTGCCGCTCCCTCTTGGCAGGCGGATACGGCCACCTCCAGTGCTCTTATTTGGGTTTTCAGGCTCTGGTTGACCTGCTTTTCTTCTGACCAGCCTTTTTGTGCCGTTGCTATCTTCTGGTAGAGCGTCTTCACCTTCTTCGGCTCTACCCAAGTGGCTTTGATTTATGCTGGATTTCTTTTGATAGCTGCACGATTTGTTCGTAGAAGCTTCTATTAACCCTGCGTGCATGCTCCAACTCTTGCTGCAGAACTCTCAGTGATTCCATATCTATAAAAGGTGTGATTAAATCTTATTTATTAGTCTTAATTCAGTTAATTAATAATACAGGCGTTATTGTCAAATAAAATAATTTTAGAACAAATAAGAAATTGAATTCAAACTAAGCATTTATTCAAATTTTTTTTAACTAAGCGTTATAATTACTGAGTATGGTTCGTTGACTGCGTGCGCGAGAAAACGCACTGTGATTCGGGATTTATCAATCCACGAATCGTCTAAAAGAAACATATATGAAAAAAAATTTGTATTCGATGTATACTCCAAGGAGCAGCAATTATTTTTATTCCCTGTATTTTCGTTGAAAGGTTAGGACATTGTCCAAGAAGATCAATATTGTTTATGGGGTTTTCAAACATATGATTATTTTTATGGCACTAATTTGAAATTTAATTTATTTTTTGGGTTCTCCTACTTACAACCTAATTTAAAGTACATAACTAATTTGACAATGTAGTTAGAAATTTACTCAATTAAACTAAAACAAGCCCGAACTACATATCAATCGTATGACGATGTCTAGTGTATCTTTATTCGGACTAATAAATATACTATAATATTTTCATTAAAATCTCGCGAGTTTGTTTGAATTAGCTAGTCAGTTTTCATCTCTTAAGTAACGGAATTTACGGTCGTTTGAAAATTTAAGTCCCCCATCGATTACTTGATAATTGATCTCTTTGGACATTGTTGAACGTGAGCAAAGTAATTATACAAAAAAAATCATAGCTTCTTAATTTAATTATAGGGTTACACTCTAAACATATTCCATATGTGATTGCCATTCTCAACGGTTATTTAATCAGATCAGAATTTGGTTCTATAGAGAAACGATGTTTAAAAATTCCTAATTCAATAAAATGGGATTGTTAAATTAATAATAATAAAAAATATGTTTGGCTGTTTCTATGATCTACTATTTATCAGTTTCAAGTTGTGATGTTTTTCTACGTCGTAATTAACTATTTTACTGTCAGATTTGGAGTTCCTACAACTCCCAAGATTTTCTAACCATTCATTTTCGTTAACGATGTACCGCCGTCATACTCCAATAATTTTGTACAATATTGCGCTGATTTATCTTTTATCATTCCTTAAGTAAGTGAAATTCAAAAAATACTCAAAAATAACTTTGCAAAGCTATTCAAATTTTCCCATCATTTTAATCGAAATATATTCGGAAATCTACCCTTTATCTTTATCTAACTAAATAAGAAAACACAATAAAATAAATAATCAAATAAAATAATCAAAATAATAATAAATACTCATACGGATTCGACACAGATATTTGCAATTATTTACAGTATGGGCTAACGTGCTATACGGCTATCAACTATTAATGCCTAACTGGTTAAATAAACACAAAAATTAAATAGAAAACTTTATTTGCTAATAGAGATTCACCAAATTAAATCGGAATGTTTCGACTTATTTCTGACGTCAAGTTTGGCCATCTTTACATGTTTTAATTAATTTAGTGATAATCTGGAATCCGGAGAGCCATAAAAATAATAAGACATTTCGTCACTTGAAGTGATTTGTGGTTCCAGCATTCCATTAATCATCCTAAAAAAATTTCGAGGTATTCTAATGTTCGGATTGTTTCTCTACGACTAATTGGTTCGCGCCATTTCAAAATCTCTGGGTAATTTTGTGATGATCGGCTATAGTAGTTGTGAACGGGGTCGGTAGCGTATTTTTCTCGTACTGGTTCCATGGTGCAGAATTCCTACGGTTGGGTTTTCGGTAAACCCAAGTTTTAGTTTTCTAATTTCTCATGGCTATCGATACTACTAACTTAGGAAACATCGCGAGGTTGGTGCGGCGAGATTTTTAGCTAGGACTCGGATTAATTAAGAATAAATTATGGGAATAAAAGTTTACCTGACGATCGGGACCTTGGATTCAAAACTATATCGTCATCCGGGATCCTGGCCATCATATTCTCATTGGTTTGGCTCGATGGGCGATGCATTTGCGAATTTTTCCAAAAAAAAATTGTCTACTAGTTTCTGCCTATCGATGTCTCCTATATAGATCATGGTGTTATGCGAGAAAGAAAGCGTGTGTGTGACTACTCGCACTTCTAGATAGAATCAGTTGACACCGTGGGTGTGTGGTGCAGGTCACAACTGCTGGCGCTAGGTATGTCGCTATAATAAAACTTGCATGCGATATATCCATAATTTGTTGTATCTACCGCAGCCTAGATTGTAGTAAGTATGCAAAAGAAAACTCTATTATCGATCGGCTGCGGTGTAAATATCAAATCAACGGTTTATATACCGATTGCCATTGGATTTGTCCCTCGCATTCTTGATTTTTCCGGCTATCATTGGGTCGATAGGTACTCATGGGTCATAACAGGTATTAGTATGATTTTATTTTATTAAATTATTGATTTGAGCCTTTTAGAGCATTATTTTCTGGGCGTTGAAATGGGATTCTCAGTAACAAGATTTTTGATTATGATTCCAATTTATTTTCTTTAATAAAAATTTCACAGGAATATTGTTGGTTACTGATTTCGACAAGGGAATAATTTGGATTTTTATGAATGTCTGGTTCGAACACTCGCTTGAGGTGGAAGTTTGTTGTAATAATAAAATTGATGGAGTCCGGGGTTTATCTATTACCTAATGCTACAATAGAATCGTTACCATTATAATGTTTATTCGGAATTTTTATTTGTAAACAGTGTTTATAGTAATTTCATAGTCTCTGTTTGACTTTTCGATTTATACTTAAAGAATTGAATTTTTAACTAAAAATAATTTAGGGTTAGCCTTAACCTTATATATTCTGTACTTTCCCTAGGTTTTATTGATTTTTTGTCTTACTTCGGCAACCTATAACGTTCGTATTATCTGTTCATCCCTATTGCGAAATCTTATGAATTTTCGTCATCATTTTTGGTGTCTGTAGTATCTCAATCAACTAACCTTTCCCTTAAATATTTCGTTAGGCTTTAGGCTATTTAAATTTTTATTGATTTTGAAACGTTAAATCGAGAGTTTCTTAACTATTAATTTCCTTTTACCTTTTCCCTTTGCATTTTTATTTAATTTTGAACATGAAATTGGAAGTTACAACAATTACCATATTTGATTTTAAGGAATTTTAGCGACTTTAAAATATTTGTTTCTGAAGTTTACGATAACTACACTATTTTATTCTGTCCTCAAGTAATCTTATTGACTCTTAACCTGACATTAGACATTTAGAATAATCGCATTAATTTACGTTTACATAAGTAATTATTGACTCTCAACATGATATTAAAAGTGTATAGTAACTACATTAATTTATTTTTACTCGAGTAATTTTTTTGACTCTCAATGTGATATTAGAAATTTATAACAACTACATTAATTTATTTTTACTCAAGAAATTTTATTGACTCTCAACGTGATATTAGAAGTTTATAGCAATGATTTCATTTTATTAGTTCCCCGTGACCTTCCTTTTGAATTGACCTTAGGCGCCTTGTTTTCATATTATAATTAATGAGTGCCCACTGGACTACTTGTGTGATGATTTTGAGCAGTATGTGAATATAATTTAGGTCGAGTTTATGAGAATTGGGAGACGAGGAAACAGCCAAAAGACTATTTCCCCTTCCCCTTTTCCCCTATACGGAATGATATTGACGTTCCACTTCCTGCGTTCTCACGCCGGAACCTTCACGGGCACGAATCATTGGCGATAATACACGCACTTACACGATTACGAATTGTGTGTTTGATTTTATTATCTTGTAGTATGTTTCGGCTGTGGGCCGGAAAAATTTCGACAAAACAAAACCAAAGTTTGATTCCATTTAAATAATTTATTAAAATGTTGGGCACAAACTGATAAAAAACCCTTTTTCTTTTACTTTTGTTTAGCCAGCACGATAACGCCTGTGTGGTTTTGAGCAGAAAATTAAAAATTACTTAAAAACGGAAATTTAAGGAAAAATAAAATAAATAAAAATTTAATAAAAATTCTGAGATATAAAAATGTAAAAATTTAAATTTAAATCAAAAAGAATAAAAATTTTATTAAAATTTGGAATATTCGAGAATTCCTTGTTTTACTGCATCAAAACACACACACGAACAATCATGATATATAAGGCGAAGCTGGCTGAACAAAAAACACTCTCTAAAAACACTCTCAAAAAAAAAAAAAAAAAAAAAAAAACTCTCTTAATTTTATTATTGCTTATAACACTTTATCATTATTTCATTGTCATTTGGAAAAAGTAATTTTAGTTTATTTTTATGTTATATTTAATATGATTCTATTCATGAGAATTTTTGTTATTTTTTTTTGTATTAATTATGCTACAGAAAAGGCTCACAAGAAACGTCCTTTCGTGATCGAGGAATTCGACCGTGTTGTTGAACCTCCATCATCAAAGGATTTGTTCTTGAGACAAAATAATCTAACTTTTGACGACAATAACCGATCTATGACTTACATAATAGATTTACATGCAACAAGATAGTAAAATGAAATTATTTTTTCGATACCCCGGATCGAACCGGTCGTTAGTGGGGGAAGCCGCGGTGCCGGTAGTAACCAGGCCTGCCCAGTATTCTCCCCTTCCTAAATCCTATCGCCCGACCCTCGAAAGAGTTGAGTCGAGGTCCTGGGAAAGGCTAAATATAAAGTGATAACATAAAAAAGGAAAGATATACCGACTAGTTTATAGAAGAGTCAGAAAGAGTACATTTTATTTTTTGTGAACAACAATGTTATTTTAGCATAAATGTATGACACAGCTCACTAAAATTCGCGACTAACCACATTATGAAGTCAAATCGGCCATAACTCGCATTTTCGTATCCAATCTACATGCCAAATCGACGTTGGAATGTTAACCAAAGACTTTACGTTCAGTTTAAAATTCGAATTTACGACGCCACAGCCCATAAGATAATTGCTAACGTGACTATCACGCTGTTAAAATTTATTATTATCACTAAATATTTCATTATTAATTTTATCATTTTTATTAAATGTTATTACTGTTAAAATTATTATTTTCTTTCTGATATTATGATTATTATCGTTATTCATATCGTGAATTTTTGTTAATTATTTTGAATATTATTCCAAGTTTTTCATTATTTTTAACATTATTAATATTGGCCCTAAACGAGTATTAATATTATTAACACTATTATAAGCCTTATAAGCACCATACTATTATTACCGAAAATTCCATATAGTACCATTAATATTACTTTATTCATAATTCTGATGTTATTAACATAAATTTTATTACTATTATCCTTGTTTTTCACACTAACATGATTGTTAATATCAGTATTACTATTATTAAAATATTTTTATTATTAATTATTATTAAAATGTTATTATTATTATTTATTAAAATATTATTATTATTATTAAAATATTATTATTGTTATTAATATTATTAGTATAGTATTGCTATAACTATATAGTCCCATTAATGCCAGTACACAAATTCATTAGAACCCGACCATTATCTCTAAAGGAATCCAATGTTATTATTAATATTAAATTATTATTATTATTATTATTATTATTGTTGTTATTATTAATGCCGTTGATATTATTATTTCCACATTATAGTTATTATTATTATGGTTAAAAATTTATTATCATTATTATTATTATTATTATTAATATTATTAAACTATATAGCACTATTATTCCCAATACCCCGCTAATACTCCCACCATGGGTTAATACCACGACCATTGTCCCTAATATGGTATCACAATTATTATTATTATTATTATTATTATTATTATTATTATTATTATTATTATTATTATTATTATTATTATTATTATTAATGTTATTATTATTATTATTATTATTATTAGCATTATTATTATTAATATTATTATTATTATTATTATTATTGCTAATATTCTCTGTACTATTATAACTATTACTGCGATTATCATTACTACATTACCAAAAATAACTAGAAAATTGAAGCGATATAAAGAATAACTTTTATTCCCAAAATCAAGCAGAAAATTTGACAAATAAAATAACGGGAAAATTCTTCCGTGGATAAATTCCGGTTTTCGGGTTTTCTGTCGCGGCTCATTTCTAGACGTTCTACAACCTCAATGATCAATAAAATTAGCTTGAAGTGAAGATCATACCTGAGAGAATGTCGGGGAGTTAATTTGGATCACCGCGGAGGTGTGGATCTCGATAGGGAACCTAAACTGAGTTAAAATAAAAATTAAAAATCATGTAAAAATTCTGACCTTGGAAATTTTCCGATTGTTGACTCGTTGCTATGGCAACGGGTGAAGATCTAAAAATAAAATACCTAAATGTGGAAAAACAAAAGGAAATTAAAATAAACTATTTTATATTATTAGCATTAATTTTAATTATTATTTTACAATAAAATTTTTGTAAATCATTTTAAAGTGATTCAATTTGGAAATTTCTAAATTTGAATTTAATAAATTTTTAATTTGGTAAATTAATGTTTAAATAGAAAATATAAATTTCATAATATTATTGTAATGTTGGCAATATAATGAATTACATAACTACCCTTGGTTATCACAGGTATTGTCAACGACATCGTTGCTGATACCTGTTATAACTAATTGATCAGGAGAAAACAGCAGAATCCGTTATAATATATAAGTAGAAAAGAGCATACCCATCTTTTCCCCATCCAGATGACAAAATTAGTTCTTTGCATTTATAAATGATCAGAATATATTAATACTTTATATTGTTTGTTATTGACAGGTAGATATGACTAGAGTGGTTGAATATGGATAAACAAAGTGATCCAATGGTTAGATAATTTAGTAAATAGGCGGATGAAGGGAGGACCAAATAAGTAAGAGCATGAAGTCTTCTACGACAGCTCATGGACCCGAGGGGGGTTAGGGCATTAGCAGTTCTTGAGAAGGAGCTCACCTTTTGCTAACCTTCCACCCACTAGTTCACAGTACCAACGTCATTTATGACGGGTGACTAGCGGTTCAAATTCTTATGCAGGCGCTAGGTGTGGATGATAACCCTTAGGCAGTTCAAAACTATTTTAAGGACCCATCAGTGCCCAGCAAAAATATATATTACCCGATAATTACATTCATCATAAATATCACAACACACCGCCCTCCCCACGCCGACATCCAAGCAGAGCTCAATCGAGGTTGCGAGGATGCGACGTGGAGAGAGTTCCGAACAATACTCCCACTTACATCGTAATTCCGTACTGGTTTCAAGTTTTGTAAAAACGATTCGTAAAACAATCACTGGTTAAAATTGTGTAGAAATGAATCGGTATATATACCTATTGTACGACCCTAACCTTGTGTGTTATTTTTGATTTAGTAAAACAAAATTTGACCTTGGGATTTTTTGGTATATTCTAATCTTTAATTTTATTACTTTTAAATTTTATTTGACAATTTTTCTTTTACATTTTTTAATTGAATTATTTCCAATTCAAATTATTTGATTTTTATTTCATTTTCATGAAATTTCGTATTTTTTGATAAATTGTCAAATTTCGGTCAAATTGTTGGGTTTTCGTGTTATGTTTATTTCGTGCGGATCTTGTTGCACTTTGTTATTATTTTAATTTATTTTTGTGTTTATAATTTTGTATTTAACTGTTCTCTTTCTCACATTTTGGTAGGGTTAATTGGTGTTTTAATAGGTTTGAGTTTAAATCTGCTTGTTATATTTGCATGTGTGTTACCGATTCATTTAAACATTTACAAGGCCGTTTGTGTTTTGGCCCAACAATTGTAATGAATCAATTTATATATTCGAAAGATGAATTGTTTAATGCGTCGAAATTTTTCTGACCCACAGCCACACAACATACAAGACATTAAAATCAAACACAACTAGTGACACTGTGTAAGTGCGTTTCTCCGCCTACAGTGTGTGCCCGTGAGAGTTCCTTCGTGCGTAACGACTGTCTCGAACGTAAATATTCCATTCATTATAGGGACGGTGATAAGATCGAGAACTAGTCTTTTGGCTGGCTCTCTTTCACCCATCTCCCCAAAATCGACCTAAATTTTCAAACTACAAATCGGCTAAAATGATAACACCGAGTAGTTCAGTGGACACTCGTAAAATCCAATATAAATACAAGAACCTTAGGACTAAAATTACGGCTCGGGAAGTGGGGACTTGATATCGATGTGATATAATGAAATTAAATAAAATAAAATCATGATCTAACTATCTATGCGATGTAAAGAAATAAATTTCATAAAAGGATTAAAATGTCAGAAAAGGATTAAATAAAATAAGTTCATGATCAAACTATCTATGTGATGAAAAGAACTATAAAGAATAAATTCATGATTAAAATATCGAGGTGATATAAAGAAATTAACTGATTAAAGTCCTAACTAAAATATCGAAAATTGATATGAAGGAATTAAAATATCATTAATTGATCAAGATTCACTAAATGCGTGATAGGACGTAATGTAATGAGATTAATTTTCAAGCGATTGATAATTAAAATGTCTTTTGATTAATCTAGAATAATGAAATTCATGAGTAAAAATCGGAGTTGGCGTAGAGAAATTAGATCTCGTTTAAAAACTTGGTAACTAAAGTATCGATAAGTTGAGTAAAAGCACACGATTTCAAGAGGAAATACCGATGTAAGATAGAGTAATTAAATCTCGCAAAATGATTAAACGTCTTGATAACCAACAAATAGATAACCAAATTAATGACTGAATTTGATTTTGATCTGATTAAAGATAAACGTGCGGTTAATTCGATGTAAAGGATAAATTAGTGAGTAAATTAGCTAAAATGATTAATACTTAGACTGTCAGTAACGGATAATAGTATGGCTTCAAGACCCAAATTTTGGCGTAAATATATCGAACACCATGATATGAATGATAATTAAATTAAGATGAATTAAATAATCCACATCATAACGCGATTCACGATTAATAATAACAGGATTAGTTGTCATCAATGACCTAGTTAAACATCTTAGACCAACGAATGGAAATCAAACACTATACACTGATAACAAACAATAAGATATCGTAAAATGATAAAAGTGATAAATAAAAACCCGATTAAATTGGCGAAAATAATTGAATATCGCAAGCGACAACAAAATATTAAATTGCATTAAAATCCAAATGTTGAAAATCATCGCATCACCAGCAGATTCTTCGTCAGAATACAGATATCGAGTTATCATGTATAATGGTTGTCCTTAGGACAAATATGCATAGTTGAATAGTCCCGTCAGGCATATCCTTCGAACAATCGGAACCCGAAGCAGATAGAATTTGTTCTGAATGACCTGATCGCAAATATGGAAAGTTAATCCAGTGATTAAACAGTAGAGGAGTCCATTCTATGAGTTGACCATAACATTGGCAAATTAATACACATCGAAATTGACGAAGAACAAATCTGATTAACAATGAAGATATCTGTAAGCAAACCATAGACGGATCATCCGTCCAGTCCTTGACAAGGTAAACAGACTTAGATATGAACGTGAATAATGATTCACTGACATCGACCCAATACCAGACGTCAAATGTTAAATAAATAACTGTCAAAAATCAAATTATTTACTGACTAACGAATTGATATATGATTATAATTAAAATGCGAGATCATCGACGTCAGTGACCGCTTCAAAGGAATTGAACCGAATTAATTAAACATCAGTGACTCATTTTAAATAATAGTAACTAATTTTCTGACTTTCTGACTTAGCCACGTCATTGTAAGCCTGGACTCCTGCCTATAAATCTTAAGAGTCATACTAAACCTCCACAATGAACTCTCGATTGATGAATGCCGAAAGTAGTCACAAGCGAACAAGTGCTTCTATACAGGGACGCACCTCAAACAATGATACCCTTATGTCGAGTGAGGAAGGACAACGAGGTAATTTTCGTTATTTCACGCTTATCAATTCACGTTAAAATCAACCCATGTAGTAACGCGTAATTAACATAATTTATTTTCATAAAACGTCTACCCTTGCCTCATGAATAGGTTTTACAGATACGATTTTATAATTAAACTATTTACTTGTTCAGATCGCCGAGACCCTCACGGAGGGTGGAGTGATGACTCCCGGATAACACTCCAAATCTCGAACGCTTCTGCCGCTCGGTATCGTCAGGCATTATGGGACAACGGATATGCCTTGTCCACTTATGGAGAATCAAACTGGCCTCGACGATCCGAATACCGAGGAGACGAAGTGGAGTTACCGAGTATCGCCATCAAGCGCGAACCCGGCAGAAATCCAGCGAGAGAAGTCCGTCAACGAGCAGAATACACGGCCATGAAAATGGAGGAAATGGAACGCAAATACCATCGGAAAGCCGTTCTAGCCAGACAACGATTGGCCCAGATCAACCGGGATATAGCAAGTGGAGTCATCCCGAGCACAGACAGTTTCCCTCCGACGTATGGAGTCTCCTTCGAGTTTGATGACCCAAGGCTATTACAAATGACAGCCCCAACCAAGTTGGTTATACCAGAGGAGCTAATACAACCAGTCCTTCGAAATCGGCTTGGATCCCGCCGAACTGGAGATCACACTTACGCCAGTCTCCATCCCCAACGAACGTTTGCAGACAAGAATCGAAGCGATACTCATACCCATGAACCTAAGTGAACGCGACAATTGATTGTGATTAATTTGTATTTCTTAATAAATGATGATGTTTTATCAGTTATTTAATTTTAGTTCTTATTGATACAATAATTGCACTAGTATAAATAAATAATATGAGTTTTCGACTATTTTCAGTAAATTATAAATCCATGATATAAACGATAAATGAGGTGAAAAGCGAGTCGCAAATTCCGACTAAATAAATTAGATCAACAATACAGAATACCTGAGATTCCTGGAATTAACAACAGACCATGTTTGACCATCATGATAATTGAGAAAAGGGCCGACAAAATTCTAATCAATGTTAATGATAATAAAGTTTAAGTATTTTAATTTAGAAATGGAAGCAACGAGAATACTCAACCGGGAACTGAAAGAGCTCAGACGAGAAAATGCACATTTACACCGCCAACTCCTCCAACAAAGCCAGGAGATTCAAAGACTAATAGCCACTTGGGCGGAGCCGACAAAAATGAAAGAGGTATACCAGCGCCTTACTGCTGCACAACAAGGCTGGAAAGATCAAGGAGTACTAAATCAAGCACAAAATGGAACAAAAATTAAATAATTTGAATTGGAAACAATTCAATTAAAAAATTAAAAATAAAATTGTCAAATCAAATTACAAAATAACAAAATTAAGAATAGAATATACTAGAAATCACAAGGTCAAGTTTTGTTTTACTAAATCAAATCTAACACGCAAGGTTAGGGTCGTGCAATAGGTATATATACCGATTCATTTTCACATAATTTTAATCAGTTTAAATCAGTTTTTACTCTGAAAAATCAGTTTTAACTCAGTATCAATCCGTGAAATAAATGTGAATGGAGAGATGTTTTTGAAAACTTTCTCCACGTCGTACCCAAACAACCTCATATGAGCTCTGTTTGAGGTGTCGGCGTGGGGAAAAGTTTGAGTATAACGTATAAAATGCTAAATGTCTACATATTAAATATTATATTAATTATTATATTAAATAAAGATTTTTCTTGCAAATGCACTCTTGTCGAAATTTTTCCGGCCCACAGCAGTAACAACACCTCAAGTTATTAAATTTTACATACTCTATCGAATCGTGTAAGTGCAGTGTAAGTCCGAGAAAACGCAGTAGCTGAAACGTAAATTATTATTCCGTATAGGGAAAATGGGTTGAAGAGGGAATGGTCTTTTGGACATTTCATCATCACTCATTTCCCATAACTTCGACCTAAAATTGTAATGACAAACGGCTAAAAATCATAACACTGAGTAGTCCAGTGGCCACTCATAAACTCTTAATATTGACATAATTTTATCCTAAGTTTAACTAAGGGAAGGTAACGGGGAATTCAGGAGGAAAAATCGTTGATGTGTCTATAACTCGTGAAAATAAAAGATTAAAATCAATTAACCTAAATTTCAGAACTCAGATAGTTACTATATCAGTATAACAAGTTTTACAGCGATATAAATTCCAACGACTAAAGGGATGTCCTCGTTTACTTTGGCGAGATAGCGCCTGGCCCGATCCACTTGGATATCAGTTTGTCGCTGATGTTCCTCAAGACGAGCAAGGAGGAACTCAGCCTGGCCACGGATTTCTCTGGCCGGATTGCGGCCCGGTTCCCGCTTTATGGCTACAAATGGGAGCTCGACCTCCTCCATTTGTTGCAGAGTGCCGGATCTGGATTCTCTGACCTGGGATACGGTGAATCCCGCATCCCACATAGCTTGACGACAACGATTTGCCGCGTGTGCGGGGAAACGTACGGTGACTCGTCTAAATGAAAAGCCAATGATAAAACATTTCTTCAATTTGCTGGGTCGTCTAATTTTCGGGCAATATCTCAGATGTGTGTCGATGAGTGAAGTTGCGCACGTCATGGGTTATTTCCGTATATTATGTTACTTGACTGTCTTCAGAATACAGGGTACCGTCGCTTGCGTGTGGGGTGATGTCGTCTTTTAGTTATCCCGTTACGGGTTCCATCCTTATTGCCATTACCCTAGATTCAGCTTAATGGGAGTTTGGTTTCTACTACGAGGGTCGATGTAAGCGGCTTATGGAGCAACGTCGATCTACCCGACCCAGTCGAGATGAGGAGGAAATCCGAGTTTATTAGTATTATTATCCATGCAACTAACTTGACACTCTCATTTTGAAAATCGATCTTTCAAGTTATTTTCCTTATCTCTAGTTGAAAATGGAGTTTGATATTGCAGGGAAATTTCTCTTAAACACAATACATTTTCTAACCAACTTATCGTACAAATCGGGTCTTTAAATGGTAACCAGTGAAACTTGAATCAATTCAAATTGTCCTTACTCAGCGTGATCGATTAAAGGAACTGTACAAGGTACAGATTTTTCCGACCTAGAATATTCAATTATGTATGTGGTGGTATACCGATTTTGAGTCTGTTGTGTTACTCTATTCCCCATTGACTATGGCTTTAACGACGCATTCATATTTTGAAAATCCTTTTGTTGGATGGTGGACAAATGAGAATGACCCCTTGTTATTCACATCAAGAATGGTACCAGATTCTACCACAAAACTACTATCTGCCAAAGGTATCGCGTTCCATATACTAAAAGATTGTAAAATTTCATGCATTATTTGCCGTAATTGACGATGTTCAGGATATCTAATTATTTGGGACACTAATCACTAATAACTATTAGGGGGAAACTCTCAATTGAGACAATATTGTGAATAACAATCTTATTTTTGGATTATATTAATCGACTTTTAACGTGAACCATCCCAAATGATGAGCTCCAACCCACTGAAATGACATGCCGAGGATATATAAGCTATTAAAAGAATCCGTGGAAGTCTAATAGATATCATTAGTGAAACATTTTAATCTACTCTGGGTGTTCATACATTCTACTACTAAAAGAACCTTTTATGGTTTGATAAGAATAAAAATGCTTTAATTTACTCAAGGTATTTATATAATCTACTACTAAAGGGACCTTTTATGGTTTTATAAAACGTATTAATAAACTGCTTTAATTTACTCGGATTATTTATATGATTTACTACTAAAAGAATCTTTTGTGGTTTGATAAAAATTATTAATAAAATACTTTAATTTACTCTGATTATTTATCTAGTCTACTACTAAAGGAACCTTTTATGGTTTGATAAAAATTATTAATAAAATACTTTAATTTACTCTGATTATTTATATGATCTACTGCTAAAAGAACCTTTTGTGGTTTGATAAAAATTATTAATAAAATACTTTAATTTACTCTTATTATTTATATGATCTACTGCTAAAAGAACCTTTTGTGGTTTGATAAAAATTATTAATAAAATACTTTAATTTACTCTGATTATTTATCTAGTCTACTACTAAAGGAACCTTTTGTGGTTTGATAAAAAATTATTATTAAAATACCTTAATTTACTAATATTATTTAGAATGTTATCAATAACCTGAAATTACTTCTCGGCATGGCATTTAATAACAACAAAAAATTGGAGGTTTCATCAGTTGTAAATTTTAGGTCGCGCCGTCAAAATTAATTATCCCGTTGTCGATGTGTTAGTCTGTTTTAATACTCGGATCATTCCCTCATCGAACGGGTCAGGGTCAGATTGGAGATTCCTGTGTGAGTTTGGGGTTATCGCCTAGTATAATTGGATAAGATCGATTGTACTCTGCCGTGCTCGTTCAGGCCTCTCATAATCACTTCATAAAAAAATTAACATAATACTCATTCATTAACGAGATAAAATTTTATTTCTCATAAATGTTACTAGCTCTATTCTGATTCGTGAGGTTAGAATTGGAGTCAGTTGTCTCTGGGTTTCCTCTAGGGCTTATATGGTTAAAAGGTGAATTAACACATAGAAATTAATTCACTTGGAGCGTGGGATCTGGGTTCCAGAATTACGGATTCCTCTGGGGTCATAGCTGGAGCGTTCATATCTATTCGGTTCGGTTGATAGGACATTCTTAGTCTTCTGAAAAATAACTGTCGGCCTCGATTTGTCGACGACTTTTATTCTATCCGGTGTGTTGTCGTTATGAATGATCAGCGGTGTTATTAACTGGACACACCGATTGTTTTTAGAAAACGAGTCTGTGTGTTGGGAATTTGATTCTACATATGTCTGCTGAATTCATTTGCACTTTGTCGTACACGAGATAATTTTCAGTATCGATTCGCTTGGATGTAAATGTCAGGTGAGATGTAGATATAGTAGACATTTAATCTGTCTATTGCACTCGCCTTGTCTTCTTAATTTATCCAACTACTTCTGGTTCGTTCGACATTTATTGATGAGTTATTCCCGTTGGGTCATTTCAACAGCAGGTATTGGTGGATGATTGAATTTTAACGAACTATTAACTTTGGCTTTTTAGGGTTTCAATCTCTGATGGACGAATGTTGGGTGGAAAACTATTCTCGGCAATTTTTCCAATTCTAGTGTTGATTTATTTTATGTCTATTTGTCGAATAAAAATTTTTAAACTGTTATTTATTGTTGTTTTTGAGAAATGAAGCAGTTTAGTGGCATGAAAGGACGGGATAAGTTATTTGTTTTATGCGGGAAGCTGTTTGTTGTTATAATTATTGGTGAGGTGTTTGGTGATCCATTCGTTTTTGGTATTTTCCTATAACGATTTTTTTTCCCTTAAATGTTGACGGCATTGATGTTTGACGTGTCGCTATTCAGTGGGATTGGATTTTTTATCGTAATGAAAATTTATGTCGCGTTGGAGAGAGACGGGTTTACTACTTATCGAGATATTGATCGAGTTATCATTTTTATGTTCGATTACTAAACTGTTGTTTAACTGGGGAAAATTATTATGGTTAGTAGTTAGTTATTTGGGTTTATGTTGTCTGGGACCTTTCGTTTATTGCTGCTGGCACGTGTGTGGTTCGAAATTTTTATTGCACTTTAATGTCTTAGAATCTTCAAAATCCTACTTTTAATTCGAAATTTAAAATTTTTAGAAATTTTCATTATTTATTCCTTTACTCCTAACCAATTTTATTAATTTTAATTCGAAATAACGTATCAGAAGTCCATAACAACGATTTTATTTTACTATTTCCCCGTTACCTTCCCCTCCGATTGACCTTAGGCGCATTGTGTTTATATTATAATTAATGAGTGCCCACTGGACTACTCGGTGTGGTAATTTTGAGCCGTTTGTTGTCGGTGATTTTAGGTCGAGTTTATGGAAAATGGGTGTCGAGAAACAGCCAAAAGACTCTTTCCCCTTCACCTTTTTTCCCCTATACGGAATGATATTGACGTTCCAGCTCCTGCGTTCTCACGCCGGAGCCTTCACGGGCATGAGTTATTGGCGATTATACACGCACTTACACAACTCGGTTGTATGGTTGATTTTAATGACTTGTGATATGTTTCGGCTGTGGGCCGGAAAAATTTCGACTGAAAAAGTCTATTTATTTAGATAAATATATATTCTTCCATATCATTTACATCATAGCTACCATTGAAAATCATGTGGGTCATACATCATAACTCTCTCTCCACGCCGACACCCAAGCAGAGCTCATTCGAGGTTGCAAGGATGCGAAGTGGAGAGAGTTTCAAACATTCTCTCACTCACATTAAAGTTTCTAGATTTCCAAACTGATTAAAACTGATTAGACGATGGTTTCGATTCAAAACTTCGATTAGAATTCGATTAGAATTCGATTAGAATTCGATTAAAATTATGTGAAAATGAATCAGTATATATACCTATTGTACGACCCTAACCTTGCGTGTTATTTTTGATTTAGTAAAACAAAATTTGATCTTGTGATTTTCTAGTATATTCTTTTCTTAATTTTGTTATTTTGTAATTTTATTTGACAATTTTTCTTTTGCATTTTTTAATTGAATTGTTTCCAATTCAAATTATTTGATTTTTATTCCATTTTTATGAAATTTCGCATTTTTTGGTAAATTGTCAAATTTAGGTCAAATTGTTGGGTTTTCGTGTTATGTTTATGTTTATTTCGTGCGGGTCTGTTGCACTTTGTTATTATTTTAATTTATTTTTGTGTTTTATAATTTTATATTTAATTGTTCTCTTTCTCGCATTTTAGTAGGGTTAGTTGATGTTTTAATAGGTTTGATTTTAAATCTGCATGTTGTATTTGCTTGTGTATTACAATTAAACAATTACAAGGCCATTTGTGTTCTGGCCCAACATAAGTAAACGAATAATAATTAATCTTTGTAATCCGTTTGATTATTATTTTCGATACTAAATGCAAATGAAAAATACGACTCAGACAATATAGATACTCTAGAGATGGAGACGAAGATGACAATTTTTATAGAAATTACAATTAAACAATAGATAAACATGAGTCTACATTATCCATACATAAATTATACACTTGCTAGAACAGCGCATCAGAAGCAGTTAGTTGTCAATTGATACGATAAATTCAAAATTCATAGAAAAGGAACCAATTTTCTTTTTAATAAAAACAACAAAAGTCAAATCA
This sequence comes from Schmidtea mediterranea, assembly GCA_022537955.1. Classification (NCBI taxonomy): domain Eukaryota; kingdom Metazoa; phylum Platyhelminthes; order Tricladida; family Dugesiidae; genus Schmidtea; species Schmidtea mediterranea. The sequence continues at coordinate 306,491,848 of CM039679.1, read as the reverse complement.
TCAAATCTAAAAATGTTTTCATATAAACTGCTTCAGAGAAAGGGAGGAATTTGATGCCAGTGTAGTCGATTGAACTGGATTCATCGGTGAATGTGAATTATAATCACTGGTTCCCGAGGTTTCCCTGCTTTTAAAAAAATTAATTTAGTTTTATTGATTCTTTCACTTAGGTCTTACTCAATCGAAATCTATTACAGGTATTAACACAAATGGATAGTGCGATTCATAAAATCCACCACCTAGAAATCCATTTACTTTAGAGTTCCCGCATAAAATCGTCCATTCCCTCAAAGTCATCGAATTCTAAGTAATCGTCTGCAAAGAGATACTAATTAGACTAAAGATAAATAAAGATAAATTTTTTGCGACAAATGAATAGTAAAGTTACCTTTAAAGAAAATAGTAAATTCTCGATACGCAAAAGATTGGCCGATGTTTAATTAAAATGAATCGCAGAAACAAGTTCCCCGATAAAAAATCCCAGCCGATCTAATTGACATTTAGGAGAAATGCCAATCAATATTTATGACATAATCCACATGTAATAGCCCCGGCATGCAGATAGACTGAGAAATTCTCCTACCCAAATGCCCTGTGTGTGTGCACACCTAGTCAGATGAACGCCACAATACACACGAAGGAAATTATATGCCTTAGAAAATTTCAACCTCGATCGATAAAAGGCCTACCGACCAGCTTAACTAATTAGAATTTCGCCAACGCGATTCCCGTGAGGGCGAGCCATGAACTGACTGTAATATGTACACACCTTATCCGGGTCAATGTCGAGAAATAGCTACGCAGGTATAAAATAAACTGATCGTCAGATAGTTGTCAGAATTTTTGAGATAACTTCGTTGACAATATGAAACCCAGCTACGGACATCCAATACGCAGAGACCCAATCCGAGCATCAAGAACAATTGAGGATGAAGGTATCAGGGGTCAGCAGATTCCAAATCGAGAGGTTACATTTTCTACCATCAATAGCATATTAATTAATTTTGCGAGACCTAGCCACGATGATGCCCCTCAGGTAGAAACACGCGAACCTCGAGAATAACGTTGACTAAGATTAGACGAAAAATATATTTAATCAAATACAATTTTTGCTCTTCTATGTATTTGAATGAGTTGCAGACAGTCTTCAACCCAATTTGAATAGTAACTCCAAATCAGACAGCATGAATAGCGAACCAGTTAGGAATTTTTTCATAATCCATGATGCATTTCTAATGAAACCCGTACATGGGAAGAAGTCGTAGATTCCGGCTCCCACAGAATTTCAGTATCCGTGCCAACAACTAACTTAAAATAAGTTAAATCATTTATATAATCCCTTAACACTAAAAATACCATAATGATCCAATTTTCTTATGATTGTAAATATCAATTATCCTGATAAAAAATCGAAGTAATATAGAGTTATCGCATGATTTCCTCAACCTACCGGTTCACTCGTATTGACGATGACAATTTCAAATGCAACATTTTATTGTTTGTTTCAGGGCGTTTAAATCAGTAATAGTTGAGAATTGATTGAGATACAATTTGGAAGATTCGTCTATACCAAAATTATGACCTTGGACATAGTATATAACCATTTTTGAGTAACCGTCCTAAACAAACAAGCGCAAACAGTGACTGCTAGTTAACCACCTAACCTAAAAAGATATTACAAAATTATGCGAATTATTTAGTGTTAAAAATTACGGTCAATACTTTATTCACATCTTAAGCTTAATATATTCGAAAGTCAAAGTAATCAATTGCTTATACCACGCTAGTGTATAATTATTATAAACAATTAGAAACTATTTATCATGATCTTAAGATTTTAGTCATTATATCATTTAAGGTTCCTGGATTGCCGTAAGTGCATAAAGTTCAGGTATAGTAAGCTAAAGTTTGATTTTTATTGGTAAAGGGAATAAATGTTTAATATATGCGAAAACCAAAACGTTAAGTCTATTATAAGTCCACTCGCTTTTATTTATTGACATCGAATAAACGTATTGACATCTGAATATTAGCCGTTTGACGATCAATGTAACCAGACAATTATAATTCCGGAGATATGTTTTTATCACTCACAGGTGAGTCGGAGAGTATCCCACGTCGAGAAACCCTAATGAAAAGTTCCCTCTACTATAATATGTCGCTAATACGGGATCGGAAAACAACATAGAATAGCCATTATTTATCATAGGAACTATAAGGACATCTTATTTATGTCATAACGTGGTTAAAATCCAATTTTGCTAAATTTTTGTCTAGTCATATTTATTTAGTAATTAATTGATTTATGTGTGTTGATTTTGAATATTAAACAATTCCAAGTCTAGTCAATTTTATAACAGCGTTAGTGCTTACCTCTTTAAGACCAAAGATTTAAGTGAGAGATGGGACAAGTACGAAACCGCCGAGACCCTACTGATAAAACGAACTAACTTACGACTAATGCTTCTATAAAGACGATAGGCTCGTCTGGCCGATTAAGGTAGGTACACAGCCCTCAGACGACGCAACCATACGGCAAGTACCCAAAACAGAAAACCCCGTTCATCAGTTGACGCACAACTGCCTGCCAGGCTAGGCCTAACATTAACGCCTATCTATTTATTTTAGATGATTCATGGATTGACGCATCCCACATCACGCTTCGATTCCCGGCACACTCAGCTGCCCGGTGTCGCCAAGCGATGTGAGATGCGGGATTCTCGATCTCGCCGGTCAGAGAATCTCGGAGGGAAGGCAAAAACGGACCGCAACGACACCGAACTTCCCTTCGTCGCAATTAAACGTGAACCTGGCCGCAACCCCGCACGAGAAATTCTGGGCCAAGCCGAACATCTATTAGCTCGCCTCAAAGAGCACTAAAAAGAAACGGATCGGCAAGTAGACAAGGCCAGACGGTACTTGACGCAGGTGAATGCTGATATTGCGGAGGGCAAAATACCCAGCACGGACGGGTATGCCCAAGTTATAATGTGTCGTATGAACTGGACGATCGGCGATTACGTGGTCAAGCTAAAGCCATGAACGTGGTAATCCCACGAAAACTTCTTCCCCGTGAACTACGAGACGAGGGAAGATGTCCGGACGAACATCACGATCACTCCTACGCTCGCAACCGTCCAGGCCGAAGACCCAACCAAAACTATCCTAAATTCAATAACCACTGATTTTCTTTGTTTACAATAAATGTTCAACGATAGTTGTTCAATAATATTACTGTTTTGATTTTATTAATGCCTACTAAGAGAGATAAATTAATAAAAAATATAGATTCCACCCGCCGATACCCTATAGGACATGGACTGGGGCGTGATGAACTGAAGACGTGTAAATAATGGCTAAGGAGTTTATCGAATATTTTTCTCTATTTAGATATGAGCTCGAATCAACTTTTACGGCAGAAACTCCATGCAGCACGTACGACCAATAAAGACCTACAATGCCAATGGCTCAATTGAATAAGGAAATTCAGCAGACCAAAGCCACCTGGATTGAGCCAGAGAAGGCAAAAATAATTTATCAAAAGATGACAGCGGCACAACGGGGGTGGGCTGAGGAGAAACAACTCACCCAGTCCCAAAAGATCCAAATACGTTATCATCGTGCTAGAAACGCGGTAGCCTACCCGCTTGTTTTCGCACCCGCTCAACTGACCTACAGAGAGGCGACGTCCGTTACAGCACCAGCAACTAAAGCACCCAAACATAGGCCTGGAAAGTCTGAACGCGCGAAACGCCGCGCTGCAAAGGCGCAAGGACAATAATTCGAAACAGTTTTAGTGATATTCAATAAATGTTTGGCTTGAATTAATTTTCTGAGTTTCATTTCAGTAATAATAGAGTAGGATTACAAGAAATCACGAACAATGTTACGGAAAGAAATTCTAAGGAATGTAAAGTTAAGTACACAAGTGAGGGACCAGAAAAGGTAAATCGCACACGCATCTTCTAACGGTAGTGCGTTGGACCCAGTTTGAGGTCGGGCCAGAGTAGTTCCTATGTGGCGCTCACCTTTGGCGACCTCAAAAACCAATGATTGCATTTCCAATGTTGCTTAGCAACGGGTGATCATTGGGGGCAAGAAAATAGTTACATCTGGGGTCAAGCTTGTCGAAACCATAAACCCCACAGATGTATGATCCTATGTTTAAACCCTTGCTTATTAACAATTTGTTTAGATTGTATTGCAATAAAAAAATTATTCGAATTTACATTTTTGATGGATTCTATAAATACAGTGAGTACTGCGGTTGTTTAGCAACCACAATTACAAATTTTATCAAGCCATCAGAACTATGTAGAAAATTTATTGTAGAAATTGAACAAACATTAACTACAGAAGCAAAATTGGTCAAATTATTTCTTTCAATCAACGCTACTAAGAAATATAATTCAACAAACGAGAATCTTCATTATGTAGAAAGATTAATGGTGGGTTTCTGGGTGTTGAGATTTTGAAACTATGTGGTTGTTACTCAGTCAACCCCATACAAATATCTTACGCTTACCACTCGGCACCCGTTGCTAAGCAACTTTGGAACTGTGTTCGAGTGGGTGGATCATCCGCAAAACGTGAGCGCTATTGGTAATGCTATAATTGACCGAAGGATACCATGGGTCCTACGAGCTGCCGATAGAAGGCCTGTGCTCGATTTCGATTTTTAGGTCCCATTATTCTCCTATCTCCTTCAAATGTTAACCTGTACTCTCCTATCACTTATCTTTATGTCCATTTGCTTAGTCCTTCTTATCGTTGTACGTGTTGATGATTTTCTATGGCTTGCAAACCCTTTATTATGTTAAATATCCACACAGTGTCTCTCTTACCCTTATCCCTATTATAACTACTATGTTCCCTATTATTGTTACTATCACTATCATTGTTACTATTATATGTGTTATTTTTATTAATTGTTACCGCTCTTACATTTATTATTATTCCTATTACTACCATTACCATCATATTTATTATTATTATTACTATTATTGGTATTATTATTATTATCATTATTATTATTATTATTATATTGTTATTATTACCATTATCATTATTATAATCACCATTATCCTTATTATTATCATTATTATTATTAAGTTTTTTGTAGTCATCCATCCTTATTCCTCAGCTTTATAAAAATATTTTACTTATATAAAAATTAAGCCGTAATCCATCCTTATTTTACAGTTTTCGATAAAGTATTTTCATTAATTCGGAAAATTTGAGCAGCGTTCTGCCCTTATTTTACAGTTTCATAAGAATATCATACCGACAGTTGGGCCGCATTCCACTTTTACTTTACTATTTTCGATAAGTATTTTAATTAATTCGGAAAATTTGGGCAGCGTTCTGCCCTTATTTTACAGTTTCATAAGAATATCATACCGACAGTTGGGCCGCATTCCACTTTTACTTTACTATTTTCGATAAGTATTTTAATTAATTCGGAAAATTTGGGCAGCGTTCCGCCCGTATTTTACAGTTTTATGATAAATGTTTTAATTATTTCCGAAAATTTCAGCATTGTTCCGCCCATATTTCCCGTCTCAATTCAACATAATTTATTTAATTCTTACATATTATTTAAAATATTCCTTTTCATGATTTTGGTTGTTCGGATTAATCTTTTTCAGATGGCTATTCATTTTAACTGTTGCAACGATCTCGCAATTTTCCCTGCAACCACTCTCTCTCTTGACCTTATGATCTATTTATGTTCATATTACGTTTAATGAGTGCCCACTGGACTACTCGGTGTTAGTGATTTTGAGCCTATTTTTGTCGATTTTTCAGGAAACGGATGACGAAGGAGCAACCAAAAGATTACCCCCTTATCTTCCGATTTCCCCAATAAGTGGAATATATTGACGTTTGGGTTCCTCGTTACGCACGCCGGAACCTTCATGGGCACGAACTATTGGCGGATAAACTGCACTTAAACAGTTCGATAGGTATGTATGATTTTACTTACTTGCAATATGTTTGGCTGTGAGCCGAAAAATAAACAAATAAATATTACCATACCAATTGGGTAAAAGCTTCGAAGACATAAAATTGTTTATTCACATAATTGTCGGTAGGTCATAAATAAACATTGTCACTTTGCATCATCATAATTCATTGTTCATAAATAAACATTGTCAATTCGCAGCATCATTTTTTCGTTATCAATAAGTTCATAGTGAAGTCATTCGTACGTTTAAATTGTTGGGCCAGAACACAAACGGCCTTGAGAAATGTTTAAATGGATCGGTAACACACATGCAAATATAACATGCAAATTTAAATAAACCTATTGAAACATCAATTAAACCCTATCAAATATGAGGAAAAACAATAAAATATAAAATAATAAACATAAAAATAAATTAAAATAATAACAAAACGCAACAAGATTCGCACGATACAAACACAAATATAACATGAAAACCCAACAAATTCGACCGAAAATTAATAAATCGATAAAAGTTCATGAAAATGAAACTTAAATCAAAAAATTTGAATTAGTAATAATTCAATAAAAATTATAAATAAAAAATTATAAAAATAAATCAAAAAATAATGAAATTAAAGATTAGAATACACTAGAAAATAACAAGGTCGAATTTTGTTTTACTACATCAAATTTAACACGCAAGGTTAGGGACAGAAAATAGGTATAAATACCGATTCATTTTCACATTAAATTTAACCATTTTCGAATCAAAAATTATTTTGAATTATTGTTTAAAAATCTATCGCGAAGCCTTTATTTTTAGGTGAGAAATAGTTTTTTTTGGAGCTCTCTCTCCACGTCACATCCTCGCAACCTCGGTAGAGCTCTGCTTGGATGTCGGCGTGGGGAGAGATGCATTTTTATGCCTTTGTGAATTATTGTTGGTCAAGTAATTTTGTATTTTGGTTCTTTAATATGTTAATAAATATTTATAATATTTAAAATTGTTTTATATATTTAATAAAATCATTTTGTCGAAATTTTTCCGCCCCACAGCCAACACACATCGCAAGTTAGTAAAATATATACAGTACAGATTCGTGTAAGCGCTTGGAAAATCGCCAATGATATGTACCCGTGAAGACCCAGCGTGCGGAACGTGGGTCGTAACGTCAATATTGTTCCATATAGAAGAAATGAGCAATAAGGAAGAGGTCTTTTGGCTGCTTCCTCGTTTCTCATTTCTGTAAAATCGACCTAAATTATTTTACACACGGCTCAAATTCATCACACCAAGTAGTCCAGTGGGCACTCATTAAATATAATATAAACACAGTCTGCGCCTAAGGCTTATTAAAGGGCAAGGGTACGGGGTTAAATTAAATGGAAATCGTTGTTATAACTAATTTGTTGATTAAAGATAAAATAATTTGAATAAAAATAATAAAAATTCCATTAAAATGATTATTCCAATAGTTGATAAGGAGTAAATCCCGAATTCCTATGACGACATTAAATTTGTGCGAAATTAAAAATCATAACTTAGAATACCAACCATTTGCAGAACCCGTTGTAGAATCACCCTCGGCAAACCAAACAGGGATACTTAACAACATCTAAAGAGAATTAATAACATTAAAAACTGATACATAAAGCAGAAAACGTACCAAATCACGGAATGTCGAATGGTCGACAATCGCCGAAAATCCATAATCGACCATTGACCATTTCGCCCCGCAATGATCGGAAACCGACAATTTCGACAGGATGTATATTCTAACTGTGAATAGGGTCAATGATACAAATAAATAATCAGAATTGGTTTACCACTAATAATTTAATAATTTCAGCATCTGGAGAATTGACTGAAACGAATCAATAAATCTGATCAGGAAAATTTGCATAATGGAATTTACATCACACTCGAAGGAAACAACTATAAAGCCAGGAATGTTCTTGGAGGGAGAAGGACCGAGAAAATTGGTCGCTGTAAATAGTGGTAACTTATTTTGAATTTTACAATATTTGTCGTCTTTAATGATAGTTAAATTATTATAATTGCGATGTATCTTGTTAATCTTATTAAATGATTTTAATTTTCCTTTTTACAACCAATGTTAATTTTATTAAACTGTTTAAATCATAAGATACCATTCATAAGATAGTTTGGATGCTAGCGTATAGTGTTATCAACCTGGACAGTTTCATATCAGTGTTAACAATATGTCGTTGGATTACGGTTAGAAGGAATAGTTCCTGTAGTTAAAGGTTCTGAGTCTCATTGAGGAAAGCGATAGTTGATATTTGTCTCTTAATATTTACAAATCTGATTCATAAATTGTAGATTAAAATATTTAATTCAAGATCTAATTCACAAATGCATTATCAGATGCATATGGTGAATCAGTATTAGAATTAGTTCGCTAATATATTATCTCTAGTTTATATACTTATTACTTAATGATAAACCTATTGAATTAAAATAAAACTATTAATATTGGAGGAGTTGCATATTGTTAAATATTTCCACAATCTAGATTCCGAACCCCTAGAGGATTGATGATGCAATATTCAAGGAAAAGATCTAATTAGTAAGAGTCTTAATGGTATCTACGATAAGACAATATGATGTGACATCTTCCTAATCTATAATATATATTTAAGCATGAAATACATTTTTCCAAAACAATAATGATAAAGGAAGAAACACTATGACGCTAACTACCTGAAATATATTTCAAAGGAATTATTTCCAACATCAATCTGCAATCATAATTCGTGTCAAATACTGTTTACCAAAACTACAAGTTAAATAATCTCAATAAATGCGTTGCTGAGGCTCTCCCGTAAGTAGATACCCTATTGACAATGTTTAATTTTAGCTATCAATTCCACAATTTCTCTCGCAGATCGCTGGAGATGGGCTTGGGCCCAATACCGCCAAGAACGATGTCCGGATTTCCCGCCGTCGAAATTCCTCGACCGGGACAATCTGGGAGTAGGTTCGCCTACTCAATGGAGCCCGTCGGAAGAAATATATCAGCAGGCCCGGCAGCAATTAGAAATCCTGGTGTCGCAACAACGAGACCTGAATTCGCAGGTGGCCCGAGCTCGCCAGCATTTCGCAAATGTAGAAGAAGATTTGCTGGCAGGTCGGATCGCCAACTTGTACTGGCACCCCCAACAGACCTCACCAAACAACGCGGCCCAGACCCGCAATACTAAAAGGCCGACGATGGCAATTTCCGGCTTCACACCTGAAGAGTGGGTGGCGAGACATTTCCCCTAACAGTTGTGACGATTCTATTTGTTTTAAATCAATATTAGTAACTTGTGATTTCTTGTTACTCTTATATCAACATTAAAAATAAAATTTGTAAACTTGTCGTTAGTTGTTTCTACCCGATAAAATTCTTCTTCTTACTACATGAATTTTGTTTAAATTAACACTAATATGATGTGATTATACCCTTAACATGAATTTCTATACTTAATTTTGTTTGTATTAGCTATGGATCCTACTCGATTATTGCAACAGGAACTATCCCGAGCACAACAGAACAACCAATCACTCTACGGACAAATCATCCAGCTTACCAAGGAGGTACAGCAAGTGAAATCTACCTGGGTGGACCCGGCCAGACTAAAATCCATCTACCAACGCCTAACAGCGGCTCAAAGGGGCTGGGCAGAAGAGCGTCAGTTAAACCAGAGTCTCCGGACTCAAATCCGAGGGCTGGAAGTCGCCCTGGCAGCAAGTCGGGAAGGGCAAGCGGTAACTTACCCGCTCATCTTCGCCCCATCCCAGTTACCCTACCAGACTCAGACCCACGACCCTACACCGGCCAAAGATTCTCCAACCGTCCCATCCAGCAGTCGTCAACCGGGACGCAAAGAACGTGCCCGCCGCAAAGCCGAACAGCTATTGTACAAAAATAATCTTGAATAATTGACTTGACAGGTGAACTACATTTTTCTTTAAAATTATAATTGTGATTAAATCAAAATTAGTATATTCTCGATATAATTAAAAATGGAATGATCATCGGAAGGTCGTGAATACTCTCATTATGTCGTCGGAAAAATAGTGTCCTTCTCCTACTAGTCAGCATGAATTTCGAATTTCCACACAAGGGACAGAATAAAGCGAGCATAGGTCTTCTAACGACAGCTCGTTGAACCCCGCGGGTTGTCCGGGCAATTACAGTATTAGTAATAGTGCTCAATTATTGCGGACAATCCACTCACTCGAACACATTTCCAACGTTGCCTAGCAACGGGTGCCGAGTGGAAGTTGAAGTAACATTTTGTATGGCGTTACTGGGGTAACCACAGGCTAATTCAAACAAACAATGAAACCCAGTAGCCCACCAAAATCATAAGTCAATGTACACCAGCTTAGAGTTGTCGTGTTCAGACAAAACACTTACCAGTGTTAATTGTCTGAATGCACGGCTCACAGCTGTAACGCACACCAACCAAATTAAGCCTAAATTAAGTTTGCAAAGTAATACTGAAAATAAGTTAAGTTAAGTTGTCAAAACATATCAGTATATATACCTATAATTTGACCTTAACCTTGCTTGTTATTTTTATTGCGATAAAATAAAATTTGACCTTGAAATTATTTGTGTTATCTAAATTAAATTTTTATTATTTTCTTAATTTAAATTGGCAATTTATCTTTACCATTTTTAATTAAATTTATTCAGTCAAAAATATTTTATTTTTATTTATTTAATTCATTAATTTTTACTTTTATATAACTTGTCGTTTTTCGGTCAAATTTTCTTGTTATTATTTTATTTTTTATGTAAATTTCATGCGGTTCTTGATGCATTTTGTATTTATTTTATTTTACTTTTATGTTTTTTGATTTTATATTTATTTATATTCTCTCAGATTTTAAATTGTTTAGTTGATGTTGTATTTTAAGTTATCTTGGTGATGGGTTTTCGTGCTGTATTACTGATGCATTTAAACAATTTTCAAGGTTATTTGTGTTCTGGCCCAACATTAAGAAATACATTCTCCAAAAATATAAGTCATATTAATGTTGGACAAACATTGATTTCGATTATTGGTTGTTTAAAAGACGTGGTTTCATAACTCTAAAAACAAATGCATTAAGTGGATTCAAAATATTATATAACCACACCAAATAAACAAGCATAGAAACAAAATTCAAATAACACGAAAATAAAATCTGAAGAAGAGCAAGGTTGGCGGTAAATTAAATAAAATTTAACAAAAACGAAACAAAACAAGCTAAAAAAACAAATTCGAAACTCTAGATGGTAAAGAAAAATAAAGAAAGTAATTAATAAAATTATTTAAAATAAGAGAAAGAAAATACTACAATAATCACAATTTAAAAATATTATCGTTAATTGTAACACTCATACTAAAGTCACAGAATGATTTTTTCTGGAGAAAATTTTTTTGCTTATAACTTATTTGTAACAAGTTGATTTTATACCAACCTAAATTTTTTATATAAGCAAATAAAATTCAGTATTTAAATGCATAATTTAAAAAAAATAATTCACTGCCTCATTTGAATGTCCTTTATCATATCAATTGTTTTCCCTCCAAATTTTTTTGGTGGCTTTTAAAAGTTTACTGTAATTTGAAAACTAAAAATAGCTTTTTAAAATTATCAAAATTCAAGTCATAATTTATTTATTACGAAAAACATCCCAAAAACAGATAATTTTATCATCGGATCCCGATATCAAATAATTCTCAGCAGTGAAAGCGACAGCCAAATGGCGGTTAGTTTTGTCAGTTTGGCAATGGTCAACATTCCATTTGAGAGCCACTAACTGTTTCAAGCCCTTGCTAGTAAATACTCTAATTAGTCCATCCCAACCAGCCGTTGCAAATATTTTCCCATCTTGTCTAAATACAACTGAACTAATTCCAGGGTTTTTAAGTAATATTTTCTTTCTTTCATTCATAGAAATGAAATTGCTATCAATTTCTATAACAATTAATTCATTATCCGGAGTTCCAATAATTAGTAATCGATTTTCACTAACTGCCATGCATATTATACAATCAGCTACTTTAATAGCTGAGTGATATTGAAATTCTTTGAACATAATCACGTATCCAGATTCATATCCTACAAACATTACTTTGTTGTTTAATATCGAAATAGACATAACCATTCCATATGATTTTATAGAATGGCTTTTAGAGGGTTTAACACACAAGTTGTATGTAATTATGTCTTTAGGATATTCAACTATTTCAATAGTATGATCTTCGTCATTTAGATCAAAAGAAATAAACTCATAATCATTATTACTCGAACGATGTAATGCCATTTGACAGAAACTATAAGGATTTGATTCCATACGGTTTATTTCAATAAATTTATTATCTGATTTCAGCCAAAATTTCAGGTATCCATCTCTACCATGAGTTACTAAATGATTTTTGCTTTTCAAAAATTGAATACTTAAAATACATTTATCATGTGCTTTCCATTTAATTTCACAACGCCTGGACTCAAAATTCCATTTAATTATATTTCCATCAATATCACCAGAATACAAATCTTTATTCAACATGAATACATGTGTAATATAATGCGTTGACCCAATGAACAGATAAGCTGGTTCCATTAATATATAATAACGCTTATTTCCTATACTTTAAATAATAAAAATTAAATAATAATTTAATAATACTGAAATCATGTAATTTGAATTTTAATAATTTTAAAGACCAAATATTAAAACAATTATTGTTAAAATAATTAAAAAGTAATTAAAAAAAGAATAAACAGGTTGATAAATTATTACAAATTTTGTGTTATACAAAAATGCATATACAGATGAATGTAATAAAATCCTTGTTATAGTTCTAGTTTCGCTTGATAGCTTCCTATCACTACTACTCTTTTGACTAGTTCGCAAAGTAATGGGTATTCTCCTCCTACACACGTTACATCTCCTGATTTAATTTTTCTCGCTATATATCAGTGGTTTCCAACCTGTGGGTCGCGAATCCAGCGACGGTCGTGTGACAATTTACCAGAGGTCGCCTGAGACCTTCTGAAAATAATTTGCTTATGCTAGTCAGTGGTTTCTTACTATCTTTTTTAAATTTATAGTATACTTTATTGTATAAAGTGTAATTATACAATAAAAAATTAGATATTTCGAAGTCAAAAACATAATAGTTAGCTTTTAAATTGCAGTGACTGAGGAGCAACCATATTAATTTTATTGTTGTGATCGTCACAGCTTGCATATGTTATGAAGGGGTCACGACACCAGAAAGGTTGGGAATCACTGCTGTATATGCTTGCTGGTATAGTGTTTTTCTGTCGGGGCTCTCCGACTATTTCAGTTTTACTGCTGAGTACAATCTTTCCATTGTGCTCGCTTTAAAGTTACTATTGACGACTGGGTTCCTGGTTCAATAGTTGATGTGTGGGAATATTATGTTATGCAAATATTTTTCACGTGTCCGTACACTACTTTCATAAAATCTGATGCTTGATATATACTATATGATACTGCGGTTGCAATTATCTTTAAGGTATATAACTTTTCTTTATTATATATAGTATGAAATAAGTTATGAATGTCCCTTAGTACCACTTTATTGAAAAAATGTCTGTATATGAAAAATATAGTAGTGCCTAGTTTGGATCATAAAAAATTAGTTCTTGTCAGTTGGTAACCGCATGAACACAACAATAAAATTCTAAAATAAATTCGAAACAAAACCAACCAGATTTTAGTTGATTCGATTCATGATTGACTTGACATAGTGTTGAGAATTTTTCATTCAAACAGAACTTTTAAGGATAAGGAGTAATTTTGAAGAAATATGAGGCTGAAGTGACTTTTTATTATTGAAAGATAATGTTGATTGATGTGATAATTGTCTTTTCTGATATATGAGCTCTGTAATGACATTCGTATTGATCGAATATCGATTCCTCATTTATTGGAACTTGAATTGTGGCGGTTTTCGAGATTGTTCTGCTTTTACTGTTAATCAATACATTGCTGTGCTCCTGATGGGTAAAAGATACAAGATTTTCGAGACCATTTTCAAGGGATTCCCACCAGACGCGCGCACAAGAGATATTACCATTGGATACCCGTCAAAAATGAAGTTGGAAATGTATTTTAATGGGCGGTTTCTAATAAAAGGTAAGCGACATTGTCATGAATGCTAATACCCTAGAAAACGTTTGAGTTCGTATGATACCACAGAAGGTATTCATGCTCATTTAAATAAAGGGTCCATCCATTGTCATTTAAATTGAAATAATATCGAGATTTGAAAGATTTAGACTATTTTAATTTATTTTAATGTTACTATTTACTAATAATTTAGATTCATTCCAAAAACGACTATCAATTCGAGAAACGCAAATTGTTTATTTAAATTTTTAATCAAATTAACAGGTCAATTGAATTTCAATCCAATATATTCTGAATGAGCTTCTTTATTTGTCTCATCAATCAAGCTGCTTTGAGCCTTCGCCGTCTTTTTCTCTCGGCTTTGCTGAAACGGGGCTTATTATGTTGCGGTTTTTGTATTAGCTCTGTATTATTGGATGGGTTTGTTTGACTGGAGCTTAGTATAAGCCAGACGAGATTTGTCTCGACGCTTGTCGTCGTACTTGAATGGTCCCCGATCTCGTTTCTGATTGTTTCCTTTAATTTTAATTGTTTTCTTTTCTTTTTAACTTCTCTATTTCGGCTATCATCTCAGGTTGTTACGATTTGAGCTATTCGTTATGTTGTACGAGTCTCTTGGGTTGTTCTGGCCTCGTCCACGTTCCTGTGACATTGACTCTGCTCGCTGGCTTTGCTCCAAAGCCTTATCTTGGTAGTAAGCCACATCTTGTCGAAACTTCTCAACATCCAGAGTTTTAGCTTGATTTTGTTGAACTAAAATATTTTTGTATGATTTTAAATCAAATTGATAATCGATTTGGGAATGTTATGATAATGAATTTTATGAAACCTACTCCAAGTAAATGTATACATTTTTATGAAAAAATAATTGATTGTATAGTGATGAGATGATTAACTTTGATTTTCGCCAATCTTAGTGGGTGCTTGTTTATTTTATTAGTTTTTGAATATATCAGTCTAATAACATATGTAAAAGGCTCTCATAATGTCATTCTAATCAAAACTTTCATCAAAAATATGAAATTTGTTACCCTTCCCCTTCAAAAGCCCAGATTTCATGTTTTAAATTTTATTGATTTAAACAAGAAATTCCGTTCTGTTTTTAGAACCGAATTTCACAATTCCGCATACAAACTCATGGCGAGGTAGTTAATTTATTTATTTCTCATAATTTTATTGATTTTATTTAGAATTGGTGTTTTCAAAAATTCTCCCAAAATTGGATCTAATTTCTCTGGATTTTACCATCCTATCGTCTGTAAGTCGCAACCCTTTTGGATTCTATTTAAATAAAAATCATAATCAAAGCTCTTATTAATTTTTTTACTTATTTGTTATTAAAGATATAACTTAAATAACTTAAATTTACAGAAATTATTTGTAGTCGTATTTCTCATATCTTTCCCCATTTTGTAGCAATTAAAAAAAAATCGTTTAGTTAACACAATTTTTATTTAATGCATTTATTTTCAATTAAATTTTCTTCCGATAGTGAATTTTTGAGAGATCACTTTCTGGCTTTTCAGTGTTCTTTTTCATCGGATGTCGGGTTTATAAAATAATAAGAAAATCATTAATTATTTCAAAATAATAAAAACAATACTCATAATGACCGTAATTACAAAGATAACCATGATAATAATGAGTGAAATTATAAAATTATTATTATTGGTAGGGTTAATAATATAACCAAGTTAGAATTCCTACATAAAAAGATTTAAACTAAATTCATAAATGAAATCGTAAAATTAATCGAAATTCAATTTTTATTTTCTCTATGTGGTTGGAAAATTTCAATTAGAGTCGACATTTCAATACCATTTTACCATAAACTTTCCGCAATCATTCCTCCTGATGTTCGTAATAGTTAATAATGATCATCGTAAACCTGACCCAGCGTCTAAAGCAGTGGTGAGCAACATTTTTAACTCACGGGCCAATTTAAATTTTAAAATTTTGTGGCGGGCCGCACTCCTTAATAATTTACAAAGCTTTATATATACCAATAAACATTATAATATAAAAATACAAAAAAAATGCTTGGCGGGCCACAAAAAAAATTTTCGCTGGCTGCGGGTTGCTCATCCCTGGTCTAAAGAATCTTTTAAATAAATCTGTAAAAATTAAAATAATAGTGACATTTTTTTTCTTATTTTATTTAAGCATTTTCAGGTTGTAATAAATAATACCTGATTACTTGTACGGTTATTAATTTATTGATAACAGTTTGACAATACATTGATTTCGATGTTTGACTTTTCTTTCTTGGCATACATCTTGAAACAATAAATTTTCTTTTTCTCTTTATTACTCATCACTACTTTCTGCACTATTATTATTCATGCTTTCTGATGATGTTCTTCGCTCTTCTTTCTTTTCTAGATCATGTGTTTTTTTACTTTTGACTAGTATTCAGATCTTTCTCGTGATCAGTCACTCTCCACTGAGGTTCTGGCGTTGAGATTCTTGTGATAGAGATCTGACCCGGCGAACTACCATTCACTACGGCGCCTCTCTTCCTAAGTACTAGCTCGGAATTATTTTGGTGAAATTCATTTTGTTCCTTTATATGCATATTTTTATTATATTCAATCATGGTAAAATTAATGATAATAATTAATAATAATAAAAATAGTAAATGCAATAGTAAAATATTATCAATAATGATTAATTTGAATCTCGTATCACCTTGACTTTGCTGATCAATGAGATGATAGAGAGTTAGTCATGAGGCATCTCGCATAGGTCAAGTATCATGGAAGTAAAGCTTCCTTGGGACTTGGTCGATGCGAGGAAACTATTCTGGCTTGTATTTCGTTAAAACATTTCACTTTTATGCGATATCCTATATAAGAAATCGTCCTAAAAAATTTCATAAAAGATTCATAAATAAATATTCATTATCGGATAAATTAGACGTACATAATATAGTTTTTAACCTCCTAAACTTTAGAATAACAATGAGAAAAAGGTGATAAAATTAAAATATCACTAAATATATATAAAAAAATCAAAATCCGTCCTTATTGTTAATAATAGCTTAGCAATCACGAACAATTTTTTTCAAAAAAATGCATTAAATTCTATCGATCTGGCATCGACTTATATAAGGGGGTTTTACACCCATATTTTTTGATGCGATAAAACAAAACCCCTACACGTTTTTACAATATTTCATCACTTTTCTCCTGGTTAACAGATTTCCATGATTATTTTTTATTAAAGTTTCTAATTTCATTCTAAGCTTAATGATCAGTTATTTTCGAAAATATAAGCGTTTTTAATGAATTTGGCGCTAATTTGATAAAATTGGATGATTTTGTTAGTTTTTATTACTTTTTAATTCTTGGTATATTTTAAAAATGAAAAATTTGGCGATCATGTTAATAAAGTGAAAATATTTAAACAAATTAAATACGTGTTATCTTTAATAATGCATTTGTAATTTAAATTTAGTAAAATTAATTAAAAATTAAATGTTGCATGCAATAAAGTAATCTATTAATTTATTAAAGATCTGATGAATTCTTAATAGTTATTTTATTAATATTTGGTTAAGATAAGTTTCCTTGTGGGAAATTATTAAGTTAATTAGAAACTTTTTCGTGATCATATATGAATCATTATATCGGATGAGTGTTTTTTTAAAATGAATACTATTTAGATAGATATTTTCAAAGCCAGTTCTAATAAATAATAAGGTACATGTTTTGAATTCGAGCATTATTTAGAAAATAATACCATTGACTGTAAAGTTTCCATATTAATACCGAAAATGTGATTGTGATAAATTTTTGCATTTTTATTTTATTTTCATTGTTGTGAAAATTTAAAAAATTAAATTATTAGTATTGTTGGGGTTGTCGGTGAATTCGAACAGGAATTATTGTCAATCTCACTCCAAGCGTGCTTTTAAACAACAGTAACGAACTCCAAACGATATAAACTTTATTGATTAACACACTTTATCTCCACTTTAAAATGACATAAAGAATTATCTATCAATCACAATTTGGTGCTTATTACGACCCTTCGGGAAGAATAACACTTTTCGGATCAATTGGATTTCACAATCACTTGACTACTGCGGTGGGTTTCTGAGATCGGTAACTCTGATTTAGTTGCTTTGCTTTGCTTTGACCTTGCTTAATTTCTATTTCAAAGTTCTCTTTAATTTCTTTTTTGTCTTTCTTTGTCTTTTGCAATTTTGTCTTATTTTTTTTTGTGTTTTGTTTTCAACTGTGCTTCCTTTTTATACTCCATCATCCAATAATACTTACTGATGTCAAATAGAAATTTCTGATATCTTTAAACGCTAATTCCTTTTGGGCCTCCATAATCAATGACAGCTGTCCAGATAAATCATTTTTATAGGTGTCCTTTCCCGGATTCCCAAACAACATTTCTTCTCTTATCTTGAAAGAGCTTTCGAAATAACGTGCAAATTTTCCTTTTGTTTTTGTTTTCCTAAATTTGCACTTGTTAATTATAAATGACCTTCTTTTATTTAATTGTCTGTTTTTATTGATTTTCTCTTATTCCCTTCTCGTTATTCGACATTTCTTTTTCATTCCCTTTTTATTAAGCTCCAGAACCACATCTTAATCACTTATCCTTGTTTCCCCCAATTATTTTACATGTTTATTAATTATTTTACTCTATTATTTAGGTATCCTCAACAGTATTAATAGCATTAATTTTTGCAAACTTTGTATAATAAAATGATGTTTTTAAGTGAGATTTGTAGCTCAGTGGACTTATATCTTGTTACCAATTCGTTGAGTTGGAGATTCAAATTCAGTGATTTATTTTTCATAAAATATTGAATTTTTTTAAAATTGGTGTTCAAATCCCATTGCTAGTGACTTCTTTTCATAAAATCACTAAATGTAAAAAAAATGATAATTTGTATGACAGTTGTAGCTCAGTGGCTCTCCTTATGCAAAGAGTGGGGGGTTTAAATCCCACTACGAGTGATTTATTTTCTAATGTTATTGATTTTTTAATAGAATATGAATTAGTATATTTTATTTGCAATTTATTGTTGGGATAGCATGAAATTTATCAATGGAACTGAAACTCGATCCAACTCTACGTGTTCAAAAATCAAAATAATCAAAATCGAATCGCAACAAAATCTTTATTTTCTATTTCACAAATCTGATTTTTCAAGAACACCAAATGAGAATCACCTAAAAAAGTCAAAACAAAAAATATTCAATCTATCTCTTTTTTACACGACTCATCGTCTATTTCCTTTCTGAGCTCTACTTAATTTTGCTTTTTATAAATTTACTCCGATAAACTGTTGATTTCCTTTTATTTCCAAAGCTTTTATAGAAATTTCTCGCCCACTAAACAAAACATTTCTGAGTCGGGTGGCAATTTATTGCCAATTAACTTAACTCCTGGCAACCTATTATCCTGACATTCCGCTGAGCAAAATTTGAGAAATGGGTCTACCTGAAAATAATTTATTTAACTAGTTAATTTGTTTTTGGGTTCCTGGCCCTTCAAGAAACCTCTGATTAATTTAATATTATTTTATTCGTCTTTTAAATCAAATTTGCTACAAGTTACCACTTTTTCCACCAGAAAAATATCAAGTTTTACTTAACTTTAATTGTACTTTTATAATTTCGAAATATTTTTTTTTATTTTATTTAAATTTTATTTTTATTTAAAATTTTATTGAAATTGGTCAAGTATTTCTTGAGAAATTTAAGTTTTTACATATAATCTTTTTGTAATTTTAAGACTCAAATCCCATTATGCGTGACTTATGTGTCAATGTACTAAAATAATTTGTAACCAACCTATTGATTGATAATGGAGGGTCCATTTTTACATTTTCTTCCTATAGATAGTTCTCCAGATCTTTGGTGTCGTCCAACCATGCTTTTCACCGTTTTTCGTTTCATGAACAGAACTTAATTCATAAAAATCAATCTATCTTTCATAATTTCAATAACTCTTATTTTATCGACATTTGATTAAATATGATAATTTTTAATATGATAATATTCTGTAATAAATTTTATAAAAATAAATAAATATAAAAGATAAACTAACATATTTTGAATGTCTTCTTTGTATGCAATAGTTGATGCCCTTGAAACATTCGTAAAAATCCATTAATTTCTTTTAGAAAATATAAAAATGGGAGCAATTTAACGTCTAATTTATTAGTATTTTTAACATGGAAATTTTTTGAACCAAGATTGTGTACAGGTATTTTTTATTCTCTCATGGAATTGTTCTATCCTTTTATAGCAGGGGTCTCCAAACTTTTCATTCCAAGATCCGGATTAACTATCAAACTGCAGTTCAGGTGCAGAATATATACTCACAGTCCAAATTAAAACGGATCAAAAGACGAATATTGTTTTAAATTATTTATTTAATATTATTTTCTTCAGCTATTATTTAAAAATACAATGACACACAACACATGAACACCTGTATTAATGCGAATGGTGAAATGGTTTCCTGGGTGTTAAACTTCTGCAGAAACTTCTGGAATTAGATTTGATGTCTCTAACATCAACAGTGACCTTAGACTATCATCGGACAAATTCTTTGTGAAATGGTTCTTCACTTATTTCATTCTTGAAAATGTTTGTTTACACAGGCATATTGTTGCAAAGATTGTAAGGTACCTTGATGCAAAAGTTTTGACATTAGAAAAGTCTTCCTTGGGAAGAAACTAGTAGAAGCCCACCAGTACCATTTTGAATTTGTCTTTAAGGAGGTCATTGCTTGCAGCTCAATGATTTGCAGCTGCAATTCGTTTGGACAACTGGTTGCATCTACTTAAAATGAGTCTAGAAACAGATTCACTTTTTTTCTTTGTTAATCCAAGTCGGAAAATCGTTCTTGAAACTGTATCTGGAGGTCTTTGATGATTTCACAATCAAATGATGTGGGTAACTCAGTTGTTATTTCAGTCATGAAGATTTTGCATGGCTGAACGTGCGTCAAATTGGTGGCTTGTGTTTTTTCCAAAAAAAAGACAAGTTTGGATCTGAATGCCTTTAAGTGGATGTACAGATCAGAAATTAGGTTTCTCTTTTCTTGAAATTTTAGGTTCAAAAAAGTTAAATTACTAGTGTTGGTCGTAGGGGAGTGTCGAGTATTAAACCTTTGAGTCGCCTTAATCCTAAGACGTCACTTTCTATCCCTAGGGGCAACTCCTCCTTACGCCACATAATTTTAGCTACTATTATGCACCCGTGATTGGGAATCACGTTGGAATTGTGCACAATAGCCGAATGCCATTCGAGCAGGTGAGCGGCATTGCTAACACTACTCCTCGAAGGACCTTCGTTTTTCTCCCGGATTCCAGCGGCCGATAGAAGGACTTACGCTATCGTTTTTAACTCTCTCCTCATCTTCGCAAATCGCACTTAACCCAGCGTGAGAAATCGTGAGAGGAAATCATCGCTCCGGCGTAGGCATACATCTATATAGCCCTTTACCTCCTATACTCCGAGTTCGGTTTAGAAGAAGAGAAAATTTTACTACATTATTATAACAAAGGAGTCGATTTAAAGCAAAAACCAAAGAAAATTTTAATGAAACTGCGTATCCATGAACAGCAGAAAATTTATCATCACTAATCAAACATGGAATAGTGTCAGTTCGCTTAGAGGGACATGAATGAGGCTGATTCGTCCCAGCTCAATCGTCCTCCGCATCGATGTCGGTTTGGAACCATCTCCTTTTGGGGGGCCTGTATGGCGGCGGGTCGCCTCGAGAGTCCTCATCTCTCCGGGAAGACGGGCCGGCAATCTCGCCTCGGGGGCCGACGTTAGGGACCTCCCCGGTGAGAATGGCAATTTCCTCGAGATCTAAATCGAGGTCACTCAAGACTCGGATTGGTGTAGATTGTTCATTCTCCTCCTCCACTAGGTTTATGTGGATAGAGGCCGTCGGGGAGGAGAATACGATCCGCGGAGCATAGCGTATCTCCGGATCGAACCCAGAGATGTCGAACTCTCGATAGGGGGGTGGCAAATCCTCTAATGGATTCCCCCTTTCTGTCGGTTGGGTGCCCCGTAGACGGGCCTCTTCCTGTCGACGACGATCTCTACGTCGTTTATTGCGATTCGGCCGGTGACGGGCCGTAGGGACGGATGGATTTTCCTGGTTTTCCGCAGCCCTGAGAGGTTGTAAGCAAACGAGATTTCCGTCCGGCGCGGAGACGGTTGTGATCGATTGGTGCTGGTCTTCAGTTGCCGGTAGGTGGTGAGCTGGAACAACGTCGAGTTGTTCCGCCCGAATGTTGCCGGGAACTTGGATTCGGAGTTCCGCATCCGAATATGCCCTGTGCAGTGCCACGGATTGCTCCCTGATCAGAAGACGCTGGGCGCGCGACTCGATGATTAGTTCGTCGCGCGCTTGCGTTATGCGAATGATTTTTTGTCGGAGCCCCCGGACGACTTCCGGTGGAGCCCAGGTTCCCTTGATTCTGTCGTGTTTCGCCTGAAGATCCCGGTGTTGGATCTTGAGGTCTTCGTATTTGTGGCGGAGGGCCACGATTGATGGAGGCAGACGAGGGATTCTTGTCGAAGAGATTGATGGCTCATTTTCTGACATGCTGTTGCAATAAAAATTTGGTTCAAAGTGGGGTAGATAATACAGAAGGAAATACAAAAAAAACTGGTAGCAGAAGATGTAAACGAGGCTGGCGAACTGGAGTATCGGTGGCAATCGGGACCTTCAGTCCCTTTCCCTTGGATATCAAAAACAACAAAACGAAACCCGGTACGGTTAGGGATCTGCCCTGAATAAGTGAATTTTAAACGTTGGGGTCGTCGTAAGTAGTCTCCTTAATGGAAATGGGCCTGTTGGGTGGCTGCAGG
Source organism: Schmidtea mediterranea (assembly GCA_022537955.1). Classification (NCBI taxonomy): domain Eukaryota; kingdom Metazoa; phylum Platyhelminthes; order Tricladida; family Dugesiidae; genus Schmidtea; species Schmidtea mediterranea. The sequence goes on along the minus strand of CM039679.1, from coordinate 306,468,863 downwards.
TCATGTTCGTAAGCCTCGCGGGCTTCGACTTAAGGCGAGCAAGATTCACGTTTACGTTATGACCCTAGATAGTACGGTTTTCGATTTTAGTTAGTTAACATTTCTATTCCAATCGCGAACCTTTATGGTTTTATTAAGAGGCGAGCTGTGTTGGGTTTCCTAGTAAATTCATAAATGATTACAGGTTTGAACCATGGTAGATCGAATTGCGATTAACAGTATTATCATGATTATTTAGAGATAAAAATTTTCTATTCAGTATTTGGATTTGCGATAGGAAACGTTAATATTCAAATCAGACAATATTGAGCTCTGCGTTATAAACTTAAAAGTTTAGAACCGCTATTTTTTCGGGTTATGGTTCAAATATTATGGTACCATCGTGAGCATTAATAATTTTTAAATTTTTCAATAATTAATATTAAAGTTTATATTATCCAGAAATAAAATTGGGTTTTAGTAATAAATACTAACCTAAAATCTTTTCTTATGGGCGTCCTATTCTCGAGAAAAGGGTCTTAATTTTAGTTATACCCAAAACGTTGAAAAATTTGTTGACTTGATTTTATCGATCTATCTAATTTGCTTAAATCAGCCCACGATAGTGGTTACGGTCTATCTAGATTATGGAATTTTTAGTCAATCTGATTATCTATTCGAGATCTATCGATTTTGTTTCTAATTATCTGGTTCTGGAATTCGATTTATATGTTCCGTGGTTATTTGTCCCTATGGGTCGTGCATTTCGTAGGTCGTTCGCCTGATCACCTATCTCGGCATCCGATGGACATTTAATTGGAGTTACAAGAGTGGTTTTCTTTCTCTGGATGATTGTGGGTTCGTTATTTTCCGGAGCCTATTTTCAGGGAACAAATTAAGAGTGGACAACGGTGCTGCTCTCCTGTGAGGCACTTATTGGTAAGATAGATTTTCCAAACTATTTATTTATGATAAATTATCCTGTAACTCTCTATTCATTCATTATTTCCGATTAAATAACCCAATTCTGTCGCTTTCGATCTAACTCCTATCCGTGCTACCCAATTTGTCTTTATTTCTCTAGTCCGGAATGTTAAAAAATACTTCAGACCAAAGTATGATCTGTCCTAATTTCCCCTTAACTGAGATCTTTTCGCTCTTCCCATGATTTTAGACGACTCGTTCCGGCCACATTTTCAGCAGCCGCCCCGAGTATACAATGGCGCCCTGCGTAGCGGTCCCGTGCGTAAAGCCGGAACCGACTGCGAACTGCCAAGGGGTTCACGAGGCATGACCCACGAGCTCAACTAAGGGTTTTCACCCACTAGCCGGCACACGGTCGGTCCCATGAACCAAATCTATTTCGATACATAAATATAATATTTTAAAGGGTCCGAACATTATAAATAGAGTATATTTATGAAAAACGAAATGAAGCATTTACAGCGAAAATGTTATAATGATTATGAAATTTACAAACGCATCATATAACAAAAATTCCTTACTCTAAGTAATTCGAAGTTTTCAGGTTTCAAATTGAAACTTATCAGTAAAGCATAAGATTAAAATTAATGAAATTCATCACTGTATTTATAGTATTTTCGTGCATGTGTGCGACCAATGGGTGATTTTTCGCCATTTTTAGGGCTTTTTATTTATTTTAAAATATTTTTCTAATTTTTTTATATATTTTTCTTTATTTTTTGATTTAATAATTTTTCATTGTTAGATTTTATTTTTATTATTATTTTCTTACAATATTGTTTTTAAGCCCCAATATTTTGTTTTCTGGTCGCCTCTTCTGCCTGTGTTTTTTCTAAACCTTATTTTGCAAGGTTTTGGCAGTTTATTTTATTTCTTTATGTTTTCTTCTTTGCTTCTGTAGGCATTTTCGAATTTTTAATTAATTATTTGTTTTATTTAATTTTTGTTATGTTTTTATTTTGTTTTAATTATTATGTTATTTATTGATTTTTAATATCTTGGTGCGGTGCATGTTTATGTGCAGTGATTCCTTTCATCAATTCCGCTCTTTAACTTTAAATTTTATTTTTTTTTGTTTAAATGGTGGCTCTAAGCCCAACACTAGTTATATCTGCAGTAAAGGCAAATTTCCATACCCACATTTCATGAGACAGTAATAATTGAAGCTTGCCTTTATTTTCCAGGAAGTCACTTATTTTCTTTCTTAACTTAAATACTCTGCTCAGAACTAATTCACAACTTAGCCATCTTGCTGCTGTATAATATGGTAAATCTTGCAATTCTGTGTCTGTGTCTTTCAACAAGTCTCTAAACTGTCTATTGTTGAGCCCATGTGATGTTATTAAATTCACAATTTTTACCATAGGATTCAATACTCCTCCGATATCCATATATTTAGCACACAAAGCTTGCTAGTGGATAAAATAGTACAAGAACATCGTGTGTGAATTGTTTTTTTGATTACAAATTTGCTTCACCTGCCCAACCAACCCTCTTTTTATTATACTCGAGGAGAAAAGCAAGGAGAAAAAGGAAGTAGAGAATAAGGTTTCACAATGTAGTGATCGGTTGGAAAATATAACGTCCACGTATGCGGTGGCTAATTGGGTTAGGATATTGGTAAATTTCTATAATTTTTTCCGTAGATACAAAGCTATCCGCGGGTCAGATAAGAAGCCTCGCGGGTCGTAGTTTGGAGACTCCTGTTCTATAGTATAAGATCTTATCTAGCGTCCCGGTTCATATCTATTATCAATTTTGGCTATGACACACATACATTTATTATTAGTTAGCTTTTTAATTTATTATTTAAGGTGCATTATAATGTCTATTTAGGACCAATTTATTATCCATTGATGTATAATTTAAAATATATATAAAACTTAGTTTATATCGTAATATCGAAAAATAGTTTGAACATAGTTTCCTGAAAACTCTGAAACAATTAAAAATAATAAAAATGAAATTCTAAAATTAAAGTAATATTTTTTCTTAATGAATCAGAATAAAAGCCTTAAAAATAACTTGTTAAAAAATCTTAGTTAGCCATCTCAAAAATAGCTGAAATGCGCATTATTTGTGAAAATTAATTGATCTGTATTATAAAAGTTTCATCTGATTGAAATTTGGATTCTAGCAAAGAAATCGCTGACGTAAAATAAACTCTTGCTAAATTCGAACCGTAAAAGAGTAACTTTTTAAATTGACTTTCAAAGATCTCAAAACCTGTGAAGTATTTGTCAAGTATTATGTAAGTTTTTAAGGTGTTTGACATATTTTGTCTCTAATAATAAAGATATAATTTCTATCAGTTTATTATATTTATCTGGTTTTAATTATTCGAAGAACGTAGTATATTCCGTCACGGACAACAATAACGGTCCAACTGAACAGGCAACATGTTTAAAAAGTTCTATGATATTTAAAGTTTGGATTTTTATATTTAATCATCTTTAATAATTCAAAAAATTCAAATTTTTTAAATTTTCATTTATTCTACAAGTGACAAATCAAACTCACATTCTGAGAGCAATGTCTTTTGTTTAAACTGGACATTGGAACTTTAGGTATGTTGTCATTAGAAAGCAGTCTAATATAATCATTCGGTCTTCATGTTAAAATGATGCATTTTAGTAGAATAGTTTCAAGCATATTCAATTGTTGATGACATATTAAATTACAAATAAAACCATTTCGTTAACGAAACTATTCTACTAAACTATTTTAATTGTAATTAATGAATAGGTATAAATAGTTGTGAAGCAATGACGATGTTCATCTAAATTCATTAGTTGAACAATGTCAGAGCGTCAAGCCGTAATTAAAAATGCCGACATGACCGACGAAATGCAGGAGGCGGCGATAAACTACGCAACGCAGGCAATGGAAAAATTCAACATCGAAAAAGACATTGCTGCTTATATTAAAAAGGAATTTGACAAAAGCTTCAATCCAACTTGGCATTGCATCGTTGGAAGAAATTTTGGAAGGTAAATTTAATATAATATTTATTAACAATTTTCATGGTATTATTTACAGTTACGTAACTCATGAAACCAAACATTTTATCTATTTCTACTTGGGTCAAGTTGCAATTCTTCTATTCAAATCAGGATAAAAAAAATATTCCCAATTTTGTTTTTGTATTCGTGTTATAGAAATAATATTTCTGTTTCGTCTTTTTTGTATAAATTAGTCAAATCTTTCATTTTCACCATTAATACTTTTTCAATTTTTTTATCTTCATTTCTTATTATGCTATCAATTAATATTTTGTTTTGTTATTTAAATATAAAGCAAAATATTGATCTATAGTCTGAAAAAGATTGGAATTAAGGAAATTTTAATATAACTAAAGATTAGGAGATCTATATGATGCGTTTGTAGTTTTTTGGATCGTTTAATAAAGTTGAACATAGGAAATATATGCATTTATTAAGTTAGTATGGTTTGACATGAAATGGATATTTATAAAGATAGGATTACGTTGAAATAATGAATGAAACAATTTTAAACATTGAATTCTCAAATAATAAATCTGAAAATGGTCCCAAACGCCCATGCATCACATATGATACATTTGTAATGTAACAGTACAGGGATTGTTTCAATGTCAATGAATTGGTGAAGATTTTCCAAGTGGGCTGTCAACTTATTAAATATTTGTAACTTTTTGAATATTGTCCGAATATCTTTAATATTTTATATGAGAAATAATTCTCTTATTTTTCTACTTCATCTGTAAACCATTTTCTTAATACTTCCATTATTATATTTCAAAAAACATTTTTATCATTTGTGCCTAGGACTTTAATATTAATAAATATTTTTTCAAAGTTTATCGAACATAATTTCTAAAAAAATTCAGAAAAAAATATTAAAGTGTATTACATTCAAGAATTTATCAATTCTTCACGCTTTTCCCGATATATAATAGCTTGTCTTAATGACATATTGCGTTCAATTTCGTCTTCAATCCATATAGAAAGTCTTTTTACATTTACTCTATCGTATTATTTCTAAAACGGGTTATTGTAGTTATAGTTACTGATGAAACAATTTTTTCATTTTTTTAAAGAATTGTCCTTATTGTTGAAGTTGACAAGTTAAATGCAACACCAATTTGAGATTAACGTTCACCAGTATCTAATCTTTTAAGTACTTGCATTTTAGTTTCTAACGAAATGTTTTTTCTTGTCGCTTTATTTTCATGTTTTTTATTACTACCCAGTGCCGGCCCTTAGACTTTTTGCTGCTACAGGCAAGATTTTTTTTGGTTGCCCCTAACACTAGTAGAATTAAGTAAAATAACAAAAAACATAAATTTGCTAATTATTCATTTGTAAATATAGTACACACTATAAAGAATTTATTATCACCGCTGGCCATTCAGCTGAATACATATATAGGCCTATATAGCCATAGGCTATAGGTTGTCTAATCGTATCGGATACAAAAATTCTCGAATACGATTAAAAATTAGACTCTACCTCAGTCATAACGTATTGAAAATTTTATCTGTTCTTAGTTTAAAACAACACTCAAGCAGAAAATAATTAATTAAATCTAAAAACTTTACAGACCATTAAGGCTGATTTAAAAAACCATAAATTTTAATTAGAAAATCAAATCGTCTCTGTGTGCGGTACAAGTACAAAATCAATGTACATTTACATCTATGTGACCGGAACATTCATAAATACTACAGTTATCCAGTATAATTTATCAATTAGCTATATCGTACTGTGAGCGTTTAAGCAAATTCCTTTTTCCCGTCCACACCAAATAAGCGCGAACAAGCCTCCTCTAGCCCTCTTTGATGTTCCGAGAATATTCTTTTTATTATTTTTTCACAATATATTTTTTTTAAAATTCGAATATTGTTTTACAATTTTTACATGCAAGTATTAAAATTACGAGGGACGCCTTCAGCCGCCCTCATAAAACGGCAGCTACAGGCGGCCGCCTGCTCTGCCTGTACATAAGGCTGGCCCTGTTATTACCCATAATAAAAACTAAAAATTATAATATTTACCACTATATCAATCATTATATTAAACAAATTGCATTACAAATTAAGCTACAATCATCATATTATTTACAATAACGGCAACAAATGTTTGAAACATTAAAAATACGTTTGTGTAACACCGCAAGGAAGAAGCAATCCAAATAAATTACTTTGGATTTTAGGGAAGCCCAACACTGAGTGCAATTTTCGGGAAGTCTAACTGTTTCAATAAAACCTGGGTCTTACTGTATATTGTTGGGTTAAAATATACAACTGCTCGGTAGGAATTGGTTGTCTGACTCCTCCTGCTCTTTAAACCCGAATGAAGTAACTCAACACAGAAAATAATTTTTATTGATACGTAACTTTCACAACAGTTTAGAATTCCATCTTAAATTTTAAGACAGGAAAGCCAATGAGAAACCACCTCCAAATCAACTATACATTATAGAAGCTCTTAAATATTCTTGAATAAAATCTACTTCATTTTTACTGTTATATTTCTTTTCTATTTTTCCCCCAAAAAATGAATTGAATTTGGGGATAATTAGTTCCCCTCATAATTAAATTCGTTTTCGGAGAATTTTGTTTTAGTCATTTTAATTGATTATATTGTATTAATTTTCTTAATAAATTTTTCTAAGGGTACATATTAATTTTATATTTTCGTGATCGTCTTATTACTGACCTCGGCACATGCCAATTTCCCTGGGAAAATATTGATTTTAAGATTTTTAGTTGTTTTATTTTCCAATTTTGCCTAAATATTATATTTTTTTGTAAAATTGTGCAACCCCAACAATATCAATAATAATGTAATAAATAATTAAGTAATTAATAAAAATTAAATTCATTAAGTAATTAATTAATTAAAGTAAAATAATTAAAAATTAATAATTAAGATTTATAAAAATAAAATAAATTTTAATTAAAATAAATAATAGTAATTACACACTATTTAAAATCTCTTCATTTAGTCATCTACATTAAAAGTAAAACATTTATTATTTATTGATATTTAGTAAGTAGTAAGATGGAATCAAAAAATAGCCTATATTTTCTTAACAATATAATATACATCCAAATTGTGTCACGTTAATTACAGTAGAACCTCGTTATAACGGACCCCGTTATAACGGACAAAAAAAATCGCAGAAATATATTAATTAAAATTTTCTTATTTTGACTTAATCTCTTAACAAATCCGTTCAATGCATTACAAATGATATTTATTTCTATCAATTAAACAATATTGATTGTATTTTTAAGTTGTATTTTTAAGATTGTATTTTTAGCCTTCATATAAAATAGTGGCCTGTTTTAAGAATAAGAAATAAAACCCTATTTTTTTACATTAGATTATTTTATACATTGCGGTATATTTTTTTTAGTGCAATTAAAAAATCTTTTATTTCTACTAATAGTTTGCTGTTCCTTAACCGTCAAAATGGATAAACGAAAAAGAACAATGCTCAGTATCAACCAAAAATTAGAAATAATTAACAAATTAGCATCAGGTGTTCCTGTTTCTCGCATATGTGAACAGTATGATATAAAGAAGCAAACTGTATCAGATATAAAGAAAATGCCGAGAGAATAAATAAATTTGCACTACTCTGTGATGTAGGAATATGAACAATGAACGTAAAAAATGAGATTTGCAAAAAATGCATTGCTCGAAGAGGCGTTAATGAAGTGGTACATTCAACAACGCTCCTGTGGAATTCCAGTAAGAGCTCTTGAGCTAAAAACTGCAGTAATCAAGTTAGTAAAGTATATGAATATAAATATTAAAGCAAGTGATGGATGGTTGTGGCGCTTCCGAAAAAGACACGGAATATCAAACAAACGGATTTATGGCGATGCAATGAGTTGTGCAGTGGAAGAAATTGAACCATTCAGACAAATGTTTAAAGATTTTATGACTGCTAAAAACTTCTCAAAGTTTCAGATTTATAATGCTGATGAGACTGGTCTACTCTGGCGCACTTTCCTGAGAATACTCAAGCTTATAATTTCGATAAAAATACACCAGGAAGAAAAAGTTGTAAGGATAGAATTTCAGCGTTGCTTTGTGCAAACGCAGATGGCAGCCATAGATTAACCCCTGTGATTGTTGGCAAATCTTGCAAACCTCGGGTTTTAAAAGATGTTATGCATTATTTGCCGGTAGTATATTACAATTCTAAAAAAGCATGGTTTACTTCAGAAATTTTCAAAAATTGGTTTTTTAATCATTTTGTTCCAGATGTTATAAAATTTCAACATGAAAAGCTTGGAATTCTTCCTGCAGAAGCTACTGGTATTTTGTTGTTAGATAATTGTCCTGCGCATCCGTCAGAAAGTATCTTAAGGACACCAGATGGCAAATTTACTTGCATGTTCTTGCCAAAAAATACAACAGCTCTCATTCAACCAATGGATCAAGGAATTATATTAGCAACAAAACGAATCTATCGCAAGAAGTTTTTAGATGAAGTGATGGTTATGTGCTTGAATCAAAAAGAGGAAGAAGATACAAGAGGTCAACGCACAGTACAAAATTTGAAAAATTACAATATTAAATCTGCAATTTTTAATTTTGCCAGTGCGTGGAAAGAAGTGAAAGAGCTGACACTAACAAACGGTTGGAAAAATCTTTTTAATGGAATTGATGAAGATATTGATATTGTTCTTGATGGTATTGAAGTTCGTGACTTTTATGATGTGATCCAAAATAACGGGGAAACTAAAGTAGCAGAGGATGATGTTTACGAATGGTTGGAAATAGACGAAGATGATCCTGGCTATAATATTATGACTGAGGGTGAAATAGCAGATCTGCTTATAAATGAGCAAAACAGCGAAAAAAGTGAATGAACAACTGAAGAAAACACACCTCGAAGGGTAAAAATATCAACAATCGCTTCTCACCTTGCCAATCTGATCGCGTTTATTGACACTTCGCCGGACAGTGATTTCCAACAATATTCTATGCACTTTCGCCTTTTTCGCGAGTTAATTATCAAGAAACAACGAGCGCTATTAAAACAGACAACCCTCGATTAGATAGTGAAAAAACGAACTTCCAAGATGAAAAATGGGATACTAATTAAACAACTTTAAGTTAATTTTTTTATCTTGTAAAAAACTTTTATATGCGCATTTTAAATGCATAAGTATCAATTGTGACATTGTTTTTAACCCAGAGTCTTTTTAATAAGATTTATGGAGTCGATACGAAAATTTACTTATAACGGACTTTCGGTTATAACGGACTTTCGGTTATAACGGACAACCCCTTCCCCGATATAGTCCGTTATAACGAGGTTCTACTGTATTATATATTTGTTAATAAATTACTTTAATTAATTAACATTATATTTATGACTTAAATTTTATATATAATAATTAAATTTAAACCTGAATATCTTTATTTCATTTATTTTGGTTAATTGTACATTTTATTTGGTGTGTAATTGTAGAAATTTTTAATAAAGCATATATTTAATACAGCAGGCGCTGAAAAGTATGCAAATTTTATTCTAGTTTAATCACTGATAAATAAATCTATTACGTAACCACATAACTTGATTTGTTTCCAATGAGTAATACAAGCCGAATCTAAATTTTATAAATAATAAATTTATTATTTAGCATTTAATTAAAACAAAAATTCCAGATCCGCACACATTTCTGCTTAACTGATCTAAAAAATAGAAAAATATTTTAATTTTAAATATTAGGAAATAATTAAGAATCATTCAATAATTTTAATGTACTTATTTTCTATGGGTTAGATTTATAGATTGAACGGACATTTTAAAAATATACATTTTAATATATATTTTTTAATATTTATCTACATTTTAAATGTTTAAGATCTTTTCAGAACCAAATTGGAGTAGGTCTGTGATTTTCTTATTAAAAAGTCATAAATTTTATTTAAAAAGCAATATATTCCATTTAAAGTATTTATGTTCTTAACATTTTTATGCAAAAAACTTTTTTTCACAATGATATTAAACTTTTTAATTTAATTAAAAATCAATAAATTTTCATTTGGGAATGCAGATCGGTATAATGAAAAGTTTTCAAATATAAAATATTTCTGATTTTTAGCATTATTGTTATGCATTAACTCAGTCTTTCTCAAAGTGGGAGATAACGCCCCTTTGTGGGAGTCATGAGACCTAGAGGGGGCGTTAGAGGCCCCAGAAAAAATGGGGGTGTTGACGTGGGTTAAGAGGGCGATGGTAGATTTGTAATTTCATTTACTTTATATTTTAAATTTCACTAAAATTAAAACCTACCCACAACACAATAACGAATAATTAGTTTATATTTCTACCCTGTATGATGGTATAAAAACTTAAAATACTTAACATATATTTCGTAGGATAGCCCGCACGCCGTACGCTGTCAAGTTGTAACAAGTTTCTGTTAAATAACGCAATTGGAACAATTCGGTAGCAATTGTTCTGTACCATTAAAATTTATTTACATGTAATACATTTTCTATATTATACAATTAAATAATCTTTAGGGGGCGCTGGAAAATCAAAGTGTGTCTTAAGGGGGCGATGGTTAAAAAAAAGCTTGAGAAACACTGCATTAACTGATGCCTTCTCCACCTTGAGCTTGTTCTTAATATTACTCTTCTATGAGAAAAGACGCATAATCCTGGAGTTTTATTTTCAATTTCTAAATTGAGAATTTAATAATTTAGAGATCAGCAATACATAATTGCGCTCCCGTTCTTCTAGGGTCAAAAATAACCAAATTAATTATTTTAGTATTTAAAATTAATGGAACGTGAAATATTTACATATATATTTACAAACTATATTAAAAATCCTAACTATTTTTCAAGATGAGTTTATAATGAATTTCTGTAGTAAGTGCCTTTAAATTAACAAACTAATACTCAATAATATTGAAACTTTATTGAAAAATACAAGGTAACCACTCTTGACAGATTTCAGGTAATTACTTTCTACAGTTAATTACTCTAAAACATTAATAAGTTTCCTATGAAAAACTGTCATTCAGTTTTGAATTTTACTGTAGATAATATTTTATACTTTCGTCCTTTAATGAAGAAATTTACATTGTAATTTCTTCGATAAAACTGACCAGTGTAAATAAATTAGTAAAACATATTGTAAGTTTTTCATTGAGTCTGACTTCTTTCTTTATTGTTCGGGTTTCCGCAAGTTATCATCATATATTCAGCATTTGGAACAAATAATAATATTTAGTTCCCAGTTTATAATCAAATTTATTGTAAAATTCTAATTAGTAGCGACGTAATCGAAAACGACTAAAACTAAGCTTTATTCAGAAGAAACAAATAGAGAACATAAGTTCTGCTTCTAATGAGGTTAGTAGATATTGTGAAATATTATGAGAGTTCAGATTACTCTTATTGAAACAGCAAATCATTCTTACGGTTTTCAATTCAACATAATAGCGAATTTAGGAATAAATTTGAAGAAGGTTTTTTTGAAGAAAACTTACATGTACTTATTATTTAGTTAATAATAACACTACGAGAACCTTATTTAAATCAGTTAACATTTAACATTACAATTAAAGAATTTCACGAAGTTCAATAGTTAGAAAAACTATGCTATAAATTAATTTAAATCACTTGGTATATTAAGATTAGATATATACAAAGGGACAATTAATAAGACATTAAATCGCAATATGGAATTATTAAAATGCTTTTAATAGTAAGAGGTTTTTTATAAATACTTCTAATGAAAATTAATTTAAAGATAAATTTTATTAATTTATAATGATTTTTTTACATGAATTGAAAAATTATGGATTTTTATATAAAAACAAAATAAAACAATTATTTATTTAAATATAAGATATCTAGAATTCACCTAAAATTTCTTTTATTAAACATTTAGTGAATAATATTTTCATATGGTTTTATTAATTTATTAACTTTCCATAATTGGGACTCTTGAGCTCTCCATAAACTTCTTGACGGATAGCAGCATGTCGAATATTGAATGATATTGAAGAGAGGGGTCTTTTATTCTTATCCTATTTTTAATTCTGCCAAAATCACATTCAACAACTTCAATTATTCATTTTTTATCGACACTAGATATTCTGAAATAATCTATAAGTTAACTAAATTTGAAAGGGCAAACTTTTATATTTCAATGGTTATATATTTTCAATGTTATGGAAAGCATCACAAATAGCTTGAAAAATTTCATTTAATGTCTAATTATTATTAACTATTGAAATTTTGTGAAATTATTTTTTCTTCTCACGTGAAATTTTTCTATCCTCCTACAATATTAGGTCCTATCTAATTTAATTTTTGGCTATGACACACATTTATTATGTTAGCTTTTTGATTTATTATGTAAGGTGTAATATAATGTCTATTTATGTCCTATTTAATTCAACAAATACTTGCAATGTTAACGGCAGTTATCACGCATTCTACATGTTATGTGACATTACATTAACTATATCAACGATTTCAATGAGCTTTTTTTATTTCCCTGCAGCTTATGCAATGAATGTTACTTTCTAGTCAATCAGTTTTATCTGCAATCAGCCATGATGGTTGTTAACGGAATTTTTCTAGTGTTAACCTCATCAAAAAAAGCAAACAAAAATCTAAACATTGTCATAAAACCTTAATTTTAGCCCTTAATAATTGTAATTTTGAGAAGCTTGTAGCACTAAGAACTCTTGAACATTAGCTTACTTTTTGAAGCCTTGCTGCACGAAATCATTAATTTTGCTAAAAATGTATAAGAAAGCAAATATTTTCTTGGAATTTTTAAACATTTTGATATATAATTACATGTTTTATGTTAACTTTACAGTAAATATAAACAAATTGTGCAATAAAATTTTGTGTTTGCATTTTTTTACATTTTTTATTAAATGTGAAGTTTGATCTCATTTCAAAATAAATAAATAATTAAATTTGAAAGAGTCTGATAAATATATTAAATTAATTTTAATGTCTATGCTCTCCAGTAAAATATAAATATACAGAAAATTCATTGTACCGTTTTAAATTTAAATTATAAATTTCTAGCCTCAATTAGATTAGTTATTGCATAATTGTTAATGTAAAATATTCATTTTTAATTTACTTTCTATTTATTATAATTCATCTCCAACTTTGTTTAAACTAATCAGTTTAATTTCCTTGTGTATTTTCGCTTTCTGTTAGTTATTAAATATTTAAGGTAAATATTTAATTGTTGTCCTTATTACATAAATTGTAATTTTAAAATTATTTCAATAATTTAGATGGCTGATATAACTTTACCGAAGGAAATAAAAATACTTGAAACTCCTGAGGATATTCAAGAAAGACGTGAGCAAGTATTAAATCGTTATTCGGCTTTCAAAGAAGCTACTGAGGAGAGACGGAAAAAACTTGAAGATGCTAAAAAGTTTTCTCATTTTATTGAAATTTCAAATATAATTTTTATTTAGATATCAATACTTCAAGAGAGATGCTGATGAATTGGAAAGTTGGATATTGGAAAAAATTCAAACATATTCAGATGAGAATTTCAAAGATTTGACTAATTTGCAAAGCAAAAATCAGAAACATCAAGCTTTGGAGTTAGAAATAGCCGCTCAATCAGAGAATTTAAATGCCCTGGACAAAAATGGTTATGATATGATAGAAAATCATCATTATGCTTCTGAAATAATTCAAACCCGACTTGATCAACTGCATGCATTATGGGAAAAACTATTGAATATGTTTAAAGAGAAATCTAGACTTCTTAAATTAACTTTAGATTATGTTCAATTTTTGCGCCGAGTAGATGAAATATTGTTTTGGACTAAAGAAAAGGAAACTTTTGTTACTTCCGAAGAGTTTGGTCAAGATTTGGAACATGTTGAGGTATTGCAAAAGAAATTTAATGAATTTATGAAAGATTTGGAATATCAAGAAGAGAAAGCAGCTGAAATTTATTCGAAAGCTGATCATTTATTGCAAGAAGATTTTCCAGAACAAGAATCATTGATCAATAAGAAGAAGGATGTAGAAGATGCACTTGAAAGATTGAAAAATTTAGCGAAAAAACGACAGCAAAAATTATTTGAAGCTCATGAAATTCAGAAATTCTTTCGAGACACTGATAAAACCATTTCATGGGTTAATGAAAAATCTATTCCTTTGACAAGTGAAGATTTTGGACGTGATTTGGCTTCAGTCCAGGCTCTTAAGCGAAAACATGAAGCTCTTGATAGAGATTTAATTGCTTTGGAAGAAAAAGTAAATCAATTAACAAAAGATGCTGATGAGTTATCTAACAAACATCCTGATTCAAAAGATACAATTCAGGACAAAAAAGAAGCATTGTTGTCAGCGTGGAGTCATTTGAAAAAGAAATCTGTTGAAAGAAATGAACAATTAGATGTCTCATATTCATTGCATAGATTCTTATCAGATTACAGAGATCTATTATCATGGTTAACAGACATGAAGGCAGTAATTGCTGCAGATGAATTAGCTAAAGATGTAGCAGGTGTGGAAGCGCTAATGGAAAGACACAATGAACATAAAAGTGAAATTGATTCTCGAGATGAAAGCTTTAAAAGTTGTAAAAATGAAGGAGAAGAACTTATAACCATGAATCATCCGCTAAGTGAAGACATAGTAAATAAACTTGAACGTTTAGATAAAGAAAGAGTTATTTTGATTCAACTGTGGAATGAACGACGTGTTCTTTATGAACAAAATATGGATCTTCAACTTTTCTACCGTGATACTGAACAAGCAGAAGCATGGATTGCAAAACAGGAAGCATTTCTTGAAAATAATGACGTTGGTGATTCGTTAGATTCTGTTGAAGCACTGATTAGAAAACATGAAGATTTTGAAAAATCATTAGCTGCACAAGAAGAAAAAACCCAAAGACTTGATAATATTGCTAATAGATTGGTTGAAAATGGTCACTATGCTGCTGCTGATGTTAATAAAAAACGGGATGATTTATTAATTAGAAAATCAAATTTAGAAGAAAAGGCTAAATTACGGAAAAGTAGTTTAGAAGACTCCCATAATTATCAGCTTTTTGATCGTGATGCCGATGAAATTAAAGCTTGGATTGTTGAAAAATTGAAAACTGCCTCTGATGAAAATTATAAAGAACCAACTAATCTTCAATCTAAAGTTCAAAAGCATCAAAATTTTTTGGCTGAAATCGCAGCAAATGAAAGCAGAATTGATGATGTTAAAAACAGAGGCCAAAATCTTTTAGATTCAAATCACAACAAGTCCGAAGACATTAAAGAAAGAATAGAGGAACTTGATAAATTGTGGAATGATTTAGTTTCTGCTTCAAAAGTTAAAGAGAAGAATCTTGGTCAAGCTAGTGGACAGCAACAATTTGTTAGGAATGTCGAAGACATGGAAATTTGGCTAGCTGAAGTAGAATCACAATTAGCATCAGATGATTGTGGTAAAGATCTCAACAGTGTTACAAACTTACAGAAAAAGCACAATTTATTGGAAGCGGATATATCTTCTCATCAAGATCGAATCGATTCATTCTTACAACAAGCTGATCAATTTGTCGATGAACAGCATTTTGATGCAGATGGAATTAAAAAGAAACAAAATGAAGTTTCTAATCGATATGTGAAATTACAAGAACCTCTCGATAAAAGGAAAATTAAGCTGAACGATGCCTATAAATTACATCAATTTTATCGGGATGCTGACGATGAAGAAGATTGGATTCATGAAAAAGAGCCTATTGCTGGATCAACAAATGTTGGACGAGATCTTATCGGAGTGCAAAATCTTATTAAAAAGCATCAAGCAATTCAAGCTGAAATTATTGGTCATGAACCCAGAATTTTAGAAGTGTGTAATGAAGGACAAAAAATGATCAATGCTGATCATTACGCTCACAGAGATATTGAAAAAAAAATTGATGACATGAAAAATATTTGGTCTGATCTCAAAAACAAAGCAGATAAAAGAAAACAATTATTGGATGACTCACTTGAAGCACAACAATATTTGGCTGATGCTAGTGAAGCTGAAAGTTGGATGAGAGAAAAAGAACCGCTTGTTGGAAGTACTGAATTTGGCAAAGATGAAGATTCAACTGAAGCTTTGTTGAAAAAACATGATGCTCTAATGGCAGACATCGAAGCATATAGGTCTACAATTGATTCTCTTAGAACACAGGCTGATGCATGTAAAATGCAAGAAGCTCCTGTCAGTGATAGTTACGGCAAAGAAACCGTTATGGCATTGTACGATTATCAAGAAAAAAATCCTCGGGAAGTTTCTATGAGAAAAGGTGACGTGCTAACACTTTTGAATAGCAACCATAAAGATTGGTGGAAAGTTGAAATAAATGATCGCCAGGGTCATGTTCCTGCAGCGTATGTGAAAAAAGTTGATGCCATGATGTCTGATATCGATCCAAATGCACCAGAACAAATTACTGTCGCATCTCAACAAAAGAATTTAGAAAATCAATACGAAAATCTTCTTAGTCTTGGTAGAGACAGAAGAGATCGATTAAAAGATTCAGTTCAAGCCTATCAATTAGTTAGAGAAGCTAACGATCTCCATCAATGGGTAGTTGAAAAAGAACTAGTGGCAGTTACTGAAGTAATTACTCCAGGTCATTTGGAAGCGGTTCAAAGTGAAAAGAAGAAAATTGATGAATTTGTCAATGAACAAAAAGAAAAAGAAGAAAAAATTAAAGAATTGAAAGATAAGGCGAATAAGTTAAAGCGAAGTGGTCAAACAGAAGCTGTAGAAAAAATAGAAGGAATAATTACTCAGTTGCAAAAGAAATATGAACAATTAGAAGAAGTTACTACAAGAAAAGTAAAAGATTTAGAGGATTGTTACGCTGTACAACGTTATCACAGAGAATGTGACGAGGCAAAGGAATGGATAGAAGAAAAAGACGCTAGACTGAATACAAGTGATGTAGGTAAAGATCTGACTTCTGTCCAAAGATTGTTTCGCAAACATGATGCTCTCGAAAGAGATTTGGTCGCATTGGGAGAACGAGTAAAATTGTTAGATTCTAAGGCAGCCGAACTGGTGCAAACTCATCCAAATGAAGCAGAAGGTATTGTTCAACACCAAGAAGAAATAAATGAAATGTGGAATAAGCTAACTACAAAGGCGGAAGATTACAAAATAAAATTGTTTAATTCAATTGATCTACAAAAGTTTTTGGCCGATTACAGGTATTACAATTTACCAATATAACTAATTTTATAAACAATTTAATCATTTAGAGATCTAATGTCCTGGATAAACACAATGAATGCGCTAGTATCCTCAGATGAATTGGCTAAAGACGTGACAGGAGCTGAAGCCCTTTTAGAACGTCATCGAGTAATTATTTATGAAATTTTATATGATATTTGCTTTTACAAGGATATATATATATATATTTTTTTTGGATGATGAAATCTTTTCATAAGTTACGTAATATAAAATTATACTTTTTATTTTGAAAATGATTTTACGACAATTATAATAACGGTAAATTAAGGATTTAGCTGTTGAAATCGCTAATCGCACTGGGGATTTTGGTATCGACCAAGAGCCTATTGGCGAGGTAGTAAAAAAGAATGGCATGCAATTTTTCAATATATTGTCTCTTTGTGTGAATGTATATTTATTTAGAATAAATATGAGTTGATTGATTATTCTGTAAAAAACGCATGTAGTCTCATTTTAAAATAGACAAATCACTAGATTCAAGAATTGTGGTATTTTAAGCAATTATTTATTTCTATTAGGAACACCATGCTGAAATTGATGCTCGATCGGGTACTTTCCAGAATTTTGAAGATTTCGGTAAAGAATTATTAAAAACTGGGCATTATGCTGAAAATGAAATTAAAGAGAAGTTACAGAGCATTGCTGATGCTAAAGAACAATTAAATGAGTATTGTTGTTGCTAATAATACTCGTTTTAATATAAATGTTTATAGAGAATGGCTTAATCGTAAAAAACAACTTGATCAATGTTTAGAATTGCAGCTATATTTGAGAGACTGTGAACAAGCAGAAGACTGGATGACTATTAGAGAATCATCTCTTTTGGGAGAAGATGTCGATGATAAGACAGTGGATTCTTTAATAAAGAAACACGAAGATTTTAACAGAGCAATAAATATGCAAGAAGACAAAATGCAGGCTTTGAAAGAATTTGCAGATCAATTAGTAGAACATGAGCATTATGATCAAGATGGCATCAAAGATAAATGTCAAGAAGTTCTTGCACGATGGGGAAGCCTTAAAGAGAATATGATTGCAAATCGAAGTCGATTAGGTGATGTTCAAACATTACAAGCATTTATCAGAGATGCAGATGAAATGGAAATATGGATTAATGAAAAACTACAAAATACACTCGATGAATCCTACAAAGATCCAACTACCAATATTCAAGCCAAACATCAGAAACATCAAGCTTTTGAAGCCGAACTAGCTGCAAATGCTGAGAGACTTCAGAGTATTTTGGGATCTGGTCAACGATTAAAGGAGAAAGGTATATTTTGTATATATTTACGATACTTATTTAAATGTTAATAAAAAATTTTGTGTGTAAATTTTATCGTGCTGGAATTTTTCACATGAGATAAAGTGAATTAGTTAGTTAGATTTGATATTTTATTATGTGAATGCATCAAATATCAAAATACCCGATGCTATTTTATTAATATAATTGTATTAATATATTTTAGGTCAATGTATGGGTCAGGAGAATGCAGTTGAAGAACGTGTTAATAAATTGGCTGACCAATGGGATTATTTGGTTAACAAATCTAAAGATAAATCTGAAAAACTACAAGAAGCCAATAGACAAGCAGTTTATAATGCAGGATTAAAAGATATTGAATTTTGGCTAGGCGAAGTTGAGCATTCATTATCTAGTCCTGATTATGGCAAAGACTCAGCATCAGTTGATAGTTTATTGTCGAAACATCAAGTATTAGGAACGGATATACATGCTCATGAAGATCGTATTAAAGATCTCAATGAAAGAGCCGATGAGTTTATCGAATCTGGTACTTGTGATTCTGACACAATAAGAGAACGAAAGAAAATGATTAATGAAAGATATGAAAAAGTTAAACAGCTTGCTGAAAATAGAGCAGTCACTTTAGGGAAAGCCAAGAAATTGCATGACTTTTATAGAACTATTGACGATGAAGAGGCCTGGATTAGAGAGAAAAAAATCCTTGTCAGTTCAGAAGATTACGGAAGAGATTTAATAGGTGTGAGAAATTTAAAAAAGAAACATCAAAGATTAGAAAATGAGATTCATGCACATGAACCAGTGATACAGAGTGTTGAAAAACAGGGCCATGAATTAATGAATGAATCACAATTAGCGAACCCTGATGAAATTAAAAGGAAGTTAGAACATTTAGAAACTGCATGGGTTGAGTTACAGCAGTTATCATCGATTCGTAAAACGAAATTAGAAGAATCTTCGGAATATCAAAAATTCTTGGATACTGTTGAAGAAGAGGAAGCCTGGATTTTGGAAAAACAGCATTTGTTAAGCAGTACAGATTACGGAGACACACTGGCTGCTGTTCAAGGATTATTAAAGAAACATGATGCTTTTGAAACTGACATGAAAGTAAATATATATATATATAAATATATATTAATTAGTGATTTTACTTAATTTTCTTTTGAGGTTCATGAAGACAAGTGTAATGATATTTGTAATGAAGGTCAAAAGCTTATTGATGATAATAATCACAATGCTAAAGCCATTGAACAACGGTGCGAAGGCCTCCGGGAGAAGTTAGATGTTCTTCGTAAAGCTGCATTGAGACGAAAACATTGCCTTGAAGATAATTCTGCTTTCCTTCAATTTATGTGGAAAACCGATGTGGTTGAGTCTTGGATTGCTGACAAAGAAACACAGGTTTTTTCCCCAGTCCATAACATTTCCTATTTATTTGCTATATTTAGGTTAAAAGCGATGATTACGGCAGAGATTTAAGCAGCGTTCAAACTTTGTTAACGAAACACGAGACTTTCGATACTGGATTGGAATCCTTTAGAATTGAAGGAATTGAAGTCATAACTAGTTTACATAATCAATTGATCGAGTCTAATCATGCTCAAAGTGATGCTATTAAACATAGATATCAAAATTTAATGGATCGATGGGATAAATTGCAAAGGGAATCTAAGAGACGCAAGGATCATTTATTGAAACTTCAAGAAAGATACAAAAAAGTCGAAGAGCTCTATCTTACATTCGCAAAGAAAGCTTCTGCTTTCAATTCATGGTTTGAAAATGCAGAGGAAGATTTGACTGATCCAGTTCGTTGTAATTCGTTAGAAGAAATTAAAGCGCTATGCGAAGCACATTCTCATTTTAAAAATTCGTTGAAAGCCGCTGAAGAGGATTTCATGTATTTAAGTCAATTAGATAAAGAAATTCAAAGCTATGGGGTAAATTAGTAGTTAGTTGGAATTGATTTGAATTGGAAATTTATATATTCAGGTTGGTGGAAATCCGTATACGTGGTTTACAATGGAGGCCTTGGAAGAAACCTGGAAAAATTTACAAAGAATAATTCAAGAACGTGATGCTGAATTGATTCGAGAGACTAAGCGACAAGAAGAAAATGACGTCCTTCGACAAGAATTTGCACACATGGCAGACAAATTCCATCAATGGCTTCAAGGTGTTAGATCTGCATTGATGGAAGGTATTGGAACTTTAGAGGAACAGTTGGAAGCAACTAAAGCTAAATCAAAAGAAGTGAAAGATCGTAAAATTGATTTGAAACAAATTGAAGAAAAAGGAGCAGTTCTTGAAGAAAGATTAATTCTTGACAATCGACACACGGAGCACAGTACTGTAAGTGTTATTAGCTTTATTTTTTGTTAAATTTATAATAAATTGCATTTGAAATATATTAGTTTCATCCGTTGAGGCTTTTTTTCATTGTCAATAAGAGTTTCACTCTCAATTAATCCTAAAACGCGAAGATTTGATCACTTTCCTATCAATTCAACAGCAAATCCACATATAATTTATAAAGACTGACGATTTTTAAATAAAGCAGCCATATTGTGCTCCAGGAGGAACTATAGGAAAAATTGGGAAAACGGACAGTAATAGAAACAATCAAGGGTAACAAATAAAATTTCAAATTAAAAAAATAAGCCTCATTAAAATTGTTTGAAAAATTTGTGCACTCTCAAAGTGAGTCTTGAAACTTATATAAACGGGTATCACAAAGACCAGACGAGACCAATTTAGGTTTGGTTAAACGTACTATCGAAACCCTCCAGTGTGGATTTATTTACCGCTGTCATAGTGTTAATATCTCTGAAAATGTATAACGTGCTATATCTGGCGATCCGTGATTTGGAGAACCCACACAGGAGGAATTAAACTATAATTGATTCAGAACTCTTCAGAGTGTGTAGCTCAGTCTATAAATGTGGTAACCATGTGCCCAACTGATTGCATAATGTAATGAATTTTCATTTGATATACTTTAAAAACAATAAAAGCTTTGAAAATCGTTTTCCTCATTTTCCAGATTTAATTATATTAAATACAACATTTTAGAATTATTTCTATTTAAATAAATTTTTTATTCACCTACCAAAATTAAAATATTGTAACAAGCTTTCATGTGTTAAATCGGAGTAGTGATATGTTTCTTATTCAGAGTGAATACACTGCGAATTTAGGCAATAGAATCTGTAGTTGTAAACAATTTTCAGGTGTAAGAGTTCCTTGCATCCTTTTTTGCCGGGGGCTACCAATGAAATGAATGCCAAATTAACCAAAACTATTTCACTATATGTGAATATAAAGATTGTTATAATACGAGAATAAACCCTCTTTCGTCAAAAAATTCGATTAGATCAGCAATAATGACACCTACCTACTGAAAGAAGATCAAAAGGAAGGCCTAGAACAAAGCGAATAAAAAATAAATTTGAAAAAATTTATCGATTAAATTTTATCAATTTGACATTGTTTTTTATTTATTAAATTATATGATACTTTGATAAAATGAACATTTGGTAAATAAAACTTTAAAAATTTTTATTTGAGTAGTTGTAGAAATGATTTTAAAATGGGTATTTAGTGAATATTCCCTTATGTTATATTCCAGTTATCTGCATAATTTTTGAACATTTATTGTTCTGACTGTAATTAACAGACGCTCTCTCATAATTTGTTAATAAAAACTTGAAAGTTTGAATAAATAAAATATCAAATATATGCGAATTTGTAATAAATAGTTTTACATATATAAAACATATTTAAAATGTCTTAATTTCCTTCGAAACCAATTATTAGTGATAATATGTTTTGGTTCACATATATTTCATCACATCGATAGTGTTAATATTTTTTAAACAAAATTTAGAATTAATGATAAAATTTTTGGTTGTATAGGTTGGACTTAGTCAGGCTTGGGATCAATTGGATCAGCTAGCTATGAGAATGCACCATAATCTAGAACAACAAATACAAGCTCGCAATGTCAGTGGTGTCAGTGAAGAGGCCCTCAGAGAATTTTCCATGATGTTTAAACATTTCGATAAAGACAAATCAGGAAGACTTGA
Organism: Schmidtea mediterranea; assembly: GCA_022537955.1. Taxonomy (NCBI): domain Eukaryota; kingdom Metazoa; phylum Platyhelminthes; order Tricladida; family Dugesiidae; genus Schmidtea; species Schmidtea mediterranea. The sequence continues at coordinate 306,446,280 of CM039679.1, read as the reverse complement.
TCATAGAGAGTTTAAGTCTTGTTTGAGAGCGCTTGGTATGGATTTAGCTTTTGTTGAAGAAGGTCAGGTGGACCCAGAGTTTGAAACCATTTTATCTGTTGTTGATCCTAATCGTGATGGATATGTAACTTTACAAGAGTTTATGGCTTTCATGATTAGTCGTGAAACTGAAAATGTACAATCTCGTCAAGAAGTTGAAGAAGCCTTTTGTGCTCTCACTAAAGAATCCAAGCCGTATATCACTAAACAAGAATTATATGCTGTAATTAGTTTTATTTTTATTTCATTTTTAATTAATTGTATTCAGAATCTTACTAAAGATCAAGCCGAATTTTGTCTACGTACTATGCCTCCTTACATTTCGGAATCTGGTCAGCCTATTCCGGATGCATATGACTATAGGGCCTTTACTGGACATTTATTTCAAAATTAGTTTCAATATAAACTTTGCTTAAATTTATTTGATTTTGGTCATTGTTTAGTTATTTAACTTTTTCGATTAAGTTATGAGCATTATCACTTTTTTTTCAAATCGTTTCGAGGTATATTAGGATTCTTATATTGTTGCTGGTGTTTCGTTTAATAATGTATTGAAAAATAAATGTTGCTTAGATTTATTTATATTTTATATAAATCAAGCTCAACTTTGTTTTGATGTATTTCGGTATTGGTTTGATAATGTGCCGTTTTCAATTGAATGAAATGAGACTAATTCAGAACTAGCGCATTGACCTTTCATTGTGAATGCTATTTGCATTGTCTAAGGTCAAGGCTGAATTTCAATTGTTTGATATTTGTGTGGGTAAATTTCAGATCAATATGCTGTTTTCAATATTAAGCTGTGAATTTTTATATATTATTATTATTATTATTATGCCAGTGACGTTAGAATTAACATTGTTTTCGTGTATTGAAGAATTGTGAAAATATTCAATGATGATGACAATTTATTATTTATTGGTCACGAGAAGAATAAATTTTGATTTAATTTCTAAGGTGCAAAGAATTTATTTATTTACAGGGGTAATTGTGTATGTAATTACACTTGAGATGTTAGAGCTGATGAATCTTCAGATTTATAAATCCATAAGGTTAACATCTAAATCCATCTAAAACAGGGGTGTGCAAACCTTTTTTGATAGCAGGCCAATTCAAGAAATCTATACGATTTTGCGGACCAGACACATTTAAAATTTAAATAATACAAAGGCATGATTTGGTATACTTATTATATTTTATAATATAAAATTCGAAAATTGAAAAATGTTTATGATTTTGGAAAATTTTAGTTTTCCAGAACTCATGGATATGAATGTTAATAATTTTTTTCGAATGCCTGACCGGCCGTACTTTGTCCATCTCTGATCTAGAACTTCCTAAATGTAATGCTATAAGTATTAATATATAGAACACTGATTTGAGTTGCTTGCAATATTTATTAAATACAAAATTATACTAACTCGATCTGCGATTCAACGCATTACTATTTTGCTATTCACTAAATTTATTATATTAACTTCTATTTCGGCATTGATAATTGAGGTTAAGCTTCCCTTTTATGGGTGTCCTATTTAAATTTTAACAGAGTCATGCTCACGATATCAACATGAGAGATATAATTTTCCTCTTTCGCTGGAAATAAATCGGAGTTTGTGGATGAGATGTCACTAGTCACTTGAGACCCCACATATTGATTGGTTGAAATAGTTGCAATTAGATTTACCTCTTTCAGTGTGACTTGAAGATTCGAATCTTCACATGATGTTCTTTAATTAATTTGGGTTTACGGTAAAGCTTATTGCTTACTTACCACACGTGCTTAGGTTTGAACAACGTTTGTAATATATAGCAGAAATGTCTCACTAGACATTTTGTTACTTGCTGATGTATTTTATTTATATCATTAAATATTACATTGCGTAAACAAAACTTAACAGTTGACATGTAGCAAACTAGTAATTCAAACTGTATATAATAATAAAATATTATTTCAGGTGTCGTGTTGTAACTGTTGACCTAATTTAATATCCTTGACAACTTGCTTCATTACTATGGTTCAAAATCTAACCTTCACAACCTCAACCAAAACATGATTTTAACCAAGACACACGCAACACAATAACGTTGGTACTGTGTAAATTTGGTCAAACCAGAAAAAGCTAAGAACCTTTGAGGACTGCAAAGTTCCAGATTCCCTGAGTTCATGGTGACGATAGAAAGCATAATACTATTATTCACTAAAAGGGTTTCTCATATAAATTACACATTTAAAAATCTGCACCGTTTAAACTTGAAAGCATCTTCCATTCCTGTATGTATTTCGCAAACATTCACAGTCTACTAAAGCATAATATAAACATTTTCACATTCGATTTCAGCACTAATTTAATGCAATTTTAACTTCAATATAACTTTTTATCCGATCGTTTACATTCAAACCGCTTATAACTCTAAATTTCCTAACTATAATTTTAACCCCTTAAATTAACTATTCATTATTCATCTTCTGGCAGTCTTGTATTCCAATAAATCATAGACAAAATGTAAGAATATCTTCTTGATGGCGGTAACGGTCTGACTATATTGACATAGAACGTATCAAAGCGACTGCATGTTGGTAGTTGATGATAAGCGACAGTTCTTTTTGTTACCTTGTTTTTCGACAATTCAAGGTAGATTTGCATCACAGATTGACATTTTAACGCATAAAGAATTTGCCATTAATAAGTCATAGGTTGCTTGAATGTCTAAGTTAGTGGTTTCGTGAATAGTCTTTTCAATATCAGAGTCATTATAGTTTTCTAAGAACAGCATCTGACAGCCTGTAAGAGTTGTGTCAAATTAAAGATCATTGCAGAGAATGGACTTGACTTTGGATTTATTCATTTCCTCTTGATCAATTGGGTTATAACATAGTTTTTGCAGGTCAAACCGTAGTTCGAATGTGATTTTACAGATTCTAATAACTTCTTGACCGAATGTGGAGTAGCGAGTTTAAATGGAACTAATGAAAATTATAATGATGAAAAATGATTGTCCGAAATTGTCCTAACGGTATGAATTGCAAATGGGGTTACTTTCAACAATAAATTATGTGAGAAGAATTCTTTCACCCGCGTTAGAACTGCATCTATGAATATGTTAGACGCATCTGTTATAATTTTAAGAGGTAATTTTGAATTAGGAAAATTAAGTCTGGCGATGTTTTGTAAGCTAGTTTTAATTTGCTGAAAAGTATTATTAGCATTTTATGTTCAACAGATCTTGGCACTCGTAGGACCTTGAGGCAGAATAGTTAATGAGGAAATTAGTAGCCAAAAGTTCAGAATAAATTTCCTGTAAAACCTGATATTTTTGGGAAATCAAGGTTCCAGCAAAATTTAGCCAGCTAGTTGGACAAATTTTTCTAAGCTTTCTACTCAAAATTCTATCAACATTGCTTGTACTTATTTAGGAAAAGAATCCATAAATAGTTTTTAATACATATTTTTATCTTTCAACTCAGAGAACATCTTTAAGAATTTCACGTGTTTAGGAGTGCCAAAACTTTGGGATCGAATGTATTTACCGAATACTTCTTCCATCGATATTTCATAAAATTCTAGACTCTTTGCTTTTATTCTGTCGCACAAGTGTTCAATTTATATAACATTTATTATATTTAAGAAAAACCTTTGAAGGATCTCATAAATTAAGGGCAGAAAGTAGGATGTGAATATTTTCGAATGGTCAAAGTGTTAAATCAAACTGTTGTCAAATTTTTGGGCCAGCCTTGATTCTTATAAGCACTTTATAGGACGGTTTGGCATAACCGATTTCTTGCTTTAGTAAACAGCAACAGCAACGTTCTTCCTTCTTCATTTATTTTATTGCACATAATAAACCATTTTTGATAAATAAATTTTCTTAAAGCATCTTCACACCAAGTGGAGTCAAATATAAATATCTCAGTGTTAGCTTCAATCCTACACGTACCTAACAAAAATTATTTGATGTTGACAAACGGGATTCAAATATTATGAACCAGAATTTTGGAGATTCTGATCATCGACAAAGTATGTGATTGATCTTTGTTGTGCCAGTATGAATTTGTTTTTATCCATAAAGTCTGAATTTGATTCCTTGGACAGATCTTCTGGAAAGAAAAGGCTGACAATGTTTTTCAGCTAATACAAGTTAGCCTCCAAAACATCATTACACTTAATTTTTCGAATTCAAATTTGTTGAGGATACCTAAATAATAGAGCAAAATAATTAATAAACATGTAAAATGATTGGGGGAAACAAGGATAAGTGATTAAGATGTGGTTCTGGACCTTAATAAAAAGGGAATGAAAAAGAAATGTCGAATAACGAGAAGGGAATAAGAGAAAATCATTAAAAACAGACAATTAAATAAAAGAAGGTCATTTATAATTAACAAGTGCAAATTTAGGAAAACAAAAACAAAAGGAAAATTTGCACGTTATTTCGAAAGCTCTTTCAAGATAAGAGAAGAAATGTTGTTTGGGAATCGGGAAAGGGAACCTCTAAAAAATGATTTATCTGGACAGCTGTCAGTGATTATGGAGGCCCAAAGGGAATTAGCGTTAAAAGATATCAGAAATTCTATTCGATATCAGTAAGTATTATTGGATGATGGAGTATAAAAAGGAAGCGCAATTGGAATCAAAAAGACAAAATTGCAAAAGACAAAGAAAGACAGAAAGAAATTAAAGAGAAATTTGAAACAGAAATTAAGCAAGGTCAAAGCAAAGCAACTAAATCAGATTTATCGATTTCAGAAACCCACCACAGTAGTCAAGTGATTGTGAAATCCAATTGATCCGAAAAGTGCTATTCTTCCCGAAGGGTCGTAATAAGCACCAAATTGTGATTGATAGATAATTCGTTGTGTCATTTTAAAGTGGAGATAAAGTGTATTAATCAATAAAGTTTATATTGTTTGGAGTTCATTACTGTTGTGTAAAAGCACGCTTGGAGTCAGATTGACAATAAATCCTATTCAAATTCACCGACAACCCCAACATATTTATTTAAGCTTCTGCCCAACGCTTAATTCCTCTGATCTTGATAACAGGAGAATCGGATACATCATAATAACGTATATTTTTCATTGAAATACAATTCAAACTTTCTTCAAATACTTCTTTCATTAAATAAAAAGATCTTATTATCGTAATTACGGGTACTTAAGCCAGTTATTAAATTCATGAAATCCTACAAAATTTTACAGACATTAATAAATTCTTGAAATTTTATTACATTAATTAAAGCTATAAATAATTAAATGAAATTTTAGACAATTTTTTTTCCTGTCCACATGCTTGTAATATTATTTTTTTCATGTATATTATACTATGACGACTGAAATTTTTAAATGTCACAATTTCTATTCAATATTCGAAAGTGACATAAACAGAAAAAGAATTACAATTTACCGAAAAGTCGACGTCCGAAATGCATTTGCCGTTGAAATCACTGGATTATGTTTCTCAGGAAAATTATAATGATGAAGAAAAAAAAATTGTCAGAAATTGGCCTTACGATATGAATTGCAAATGGGGTTGATTTCAGCACTACATTATTAGAGTATTTTTCGGTGTGTACAGTCAAACATTGGGATAAAACATGTGTTGGGAAATTTTATGATGTGGCTTTTGTAGTGCACTTTCTTGAGGCTTTTCAACTGACGCAAATAGATAAACCTTATTTTAAGACGAGTTTCAGTCTATGCAATTATTTTTAATTTTACATTTAAACAAGAATATCGATACTTTAAAACAAAAAAACAAATAAAATATTATGTCTATATTCACATTTTACATCAGTATATTTCTATAAAAAAATTACATATTTTATAAATGTGTTGAGTGGTTGTTAAGATTCGGTAGATCAAAGCTCATGATCCGATTCCTCGCATTCTCAATAAGAATAAGAAACTCAACACAATAGATTTTATTTATACAGCAAAATAATAATTGTTTCAATTTTCTTTTACAAAAAATTACCTTGATTGATACAAGGGCATATGGTCCTAAGGGAAACCCTCTTAAGAAAAACGAATCTGATTTAGTCTCATTGACTTCCTCTTTTCTAATTTTCGAATTTGTTTAATCCATTGGCTGCTTTCTCTCTTCAACTGTTGTAACAACTCAACACGTTTTATTGACTCCACGTTATCTTTGTGTGCGAGTTATGAACATTGTCCAAAGAAGGTATTAACCAATATTAATGAGTACAATCGTGGCTGTATGAGTCAAAAAAGACATGTCTAATTTTAAAATTTTATTGAATACAAAATAATGTGCAAAATACTACGAATACGAATGTTTTGAATGTCTTTAAATAGTCTGATTGCTAAATGTGGAATATATTTATTGATTTAGTTATTTTTTAATTTTAAAAATTTAAATTTTAAAACTTGTTTAATATAAAATTTATTTAATAAATGAAATATATTTTTAAAATTGAATATAAAGGATTTAAAAAGATAATAAAAATTAATAATTGATTTGAATATGATAAACCGTTTTTTCAGACAGTCTGAACACTGTGACATAATTAATATGTTTTTATACTAAAAAATAATTTATGAAAAATAAAAAGGGCGGCAAGAAAAATCCACCCGAGGGCACCAATAAGGCTAAGGGCCGGTCCCTGGTTAAACGTCATTTTGGTTTGTATTTTTATCTAATGATAACTGTGAATCAGTGTGTTAAAATGACATTTTATTTAAATTAAATATAGTTTAACCAATTTCCTGCCATGATCCTCATTTGGGGATCACGACTTTTATTGTTCTGCAGTTGGTGGTACTTGCTGAAATATTTTAACTGGTAACACAGTTACGTCTAGAAGAGTCCACAGCGACAGCGTTTTTTCGTTTAAATATTTTACCTAACTTATTTTCCAGTAGGAAAAAGCGGGAAACAAACTCTGACAACTAATCATTTAAATGCACGATAACAACCAATGCGCAGTGATGATGTCATCATAGTAAAAATAAAATATTTTCAGAAAACTAAATTCAATTTCAAATAAAATAAATGAATCAATCAGCATTCGAGTATGTGTGTGGTGGCATTCTAAAAATTACTGAAATCAATAACCGCAAAATTTCATAGAGTAGCAGGAAATGCGTGGACGGAAATCAAAATTCAATATAAATAGGCATCGAAAATTCATTTTTCATGCTCTAATTTCTTGTAAATTTTTGTTAGACCAATTCTATATTAGGTTTGTAAGTAAGATGATGTTTTGTTTAACGTAATTTACAAGGCAATATTCTTCTATTGAGAAGATGACAGGATATCAATGGTGAACTGGTTTGGAGCAAGATTAAATCTTGAACTAAGTCTTATTTATACTACGAGCCCATTATTGGCTGCCTCTCTGTTTGGGGTAATTTCCCGAATCATTGACACTGGTAGGTGCCGTACCATGATGTTCCTGGTTGGTACTTAACATTTAGGCGGGGGCGCCGAAATGTAACGGATAGGTGAAAACCTGCTAGCAAAAATTGAATTTTATTGATAATCGATGGAATAATAATAGATTTTAATAATGTCCCAATAAATAGAGCATAGTAGATAATTTTCATAAATTACGGGAGAAACACTGCCAAAAAATTACATAGGAGATAAAAATTTATTCCAATTATGATATTGTAATGTCAAGACAGAACGCTGCACAAAAATCTGAAAGTTGTCTAAAGAAAATTTATGTAAGTAAAAAAATACGGACAGATCCCTGCTTTAAGCTGTTGAAAATACATCAACTAACAACTAATAAAGCGGACCATTTGAATACGAATCATAGAAGAGTAATAATCCTAATTAAGGATTTAGAATGCTTGAGAGACGTAAGACTTTTCATCAGCATACATGAACCAGAAAATAAAAATATAATGAACAGTAGTTCGAGAAATAAAACTCACCTGTAGCAATTCTGTTTTCTCAACAAATTTTACTTCTCGAGAAATTTCTTGAAACTTATTTTATTTAAATAAATAAAAATATACTTTTATTAGTAAGATATAATACTTTTATGCTTTATTAGAAAGAATAAAATAGCAATTCATCAATTTTTTCAAGAAAAAACTAAACTTAATTCAAAAAATTAAAAATTAATTAACGTAGAAACCATTTAAATTGTAGGCACTTTTAATTTTTTTTCTTCTGAAAAAAAAAAGTTTTAGTAAGTAGAGCGTATCAATTGCAAGGTCTATAAACCTCGTTCTTTATTAAGTTTCTTTCGTTTTGTTAAGCAGTTGGATGGAATAATAAATAATGCGTCTTTTAACATTTTAAAATTAGGCGTTATTTGTCCAGTCAATTCAAATAATTTTATTTCCTTTGAGAAAGAAACAACATTATTTGTAATAACAAATTTAGTACTCGTAGATTTGCTATTAGAATCTTCTAGTTTTTCTATAAATGTCTTTATGGGCCGTCCATAAATGACGTCACGCGATATTGGTCGATTTCTTATCATTTCCTCTCTCTCGTCACACATCGTCACAAAAAGTTAGGCCCTTTCAAATATGACGTCACAAATTTTTGCCCCATCCCCTCTAAAAACAGTATTCCATATTTGAAAATGAATATGTTTCAAATCACTTTATTGACATTTTAGTATGTATTTAATGTAATGCTGCACTCTAATATCGTATGAGAAAAGATGTATTAAAAATGAGGTCCTAGGAATTTGAAATTAGCATAAAATGTTGAATAAAAGTTGAGCGTTTTGATGTGACGTCACAGTTCGTAAAAACACATCCCTCCCCTTCGTCACACATCGTCACAAATGCATGACCCCTTCCCCCTTTAGTTGCATGATGTCATATATGGACGGCCCCTTATCTCCAGCTTTTCATTTGTAATTATACTATTATAATTTTCATCATGATTATTAGTTGCATCATCAGAGTCAGAACTAAAGGCATTGCAAAAATGTTTGGTTATAAAAACAATCTTTCTATAGTCTTTGTGGTTCTTTAAATATTTTGCAGTGAGTTCAAGATTTTCTGTAATTGTTTGTGAATTTAATGTCGGATTCTTTATCATTTTATTAACAACATTTACGAGATTTAAGATATCGTAACAAATAAATTAAAACGAAAAAGTTTTGATATTAAGTAACCAGACTGAACTCTAGAATCGAAATTTTTAGTATGATATTATGTAACTTCTAAAAACATTCAGGTGAATTTCTGGGAGGTTATTTTAAAGATGTTTAAGGGCTTAATTCGACTTTTCCACCTAGGAACGAGAGTGATTTTAAATTTGGAATACATTCTTTTAAAAGAGTCCAACTCTTAACGAATACTAAAAAAATATTTATACAATTATGGTAATACATTAATAAAACTAACCGCCTCGAATAAAATTTTAGCAGCGTCATTTTAAAGCAAAATTGAATGACAGACTTGATGCCGCTAAAACAGATAAGTAAAATAAATATTTAAATGTATTTTTTATTGTACATGATAAAATTTACAAAATATATACTAATAAGTTAACGCCCTCTTTCCCGGTGTATTTAGAATAACAATATAAATATAAAATAAATGTATTAGATATTGTACAATAGGGCAGTTTGATTTTCATAACCTATACCGAAGTTGCCAATCACGCATACAAATACTATGATAATCATTAAAAGTATTTTAGAATATGTTTAGGTCCCCTACATTTGATCAGACTGCAAACAATATTGATATATCTATGTATATTTTAACGGATGCATTGTTTCCTATTAATATTAACTTGAAAAAAATATAAAATGTTGGTACTAACCTACCTTTATTATCTTATTTCATTTAAATGTATTTTTTACTGTATCAATCTCTCATACAGCGCTTATTTGATTATTTATCTATATTTCTGGAGAATGAAAGTTATTACATAAGTATAATTTTATAGTATATTTGCAATTTACATAAATACTTTATTATTTTCATTTAACTGTTGGCTTCTACTTCAACTAGATCCAGTAGTCGACATGGTATATCTGGTCAGCCAAAAGTACTTCCTATAAATCAGCTCTCTGTTCAAGAAGTATTTAAGGGTTTCTTTTGGTATTGAAATCAGTTTAACAAAGCTTTGTCATAAATACAGCCTAAGCGAGATATTATAAAACATGTAGCAGTTAATATAGCAGTGGGCAAAAGCTAGCATTCCTAATATAGCTTAGTATAGTGTTATTAGCAAAATGGAAAAGTTAGTAGCACGAGGTCAATATTCAAACAAAAAATTAAATACGTGTTATTTTTAATAACACATTTGTAATTTAACTTAAATTTAATAAAATTAATTAAAAACTAAATGTTACGGGCACTACATGTGACTTTGATATAAAATAGAGTTTCATTTTATTTAAATATTAATTTTTTGTTTTATAAATATTATTAAATATCTAATATTAAGATTATTCAAATTCTTATTTTTGTTAGTCATAATAATTTGACAAGATTTTTAAAATAATTATTATTAAACCAAATATTCGAATTCAATATTTTAATATTACATTCTGCAATCATACACATGCTATTTAATACATTATCTAACTTGATTTAGGTTTATTTGAATAACCAATGCACAAAAACTATCTTACTTTTTTAAAAATAAACATTATTTTTAATTCATTGAAATACATTTTATTCAGTAAGTATTCTTCTATTTTTGTTTGAAGAAATTGATGCAAATATTAAAACAAATATCTATGAATTCATTTTAATTTGCTAGTATTTCGATAATAAAAATTTGATTTTGTTTACCCTTGTTTGTTTTCATCTGAAGGTGTATCAATAATAAAAAAACATAAATTTGATAGATTTAAAATAAAAATTAAGTACACAATAACGAAAAAGTAGTACAAAAAATTATTATTATACTTTACCGACTGTCAAAATTTATTAATAAAAAATTAAATAGAAAGTTCAACAATTTATAAACGGCTAATTGAATTAAAAAAAGCGTTTAATGACATAATTCAGGTTTTTTAAATGAATTTTAAGACATTTCTCACGTGTTTGAAATTAATTTTAAAATCTGTTAACAATTTTCCGTGTATAAAATGAATTTAGCAATTTATAACTAGATTTGATTGATAAAAAATGGGGAATTATTTGTGAACATAATTTGTGAGTCACAGGGAGAAAGTTCTGATTCAATTTGAATGTAAGCAATATAAATATTATTTTAAGATTTCCTTTATTTTAATTACGACTTTAGATCAATTTTCCCCTGAACGGAATAACTTGATTCGTTCTCCTCATGAAAATGAAAGGAATTAAAAAAATAAAGACAAGTCCAATATCATAAAAGAAACTACCATAATTATCCAAATATAAGACGCACCCAATATACGACGCATCATTAAAAATTGACTGAATTCAAGAAAATATAAGTAACCCAAATATAAGACGCATGTATAATTATTACCTTACATTAAATTTATTATTAAATTATTTTTTGTTTAAAATTAAAATTTCAGTTACCTAAATTCAAATTTAAATTTTTATTTCCCTATAATGTCTTCAAAACGCTGCAGTTATACGACAGGTTTCAAATTGAAGGTAATTGAAGCAGCCGAACGTATCGGAAATAGAGGAGCATCTAGAGAATATGGACTCAGTGAAGCTAATGTAAGGCGTTGGAGAAAAAATAAAAATACTTTAAAAGAATTTGATGGAAATGAAGATGAAAATAATGGTCTCTGTAATGAAAAAAACATTCTGTAACTAAAAATAAACATTTTGTATTAATTTATACTTTATTTCCCTTGCCCATACCGGTTTTTCAGAAAATTTTCTGAGTAGGAAAAAATATTTCCTGTTATACCCATGTATAAGACGCACCACGATTATCATCCCCAAAAGTGATGAAAAAAAGTGTCTTATATTCGGATAATTACGGTAAATGTAAAATCCTTTATCTTCACTATTAATTTTCTTTTTTTATTGGACTTCATATAAAGTAAGTTTATTGGGCCGGAGTTTTTTGAAAATTCATTTAAAACCAGAGCAAAAAGAAATGAAAATAAAAATGTAAAAACTCATCAAAAATTTGATCTAGAAAACTTGTATTTAGATATATTAGAATATTAATTATTATGTGTTTATTTGTATCCAATGGTTCTGACAAACGAAATCTTGTAAAAACCCAATCGAGTCTGCTGTAAAAGTGTGTCGGGACGACCTGGGGTGATTGTTATGTTGAAATATTTAGATGAGTTATAGAACAAATGCAAAAAACAATATTAATTACAGCGTATAATTTAACGACTAAGCTGAAAACAACAATAATTATTATCACTTGTTAAGTTAACCAGATTCTTGAAAACAGTTCCGTGAACAATGGGAAGTAATCGTTCAATATTAATTCCGAGTCCTGAGATTATAAGAACCACGCATACAAATATGGACAATATCTGATATTGTCTATGGTACATTCGATACTGTTCTAGTCAAAATTTAGATCCACCTTCCGAATTTCTCTCCTTTAAGTTAGCTTCAGTTTTCATATTTCTCATTTATTATTTTTAATCGTGATTGATTTTTTTATTGTATTTATTCTTTCCCATAGTTTAGCTACTTTCTATGGGAAATTGATTGGATGAATTTATATAATAATAATAATAATAATAATAATAATAATAATAATAAAATAATAAAAAAAAAAAAAAATAATAATAATAATAATAATAATAATAATAATAATAATAATAATAATAATAATAATAATAATAATAATAATAATAATAATAATAATAATAATAATAATAATAATAATAATAATAATAATAATAATAATAATAATAATAATAATAATAAAAAAAAAAAATAATAAAAAAAAAAAAAAAAAATAATAAAAAAAAAAAAAAATAATAATAATAATAAAAAAAAAAAAAAAAAAAAAAAAAAAAAAAAAAAAAAAAAAATAATAATAATAATAATAATAATAATAATAAAATAATAATAATAATAATAATAATAATAATAATAATAATAATAATAATAATAATAATAATAATAATAATAATAATAATAATAATAATAATAATAATAATAATAATAATAATAATAATAATAATAATAATAATAATAATAATAATAATAATAATAATAATAATAATAAAATAACACGAACGCACACTGTTCACATCTCAGGGGAACACGACCAACATAACCAAAATAGAAAAAATGTGACTCATTACATTAATAAATAAAATACTTCTGTAAAAATATTTATAAATTAAATTTCAACTTTTTTGTGGTGAATAAATGCCAATTTTGCGATTTTTGATGAATTTCGAGATAATATTCCAAAATACAGAAAAATTTTATGAACCCAATTTTAAAGATAAATTTAGAAAAGATTAACTTTCAATGAAATATACGAATTTACACCAATTATAAACGGTATAAATGTCACTACATTTCTTTAGATTTGTAAATTATTATATTTTGAATTTCCTGTGTCACGTAGTTCCATGTTAATAAATGTAAAAAAATATAAATTACTAAAAAATATATAAAATCAAAATATTCGCTTTCTATATTTTCTAATGATAAATCGTAGTCATATATAAAAGCATTAAATTTATAATAATGATAATATAAATGAAAATAATAATGTTGTGCTATCAATGAATTGTTTTCAATGAACCCGACTCCAAATATGCATCTATAACAAAACAACGAACTCACAACAATATACATCTGTTTCAATTATAATAAAATGAAAAAATCAGTAAACTTATATTATAAGACATACAGGCTTAGCTATGTGGTGAATAGCAAAATAATTCTGACTTGCATTTTAGGAAATAAATCAAAAATGTTTCAAAAATGTTTCATATTTGTATTTCTAAAGAGCTAAATAGTCATTAAAATAACTAATCATAAATTTCCCTTAATTTTCATTATTTTTAGTTATTCTTTTTTGTTATCAAGTTGGATTTAGAAGTCAACTTTTATTATAAGAGTTGTTATTCAACTGTAACCGGTGTATTCACATTTATTTATCATCATAATTACCGGTCAGCGGCGGATCCAGATCATCTAGTAAGGTGGGCGATTTAGGTAATGACGTCATATATAGCTATTCCAATAGTCCGATTTAAAATTTGCACCAGTCAATTTTATTAAATTTCATATCACTTTTAAACAATCTACTTAATAAGCCTAACTTAATTCCATTTCAAACAACATGCTGTGTTAGATGATATGTTTGCTGACGTTTAGTGTTGAACTTTCACTAATAATTAACGCACTGGATAATATATCTAAATGAAATGACAGAAAAACTTCATCAAAAGCAAGAACTTTATTATCATCAATTAGAGAAAGTGATGTTATTGTGTCTTTAGGCTGTGATGTGCATGTGTTCTCTCTAATAAATGGCCTCAGTCAATATTTCAAAAGAAAAGTTTACATTTACATGAAGCAAAAATTTGCATTAAAAACCTGTTGATTGTTTTAAAACAAAGAGAGAAAACTGCGAAGAAATGTTTACTAAAATTTTTAGATCGCAGAAAAAACAATAATTGAAAAAGATGGTAGTTTTACCTACAAAAGAATAGTGCATAGATTTACATCGGAAGTTGAACTATGGCAGTACAAATGCATGAGGATGAAGGAAGAGGATAGGATATAATCACTAACTACTGATCTTTTTGTTGTTTTTGATTTATGTGACCAAATGCAATATCCAATTGTTCGCAAGTTGTTCCAAATAATTAAAACATGTCCTGTAAATAATATATCACAAGAAAGGTCCTTCAAGAGATTGTTTGAGCCTATAATAAGCTGTCTCTCAATTGACTACCTTAAAATTATGAACCGGAGTATAAATGAAGATATTTCCAGTCCTGATTTAGAGGAAGAATTAAAATATTTGTTAACTCATTAAGAAGGTAGGTTTTCTCCAAAACCTTACAACCTTTTCATGATGATTTATATTCGATTTTTCACATAAAATCTGGGTTATCCACAATTACTTATCCACTCAAACAATAATTAGTAAAATTTCACAAATCACCATTCACTTTTTGTTTTACATTTTGTTTTTCATTGAATATTTGTATTAATTAATCAATACTGCTCTTCATTTTGTTTATATTCTTAAATATTAATAAATTGTTTTATTGATATTCTAATGTTTTCTTGTCATTTTTAAATTTTTCGCCTTGTTTTGCTTCTCAAAAATCAGTTTTCTTTCCATTCTGTTTGCGGCCCCTAATTATCAGAATTTATTAAACAATGATTTCTTTTTCAATAGTTTAGCATGCTTAAGATCAACAGTAAAAAAAATAAAAATAGTAATTATAATAGCAATAATAATAATAATATTATAAGGACTTGTTTTGTGTTTCACATCTGATTTCTTTATAAGTGACATAACATTTTCTACTAAATTTGACTATGAATCAGATTTATTTAAGGTATTCCACGAATTTTCGGCACAGTCTTTTTTTTCAAGTGATTTTTACTTGAAAAAGGCTGGGCCGAAAATCCGTAAATACCTTAAATAAATTTGATTCATAGTCAAATTTTGTAGAAAATATTATGTAATAATAATAGTGATAATAAAAAATATATTTCTTCGAGATTCAAATTACATAGTTTAAAGCTGATATATATTTGTTGATTCAATTCTTACAATAACAGACTTGATTGCTGACAGAGATTATATCATATATCAAATATTAAATACAATTAGTATGTAAAAAGAAAAGTACTAATTTTTTTGTTTATTTATCAAATAAAATAGAGGAAAATGAATGGTAACAATTTCAAACCCCATGTAATTATACATATATAATTACACTATCAATCATTTACATTAATTATCAATTAAATCCACAAATTATTGGCACAAAATGGAAGAGTTTCCAAAACAATTTACGACAGCCAATGAGAGACGTCTGTTGGGGGAGAAATCGATCACGACATCCAATGCAATCAGAAATAAATGAAAACATATTTCTTTATTTATCAGAGATTTCGTTTTTTGATGTCAAAAATCCAATTTACCAAAACAACATAATTTTTTTCAATTTTCAGTTGTGCTTCTGGAATTAAAATGATTTCAAACTATGGATATATTGATGGATCATGGAAATTAAAAATAGTATCTGAAGATTTAAATGGAGTCGTCCTGCTAACGGTATTCAATAATACAATTTTGGGTGAAATCTATATGAAAATTGCCCAATATTTTAATATGGAAAAGAATCAAATGAAAAATTTTGGCTTGTGGTGTCGGAATAAAAATATATGGCTACTGAAAACAGAATTAACTCTTCATCAGTTATCATTGAACGCAAATTCAACTTTGTTTTTCACAAAAAAATACAAAGAAATAAATATTCAATTAACAAATAAACTGAATCGAAAAATTGTTGTAGACTTTTCTGTTCAATTTTTACATGTCATCAAGGATATTTGTATGGAATTTGAAATTGAAAATTTTCACATTTATTCCTTATTGAGATACCGTAGGATTTATGATGGAGTTACTTCAATAAAGCCGAAAACATTTAGTAATAAATTATCCAAATCTCATTTAACAGCAAGTTTGAGGAATTTAACTTCAAATTTTCCAAATCAAAAAAGAATTTCAAAAAATTTTGGATCAAATTGTCCATGGACACCAACTAGTGGTTATGGATCACTAAGTAGCAATGTTAATTCCCTTGAAAACTTTCATGGATCTTGTTTATCGATAAATACTCAAGCAAATCATTATACCTATGACCATCATAATAACGCTAATAAATTAAACAATGACATTCATTTGACCACATTCTCAAATCATCAACCAATTAAATCCAAGAGCAACTTTGACCGATCAAAACTCAATAGGGATTGGATAAATCTTTCTAAATCTTTGATGGAACAAAATATCAATGAAAGCAGTTCATTAATTTTCAAAATCAAATCATTAACAATAAATTTTGACGAGGAAAATATTTCTGATGATTTATTGGATTTACTTTATGAACAATTTAAAGATTTTGTTCTATCTGGAGAAATTGAATTGGAATTAAATCTAGGCTTGATTCTGGCGGCGTTGCAATATAACATTTATTTAGTTGAAAAACAGTCTTATGGAAATAACAACGGCAACATTCATCGGAATCCAAGAACCAATATTCCATTGTCATTTGATGAGGAAATAGATAAAATGTTATTTTCTCTGGAAAAAGAACTATTAAATATATCCGACGAATTCGATAAAAGTTTTTCAATAAGAACCGACTATTTCGTTGGAGTTCATCAAATTATTCCTATCAAATCTAGCGGTAAATTTTTGAGAATGAAATTAAAACTGATAAAAAACCAAATAAAGATTTTTAAAGAAAATGATTTTTCAAATCCGAAATACGAATTTTGTCTCAAGAACTGTAAATTTTTTACAAATTTCGGTGTTGATTCCAATGAAAATATTATTTCATGGATGTTTGAATGCAATAAAAGACTATTGAAAATTGAAATGAAATTTTTTAACGATGAAGACTTTTTTTCGCTTTATTCAAGCGCAGTTGCTCATTCGAATTTTTGGTGGCCATCTCTTAAACAAATTTTTGATTGTGAAAGAGTTGCCAGAAAGCTCGTGGAAATATTTCGCTCATCAGACGAGCCGGAATACAATATATTCAACATGCCAAGAGTTGAATTGGTTAATTTGTTGGGATGTCGAATAGGCAAAAAAGAACAGTCTGGAAAATATCTCAAAACTATATTGCAATACAATCAATGCTTTAAAACACTTTCTCGTCGAAAATCTAAAATACAATACATAAGATTTTGTTTGAATTTCCCAAGATTCAATTATCATTATTTTTTTGTAAAAATTCACGAACCTCCAGAAGAGATGGGTTTGACAGTTGTCGCCGTTAACGAAGAGATGTTCATCGTTTTCGATCCAAATTATTATTCTATTACACGATTGGTATTGCCGTGGGCAGTCTTGAAATCCTGGAAGTTTAATACTGAACTTAATCAATTAGATTTATACTTTAAAAATTTATTTATTTCGTTTACCACTCAGGATTGTTCTGCCATTTGTTTCCATGAATTCATATCTACATTTATTTGGTTTGCATCAACTGATAAAACTCTTGATAAAGCTGACAAAATAAGTGAACTGATAAATTTAATAAATATCAAAACGTAATTAAATTAATAACATTAACATGTACATTTAAAAAAATAAAGATAATTTTATTCATTTTATGGTCGAATGTAAATTATTCTCTTTCGGGAACAATCAACAACATAATAATTTATTTTTGGAATATTTTGTCAATGTTATATTAAAATTTTTACTAGAATAAATATTAAAATTAATTATTTTTTATTAGTATAATAAAATGTGATCAAAGTATAATTTGTAATTTTAAAATATTATACTGGTTTTTTAGTATGGTTGGTTTTTAAAAAATATTTATTACAGTCAAACATGTTTGGATACTAATTTAGGTATCCAAATTTGTAAATGTTTGTTAATTTAACAATTTATAAAAATCTTACTTGTTTAATCAGTCCTTCTAAATTGGAGCTCATTCTTTCAATATCAATGTTAGGGTACCCATTTCACTATTGACTTTTTTAAAATTTACAACCAAGTACCATAATTAAGTTAATTACGAAAGTAATGGCTCGTACTTACAAATGAAAAGAGAAAAAATGATTTTGTGAGAATCCCGCGAAGATCACAAAAGGAATAATAAAATAAAAAGAAAATAAATTTAATAAATTGTTTTAAACTACGAATGTAATGCGAGATCACCAATTCACAGAGTGATGAATCATGCATATGATGTTATCGTGCTGAAAATAAAATAATTTCAACAAATCTAAATTATTTTAGATAAAGCGGAATAAAGCAGACAGTATCCGAACATGTGTAAGCTGACAGTCTAACCTTATTCAAATTAAGCATACCCAATTTGCATAGAGTAACAGAAAATGCATTGGTGGACATCAGAAATTAGTATATATAGAGTCATTTTTTCAGTTTAGCAGTCACTTACCTTGAGTGAGTTTTTTCCAAACATTTTATAATTGTGAATCCGTAATCTGTATTTATATTGTAACAGTAATTAATTTCATTGCTTTAATTTTATTTTCTTCCAATATAACATTGTATAATCGGTGATTCAATTTATGGTCCGGCCCACCGTATCCACGGCTTGGCCTTCACAGTTACAGGTAAACTCACTTATACGGTGTGTTACCATGTTTGGAAGTTGATATCATGTCGTGTGTGATGGAATTTGAATTGGAAATTTAATTACTTGGAGCTTTTGATCACATAAAATCTCAAATTAATATTTTAACGTATATATTCTTACGTGTAATTGGTAAATTTTCATGTAATATAATTCGTCTTTGTTTCTAGAAACGATCAACCTCACAATCTTACATAATCAAACTATTTTAAAACATTCGTAATCAAATTTTGCCAAAACTTATCTTTGGATCCATTGACTTTATCAAAAATGCTTCATATATAACACGTTCCTAATAATTTTTAAAATAAAATTTTCATTATACTAATAAATCAATTTTATTTATATAAATTTTAAAATTAATGTAAAAATTATTAAAACAAAAAATATATTAAAATATATTACTGTCATCGTCAGGTAAATTCTAACATAGAATAAATTACTTTTATTCAAACAAATTTACTATTTTATATTTTAAAAATATTTTAGCAAAATTATAACTTCTGTTTTTATCGACTTGGTGAATTGATCGATATTGGTAAACACAGTTTTGCGCTGCAGGATGAAAATGAATGTAAAATAGTTTTGTTTAAAAATTTTGAAGTATTTTATTGAGAATTTATTGGAGTTTTGTTATAATCATGATTTTATAAAATTTTAGAAAAAAAATTGAAATGAACCCAAAAATAAAATAAATTAATACATAAATGCTTCAAGTTCAGCATAAAAGATACATAAAATAACATGATAACATAAAATATGACCAAAAATCGGCAATCTATAAAATCCAGTAAATGGATGAGAAAAATTAAATAAAAATAACAATAAAATATTTCTTATTTGAAAATTTTAATTTAAAGTTAAAATATAACTATGTCCAGAAAAAAATAAGATTTACTAAATATCAAATAATAGCTAGGTCAAATGTTTTATAACACATTAATCGAAACACGCAAGTTTTGGATCAAATTATAGGTATATAAACTGACTACTTTTGAGAAATTTTCTTGAAATCTTGGTTTTAGGTTGAATTTTAGCAAGATATTGAATTCCTGTCAACTCAACACGAGTAAGTTTTTTTGACTCGGTTCGACCCTATCTTGTTGTACGATTTTGCTCTTTATGCCAAGTATATTTATGATAATTATATGTTTGATATTGAAATAATTTATTAAATGCATCGAACCTTTCATACCCATAATGACCACACACCGCAAATAAATAAAATCTACAAAGAAATCAGAATGTGAACAGTTCCGGCGGTATGATCATTCATGTTAACCAGTAAAGATACGTATGTGAAGACAATCAAGATACCCGAACTTCAATTCATACCATAGCGATTATGAAAAACTTCAGCGGAGGTCTTGTGGCCGATTGCTTATCTTTCTCGTCAGCGAAAAATCGAGTAAGATTTCATCAAACAACCAACTTAAAATCATATCATTGTAGAGCCAGTGAGCACCCATTAATTTCTAACATCAATATATATATATATAATATATATATATATATATATATATATATATATAGATTATGAGGTTAAAGAAATGGAAAGGAAGGTTATTCGGGAAAATTGCAAAATAGTTGCAACAGTAAAAATGAATTCCCGTTGGAAAAAAATTAATTCGAACGACAAAAATCATGTAAAATAACTTAGATAAATTGTTTTGTTTTAAAATGTAAAATAAGAGCGGAACGCTGCGCAAATTTTCCGAAATAAGTAAAACTCTTCATCAAAATCTGAGAAATGAGGGTACCAAAATTATATGTAAAACTAATAATCTTAAATGATAATGCAAATGGTGTAAATCTTTGAATATATATTAATATAACTGCTATAAAATCAAAATTTTAACTTCGAAAATATAAAATCACAGGTATGATTTGAGTACACGTTAAACAAAACACATAAAATGTAACACTTATATTTAATCTCCACGAGTTCCCACAAATATAAGTAATATCTGAACGAACTAAGATACAATAAAGGTCCGTATAAAAATAACAATCAAACATAAATTTCACGAAAAAAAAAAAATTTATATTTAATTTTGTCTCACCAGAACCAAGTCGTTGCAATGCTGTGCACCATCTTCTTAAAACCTCGAACATATAGCTCCAACAATTTGTTTTTGGTTTCTTACTTCTAAAGTATATGATAACCGAATCAGAAATGGATCAAATTGCCTCGTCGAATTATTTAGAGAGGATGGTTAATAAATTAATTATCTAACAATTTTAACAAAAATTATTTAAAGGTAAAACAGCATTGAAAAATGATAAATAATTTTTTTTACCGAGGTTCAGTTTACGATTTAATATTTTGTTGGGGTTTAGACAAAATGGCATAAATTAAAATGAAAAATCAATAAAAATAGTGAAATTCAAAATAATAATTAAAGCGCAAAAAAATATTTATTAAAAAATTAAACACTTATTTTGGGGGGAAACTGGTATGGGCAGATGACAAATGACAAGACGAATTACAATATAACAAAATAAAATTGATTGGGGGTCCTCAGAAGGAAATATTTAATAAAAACTAAAGTTACTTAAAAATTAATTGTCCTATGAGAAAGCCGAGCCAATGAAGTGCCCAGGCGGTGTTAGGAACCGGAGAGTAAAATCTAATCTAATCCGATCAAATAGGAAAAATGAAAATTGATTGCCACGTAGGACAATCACCTGAAATTGAACGGGCGGACATCAAAGGAGCGCCTGAAAATGTAATTAGCCCAGCTGCCAATTCTTGAAAAGCCAAATATTAAATCAATATAAAAAAGGAAAGACAAATAACCAAAATGACCAGTAGTCGAAAAGAGAAATTTACAAGAGAAAGCGATCAAAAAGGTTAGGAATAATTAGAAGAATCTCGTGTGAAAATAGTTAATAGTAGCGTATTAAAAGGTAAATCTCCCATTGGGAAGACTTATCCCAACGCTCAGGCTGAAGTTAAAATTGCTATTGTAAAGGGTGCATAGTCACGTTGAATATCTAAGGTTGTCTGAAAGTCTCTTTAATAAATTGTGTTAGGTCGTTTCGATTTATTTAAATAAGAACACCAAGGAGTCAGAAAGAGTTACCAACTTCAATAAAATACTCAACAATTTTATCAAAACTAAGTTACAAACAATTACTTAAGGAAGAAAAAGGAAGAATAATTATTAAAAGGCTATAAATGTAATAATGATAATAGCTATAATGGTTGTTATAATTATAATTAATATAGGGATAGAAATAAAAATTAATAATTTTGAGTTGGATAGGAAAAGAATAAAATCTGAAAATCAAAATCAAGCACAGATCTTTAATCGGTAGCTCGTTGAACCCATGGGTCATTCGGTCAATTATGTTGGGGTATTACGAAAAAACACAGTAAAATCAATAAAACGCCAAAATGATAAAAGTGCAACATTAATTAAAAAAATTTACAAAAATTCGAAAGTAGTGTTGATCGGGGGAAATTGGTATGGTTGAACGCCAAATATAGAGACGAGTCCAGAAATAATAATCAAAACTTAGTGAGGGGTCCCTAGAAAATAATATAAGACAAAAAAGAAATTAATTTAAAAAAATTAATTACTAATGGGAAGCCCGAGTCAATGGGAAGTCCGGGCCAATGGGAAACCCGAGAGATGAGGAAAACCCGGCGTGTAGACGCAATAATATAAAAGGGTAAATTGGCCTAAACAATATTAAATGGGCGCCACTGATTTATGGAGAGGTAATTAGTTCGTAATTTGTAATTTAGTAATGAAGCAAACGTTGTTGACAAATGTCAGCTAAGGTGGTCTGCGGAAAGTAATTATTTTTAATAATTTAATAGTGTAGCAAATGTAGTTGACAATCGTCTGAAAACAGTCTGAGCAAGAGTATAAAAGGAAAAGAGAAAAACACGAAATGGCAGTGGTCGAAGCAAACGAGTAGTGTAGTCATGTCAGTAGAAGAATCTAAACCCAAGTAAAGTCAAAGTTATCTATCAGAAAGAGTGATTATCCATTGGATAACTTACCTTAAAATAATCGAATTTATACGGTGGTTGAAAGGTGCAAATAAATCAGTGAAATTGTGATTACAAAACATTGAAATAAATCGGATTGAGTTATAACTGTGATAAAGTGCAAATAAAATTATTTTGTGTTGGGTTTGCTTCTTTAATTCGAAAAGGACACGAGGAGTCAGAAGGAACCGACTTTCAATAATAATAACCTAACAATTATAACAAAAGCGATAGAGCTCGCTTTTTGCGAAAGATACCCCACTAGAACGCGGTTCCAACTTTGCCTAGAAACAGGTGCCGAGTGGTAAATAAAATATATTTGTAAGGGTTTGTCTGGGTAACATCATTATGAGTTTCAAATTCCGACACTATAAACCCACCATTAGTAACAATTGCAATGAAGTAAAAATGAAATTCATCCCCCACAATCAATTTTTGAAAAAAAATTCATTGCCACTTCTTGATAAATCTTTATAAATTCTTTATAATCCATTGACAATGTGCCTTGAGTTAATTGTAACTTCTATGGATATAGTGTAAACTTTTTTTGTCACGATTTATAGGCGTTATCTGATAGTAAGATCCCGAAAGCAACAACAATTTCTCAAAATAACACTTTGAAATTTTGGTTCACATCCCGTAGCAAATTTCTAACCGTTGAAATTTTAATATTTCAAATATTTTTATCATTAAATAAAATTAGTAACTGGAAGGTAATGCCGAAAGTTTGTGTTACATTAGGAACAAATTGAATTCATAGTCATAATACACAGAAAGATCGTTTAAATGTTTATTTTAAAATTTAAAATTGTTTCGATGTATTAAAATCTCAAGCCCGTGTAAACTAACACTAAAAATAAGAAAATGGAAATTAATCAAAATTTTATGGCTTTGACAAATTTTATAACCAATATTATCAATATTATATTAACATCAGAAATAATTACATAACTTTTTCATTTACTATATTAAAAAATGATTAAAACTAGTTATTGACAAATTAAAATTTTTATAGGAAATAAGATCATTGTTTAAAATAAATGTCACGGTAGCAATATTATACATTATCAATAATTAAATTTTACTTAAATTATTTCTTATAGACTTATTTTAAATTATTTTACAATGGCTTTCACATCCAGAGAAAATAAAGAATTGCAAGTTCAATCTAATAAAAAACTTCAAAATGCGACCGATCCAGTTGAAAGATTAAGATTAATGTGTTTAAGTCGTGGAGCAACTGGAATTAAGGGATTATCTCGGTAAAAAATAATTCCCAGAAAAAATAATTCTATGAAAATTTCCTGGTTTTAGGACATTTAAGGTATTCGATGACGATGGAAGTAGATCTTTGGATTTTAATGAATTTAAAAAAGGAATTGCCGATTATGGTATTGTTATGGATAACAATGAAATACACGAAATATTTAACCAAATTGATAGAGATAAAAGCGGAACTCTTGATTTTGATGAATTTCTCATTGCATTAAGAGTAAGAAAATTGATCTAATAATTCATGAAAAATGGATAATAATATTTAATTAGAGAATTATTTATATTCTTCGACTAATTTATAATATCCAACGTCATAATATAGTATTGAACTTTCAATTATTTTTGCCAGTTTTTGATATTTGCAGCGGAAGGGGGGGGAATGAATTACAGGATGCTTCCATGGGCTAGTGAAATCTTTCAAGTAATATTTTATTTTGACTTTCTATTTATTTCCACCCAGCATAAATGTATAAAAAGTTATAAAAACTGTAATATATGACCATTATTATGATGCATAAATTATTAAAAATAAAGATCGTAAATAATTCTTTAATTGTGATAAATTTAAAAATTTCAATCTTCTGAAAATATGAATTTTTAAGCAAAAATGGGATTTAATTACTTTTGCAAAACATTTGCGTTATTAGAATTTTGTCACAATATGATGCATTTCATAACTTGGCGGTCACGCTAATTTCAACCGATAATTTCTTTCCAATTGATAGTTTATAATATTTTGGATTCATTTCAATAGCCCAAAATCGGCTGTATACGGAGCTTCTAACAATTTTATTAGATATATTTGAGCTCCCGGTGGTTTTTGTAGTGTCGTAAAACAATCAGTAATTTCTTTTGACTGAGATGGTGATGGGTTTTCAGTAAGATTAAATATTATTGCTGACAAAGTGAACTCGCAATCAATCACTTTGGTGTTTAAAAGTAACCTGAAAAATTTGGACTATTTCTCATTATTTAAAATACTTGAAGTGGAATATAATTTGCACTTTTAGAGTTCTATGCAATCTTTTCAACTTGTGATTATTCGTAGAATATGCTTATGTCAAGTATACAAACTTTTAATTAGTAATTTAATCCCTCGGATTCGTGGATCAACGACATAATAGACCACCTTATTAATGGAATAAGTTTTTTATGCATGAATATAAATTGATTCAACAGTTCGAAATATAAAAGATTTTATATAACTTACATTGTTAAAGAGGCATAAGTGTACAATATTTATTCTGACAACATATCTCCAACACAAGCTTTTATAGCGTTTAGTTGTGTTTCATCTAAAAGGGGTTTATTGGTTTTCTAATTATTGATACAGAATACCTTCAGACGCATAAACATTCAAACACAACTATCAAACATCATAAATAACCTCTGATCTACTACGATTTTGACATGTGATTGGGTAGAAGGTAAATTTATCCTTCCTTACATACATAATATATGATAAATGAACAAAGTATAAGTCTATTAGTAATACATATTTATCTCAATATTATATATTAAATTATAAAAATACATTTAAATTATTTATTCCATTGTTAAATTTATTTATATTTCAAATCAAAAAAACTTATCTAATTTTGTTTACTACTTTAGCTAATAATTCTTATTTATGATTTATCTCACATATTGTATATTACCAGTCATTCTTTATCGTAAGCAATAAGCAGGGTTTTTGTCTGTAAAGAGTCTTCTGAAGGACAACCGGCATATCTGTTTTCAATATAATTAGTGCCGATTACCGGAACAACATGAATTCAGCAACTGGTCCGCTTTACAAAACACACTAATCCAGCTTATCGTATACCAAGCCACGCTGAGACAAATCACCTATAATATAAAACAAAAATCAATAAATTTATAGCATATAAACACACCAACTCACCTTGAGGTTGCTTGTAAAATAGTCACAGAGACACCCTACACTATAGAAACACAAAAAGTGACAGAGAAATAAAATAATGCACATTAACACAACTCATAATAAAACATGCGTGTAAACTTTTAACATGCAGCCATCAGAAGTTGAAAAAACCCCTATAATAAATTAATTTATAGACATTTTTGAGATATTTTTAGAAAGAAAAATGGCGGAAAAAATTTTTAATTAAACTTTTGAGATTTTTGCTAGGAAATTTCGAGTAAATGAGAATGTATCTTCATAAGATTTTCCCTTAAAACTAAAATTAATTTAATATTTCAGACTTTTCTGTCGAAAAAAAACAAAACCTGAAATCCGAATAAAAGCATAAATTGTAAATTATATTAGTAAGTTTTAAAAAATAATCATAAACTCAATTATTATTTTGTGTACATATTCGAAGATTTTTTTCAAAAGATGTATAAAAAATATAATTATTTAATGCAATTAATAATTTTTATAACTTCAAAAATAATTTAACTCACTTTTTCTGAATGATTTCCGAAAAATAATTATCATAAAATAAATCAATTCCTGAATATTTATAATCATTAATAATAATATCCATGATCTTGTAGATCAAAAGTTATAATTATAAGTTTGAATAATGATTTAATTTCCTTGTAAAATCATAATTCAACTCTTAGAATTTTATAACTTTAAGCTTATAACTTAAAAAAAACTTACTTTACAGCCATTTCAGAAATGGCTGAAATCTATTGATTTTTCACAAAAAATAAATTCTAATGAGTTGATTTATGTTTCAGCTTGGATTATAGTGGAATTTATCTGAACTTCGCTTGGTGTATGCCTAAATTAATATTAAACGAATATAAAAATTAATTATTCTTAACTGTTTTTGGCAATTTATAAATTTTAATTGCTGTAGCCTGCCTTGTCATGAAACCCTGATCTATAATAAATGATGAACAGAAAATTCACTTCAAATTTTATAAGCTGAAAATTTTCGGATCCTTTCGGTTATACGACCGCCACACCTAAAATAAAAAATTAAATTTTATTATTTTTAATCAAAACACAATTAACATACATTCATCTTTCATTTTACCTATATCTTTCTGGCAATGGACTTAATTAGCTCCAGTGGTTTATGTGCCTAGATTTTATCATCATACCTGTTAGTGTGAGTTGCTCATCATCGGCTATTAGTACTGTATGATATGGGCGGATGTACCAAAGGAGGGTATACACAAAGTGAGACACTCTCTTTCTGACTGGCGGCCGTTAGAAAGTGTTACGCTTAATGCTCTTATCCTTATCTCAACCAGTGCTTGCTCATTTTTTTCAATTAAACTCCAATCAGTCATTACCTTTTGTTCATCCATATATGCTTGGACTATCAATTCGAGTGAGCATAGTTTATCTTACAGTAAGAATTCAATAAATATACAACTAATTTATAAACCATAGAAAAAATTTAGAAACCTTAGAAAATCAATAAATCACGTAATTCAAATTAGAAAAATGAGTCAGATATAGATGAGATGATGGTGAATATCATGGTGAGAATGGATTTATCAGAATATGTTCAGAAAGGGTCGAAAAGCAATAAAATGTAAAAAAACAGAAAATCGTTAATTAACTAATTAATTAATTAAGGAAAAGCAGAGTTGTGTAAAAAAAGGAAAGACAAACAAATTTGGTTTTGAAAAGCATTACCATGGGATTACCAGGGACCAGTCGGAAAAGATTATTATATGGAAGTTACATGGTGAGGCAATCAATTGTTTTTCTACGACGAAAAGATGAAAAAAGCCGCGAGACAAAAGCTGTCAAACAGAAGCAATTTGGTTGGATGACTATTAATCAAAGCCAAGTTTACTATATAAGAAGAGCCCAAATCAGAAACAGTTGGCATTGTTGCCTCAGGTAGGGACGAACCAGCTGACATTAGGATTTGAGGGAGAATTGTTCAAACTAAAAAAAAATAGGATTAACGGAAGAAAGAAGAAACAAATTGAGTCGAAACCAGAGTTGAAAGGTGATTTTTATTGTAAACCACGCGGAAACAAAGCGATCACAGCGAGACCTATCAGATAGTTAAATCAGTTATCTCATTGCGATATTGGAATATTATAATTTGTAGGTTGTGTACATCAAATTTGAATACAAATATACGTTGAGTGTTGTTTATATAATTGATTTTTATAGAACACGTGAGTCAGCGAAAACGACTATTATTATTATTATTTAATTAAAACTCAGCAAATCCATTCTTTATTTAAAACTTTGCCAAAAATTATCTCTGTTGGATATGTATTAATTGTTTTCTGATATGTGCTATTCAGAACATTTCGATATTTATTATCTTTTATTGTTATCTGTACAGAATTTCTTATTGTTCGAAACTGGCGTTCGATTTGACCGTTTGCCAAAGTGTGGTACTGACTTAAATAACATATCTCCATGTCATAATCTTTTGACACATCTTGAAACATTTTCCCTTCAAATGCCTCAACTCTATCAACTTTTATAATACGAGGAGCACCGATCTTTAACAACCAACAGTTTCTTAACTAATTAACTCATTTAATGCCATTGAACGTATTGATATGATTCATTTTTATGTCTTTTGCTATTTCATTGTAATCTAGTGAATTCTCCAATAATTTGAATGACTCTTCTGATAAAGAATGGTTGAAAACATTCTTTGTAAGTTTTTCTGTCTTCTCAAAATAAATATCTACCGATTGATCTCCTTTAAAATATTTTAACGCTACAGAAAAGTCTTCTTCAAGCGTAGTGTTCTTGCGAAATGCCAATAATAATGTTTCCTTTATTGAACTCTTATTTTGTTTTTTCAAAAATCTTCAGGGCATCATTAGATAAAAATGCTTTTACCAATGTATGATGCAAATCACACGAAATCATGGTTAATTCGAAGAACTTCTTAATTTCCTTGATGAATTCATTTATATCATCTTCGATTCTGAAAACTTCTGGTGGCTTCAGGAATTGATTAAAAAATTGCTCATGGTCGCCATATTAGATCGAGTTATTACATCCGTTATTAGAAAATATTGATTAATAACAAATTTAAATTATTTTGAAAATCTGGGGTTCTGAAGATATTTAAACAATTCTATTTTGAGAATTCTGTATTATTATTAGATTAATTTGTAGTTGGAATTATTTTACAATTAAATTTAACTGGATAAAAATTGACTTATTTTCTCTCAAAATAATAAATAGAACAATCTATGGAGTGATTGAAAATGAGGAAATTACTAAGAAAGTTTATTACATAAAATTCGAATTTAAAAACACATTTCAAGAAAAAATCATGTCAGTTATTCATGAATGAATTAATAGAGAAGCTAGATGGCTCAGGATATGTGACATTGTATCAATTTACAATTTCAGCCAATAAAGAGCTTCAATAACCAGATTGTAGTTATTTAAGAAATTATCAAGATAATTATAAAAATAAATTACATTAAAAACAAACTCAAAACTTTAATAAGCATTAAATGATCATAAATTCAATTTATGAACACCTATATAGTGTAATCCACGATACATCTGTTACTCTTCGATATATTTAATATGTTGAAGCATTCACATTTTTATTTCTGATTAATGGCTAGACAATTACTTCAATAAGAAATTAAATACGTCTAGAATTTATAAAAAAAATTTACAAAATAAGAATTGTTCATTACGTAGTTTTGGAAAAGGGTTGGCGTAAACGCTTTTAATATCTATCTAAAATGGTACATAACGCTAGTAGTTTTAACCCTTTGCACTCGGAATGCACTATCTTGAGCATTTATTCAGTTATCACACTTTACAAATGTAAATCCATTAATTGACAAAGGCAATAAGTTTATTTGATGACAATCATAAATGATTGCCTAAGTTACCGCAACGTAATATGTGGAAACAATCATGACGATTTCAAACATATGACGTAACAGGTTTGCCCTCCCGTATGCATCTTCGAATATTCAGAATATCATTGCGCAACATCATCACAACAAAACTATGAAATGTAATATTTCATGGATTTTAAAATAAATTTATGCATAATAAATCTATTCTGGATTTAATTATTGAGTTGGTGAAATAAAATGTGAAAGTATTCTTTGAGTGCAAAAAAACTGTTAACCTAACAAGAAATGTAAAGTTCTTGTCAAAATTGAATTTCTTCAATTTTACATTAAACTTTAAATATTGTTTATGAAAAATCTTGATTAGTTTTTTTTATAGCCTCCTATGTCAAAATCAAGAGTAGAAATGATTAGTAAGGCTTTTGCTAAAATGGATAAAACAAAAGATGGAGCAATTACGGCAAGTTATTTTTAAATTGTAATTAAATATTTATTAATGTGATTGGAATGTTTTAATTGTGATTTAATGATTTTCTTTCATCTTGAGTCATTCAGCAATTTGAAATGTGTGTCTATAAAAATATAAATGAATCTATGTGAATATTGCTAATTTTTCTATATAATAATTCACATATATTGGACACATAGACAATTTCAAAATATACCATTACTTTTCATTTGAATAGGTAAAATTATATTTTTAATCAAACGTTATTTGAAAATTGAGTTTATTTTTCAAATGATACATAATTTTTTCATGTTTTTAATATATACATAATAATAAAGTGGTTTTGTTTGAGTTATGGTAAAGATAATACTGAATTACAAAATTAACTAATACCAAGACAATTATGCGAATAATGAATTAGACGCACTTTGTAAGGATATTTTAATTTTAATGATGAATCATGATTTTGAATTTGAAAATAAAATGAGAAATGAAGTATAATTGAGGTAGATTTGGCTAGATTATATTGAATTTATACTCAACTGGCTTTTTAAAATAACAATGGATTGCATTTTTTAATTTAATGAATGTTTGATTTTTATATATATTTTTTAAAATTAAAATTAAATTTTGTAATTTGAATTGAATACAATTATTATTGATTAATTTGTTTGGATTTTCCTATTTGCATTTAGATTTTGTTAATGTGATTTCTAGCCTGAGGAAGACTGATAAACGATCGAAATATATAAGGAAATGTTATTTTGTAGAATATACAGTTGGAGTTTTTCAATTATTAAAACATTGCCTTCTTTCTTTGAATTTTTATTTTAAATAATTTTTGTGTTTTTAAAAATAATTTTAAATGTTTATTTTTATATAATTTGTAAGCGATTTTTATTGGTTCTTTGATTAATTGAAAATATTCCTTATTTGCATTTCGTTTTTGTTTATGTGATTTCTAGCCTGAAGAAAACTGATATTTAATTTCGCGAAATAGAATTTTCAAGACTAACCCAACACGCATGTGTATAAATTTTATATTATTCCACAGGGAAAAGTTGGTTTTCAGATAAAATTTAAAGTAAAAATGTCACGAAGCCAATTAAAAATAAGAAACTCACCGATTTCATAAATTCTATATCTTAATGGACTGATTTTACAAGTTTAATCTATTAATCATAAAATGACGGTTTCTTAGTAATATTTGAATATTAAACCAATAAATGATAACATAACAAAAAATATTTTTCTGACACTATTCATTTTTATAGTTTTTCACTTGCAAATATTATATGTGGAACTTATGAAAAAGTAAAGCTTTCGAAATATAACTTACTTAAAAATTAATATACATCAGCATTTAAAATATGACAAATTTTTAAGGAAATATTTATTCAACACAGTTTATATTAGTTGGCGTCACTTTTTAAAGATCATATACATTCAGTAAACATTTCTTTGTTAATATATTGACAAAAACGCTTTTTGATGACTTGCATTTTTGTGTAGTCTTAGACCATGTTCGACGGATAAAAATTTCTCAGATACGACTCACATTTATCCTTATGCTTAAATAGCAGGTGCATTTTACTGCTTACACATAGAGAAAACAGCTTAAAAGCCAGTCATTAATAAGTTTACTTTTTGTATCCAGTCTTCCGTCACGTTCTTTTAGATGACCTGTCTAACAACAATACAAAAGTTAAACCAACCATTTGTTATAATTTTTCACATAATAAAATTTTCAGCAAAGGCTTATCACAGTGGTTCTTAAAGTGGTGGTCCGAGATTACTTGTCACTAGTCGGTGAAAGAATTTAAAATCAATTTTTAATTTCTTTTAAATATAAAATGGTTTTTAAATTATTTGAATGTTACTTATTTTAACATACCAAATACGCATTCAAACACGAACCTGAAGGAGATCATAAACTTAGTACATTTAGAATAATTTTAATTCTGAATTTACTACACTTATGATTGAAGTTTAAGTTAGCAGTCGGCGATATTCAACTTAGTGCAGAACTATAAGAACGATTATCTTATCATTTATTAGTTCCGTTTATTTGGAAAGTGGGACAAGCCCATCAGTAAAGTTACATTATCCATAACAACAAGTTCCACAAATGTTCTCCACTAGAGCTTTTATTTATTATATTTTTTGAAACATAAATATTTCGATATCTCGATCTAACAAAATAAACTTTCAAAATAAACTGCTCATTTGTTTAATTATTTTAATTTTAATATTTATTTTTATTTAATAATTTAATCAAAAACTTGAAACAACATCAATATTTTGAAAATAGGTTGAAGATTTGAAAGGTGTCTATAGTGCTGTTCACCATCCAAAATTTAAGAGTGGAGAGTGGACCGAAGATCAAGTATTTCGTGAATTCCTGAAAAACTTTGAAGCGCCCGAAGAAATCGACGGCATAGTAAATTACTTGATTGAAACTCCTACCAGTTTCAGTGAATTATTTTTATTCTCTCCAGGTGACCAAGGAAGAATTCCTTAATTATTACTGTGGAATCAGTGCATCAATTGACAATGATGCTTATTTTGATTTAATGATGCGAAATGCGTATAAATTGTACAGTTTTGTTGATTTTTTTGGCTTTTTCACCAGCACGTCGCTTGCTAAGTAAATATAATCAGCACAGTGCTATATATGAATTTCAATTACTAATTGGCACGATTTCACAATTATTTTTTATTTGATTTATTAATATGTCAAACTAAAAAAGTGCCTAGTCAATATTTTTTTTGGAATTCACTTTTACTAATAATCTGCCAGGCCATATTTATGTATGAATGATATGGAAATATCTTCTCACGTAATTCACAATTTCAATGGTTAATTTTATTTAATTTTCTCTGCACTGCTTTGTTTAAATAATTCATAACCAATAACAATTATATTATATTATACTGAGCCAAATTTAATGAATTTTTCATTATTTCAGGTAAGCCATCAACAAAACAAGTAGCATGGAAAAATTTCGTAAACATTCCTGAAAATACTAATTTTTAAATTTTTTATATTGAAAAAATTGCTTTGTTTTTATTGATGAAAAATTAATAATATTAACTTAATCCAAACTAGGCATTTATTTTCAATATTTTGACTATAAATGAAGCTGCGAGGGAAATGGTAAAATAAACCGTAAAATATTTTCTGAAATTGTATTCCAGAGAATCTATTTCTTTTTTCGACTAATATTGTACTCTTTACCAATAAACCGTGAGATAAATGATTTCGAAAATATTTTTAAAATATCAACGAATTCCTGTCCATTATGAATATTAATTCCGTATTTTATTAAACAAGCTTCTAAAATATGCTGAGATCTTACATTAAAATTTTGTTTTAAATATTATTCTTAGGGTTCTTATAGCGCTTTCGTTGTTGAGCTCTAGATTTTCGATATATTGGGATATTAGAATTGTATTTTTAAAATTTAAAATATTTCGGATGCCTTATATTTCTAAAATTGTCATCTATAATTTGATATTTTAATGTTATATAGAATGCAATATATACGATTATATTCTCAATATTCGAGCTGTTTATTTTGAATGGGAGGCAATTTCATATTTTGTTATAATGAAATATTTAAAATTTTCTGTTTCAATAAATTTTAAAATATTGACATGATGTTGTTTGACTAAAATACGGAGTTTGCGATTTTCAAGATGAACAGATTATTTATTATTTTATATATAGGAAAATACATATAAAGAAATTACATTTTTCTTTATATATATATATATATATATATTTTTATATATATATATATGAAAATACATTGTTTTTTTATCGGTGTTAGTTTATCATTAGTTTTGCGAATATAATATTTTATTAAGATCATTAGATTTTTTCGTTGAAATATTGTTTTTATTTTAATTACTAAGAATTACGCAACTCCACATCAGCATAAAACAGTGAATATAAACTTTATGAGGTAACATTTGAGTTTCGAAGCTTAACTCTAACTGTCAACTACAAATAACAAATAGTTTTAATAATATATTATTAAACATTTTTTTCTGATAATTTTTTTATAATGAATTAATGTATCCAAAATTTTGGGATTATATTAGTTTTCGAAATCTTCGAATTTCCTCATTAGACACTCAAAACTCTGTTTTTTCAAATCATAATCTCTGGTTTCCAGTATCGGAGTGATAATAGCATTCCAATCTCCCTGGAAAATAAAATATAATTTATCTTTTTTCGAAAATTAAATACTAATATTAGAAATATTTAGCCAAACTGACGGGCAGTCATTTCAATGTATGTGGCATTGCGCCCAACGAATACCGAAGTAACGAAATTTCCAGTATAGCGAATCTATAATTTGTCCCCGAGAAACTTCCATACAAAATGTACTGAACCAAAATTCATTATAACGAAGCCTATCTCAGTATAACAAAGTTTTTGTCTCAGTGCTTTATAATTTACTTTTAAATTAACTTTAGTATTTTATGAAATCAGTTTATTCTTGACTTTTGGTGACATAACACGTGTTTGTAAGTGATTGTCTCACATTTCGGTGATTTTAAATTTTCGCGAAAAGTCTCTGGAGTTAGCAAAGATGCTCAATGTTGAGACCTTCCAAGCCAGCGTAGGATGGCTCAATAGATTTCGTGAGCGCTTCGGAATTACATCCAGGCAATTCGTGTAGGAGTACGACATAAACAATATTTTTAATGATGATATATTTTTTTAATAAATTTATGCATCGCAGTTTGAAAATCGCTGTTTCAGTTTTTTTCTCATGCAATAGGTAGCTGGAATATCGGACATCCTGTTACCATTGTTTTGACTTAGAAATACACTCGTGTACGGCTTGGTGTCATAATTTTCTGAATTTGGTATAACGAATTTTCAGTATAACGGAATATTTTTTTCGGTCCCGTGAGATTCGTTATATCAAGTTTTGACCTGTATTTATAATCAAGTTTTGAACACAATCTAAGTATGACTTGAAATTCACCAATACACACAAATTCCAGGCAACAATTGTGTTCATTCATATATAGGTAGTTGTGTCCCATCTGGCGCAGAGCGTTCTGATTGGCTGACGAAAAACAAGGACTTATAATTTAAACAAATTATTTTTTATATTATATTAATTTAATATTTTAATAAATAAACATCTAAAAAAATATTTAAATACTATTAACTAATTTTTAAAAATTTTTAAATAAACATTATAAATATTTATCTATATTATAATTTTAAAATAAAAATGAAATATTTTATAGATTAAATTAAATTATTTTAATAATATTAAAAATCAAAACGTTATTAAAAACAATGCAGAAGCATCAATTTATGATTAAACATACTCAAGTTATTTAAAAATATTCAAAACATTCTTAGTCAAAGCACTTTGCACATTAATTTTTGTATTTAATGACCTTATCAGCAAAGCTTCACATCACAAGTTCTCAATAATTATTAAAACTTTTCAACATAATTCTAAAATCAGACATTCTATTTTACTTTTACAGTCTCTATTGCGCTCACTAATATTGGCCAAACCTTTCAATTGACAATGCTCTAGAACTCGAGTAAAGAGATGACGGGAAGTCTCTCCAATGTATGCGGCATTACACCCATTACTTATAAATTGATACACGAGATCAGACTTGGAGTTTTTAAAATGTAGTTATATTTTAATAACCATCTTTACTGAATACTCTCTTCTGATGTTTATTCTCAAATGTATCAACTTATGCTACAATAAATTGAAAAATATATATTATTTTTTATAAATATTTCTTACTAATAAAAGTAAAGGATAATAAATACGTCTTTATTTTTAAATAAAAAGTTTTAGTAATTTTTAAATTAAAATATAAGTAAATAGTATTTCTGTTACCTCAAAAGAGTCGCTGTCAGACATGTTACAAGACTGGTGTACCGGAGCTTCATCGTAAAACCTTTCTAGCAGTTTTGAATTTTTGTCAGACCAATTTACTCGATTGAATGTCTCTTTAAAATTGCGAAATTCTCTACAAGTTAATTAATATAAAATTTTTAATAATTAAGTATTACTTTTCGGGTAAATTTTCAAAAACAACATCACTAACACTAGACTTACATAATTCCAACTCTATTTTCGGATAGTAAAAAATGTAATTTAAGCACATTTCATCGGTTATCTCAATTCCTCCGAATGTTACTTCAGTCCGATTAGTGGTCTTATAAATACAAGTCGTAACAAGAATGTCTCCCTTAAAATAAAAAAAATGTTAAAAATCAAATTTATAAGTTAGCATGAAAATAGTAAATAAAGAATAACTAAAACTGGCAACAATTAGTTTTTGTAAAAGCTGTTTTAAAAACATGTGCATTGTTTGATTGATATATTACCGAAATATGATTTTTAAATTTGTTGAGGTTGTCTGTGAAATTAAATGTTAAAATTATTCATGTAACTTCAAACGTGTCTGGAATACTAACAGCAATGACAGGTTCTTCGTATTATCAATATTTATTGTCTATCACAATTAAAATCGATATAATTTCTGCTAACATAATTACCAAAAAGATTCACCATTCAAGACTCATAACTCCTGACTTACGACATACAATGAATAATAGTCCAAATTAATGATTGTCAAACTGCTTATTCAATCGGAATTCCTTGATATGCTTATATCAATCGATTGGTTACTTTAATTTCTGTTTACTTTCTTTAATCCGTGATAATGTTTCTCCTCTTTTACAGTTTTCTACAAATATCTACATTTTTCATCCTTCTCGCTTTTAGGTTTTCTTTTGTTCTTTACATTTGTATCTCTCCTTTTTATAGATTGTTATTTGCTTGCTCTTAGAGATAATTTAAATATTATTTTCGTTTTCTTTTTGCAATATTATCCACTTCCACTCATTCCTGTTATCTCGGGCAGCTGTTTGGATATGCGATTCTGTTTGATTTTTATATTTTTCGAACTTATAGCGTGATTTATTAGTTATCTTGTTCAAACTGTAGAGATAAAGCAGTTCCATTTGTAATATTTTTGTTTTTTATTTTTGATTTGTATTTGTTAATTAATAACGACCTTGCTGTATTTCATTGTTTTTTTATTTGCTATTTTCCTTTCCTTTAATTGCTTAATTTTATAATTTAGGTACCTTCAAAATTTTATTTTATTTTATTAAGTTTCATTTATCCAAAATGAAATAAACAAACTTACAAAATAGCGCGATCACAATCCATGACGTAGTTAAAATTCATGCCATCAAGCCAGTCTCTGACCTTGCCACACCTCTCTATGCACTTAAAATAAACTTAGACACTGCAGTAGCATTAACCCTCTAATGCAGTGATGGGCAACCTATTTTTGATCTTCTAATGCATGCATTTTCTTCTGCATTCAACTGGCCTTACAGGAAAACTATGAATACTGTGGCAACCATTCATACATCGTTGTTTAGAGGTAACCTTGGTTGTAGTCACTGTAATGGGTTAAATAGCACTAAATCAGCGCCACATTATATTCTTCCTTAGGCGGTCGCATGTATTATTAGTTGTTTTGATCCCTAGACCTAATTTGTCACTTTACATTAGTTGAAGGAGCTATGTAATTGTTTATAATTCATAAATTGAAAATAAAAAGTAGATCATTTTTACTGCTGCTTACACTTTTGTGCTCTATTTTGGTTTGAGCTCTACTTAGATAAAAAGTCAAAAAGACTTTAACGTAGGGCTGCCAGATTTTC
Organism: Schmidtea mediterranea; assembly: GCA_022537955.1. Lineage (NCBI taxonomy): Eukaryota > Metazoa > Platyhelminthes > Tricladida > Dugesiidae > Schmidtea > Schmidtea mediterranea. The sequence goes on along the minus strand of CM039679.1, from coordinate 306,407,778 downwards.
ACCACTGCAAACCGGGACAAAGAATTTTTAAAATAAAAAATTAAACCATTACTTCAGCAGGTTAAGTATATAATTAAAAAATAACTTAAAATTAATAACACAAATAAGGAACTTTAAAATAAAAATATTCATTTTACATTTTAAAAACGAAAATCAAAAATAAATAAATTCTTTAACATAAAAAAAACATAAAAACCGGGACAATCCAGGAAATCCTAGTAAAAGAGAATAAAATTATTTATTTAATTTTCAAATAAAATATTTATTTAATTTTATTGTTGGAATTATAGACAACAACAATTATTAATATTAAAAATATTAATTAACATTTTTAGATTATCAGATTACCGCCAATTCTTACTTAAATATTTAAATTAATTATTAGATTTTTCATAATTACTTTTTAACAATTACATAATATTAAAATAAATTTAATGATAAAATAAACAATTTTATTAGATCATATTTAAAAAGTGATTTTAAGTTTTTTATTATTATTAAAAAGAAATTGTTTCTATTATATTACACTAGGCCCTCCACTTTGACAAATTTCAAGTTTATGTCAAGCTAAATTAACCTTTGCCGTTCCTTGTTGGGTTTCAATTATGGCTGTTATGTGATTTAATTCGATCAGCTTGTAAGGTCCATGATATCTTGGCGACAAAGATTAATCTTGCAATGAACGGATCCAAACCGTCTTATATCTTGAAAAATCAATGGGAATGTGCCATTTGTTAGCACTGGCAGTCAAGTAGAGCGCATATTTATCTCGATTTCAAAAATGAGATTCTGCAAGGTCTAATTCATTAGAAGTTGTTGTTATGAACTCTGTAACACTTTAACTCTCTATTCTTGCGCGGGGATAACTCTTCCAACAGGAGATCTTCCTTCTAGTATGCCATGAATAAAATTATTATTGACTCACACTAAGTTATCTTTCTTTTTAAATCTTCAATATTTTTCTGATTTCTGTCTTTGACCAAACTTCCGATTAGACTAATTTGTTTCTGCTTTTTTTAAGCTTATGGTAATTGGATTCCCCCTTTTTAAAGTTGATTTTTTAATCAAGCTTTTCCTGAAATTGATTAATTTACTTTCCTAATTTGCTGTCAATCGGGAAGTTACGTAACTTCCCTTAAATTTCATTGCCTTGGGTAATTTTATCAATGTCGGGTTCCATTTTACATCGGGGTTCTCATTAGCTCTGGTTATACATTATCTAATTAATTTTAATTTTCTTAATTAATTTAAACTCTTCTTATCATTTGGCATACGCCAATACCAGTCTCTTCCGCAAAATATTTATTTTATTTTTTCAATTAATTTTTTGCACTTAAATTATTATTTTGAATTTGATGTTCTTATTGATTTACACCAAATCTTTGTGATTTTTCTTATATCTTGTACCTGTTTAGTCAAACCCCAACAATAATATTATACCTACTATTATATCAAAACAGTTTGACTGAGAAATTTAAAATTTACTTGAAAGTAAAAGCATGATCCCCTAGATGGCCATTTCATCTGTTTTATAAATTTTAGATTTGGCAGCCATCAATGCCTTGATATTGTACAAAGAGACTACTGGAGTAAACATAACTCGACAGAATTTTCTTTTTGAATTAGCCGAAGAATAGTGTAGTGAATATCAGGATGAACAAAATAGCTTCAATTCATTGCTTTATACACAAAATCCAAATGTGCTAAGATCTTGCCAAATTTGATTATGTAAGAAAAATAGGTGTAACATCTGTATCAAATGTAACAAGTATGTATGCATAAATAGTAGAGTGAATTTAAAGATTACATGTAAAAGTGTATTGAAGATAACAATGAATAAAAATTTATAGCTTTTTAATAAATAATTTAGAAAAAATTGCTTTGTAATATACCAGTCAAATTGACGGATTTAACTAAAAAAAGGTGTTAAATATATATTGTTGACATTTTACATCAATATGAAACAAATAAGTTCCAAATTCAAACATACAGGAGAAGTCTATGAATAATAATTTGGTTTTTCTCAGGTGTTTGAAGTATTTAATAAATTTTAAATATCTTCTACTGATTAAAATAAGCTTTATTGTACCATTCAATTTTTAACTCATCATCCAACATATATTTAATCGAGTTTCTAAATGCAAACCTCAACTCCAGAGTTTTCATTTTAGGCATATTTAGAGCCTCCGTATTATTTTGATATGTGCTTAAAAGTTCAGAAAGTCTTCTAAACTCCGCTTTTCTATGATATTTCAAAGAAAATTGATTGGAAATAGCATTAAATTTTCTTGTTTATCTGAATTGTCTAAATAATCTATTTCAAAAACAAGTAGCTTAGACTTTTCTCGAAGTTCTTCAGTGTACAATTGTACTAATGACAAATAATACTAAATGACTTAGGAATCCATTGAAATGTCATATTTTTATATTAATGAATTACTTTTAATCATAAATAATGAAAGAATGAAAAATAGTATATTTTAGAATTAACCGAATATAATACTTATTATTCCATCAAAATAGTTAATTTTACAAGAATATTAGTCGTAATAAGTTGTTTAAGTCTGAAACTTAAGATTTACTTCATATAATTTCGGTCAAGGTCTTATTTGAATAGTTTAATAAAATAAAATTTGAAAAAACTGTAAAAATATTGTTTTGCTATAAGCCATAATTTAAACAAAATATGGTAAATTAAAACAAAATAATTAATTAAATTAATGTCATTTGGAAATTATCAATATGGCTGCTGTAACATAAGCACGCACCGCAAGCAGAAATCAAAAATAAAATAAAACATTAAATAAAACAAATATTAATTAAAATCATTAAAAGCCTACAGATGCAGAAATAAACACAAAACTAAAACATAAAACCACCAAAACCTTGCAAAAGAAGGTTTAGAAAATACATAGGTGGAAGCGGCAACCAAAAATTTAAATATCAAAGGGAAAATAGAAACAATCAAAGAGAATGGTAAAATAACTAAAAATAATAATTTACGAAAAATTAAGAAAATAATATAAAAATTCGAGAAAAATAAAATAATAAAATAAAATAAAAGCAATAAAACCTCCGATGAATAGCCGAAAAAGTCTCAAAATTCTCTGATTGATCGACCCAGGCATGAAACTAGTATATATACATTAGTCATTTTCATAATTTTAGACTTTTTAGACACAAAAATATTTAGACTAAAATTTTAGACAATTTTTTAGACATTTTGGACTTATGCCAACTTATGTTAATTTTCAAAAGTTTTGTTGATTCAACATTTTACAGTATGTAAGTTGTTTGTTAATGATGTAAATATACTTTCGTTATATGTTGATGTCTTTTATTATTCTGGATGGCGGTGATGTCTTTTGACATCGCTCGGCAGGTCCCCATAACTTATTTATAATTATTTATATATATATGTGTGTGTGTTAAATCGTGGAAAATGTTGAATCGATATTCGATTCCCCCAGTTGAATTTGAGGGATGTCGTATGTGCTGATTTATCGTTTTCCACCCCTCGAGGTCAGCTTTGTACTGATCTCAAAAGTAGGACTTCGCTGGACTTCACCGCGGCGTTCATGAAAGATGGACGGAGCGGTAAGAGAGTAAAAAGCGGGAATATCGACAGAGTTAAGAAAACAACACTATGATGTGTTTAAGTAGGGAAATTGAATTTTTATTTAACTCCTGCCGATTATTATATTATCAAGGGTACGACTAGTGATAGAAATTTATGTCAACTAAAGTATAAAGTAGGGTTAGATCACGTACATTGTTTGATAATCATCACGGTGGAAATTAAAATAAAATGATACGTTTATGCATAGATCTGTGAGATGATAATATAGAAATGTACGAACGGTGGTAACTGTGGCGACCATAGGAAAGCAAATATGAGTTGTTGGACTAAAATAAGTACATTATAATAATGCATTCATTTCAATTTACCTTAGTCTAATGTTTGTATGAAATAAGGAATTTTCCATAAAATAAGGGCGGAACGCTGCCAAAGCTTTTGAAAGATACATTAATAAATAAAGAGTAAGAATGACAAATTGATATAGGAATTAAAGAAATAGATGAGTATGGACAAGGGTAAGACCTTCCATCGGCAGTCAGGAACCTGAAAGTGAAAATATCATGAGTAGTAGTTCTAAAAATGGAGCTCACCCTCTCATGAATTTTTAACTGCTTCATACAGTACCAACATGAGCTTGCTTATGGTATATAGTGGTAGGATTAAAATTATGGGGCGTCTGGGTAAAACAGCATAGACCCTAGGAAAAGAAGGCATTTCGATTGAGGAAAATAAGTTTGAGTAAACTTGACACAGATTTAAATTAATTAATTACACCTAGTACACCAATAATATTGATATTCGTTATTATTACAAACAAATTAAAACTTTTATAATTTTTTAAATTTATTACCGGAAGTACATTGACAATTTTTGGTAGTAATCTAATTTCCTGATAATGTGGTTGATAATGCTTATCTCTATTTAATGGTTTCAATTCTCTATGCTTTCTAAAATGCCTCGTTTCAACTTGAATTCCTGTTAGATGGGTATGCAGTTGAGATCCGAAAACATAAATTCCATTTGCTGGCAGTGCCTATTCTTACAATAAAAATGCAAATTTATACCCAATGAATTACTTGTCTGGAACATTTTTCTGAACAATAACCAGATAAGGCAAAACTTTTTTGTTTCGGAGGAATGAAGTTTTTTTCTGTATATTCTAAACCCAATTCAATAATTCCTGCGTCGTATTGCCTTAGTTTATCAGTATAGAAGAGTCTCAATCCACTGTTGTCTATAATACCTAAATAAATTTAAATAAATTATTTCTCAAAACATACATTTTTTAATAAGAACTAACAAGAAATCGTTAAATTTATTAAATTTAATAAAACCTATGAATAATTATAATAATAATAATAAACATAATTTAAATAAATAACAGTGTTTATTCAATGTTTATTCAATGTTTATTCATAAAATGAAATATGAAATTTTGAAGGAAGGAATTTTGTTTAGCTAGTGATGAGGACCAATATTAGATCTAAATTTTTCATATTTGATTTTATGAATAAACTTTGCGGAAATTGGCTTGCATTGTAATTTAAATATTTTTAAAGTTTTAATAATAATAATAATAATAATAATAAAAATAATAATAATAATAATATAATAATAATAATAATAATAATAATAATAATAATAATAATAATAATAATAATAATAATGATAATAATAATAATAATAATAATAATAATAATAATAATGATAATAATAATAATAATATAAGAATAATAATAATAATAATAATAATAATAATAATAATAATAATAATAATAATAATAATAATAATAATAATAATAATAATAATAATTAAATAAATTTGGCAACGATTAAATAAAAAGATAACGCTAATAAAAAACTCTTCGTACGAAATATTTCGACAGCATAACTGTCATCTTCAGGTACACAAAACCAATTAAAAATATTATGAATTAACTTATAATTTAAACAAATTATTTTTTTATATTAATTTAATTTTGTAATAAATAAACATTTCAAAAAATATTCAAATACTTTAACTAATTTAAAATGTTATTTATATAAATATTATAATTTTTATCTATATTATAATTTTTTAGAAAATAATGTAATTTACAAATTCAATTATTTTAATAATATTAACACCTTTAGCACCAACGATAGCATCAATATTTTTGCTAGTTTGGAAAATTGCTTCTTTACAATTTGAGAAACCCATTGTTTATAAAATGTATGTGGATGATGTTTTTCTTGTATTTGAAAACCAGAAACATGTAGAACGTTTTTGCATTTTATGAACAGTTTACATAAGAACATTGTATTCACATGTGAAACGGAGAGAAAATCATCGATTGCGTTTTTAGATTTGTTAATTCAACGCAAAGATAAACATTATAAGACAGAGATTTATAGAAAACCAACTGATACTGGTCTTTATACTTCTCCAGAAAGCTTTTGTGAATTTAAGTATAAGAGAAATATGGTGAAAGGATTGATTTATCGTTCATGGTCTTTATCTTCTACTTTTGCTAATTCGGTAAAAAGTGTTGATAAATTGGTTGAGTTGTTGATAAAGAATGGGTATTCTAAATCATTTTTATTGTTAATTATTAAAGAAACCGTTGACAAATTGATTAAAAATCCTAAGGATCCATGTTTTGAAAAGTCTGAGTGTAATTTGTCGAATGAGTGTGAATTGAGTGTTGATCTAAATAATAGTAAAAATGGATATAAAAAAATTGAGCCTAAATATGTGTTAGTATTGCCGTACTCTGAAGGTTTTACAAATTGTAAAAATAAGTTAAGTAAACAGATGGGAAATTTAGAGTATAAGATCGTCTCTAATTCGTGTAAGGTACGCAATATGTTTATTAATAAATTAAAAACTCCGGTTGAATTGTGTTCTGATCTCGTTTATCAATTTACATGTAATGGGTGTAATGCCGCATATGTAAGAATAATTGCATATGTAAATTACATTATTTTTTAAAATGTTTATTTATTACAAAATTAAATAATATATATAAAAAATAATTTGTTTAAATTAAAAGTTAATTCATAATATTTTTAGTTGGTTTTGTGTACCTGAAGATGACAGTTATGCTGTCAACTTTTTTATTCGCGTTATCTGTTAATAATAATAATAATAATAATAATAATAATAATAATAATAATAATAATAATAATAATAATAATAATAATAATAATAATAATAATAATAATAATAATAATAATAATAATAATAATAATAATAATAATAATAATAATAATAATAATAATAATAATAATAATAATAATAATAATAATAATAATAATAATAATAATAATAATAATATTAATAATAAAACAAGTTATCGACTTTTGATTTGTATAAAAAAATTATATCAACCTTTTTTTTCATCTTGATTATTAAAATGAATCTCCAGAAATAGCATAAATTGAAAAGTTTTCTCCGCCAATTGGATTACCCACTTGTTCAGGGTAGGTTAATGCCTAAAAATAATAATTATATGCAAAGGAATTTAGTTAATTAATTAAATTATTTAATATTGACAAGTATTTATTATATTATATGCTAAGTCAGTGTTTCTCAACCCAAATATTTGTTGTTTACGCGGATCGGTGACAATATTTATTTTTTATTAAAAAGAATTCAGTGTAACGCGTTCAAATGTTCATAACACAGAATAAAAACACAGGCGGTTAAATAACCAACAAATAGTATTGGAATTCATTAATTCGGCACAATATAGAAGCGCATTTCTCTACCAATCACACACTTATATGTAGTTTTCCCTTTCTCAAGACTTAGATTTTTAATATTTTCACTGACTGGTCAGATTAGAGCTGCGGACCGGCCGTTGAGAAATACTGTGCTTAGAAATAAAGTGTGAAAAAATAGAAAATTTAAAAGATATTTAACTTAATATTCTTTTAATAATTTTTAGAGAAATATTTCATTAAATTTTTAAAAGTAAATTTTGTTGAAATTATTAATGTAATAATATAAATGTAATATTTTGATGCTCTTAAACTTTTATTAAAAATTCACCATTTGGAACTACTGTGCCCATATTATGCATGTATAGTCCATCTATTTGACATTTTTTGATGTGGATTCAGTATAAATATTTAAAATAAATTACAAAGCGCATGTTAAGTTAACTTTTGTTTAAATCGATTAGTTATTTTATTATAGAGTTAATTTAATTATATTCAAATAACCACTTGGAATTCGAATAACGTATATTAATAAAAAGAAAACACCATTCAAACCCATGTTTTACTATTTATTTCGATAGATTCATTGTCATCATAAGATAAAAAACCAACCAAAATAATATTGATATAACTAATATATTTTGAAAAATTATTAATTTTTAAATATTTTATTATATTTTTTTGTTTTAAAATTTCTAAATTAACTTTAACTCAAAAAAAATTTAATACTAAAATAAATCTGATTCATAGTCAAATTTTGTAGAAAATATTAAATAATTCTAAATTAATATTAAAGTTTTTTAAAATTTAAATCATTCAAACATTTCATATTGTATTTTACTTAAAATAAATTATATATTATACAAATATTATTAAAAATTTAAATTTAAAACACAAACAATATCATTTTTACCTAGCCGAATTTACACAATCAAACTATTTAAAAGCATCTAAACATTCGTACTCATTTATTATTTTTAATTTCCTTTATTTTCATTTCTTTTACTACTATCGATGAATAATTTTATTCATAACTTGACTGTTTACTTTTCGTATTCCGATTAAAATTTATTTTGTTATTTCAATAAAATAATAATTGTTTACACATAAATTTATATAAATAATAATATAAATATTCTACACGATTCCATTTGCCAGTGACAAATTTTATAAAATTCATTCGGCAGTGACAGAAAAAGCAAACATAACAAAAAATGAAGACCCGTTTATCTCTCTATTTTTAATTTGTTTTGGAAAATTAGGAAATTATTTTCCAGTTAAATTTAAACACTGTAAAATAATATTTTTAAAAACAATTATTGGAGTGAATTAAAAGAATCAATTGAATTTCTAAAAAAATTGTAAAGTTTTGTTTATATTAATATTTAATTTAGATTTTAATAAATTCTACTAAAACGTTTATATATTCAAATTCAGGTTTAAATTATCATTCTTAAATTCTATCAAGTTATAACATCTAAATAATATTTTTAAAATGGAGAATTTATTTTTGGTCAATTGATGGCTTGTGCTTGTTTTGACTATATTTATCTGTTTTTGTCTGTAATGCAATTTTTAAACATAATATTAATTGAAAAATAAATGATTGTCAAATGATATTTATTTTTCTAAAATAATTAAATTAAAACTAAATGCAATATATAAAATATTAAATATTATCAGATACATTTATAAAGTAAACTAGTCAACAAAACTTTTCTTAAATTAACAATTAATTATCTTTTGTTTATTTATTTTATCTTTAATATTTCTTTATTTAATTCATAAATATTTCTAGAATAATATGACCAGAATTTTAATAATTTGTCCACCAGCTCACGGTTTTTTTAAAATTCTCGATTTTTGGAATGGTTACTGCACCGACAAAATTGTTTTGGTATGCATTTGCAGTAACGACGCAGCACATGTTCACAAATTGTTAAAATAGTGACAAGAAAGTGTTACAGTTAATAAAAAGATAACATTAAAAACGAATATACAAATATTAATTAAAAATTGGCATATTGCGAGGGAACAGATATGTATGGATGGCAAATGAAGAGTCGAATACAAATATGCTATATAAAATCAATGTGAGATCCCCAGAAAAAGATATTCAATGAATAAAAATTAATTAAAAATAAATGAATTGTTTTATTGGGCATGAAGAAAGTCCGACCAGGGAAACTCAAGGAGGTAATTTGATCAATTCTCTCATAAAATCAATAAATCTAAATTAGTTTTCGTGATTATTAAAGAAGATAGAAGTCACTAACCCAATTAGGCAACTAAAAACAAAATAGTTATTGGATTAAAACTTAATATGATTAGTTTATTGATTAAAAATACATATAAAAAGAATTGGTTGAAGTTGACCAAAAAGTGGAAAAATTGAGCAAATAATCGAAATGTACGAGATATTTGAAACAACCAAATTGTATTTATATTACAGAGATTACATGTAGAATTACAGAGATGAATCAGAAAGCGAGTGAAAACTAATATTAGCCAATTTAAATTTAAAGTATGTACCAGATAGGGTTATCTAGTATTGGTGGACTTAACTCTATTGCAAAGAAGTGGATAAAGAGATATTGTATTTACGATTGTGTTAATTGCGGTAAATACGAAAAAAATTAGATTTGTTGGGTTCGGGTAATATTTTTTACAAAATTGGAACACGATGAGTCAGAGGGTAAATCAACTAAGATTCAAATAAACCCAATAAAAGATATATAACGTTAGAAAACACGATTTCTCGGCTTCCTTGGTAATCCCTTTTCTTTATTTCAAACAAACCGTCAAAATATGCAAATGAAATTTGAATGTGTTTTTGTTTTCATCTTTTTCATATGCACTTATTAATTAAGAATAACCATACGTTTATTGATTTGCTATTTCTCTTTTCAATTTTTATTTCTTTTACTAAATTATTTCCTTTTATAGTTTCGGAACGACACAATCTCTGATTTACACATGTCCCCAATAATTTTATTTACTATTTAATTTTTATTATTCAGGTATTCTTAACAGATTTAATTGTGTAAATATTACTTCAGTGTAACGGTTGTCCAGTTAATGCCGAAAAGCCAAATGCATAGAACCAAGAAGATGGAAATGCAACACAATTTTAACTGCTTTGAAACTACTTTCAAAATTTCATAATAATTTCAAAGCTCAAGTCTTTGGTATAATAATAAATAACTCCCACCCTTGGGTCCTGAAAAGACCGCTCTACAAATGTTTTTTGTACATCGATTACTCAAACATTCAATATCACATAATTCCTTTGAAAGTTTTTATGGGGTAAATAGACTACCCACCGCAGTTTTCATATACTCATAGAACCCAATAAATAGGCTTATACAAATACGATCTGAGAAAATAAATAATTGTCAAAAATTATTTATGAAATAATTTTTTTACAATTCATAAATTTTTCTATAATTTTTAATCAAACCCGAGCTTTCAATTATAATTTACTTCATTACTCTCGAGGAAAAACGCAAAAGATAGTATTATTTGTAAAAAAGGAATTAAATTGTTTTAACGTGACAAAACCCGAACTCACTTGACCGAGTAGTTTAAGGGTGGCTGGTAGAAAGAAATATAAACTTTTGAAGAAAACATTTGGGAACCTTTTACCTTAAAAGCTATGTAAGAGAAATGAAATATACAAATAGAATTGTTTTAATTAAAGAAATTAAATGCCACAAATTTCTATAGAGTAATCATAGAGTATTGGAAAAATATAATAGAATCTTTTCTGATAAAATTTATGATTTAATATTAAATAGTAAGCAATATACTATATATTAAAAACATAATAATAAATATATATTTATAGATTATTTTTATTTTTATGACAAATATTTTCCTTAATTATTGAAAAATAAAAAATATAATTATTAAAACAAAAATACAAAGTTATTTTGAGTGAAGCTGTTCATACAACCAGGATTGGTATCAACAAAATAATTAACTGGAAAAATTGTTTTAATCTTGGAATTATAATATTTTATAAATTTCTTACCGGTGCACCCATAGCCCAAGCTGCAATTACCTTTCTGCACATTGTCAAACCCATGGGCTTACTTTCTGAATTACAGGGACCATTAAATCGTTTCACATCATTTCCCGGTGAACGGATACAGTGAAATAATTCCATATGGTGCACAATACCTTGACTTGTGGCACTGATAACTGCTTCATACTTGATGAACTAATATAAACAATCTAACAAATATAAAAAAAATACTTTTATTATATGATGTTTTTTATCCAAATATGGTAATTGAATTACTTTACACCAGTAAGTGGTCTGAGAAGCCGGTATTTCTATCTAAAAAATACTGTCAGTGTAAAAATTTTGTATAATTATATTTTATATTTGTATAATTTCAATAATTAACCAGTGTTTATTCATAAAATTAAATGTGAAAATATTTTATTCGAATTTAGTTCCTGATCATTCCAAAACTTTTCAAAAATTAATTACTCAAGTTATTTTTGTACAGTGAAACGACTAAAAAAAGTGTGAAAATATGAAAAACCCAAACTTTCTTGATTTGACATATAGAAAATTTATTAAAGATTGTACTAAGTATGTGAGACCATCAGAAAGTTTATGTGGATATAATAAAGATAAACTCATATGGACGGAAGAATGTCAAGCAAACTTCAGCAAATTAAAGAAGCCCTTGACGTCTACTACAATACTTGTATTTCCAAGTTACGAAAAAGATTTATTTTAGATTCCGATGTGAACACTTTCATTTCTTTCCTTTACAGACATTGCACAGCGTAGTTATTGACGTTGTCATGCTTCATCGATCTCAATTTCTTTGCACACAAGAAGCTCGGTGAAATGTAATTAAAACTTTCTTGTTGTCGATTACAACCTTTAACACACGTCATTTCATTCCCGATTATTCTATCTCCTCTCCTTTACCTCGTTTAATTTTTTTATAGACATCCAGTAAAAAATTTCCCGTCAAAAAGATTAGTTCCATCGTTACGCCAGTTGTGAACAAAGTGAACACCGTGTGATTTTCTTACTATTGTTTGTTTCATACATCCACTCATTCACTGCATTGTAGTATTGTTCTTTTGTTTTGAGTGACTTTTTTATTAATCACCTGAGCTTGCTCCATTTTCCTAGCCTCCCAATAATTGACGGATGTTCTAGCATACTTACAACCGCGTCATGTTTTGATTTAATGGGACTCTTCAACTGTTTTACTAACCCGAACTTCACTTCAGTGAAGGTATAATTTTTAATATTTTATGTTACGTTGGCGTTAGAAAGATTTACGAATATTCACTAAAGATAAAAATATTAAGCAAGGAACAAATATAGTTTTTATTTATTTTTTTGGCTGAAATTTGCTAAAAACATATTGTTTACCATGGTAAACAATAAATATTTTTAATAAATATTTTCGCTATATTTGATTAATTTAGTAGAAACATATCGTTGACAGCAGTTGCAAATCAATATGAAAAGACAATTATTGGTGGCCATAAACTATTAGGTTGTGTAAAAAGTTCCCAGGCAGTTTTGGATTACAATTTCAACATATAGAATGACAATGAAAGCAAACATGATTAACCAACCGTTTTATTCGTCAAGGTAATATACTAGGTCGTGTAAAAATAGTTTATTAACTTACAACTTTCATGTATGCAAAGTGCTTTGTAAATTCACTTGCTGCTGCTGCCCGGGAACATTTTACACCAACTAATAATGTACTCAGATTGAAGTATCATTCAAGTAGCAAATTCTCTTCGAATTATTAAAAACTCATTATATTACAATATCGTACTCAAGTCCGGATCATCACAGCACAAGCAGTTTAGTTCAGAGGCAATTTACAACGTTTAAGATGCCAATAGCAATTACGGTAAAAAACAAACAACAGAAATATTAGGTAAAAATATTGCCAGAAACTATGTCAAATGCAACAGTACAGCAGAAAACATTAGGATTTGGGTTCTCGTTAAAAGCACATGAATTTTAGGCTCTTTAAAAAACAAAAGTCTCATATTATGAACAATGTGTATTTTTGATTATGATTAAAAAGCACGTTTCATTATTCTAAAAATTTTGTTTTTGTATTTTCTATGGGTAAAAGAAGTCTCGGAAATTTTTTGGAATTGTTTAAAAACATGTGTAATTATTAAATTATAGGAAGTTAAAGTAAAGTGACAAGCTAAGTAATGACTCACTAGGTATCAACGCCTGGTTACCAATAACTAGATACTGAACAATTAGGTACCATCATTCGTCACTTCAATATTTTTATTCTTAAGTTTTCAATTAATAATAAATTGTATCGGTCCACTGAATCATGTTTATTGGCCCACTGCCAAGAAAAATTACCCATCACAGATTTAAACAAATATGGTAATTAACAAATTATAAATGTTAAAATGTTTATAAATATGTAAATTTGAGAACCTCACAATTCAGATTTATATAACTTACAAATATGAATTTTGAATAATGCAGATTTAAAGTGAAATTTTATTTTCCGAGTATTAAAATTTCCTGATAATATTTTTAGAAGTTTGAAAAGGCGGAAATAATTATGTAAAAAATGTATACAAATAGTTTTGATGCGAGCTCAGAGGATTCTATATTTTTGAGTCTCACAACTGTAATTTATCTTAAAATACAAGATTGTGAATATTCTATTTTTATTTGAAAATTCTGTATTTTTAAGGTTTATTGTGAAATCCATATACAATTATTAATTTTGACTTTTTTTATAAAATAGTTTTATATATAATTTAAATTAATTATTTATCTATATCTATTTAAAAATAAAAATTATTTAAGATATAAACTTACATAATTGACTGTAATTTCCATAGACCGGGTTGACGGGGAGATTTCAGAAATAGGAATTGTGCTTCTAAGTAATTGTAAAAGAACAACAAAATAATTGAGAAAATCAACGTGAAGCTCATTATTCATATTTTGTTTATTTTTCAGTGAAAATATAATTATATTTGTTGTACCTCTCTTGAAAATAAAAGTATTTTAATTTTAAATATCTCGCGATTCAGACTAACATCAATTTGATAATCATTTTTGTCACAGGTGTTTACCTTTCTTTGAATCGTAAAACAAAACTGTTCATGATTTATAATATTATCTTTTAATAAATAATCCTGTCTTTCATCTTTAATAATTCTACCATATTTATTTGTGTGTAAATCCTAAATAAAAATTACATAATAATGATAATAATAATAATAATAATAATAATAATAATAAAAATAATAAAAATAATAATAATAATAATAATAATAATAATAATAATAATAATAATAATAATAATAATAATAATAATAATAATAATAATAATAATAATAATAATAATAATAATAATAATAATAATAATAATAATAATAATAATATTCTTTAGGCTAGAAACCACATTAACAAAATCTGAATAAAAATATGAAAATTTAAACAAATTAATCAATAATAATCGTATTCAACTCGTATTACAAAATTTAATTTTAATTTAAAAAATAAAACATTCGTTTAAATTTTTTCTTGAGCGTATGACAAAAGAGATAGTAGATAAGTGCGTGTTGAATTTTGGGCATACTGAATTACCTCCATACTGATTTTTCTGGAAGTAATTTCTTTTTTACTCTGAAATTAGTACGTTGTCAAGTTTGGCAAGTGAACAACATCGAACAGAACACATTGAACCAAAATATATGTTGGTATTGCCTTATTTCGAGGATTTCTGAAAATTAAATCATCAGATCATCAAACATGTAGATAAAACTCAGTTTAGGATTGTTTCAACGTCATGCAAAGTTAGAGGTATGTTTACAAACAAGTCTTCAACTCCAGTTGGTCTTTGTTCTGAGCTCGTTTATCAATTTTCATGTAATTGGTGTGATGCCACATACATTGGAGAGACTGCACGTCATCTATGTACTCGATTTGTTGAGTATGGTCAACTAAATGAATCGACTCACATTGGTGATCATTTTAGGAAATGTACTACAGTCTTCATTCGTAAAAACGCCAAGGCATACAATTCAGGAAGTTCACGAAAAATTGAAATCTTAAAATAATTTTTTTTTCTCGAATAAAATGCCCATTCAAATAGAACTCATAGGCGTTGTAATAGAAATTGGTGTTTATTTTTTGTAAAAACTTAAATAATAAAGAAAATAGGTATGTCTGACATCAAGATTATTGCAAAAAACCTGAGTAACTATTAGGAAAGAATAACTTGCGAGGCCTTGTTGATAAAATCTATAAATCCTATAATTAATGTTCAAAATGTTCAGTCTACATGTATTTTGAATGTATTTAAGTGGTTGAATGCAAATTTTGTAAATGATGTATTTGATGTAATTTGTTTGTGATGTTTTGAAAATATAATTTTAAAATTTAACTTTTATTTTGCGATTTTAAATTTAATTTTTTATTTAAAATTTATTCAAAATTTTATTTAAAAGAATATTTAGTTTTTATTTTTTAAATTAAAATTAAATTTTGTAATACGAGTTGAATACGATTATTTTTGATTAATTTGTTTAAATTTTCCTATTTTCATTTATATTTTGATAATGTGATTTCTAGCCTGAAAAATACTAAATATACAGTGAAATGTTATATAGAATATACAGTTGGCGTTTTTCAATTATTAAAACCTTGCCTTCTTTCTTTGATTAATAATAATAATAATAATAATAATAATAATAATAATAATAATAATAATAATAATAATAATAATAATAATAATAATAAGCAATTATAATAATAATAAGCAATTGGAAATTAATTAATTATAATTCTTAAACGTTTATAGTAAAATCTAACTAAATTTCAAATGCATTATTAAATTAAATAATAATTTAAATTTTGTTTTAAATCACCAAGAACATTTTTAATTTTTGTCACACCTCTTTTTACTCAAAAGAATATAACCAAACTATATCAACAATTCAAGTATTATGTCGAATTTCGCATCTCATTATGTCAAAAATACTCCTTGAAGATTAAAGTTAATTGATTCTTATGAAATGTGTCTTATTAGCTGGAATTATGAAATCTCTCTACTGTATCATTGTCAGAACATATTTCATTTCATTTTTTTCTAGGATTCATTTCATGCGTAACATCATTAGTTCTAATTTTCATGAATGAGAATACAATTCAATCTCCAAAATATAACTTATTTCAATGGAATGTCATTCAATTATTCTTGGAATATATAAATTCATGTTTTCTTTTTGTATTAATTGATTTCCTACATGTCCGATTTTGATAAAAGAAATTATATACGATAAAAGGAGGAATTAAAGAACTTCAACGGAATCATATTTTACATTATGATATTATATAATATATCGGCTCCAGAATGTATTTTAAAATGAAATATGATATAACAGATAATTAATTTATTATTTTTGATCGTAATTTAAAGATCTTTATTCTCTCTATTTATTTGTTTAAAATGTAATTGAAATTTTTAAATAAAGTTAATCTGAATTTTTTTTGTATTTACTTTAGAATTTTTTTAAAAGAATTTTATTTGCGGAGATAATTGATCGCATATTTTCAGTTTTTGTATAATCTGTAATAAAAAAGCTGAAAAATGAATATAATAAAATTTCAAACAAATTCACTAACAAATCCAAGAAATTTTAACCGATTCACCACAAACAGATCAGAATTTTCCAATTTTCCGTGATCGGAAAATCCTATTCCAGACCAAATCGGAAAGCTGAATTGCTTGTTCAGTTTTTGACATAATTTCAGTTGAATTTTTTCGAGATTCGGTTCAACAGACCAATAAATGTCATAAACGCCTTCGGTCCGCGAATACGTTGCATGATATTGATACGGTTTTGTATAAGATATCACAATTTTTAAGATAATGAAAACGTGGAGTAAAATTAAACGCATAATTTCTGTTCGATAAACGATTAAATTCACAATTTATTTTTTCGATTTATATTTTTTTCGAATAAATACTATTTTCTTAACAACCAATCATTTTCCTGGAATAATTTCCTATTTAATTTAAAGAAACATTTGATTATGTCTTCGAACACAGGAATTGTCACTTTTCTGACAAAATGAAAGTGAACAAGGAACTCAATTAATTTCCTGGTGTAATTTTCAAAATGAAAATCTCTTGAGATGTTGACGAAATTAATTTTTTCACCATTTTTTTTGGAATATTTCCTTAAATCGTAATTTTTCAACTTTTACTTTATGAATTATTTTTTCCTTAAAATTATTTATTAAAAGAATTTCACAAAACATTATTTTTATTATTAGTTGACGTATATTAATATTTATTTAGAACAATAGCGATTTTAGGAAAATACGTTTTAGGTTTTATTAATGTTCTTGGATTACAAACGACGTCACAATTTCATTAGAATGAAACTTTCATGTAATTTTTTTTTATTAATTAATAATAATTTTTTATTAATTAATAAAAAAATGCATTACATGCAAGATCAACGTTTTGTTTTTGATTCACCACAAATTCAATTATATATTTTTTAAACTATGTAACATATTTAAATTTATATTTAAATTTATAAATTAATTTTGAATTTATTTATTGATTATAGGTCAAATTATTTCAATTTCGTTGTAATATTATTTAACTAAAAAATATAATTCTAAAAATATATTTAATAAATTATTTAAAATTTAAAATCCTTTAAAATTGTTTACATTTTCAAATTAAGTATTTAAAATTGAAGATTGATTAATTAAAAGCATCTTTTTTATTGAGCAGGAATCGTAATTTTTCAACTTTTACTTTTTGAATTATTTTTTTCTTAAAATTATTTATTAAAAGAATTTCACAAAACATTATTTTTATTATTAGTTGACGTATATTAATATTTATTTTGAACAATAACGATTTTAGGAAAATACTTTTTTGGTTTTATTAATGTTCTTGGATTACGAAAGACGTCACAATTTCATTAGAATGAAACTTTCATGTAATTTTTTTTTATTAATTAATAATAATTTTTTATTAATTAATAAAAAAATGCATTAAATCCAAGATCAACGTTTTGTTTTTGATTCACCACAAATACAATTATATATTTTTGTAAACAATAACTATTTTAATTTCGTAATTCTTAGAAACAAATATGGCCGATAATATGGCACGAAATATGCAATTTGAGTACAAAATGAAAATAAGGACGATACGAATGATTTACATATTGAAATTGATGACGACCAGGAGGAAGAAGTCGATGATGTATATGGTGAAGTACTAGACTCAGAATCTGACGACCCAGGGATAGAAGTTGATACAAACACAAGTTTGAACATTTCACAATTGTCAGCAGGTACAATTTCTCAAGTTCCCGGTACAAACACAGTTTTTCCGTATTGTAAATACCTTATTAAAGAAAAGAATATTTGTTGGGGTTGTCGGTGAATTCGAATAGGAATTATTGTCAATCTGACTCCAAGCGTGCTTTTAAACAACAGTAATGAACTCCAAACGATATAAACTTTATTGATCAATATATTTTATCTCCACTTTAAAATGACACAACGAATTATCTATCAATCACAATTTTGCGCTTATTACGACTTTTCGGGAAGAATAGCACTTTTCGGATCAATTGGATTTCACAACCACTTAACTACTGTGACGGGTTTCTGAGATCGGTAACTCTGATATAGTTGCTTTGCTTTGACTTTGCTTAATTTCTGTTTCAAATTTCTCTTTTCCTTTATTTCAACTTTAAGTTTTCTCCAAATTTCTCTTTAATACTTTCTTCAATAATTTTCTATAGTTTTCTTCTTTCCAATTATTCGTCGAATTCTGTCCAATTTCTCTCAAATCTCTTTTTCTCCCTTTGATTCCAATTGCCCTTTCTTTTTATACTCCGTCATCCAATAATACTTACTGATATCCAATAGAATTTCTGATATCTTTTACCGCTAATTCCATTTGGGCCTCTATAATCACTGACAGCTGTCCAGATAAATAATTTTTAGAGATGCCCTTTCCCGGATTCTCAAACGACATTCCTTCCCTTATCTTGAAAGGGCTTTCGAAATAACGTGCAAATTTTCCTTTTGTTTTTGTTTTCCTAAATTTGCACTTGTTAATTATAAATGACCTTCTTTTATTTAATTATCTGCTTTTATTGATTTTCTCTAATTCCCTTCTCGTTATTCGACATTTCTTTTTCATTCCCTTTTTATTAAGCTCCAGAACCACATCTTAATCACTTATGATTGTTTCCCCCAATCATTTTACATGTTTATTAATTATTTTTTTATTATTTAGGTATCCTCAACAGATTGCAAAAAGTGAAAAATTGAATGTCAATGATATAGATGAATTTTGGTTACAAAGAACCCTAAGTAAACCTTTTACAGATCCCAGTGAATGTCAAATGTGAACTAAAGATATTTTGGAAGTGTTGAAAAGTACTAAGAATGATCAAGAGATAGAAAATAAACTTCTTCGAATTGTTGGAGTGGTTCGATTTGATTTGGTGCAAATGTTGAGAGAAAATAGATTAATGATTTAATTCTGCCCTAAATTGTGTTCTGCTCAAACGCCAGAGGAACGAAACAAGATTGAAGCCGAAATGAAAGCTGATCCTAAATCAAATGTAATTCTATCTGATTTGAGAAATATTTATGAAAAAAGACATTGTTGGGGCAGAAAGGAGACGAAAGACTCAGTCAAGATCTGAGAAAAGTCAAGCCGACGTGGAAATGGAAAATAGCAACGTTATACCTAATTATGGATGTGTCAATATGTTAGACCTAAAGAATATTACATTCACACAAGGCAGTCATCCGATGACAAATAAAAACTGTGAATTGCCTGATGGGTCATATAGAAAAACCAAACCTGGATATAACCTCGTTTATGTTCCTGCACCAACGCCAAAACCTCTAAAAGCAGATGAGAATTTGGTGAAAATCTCTGATTTTCAGTCCTACGTAAAGGCTGCTTTCGAAAATATCAAAACTCTCAATCGAATACAATCAGAGGTTTACAAGACTGCGTTGGAAAGTGATGAAAACATTTTAATTTGTGCTCCAACTGGGGCCGGTAAAACTAATGTAGCACTACTTACAATGATGAGGGAAATTGGAAAGCACATCAATACCGATGGAACAATTAGAAAAGATGATTTCAAGATCGTGTATGTTGCTCCATTAAAATCTTTGGTCAATGAAATGGCCAAATCATTTTCTGACCGGTTGAAACGTTACAATTTAAAAGTTTCAATGTTGAGTGGCGATAGCCATTTAAGCCGAAAAGAAATAAGTGAAACTCAGGTTATCGTATGCACCCCTGAGAAATGGGATTTTATTTCACGGAAACTTAGTGAATAAACGTACACTCAAATAGTTAAACTTCTGATTATCGACGAAATCCATTTATTGCACGACGAAAGAGGCCCAGTGCTTGAAGCAATTGTAGCTCGAACAATTCGAGCAAATCAATCTTCACATAGCAATATTGATATCAGAAATTTGTCGAATTGTCAGCAACACTGCCCAATACCGAGGATATCGCAGAATTTATCCATGTTGACAAACGCAAAGCCTTGTTTAAATTTGATAGCAGGTAGAATTTCGTTAACTTTTAATATTTATATTGAATGAAGCATTTTCCTTTCCAGCTCCCGAAGCTTGGTTTTACCAACCTCTCCTAAGAGTAGGCATAATCCATACGGATAAGCAGAAACCTGGAGGTTTCAGCTGTTTTATGTTTCTACTGTTAGTTGGTTATACTGTGTTCCCGGTGGGGATCATCAGTTCTAATCGAGCAGGAATACCTCGGTATTAATGAGCGCAAGACCGTAAAACAAATAGAATTGATGAACGAGTTAGTATATGAAAAGGTAATGGAATATGCCGGCAAGCATCAAGTGCTTATTTTTGTGCACAGTCGCAAGGAAACCGTGAATACTGCGAAAGCAATAATAGAAAAATCTTTAAATCAAGACACTCTTGGATTGTTTCTTCGGAACAAGAAAGCTACAACTCTAGTTTTGCCGCAGGATTTGGATAAGGTAACATTTTTTTATTTCCATAATTGTGCAAATTTTTTAATCAATAGTTTAATGGGTGAAAAATCATGAGCTTAAAGATTTGCTGCCATTTGAATTTGCTGTTCACCTTGCTGGATTGGCTTACACTGACGGAAACTTTGTGGAGGAATTTTTCACTGACAAACACATCCAGGGCTTGTGTCAACCTCTACACTGGCTTGGGGAGTAAACCTACCGACTCACGTTGTAATAATAACTCAAGCAATGATTATTTTACACCCGAAATTGATTAATATTGATCATTTCAGGTTTATAGACCGGATAAAGGAGAACGGACTGGGTTTAGTGCTCTTGATGTCATGTGAATGTTTGGCAGAGCCGGGAGACCGCAATATGACACGAAAGGTGTCGGTATCATGATTACAAATGAGAATGAGCTGACGTATTATCTGAGCTTGCTCAATGAACAGTTACCGATAGAGAGTCAATTTATCAGCAAATTAGCTGACAATCTTAATGCTGAAATTGTAATGGGAACGGTAAGAAACATTCAACAATCCATTGAATTGTTTGCGTTATATATATTTGTACATCAGGGTGCGCAAAACCCCGTCACTGTATGGGGTTGAAAACGCGCTATTCGATGATCCGACTCTGGAAAATCATTGTCGAAGTTTGATTTATACAGCTGCCAATATTTTAGAGAAAGCAGAAATGATAAATTTTGACAAGAGATCCGGAGAATTCTTCTCGAACGAAATCGGCCGAATTGCTGCACATTATTATTGCGCCAACGAAACAATGAATGTTTTTAAAAGATTTCTCAAAGAAACAACATGTAACATCGAAATAATTAAAGTATTTTCAAAATGTTGCGAGTTCCGAAATATAACAGTGAGGGAAGAAGACAAAATCGAGATAAAAAAACTCATGGAACATGTGGGGACTCCGATAAAAGAAAGTGTAGAAGATCCCTCAACAAAAATCAATTGCTTGATGCAAGCTTACATTTCCCACCTGACATTAGAGCGATTTACCCTGTCCAGTGACACTACTTATATAGCTGAATCGGCGACCCGTTTGATACGAGCCATGTTCGAGTTTACTTTGTCTAAAAAATGTGCCATATTGAGTGAAATGGTATTGGAAATATGCAAAGAAGTTGAAAAGAGAATGTGGTCGATCTCCTTCCCGCTGAGGCAATTCAAAAAATGTTCCACAGGGAATTATCAAGAAACTGGTAAAGAAAAACATTCAATTATTATTTTCGACATAAAAAATTAATAAGCTACATTTGGATCGTTAATATACATAACTTGTGCCGAAGGAGAAATAGCATTTTTATCGGTTCCAAGCCCCCTTCTCTTTACCACAGGGTTTCTCGTAAGGTTATCGCTTCAGTAAAAACATATGGAGGGTTCCAGCTCAATTCCCATTTTCTGGCTAGAAATATGAAGCTAAGGTTTGTTAGTTTTCCAAGTATTTTTGTCAAAGAAATTTAATGTTGAACCATTTTCAAAGCATTCTCAAACCAGACCACTATAAAAATAAGGTCATAAAACGACATACTTTGTGGTTTTAATGTAGGACTCATTTTCAAAACATTCTCATCAACTAATATTAAATAAGTTGGTCGTTCAATAAATATAAATCACTTACATTTTATATAATCCAAGACCCCTATTCGTGTCTATTCGTTTTTGCGTCGTTAAAATTTTCTTATAATTTTTTTTGGTAGAAGTCAGAAGCCAAAAAAATAGTGAAAAATTAGCCGACTGCAAACCCAAAAAAATAACAGACATCCAACAAATGCTAAAAAATTAGTCGATAAGAATCCCAAAAAAGTCGTCGACAATTTAATTCAAATAATTTTTGGGAAAAAGTTAATAAAATAACTAACTTCATTAATTAGAATATTCATTAGAATATTTACTACCTACTACAGTAATAATATCAGTTAACTAACACCCTTTTAAAAATATTGTATTATTTTTGGCCACTAATGTTTCGACTATTTTTTTAGGATTTAATATTGTCGGCTATTTTTTTGGATCCAGTTTCGACTATTCTAACACTCACCTTTTTTCACAATAGAGCATTTTTGATAATAATATTGTATATAAATATCAGTATTTGGTGCATTTCATATTTACTTTCATTCACCAAATAAACCCATTTGAAATTATATTTATTCTTTTGCTTTATTTTTTGTTTAGTTAATGATTTTTCTATTTATTTAAAAAGTGATTTTGGTTATTTCATGTTCAGTTTGTTTGATTTTGAGTTTTATTTGCACAGATGTATCGTAACACTGATATTTTTGGTGTAAAAAACAAATCCTCATGTTTTGGTTGTTTTATTATGTCATTAGAGTGCCAAAGACCCTAAATTTGTTCATATGGATATGATGTTAAATCAATAAAACATATATTCACGTTGGATTATATTTAGTTAAATGAAGAGTCAAAGTGATGTTGTTTTCAGAAACTGAACTTTTCAAGCACTAAACTATTCAATCAAAGAGATTTATAGGAAACCAACCAATACTGGTCCTGAAAGGTTTTGTGAATTTAGGTCTAAGAGAAATATGATGAAGGGATTGATTTATCATTCATGGTCTTTATCTTCTAATTTTGCTGATACAATAAAAAGATTTGAGTTGTTGATAAAGAATGAATATTCTAAATCATTTTTATTATTGAGGATAAAATACTGTTGATAAATTGATTAAAAATTGATGGTTGGGAAAGTCTGAGTGTAATGTAAATAATAGTAAAAATGTATATAAAAGGATGATCCTAAATTTGTGTTAGTATTGTCATACTCGGAAGTACGCAACACGTTAATTAATAAATCTAAAACCCCATCTCTGTACTCGAGTTCAAGACCATTGTTGTTGACCAATATTAGTGAGCACAATAGAGGCTGTAAAATTATAATAGGAATGTCTGACTTTAAAATGCGTCAAACAAATCCGTGTAATATGTATAAATGAAATATTAAGATACTTTAAATTGTTCACATTGTGTTTGATAGTTTTGGTTTGAATAAAAAATAACTTGGTCAACAAAAAAGATCATATCGTGATACGGAATACTCCATCACTAATTGCTCATATCATATCCAGACTTTTTCATCCCACCTGGGATAAGCACCCAGAGAAATTGACAGAAGAACCAAACTAACTGAAGATCTATTGACAGCGAAAATGGACATCCGTTTCAAAATATATATTCCTTAAGTTAAGAAGTTCCTCTCCAACATCCAAACCGTATTAGTAGTGTCAATAGTGAGTAAACCAGGCCAACCACCCCACACCCCAATTAGAAAATTAAAAAATTTTCAATTTTTACATCATGGCATTTTTTCAATTTTTTCCATTAAAAAATAAAATTTTATTTAAACAAACCCCAGATAGAATTCCTCGGAAATTATATGTTGATAATGGTAAAGAGTTTTATAATAAAATATTTGAAGAATTTAGAAAAGAAAATAAATTATGCTAATGAAGATTTACAAGAAAAACAAAAATTTAAGATTGGAGATCGAGTTCGAATATTTAAATGGAAAAATAAATTTGAACATTTAGATTTGAAAGTTGGATTTAATTTAAAGAGATGGAACCAATTTAACTAATTTAGATATTTATGAAATGGAATATGAACAAGTGAAAGAAAAATTTGGAGAATGTTTATAGGAAATTAATTAAAAATATAATACAAATGTTACAGGTTTAGAAATTATTTATTTGAATTTAATAATTTAAGAAAATATAATTTAGAGTTTATTTTTTTAAATATTTTTATTTTTAGAGTATTGTTTTCAGATAAAACGTCTGGACCTAAATGAAGAAAATTGACGTTAGGAAATTTTCTTCATTGCGGGTCCGGGTGTTTGATCTGAAAACAATAGTTTATACACTACTAACATTCCATCTCCATTTATCTCAATTTCTATTTCCTGTTTTCAAGATTTTTTAATATTTTATTAAATGCATCATCATTCTCACATCCCCCTCGTTTAAATGGCTTTAGCCGCTCAACGTTTTATATCAATTGGTTTCCATTTTCAAGCCTTATTTCATAGCTCCTTTCATGCATTTGTTTCACGACTTCGGCTGGTCCAAAATATCTGTAATCTTTTTTGTTATTCGTATTGCTTTTAATTAAAACGCGATCTTCAATTTCAAATTTAAACTAAAAAACAAAACTTCGAACAATCTTATATTTATAAAATAGCTAGCACTAAAACAATTTTTTACCACTTTTTGCCACCGCTCCGAAACTGTTATATTAAATTATATTTTTAACATCCGCCATTACTAATTTTTTCCGCGCACCCCTATCGGTTACCCCCAGGGGTACGAGTACCACGAGTTGAGAATCGCTGTTCTAGAATATTATAATTCAGATTAATTTTTATTATATGTTATTTTATTATTCATTTTTTTTCTAATTATATATTAGAATTTTTAATCATTTTTTTATTTTATTTTTTCATTAATTATTTCGCTATATTGCGCTTTATAAATTTGCAGAATTTATATTTAAATATTAAACTTTGTGCAGTTCAGGGTGTATAAATTTTATTTTACTTTCTTTTTTGATTAATTTTATATTTAGTTATGTTTCCTCTCATATTTTAATGTGTTTAGTTGATGTTTGATTTTCTAGTTAAGTCGTCTTGGGGCTTTGTTTTTATGTTATGTTATCGATTCAACAAAACATAGAGAAAATTTGATTTAAAATTGTAATAAAAATTAATGAAATGTTAAAAATTAAATTAAATTTGAATTTAACCTTTGAGTGTGTGCGCATTTTATTTTAACACGAGCGAGCGAGTGCCGTAAACTTTACGTCATACAGTTTGCAACAAATATTCACTATTTTATGATAACATAGAGTTTGGTAATTGTTAATAATTTTAAAAAATGTATTTGAGCTTAAAAAATATTTTATTTGCAAAACTACTTATAAACAAACATAAGTTTGGGCGCGCCCGCTCGAAGGTTAATAAACTTTTTTTGACTTAATTATTATTCAATTTAAATATTTGTCTAATATGAATATTTTCAATGAAATGATACAATATCTCCAATTTCAATTTAAATATTTGTCTAATATGAATATTTTCAATGGGAAATGAATGAGTAAAAATAAAATAGAATCTATTGGTGTATTTCAACAATATTTTTTATCCAATCAGAGGTATTTGAAAATTTTATTTTTGAGAAAAGTGTGATCAATTTATTTTATATTACTTTTATTTTGTCCAGGAAAATTTTCAACACTGAGGTATTTAATTTTGTTTTAAAATTTAATTATTATAAACTATTAATATTTAAAGTTTTTATTTTTCTGTTTCAATAAAATTTCGATCTAAAAATTTATATACTAAAAAAACCATTTAATATTATAAGGAAAAATTAGATATTATTTAATAATTATAATTATAAACTAATTTTTGTATAAATTATAACTTATAATTCAAATAAATTACGACTTTGTACATATATAGTAATAGCTATTTTATAGTTGTTTTCCAATTTAGGAAGTGTATTTATTGGATTGTAACTATACTTTGACACCGGTGGAAAATATAGTCAAACTAGAAAACTTATTTCCATTGAATTAACTTCGTCCCTGAAATTGTATTGTGACATATGCTTATATTGAGATCAGATTTAATTAAGTTATATTCAGAGAATTTGTCGTGTTTTATTGCCTTTTAATCACTCTTGCTAGTGTTGTTATATGCTCAATGTCTATTAATTCAAGGTCTACATAATTCAATGAATTATATTTTACAAGGTATTTTATTTACAAAATACTAAAAAATATTTTAAAATTTACATATTAAAAAAACAATATTTTTTTTATTAACACACCAGAAAACAACAACAGAGTTAATCGACATCTCCCAAATATTTCAACCAAACTATTTAAAAACATTTGTACTGATATTATTTTGCATATTAAATTTTGGATCTAGTGAACTTTTCAACAAGGCTCACATATAACACGCTCCAAATAATTATTACATTTTTAAATAAAGTCTTAAAATCAGACATCCCTATTTTACTCATACAACCCTTATTATGTTCACTTGTTGAATTTTGTCGCGCCTGTGTGCTCGATGGTTTTTTTGTAGGATTGAGTTGTGTGCGCACGTAGACGCTAGTAGTTTTTAGATTATTTTGTTATTGCTTTTGCAAATCGATTGGTAGTTTTTATTTCGAATTTAATGTGGTGGAATTAGTGGAATTTTCAGTGTTGTTTAAGCACTTCAATTTTTGGAATTTGATTTAAAATTTTGGATTTTATAATTTATACTGGTTTTTGAATTGATCAAAATAAATTATCTTGTGATTTGTAATATTTTGATTTTATTCAATTAAAAAATATTAATGTTGGCACCAGTTATTGGATACGCTAAATGGTTTAAACTAGAAGAATGGATATGGATTTATTAGTGATAATAAACGCTGCGATATAGATATCTTTGTTCATTTTAAATCTATTGCTGACCCAAACGCAACTTTGTTAGCTGATGTTGAAAAAATACTTCTCTATATGCAATCAGTTCTCTCTTTTGATGCGACAGGGTGTACGGCGAGTATCGTTCTTGATTCTGGAGTATTGTATCACATACCGTGCCAATTTATGAAGGCTGCGCACTGCATCATGCATGTTGCAGAATGTATTTGGCTGGAAGAGATTTGACCTATTGTTTATTGGAAATCCTGACAGAACGAATTTACAATTTTACAGCTACAGCCGAAAAAGAAATTGTCCGAGATATTAAAAAATTGTGTTATATTGCTCTTGATTTTGAACAAGAAATGCGAACTGTAGCCTCTTAGTCGTCACTTGAGAAGAAATATGAACTTCCAGATGGTCAAGATATTACTATTGGAAATTAAAGATTCAGAAACTACATATGGCAGCCTTTATTCTGGTAACCACCCTAATATTGGTCAATCCTTTCAGTCGACAATTTTCAAGAACTCGAGTACATAGATGACGGAAGTAATTCCAATGTATGTAGTAATCGAAATCTGAACACAATCCAAAAGGAGCTTTAAAATTATTAATAAACAAATTGCGTACCTTATACGAATTAGAAACAATGTCATCCTTTAAATTTCCTACATTCTTACTGATCTTTTGCTTTATAGTTTGTAAAATCTTTTAAATGTGACATTACCAACACAAAGTTAGGCTTATAATTCTTACATACACTATTGATAGTATACTTAAATACTTTATAAAAATATATATTCGCATTTGTTAATTTTCAAAATTGAATAAGAACTTGCCACTAAAAAAGAAATATTGCTTGGATTAATTGAGTTTCCTAATGATAAGCTAGTTCCAATGAGCTTTATTTTTAAATAAACATTTTCAAACCAGCCTATAAGGCTATCTCGACTTTGAGCATACTTAAAAAAAATTCCGATTGAAAAGATAAGCCACTGTAATATTTTTAAAATGTGCCTGTACAATTCAAGAAAGGCAATGTTTAAAAAAAGTTACGCAAAGTTGTAGACAGACTGGTTGCATCCTAAAAAGTTTTTAAACTCATAGTCAAGTGTGGTAAACCGCATAATATTGTTGAAGCACTCATTTTGTCAGCAGTTCAGTTACTAGAACTGTGATGCACTAAGGTACAACCGAGAAGCCTAAGGTTTTACCACTAAGCGACACTTTTAGAAAAATATTGATGAAATTGCAATAGATATGGAAGCGCGACTGGTTACAATCTTACAGCTCACTAAATTTTCATTGCAAACGGATGAATTTACGTTATCTGGAAATGAAGTTTTGTTATTGGGCGTGTCGGATATTTTGATGAAGATCACATACTTGAGGAGGAAATTTTTGCAGAAATATTACTCACTGATTGTAAAGAATGATCTTTCTTTCTAACATTGAGAAATTTTCTTGTCATGAAGTATTGTTGACAGTGTTACTGATGGCGCACATGTGATGGTTTGTCGTTATAAGGAATTTTTAGATTATTTGTAAACCAATATTCTTTGCATATTCACCATTCATTGTGTTGCCCACAGACATCACATTGTAGCTGTAGGATGGCTGTAAATAATACATAAATTATATAATATTTAAGATTACGTAATGTGCGATTATGTGTGCATGTGTGTATCTTGCTCAAGATACTAACAATAGAATTATTTTTCTCTTGCGAGGTACTTACTTGAATTTTGATATTTAAATCTTAAATATCCAAATCTTCTAACAGTATCTAAACAGTTAAGTCGAGATCTTTATTGCAAACTGTAAATAAAATAAATGGCAATTCTTTAAATGAACACCTTTTTTGTCAGATGTGCAAAAACAATGATGAACATAATCGTCTGGTTCATCATACTGCAAGTTAATGGTTTTCACAATGAAACTTGGAAAGATTTACAGAATTGTTCGAAAATTTTTTAAATCTGATGAAGATACCAACTTTTGTGAAGAATTGAAAGCTTCAAAGAAAGATGTTTTTTACCTTACAGGAATATTTCAAAGGTTTACTGATATCGATCTGAAACTTTAAACGCATTATCGTCATCGTCATGTTTATTTAAAGGTTGGTACTTTAACAACAAAATATTATTGGCCGAAGGTTTTATCAATTTCTCCTGCTGGACTCAGTGAGTAAGGTAGTGAATATTTCCGACATTAAGAAATTTGGCAAACATCTGAAATCCTTGGAAATCGACATCTTAGAAGGCTTTTGCGATTTTATCAAGCTGCAAGAATTCGAATGAATTGTTGACCTAGTCTATTAAAGGCAAATGTTCTTGATGACAAAGTGCGGTTTCAAAAAGAATTATTATAATTTTAAAATGATTTTTTTTTAAAAGAATTTTTAAATATAACTGTACCCAAATTTCGGAGCGCAAAAAATTGTAGATAATCCAAATTTATGAGAAAAAGAGACTACTCATACTGACGTTTTCCACATCATATCTCGTTGAGTGTCAATTCAGTGCAGTAACTAATCTCCTTGTCATTCGGGGAAAAGATTTGGATATTTCTAAGAGGAGGAATTTGAGACTGATATCAGCCACCTGAAATCCGATATTTAGTCTTTGGTATCCAAACATCAAGCACAAGGGTTGCTTTGAAATCTCTAACAATGTTGTATTTGTAATGTAGCATTTTATCTTCTAGTAAAGACAGTATTTAGATTTTTAAAAAAAGAAACAACATACCTGAATACAAAGTTATTAGCTATTTCATAATAATTTTGACTATTCGAAAAAGAATTAAGTGAAGTTTTCATACATCAATACAAGTTTATGATAAAAAAAGCAAATTTAGTAAATGTATTAAAGTGAATAATTTTCAATCAGAATTTCTTTCTCATTGAAAATTGACGCATTTTATAACTAGAATGTGAATAGATGAAAAGATTTTATTACTTTTATTTTAAATTTTTAAAAAATTGGCTTATTTATTCCGGTTTAGATTGCAAATTACGGTGAGTACCTAAGCAATAAATTATCGTTAATTTTTACATAGCAAAAAACAGAAAAATAATTAATTTATCAATTTTTTAACATAAAATGTTAAAATTTCAGTTTACATATTAAAATTCTGTTTTACTTTTAGTTCTATGAGAAAATTTTTCAGACCTCCATTAAAAACTAAAAATATACTAGGATTAATGTCTGTAAAAAGAATTATTACAATTGCACTTCTGATTATTTTATTTTAGAATTTTATATAATAAAACACTTATTAAAACAAAAACACTATATTTTACTATTATAACTATTAAAACGAAAAATTAAATTTATATTTATAAAAAATGGGAAATTTTCTCTCTGGTAAATACTTAATAGATTTTCAATAGTCCTTAAAGTCATTTCTTTATATGAATGTTAAAATTAATATTTTTATTTAAATAATTTAAAATATATTTTAAGTCAGTGATCCACATTTAAAAATTTAATGCCTTGTTCAGATTAATTGAAATATTATACTTTTCCATTTTTTCTTTCTTAATTTTTTGAATTTTCCATTTAAAAACAAAAATGATGATTTTTTTATTTGAAATTAAATAATGAGATAATTAATACTACCTCCGTTCAAAAATGATTGTTTCATTTGACATTTGTTGCCAACTTAACAATATAAGATGACAATATGTCATTTGTGTATGAACAATAAAATCATAAAATAATTTGGTAAGTTTTTGGTAAGTAAACATTCAGTTTATAATAGTTTCATAAATAACTAGCAATTTCTGAAATTTGTAATTTTTAGCTGTGTACCAAAATAACCTGCTTATATTTTCTTTGCAGTCCAAATACCCATAAATCATGGAAATTCAACGTTCTGGAGTAAAGTACAAAATTTTAAGTGACGAGGAGAGAAATGCCATCCTGCAAGCACTTCTGGTGCGATATAACAATAAGAAATTGTCAAAAGGAACAATTAAAGTTGTTGCTGGAGAATTTAAGAAGTCCCCGAAAACAATTTCGAGAATTTTGGCGAGAGTCGGCCAATGTACATCCAGGGCATGAAATTTGCCAATTTTAGTTCCAGAATTAAAGGAAATTCTGGTCTCAAAAATTTATGTCGACAAGAACTTCAAAACAAATTTTAGCACTTCCAAAAGGCGACAGATGGAAATGAGGACAATAAATAAAAAAAAACCGCAATTTCCTTTGATACACTGTGTACTTTAACAAAGAAAAAGGTTACCAAGAGACACAGCAACTCTTTGAGGTCAATATTAACACCTCAAAACAGCAAAAGGCGTTTGGAGTTTGCCTTATCATACATTGACCAAACCACAAATGATTTCAAATCGATGGAGAATATCCTACATATGGATGAAAAATGGTTCTATCTTTCAAGAGATAAAATTAATTTCTAATAACTCCTTGAAGAAAAAGTACCCCATCGTCAAGTACAAAGTAAACGATTCATATCTAAAGTAATGTTACTCTCTACTTTGGCTAAACCCCGGTGGGACTATCACCGAAAAACTAAATTTGATGGAAAACTTTAGCTTTGGCTGATTGTTGAATATGAACCTGTGAAACGAAATTCTAAAAATCGACCAAAAGAGACATTCATGACAAAATCAAGCGAAATAAATCGAGAAATTTATTCAAAGCTTATTATAGAAAAAGTTATTCCTGCAATTAAAACAAAATGGCCGCAATATCAGAAATCTATGGAAATTAAAATATAACAGAATAATGCTTGTCCTCATAATAAAGTTGATAATCCTAAAATTATTAAAACTGAACATACGGATGGATGGAATATTAACTTAATTTTTCAGCCTCTAACAGTCCAGATTTCAATGTTCTTGATATAGGTTACTTAAATTCCATTCACTCTATTCAATATCAAAGTTCTCCGAAAAATATTGACGACCTTATTGACGTTGTTCAACGTGCTTGGGGGGATCATGCTGTCGAAAAAGTAGAAAATATTTTCTTGACTCTTCAAAAATCGTCGGAAAGTTCACTGTTAGTTGAAGGAGTTGTCTAAATTGAAATTGAAGTTAATATATTGTATATAAAACTAACGAAACAATCATTTTTGAACTCAGATAGTAGTAATTATTCTGTGAAATTAACTAAATACGTTCAAATTCGGATTTAATTTCTAAAATATGTTTTAAAAATATATTTGAATGTTATCATAACTACCGAATTTTTTGGTTATAAGTCGTATCGTGGTATTAGTCGCACCTGCGTAAATTACCTATTTTCTCCGAAAAGATTATCATATATGTCGTTAAAAATATATGTACTGTTGTCTTCCAGTATCACTCATTCAGAAATATACGGTTTATAAAAAATTCATCATATAAGTCGCTGATTTGTATTAGTCGCATTTGTCTTTAAATCTAAAATGTAGCGACTTATATGCCGGAAAACACGATAGGTTTTTAATTTACTATTTTTCCTAATTTTTTATTAAAGTAATAAATTAAATTATATTTAAACTATAGAAAACATTTTATATCGGCTCTTGCTAAACTTTGAAAATAAACAATGTTTGACAGTAATTGTTTATTCATTGATGGAAATCTGTTCCAAAATTTCTTAAGGGGATTTTCGGTATTTGATTTTGGCTTGGTTATTTTTGTAAGTAAGATATATTATGGAAATTTTATTAAAATTTATAAAACAAATTTTAACTTTTTCAAAATTTCTTTAATTGAATTTAATCTTTAATTAACCTTGTAATGAATATTGGAGACAATCAACTTTATTTCACTAAATTCAAATTATTATATTTTGGTTCTTTTTAATTATTCAAACAAAAATGTTTCTAATTCATTATAGTAGCCTCCTCAAGATGTAAACCATTAACATAAGTTGTTGGTAATTCTCTTTGAGAAAAAGCATATTTAATTCATAACAAATTGCTCCTTGATTTTATTTGATTATGGATGTGCTATGTTTTATTTCTTTGAGCTTGTAAGGTCCATAGTTGGTATGGACCTCAAATGGTTATTAAGTTGGAGGCTATCTCCTTAATCGGCGCATTTGTTCCAGGAACATAAAAAATAGATTCACATTAAATTCATTTTGACTTGATCCAGACTCTTGAATCAATTTAAGCAATTCAACCCATCGATCTTCAGTACCGATATTTTTAGTTTTGTTTTCATAATTTTATCTTTTGAAAGTTTAACTTCCAGCAGACTACCTTCATCGAGCACTTTGTTCTTGTTTAATGTTGAACTCCAGCAGTCTTTAAAAACATCACATGACCTCAAAACTTCCTTCGATGGAACTAGTTTTCTTAAATTTCCTCATACAAAAAGATTTAATTCATTTAAATTTGTACGACAATTCTCAAAATTAATTTCATAGTTTGAATAAAATATCCTGACTTGCGAAATGAAGTCCTCCCGATAGTTTACATTGCCTTCCATATTTTCAAGTTTTAAAAGTGACCATCTCGCTAGTGACAGAAACGATTCATTCAAACTATATTCAAGTGTATTTTAAGGTCGCAAAACTCCAAATTATGCTTGTTGGATTCTCCAAAGATTGTTTTGAAAAGGTTGGACAAATTTTAAATTAACAAAAGGTATCCTTTCAAGAGTTCGTAGATTTATAGAATTCGTTCCATTGCAGGCATCAGACTTGAAAATATTGTTTTAGACAACATTTTTTATACTCGACATTGACGAACCAGAATTGTTTTAGCTTGCTTACTCTGACTGTATAAATATAAAAATGCTCAAATAACTTAACAACAATAACCTCTAAATAAATTGGAAGGACGTCCGAGGCATTTTGTCAACCAAAGGGTTTGCCGAGAAAAACATTCAATTTATCAAATAGATCGTTCACTCCCTTTTTGTGTATTTCAGTAAAATTTATAATACTATTTTCAGCAAACGTAATTGTGACGTCATGTCGCGTTGCTTTTGCGTCTTGATCATTGGATTCATATTCATACAGAGAATAGCGGTTTTTGACTCTATTGAAACAAAAGGTAAAAGCAGGTTGTCATTTGCAATTTTTGCATTTGTATTTAACGATTAGGGGTATCTTAAAAAATTTTTAAGGACAGTTGGACAGTATTCGAATAGAGAATATTGTCCTACTAGAATGAGTACATATAATCACTCTACATATCACTCTACATGTGAAAATAATTATATAATTTAGCAAAATTTACATATTAATTGTGCCTTCACTGGCATTTTGACATAATTAATCTATTAAATTGTGAAAATTATCGGAGAAGTAAATGTTGATAGAAGCCATATTAGTGCGATTAATTATTATTGCCAATTATTACCGAACGCCATTACGATATGGCAGGAAGTGACTGTAACACGTTGGGTAATACTTTCCGTATCAGAACTTATCAAAATTAAGTAAACAAGTTTTTAAATATTATTTCTTGTTTTTTTGAATTACACAAAAACACCGGCAAAGTAAAGAATTTCAAAATTTTAAAATAGAAGATGCATTAATAAAATTAAAAATGAATTGAAATTTTGTTAACATTATTTTTTTCTATGTGGAAAACAAATCAGATTGTCAAATTAAGGACAAACGTCAAAATTGAAAAAATAAGATCATAAATTGAATAAGATTATTTGATAGTCGAATCTTTTCATTTTATTGTCTTTAAATTTTAAACATGAAGCAAAGGGTTATTATACCATTTGCTAATCATTTAATTTATACTGAAGAAGGTTCCAGTAAAGCAGTGTCGTGCTGCAACAATTTTGGGCACTGAGAATTTTTTTTTAATTCTATTTATTCATTTTTATTTTTTACTAAAAAAAATAATACAAAAAATAATATTTCTTCTATAAATTTAAATATATATATTTTCAAACGATATCCTTGCAACGTCAACAAAAATTTGGATCATGTCCATTATCTGCCACCTAAATAATAATAAAATTCTATTGATTTTATTCAATTATAAAAACATAATAATTATAAAAATAATAATAATAATAATAAATAAAAATAATAATAAACATAAAATAAAAATAGTAATAAACATAATAATAATAAAAATAATAATTATATAATTACAAAAACATAAATTTAACATAATAATTTTAAATTCAATGTTATCTTAAGAACGTGTCAGAAGAAAACAATTCGAATCAAAAAAACAATTGAATTATTAGGTATATTTGTTTCAAATCGAATTGTAGCCAAATAGATTTGTTTGAAAGTTTAACGAATTTTGAATTTTTATATTTGTTTTTTTCTTTCAATTCATGATATTTTGTGGTATAGGTGAAGATTTTCTAATGTATTTAATATTTGGGGGGCCCTCTAAAATATGGGGCTCATTGCAATTGCACTTGCAATAGTACAGCGCTACAGGAAAGTATCTGTTTTACAATAATAACAATATTAATAATATAAAATGGTGATTTCTTGGTAGGAACTTAAATTAAAATTTCAAATAAGTAAATAATAAGAATTATTTTATAATAGAAAATATTCGCATCTATTTAATATGTACTTTGCAGCAAAGGTTTATCTTATTATTTACTTGTTTAAAATATTAATAATAATAATGTTATTTTATTAATTTTATTTTTGTATTGTAGCAACTTTATCAAATTATTTTGATTTTTCTAATTTAACTTATTGCTAACTTAATTATATTGAAAGCTTCATAGGAAAAATAGTAATTACAGATTTTCAGAGATAACGAATATTTTTTCTTTTTAGAAATTATTTTTTGAAATTTCTAAAACGTTTTTTGCAAAAAAATATGATTGTCATTTATTTCAATTTGTCTAGGAATATTTTAACTAATGTAAATTTATTATTGACATTATAATAACACAACAATTAAAAAAATAAGATTGAATAATTTCATCTGATTAAGGTCTACTTAATGTGTTGAAATTGTTAATTTACAGTACTGGACAAAACTACAATTATATATTTTAAAATATATTGTTTAATATCGTATGAAAGATTATATTGTTTAGAGGTTCCCAACCTTTCTGGTACTGTGACCCCTTGATTGCATTTGCCCAGTTGGAGCAATACAAACGACAACATTTATCGGGTTGTTCTTCCTTTACTGAATTTTTGCTGTAGTAAAAGTAATAGTAATTTTAGTAGTATAGCTTAAATTAAAATGATAGTAAGAAACCACAAAAGCGAGGCATAATCACAGTTGAATCTTGTAAGTTGCAGATAAAAAATTTTAAAATTCAAAACAAAAAACGCGTGTTTTTAATTAAAAAATTAAAGTTTAAAATGTCACAACCTACTGGTTGGGGAACCACTAATTAAGATGCTAGAACAAAAAATTTAATTAAACAAGTTTATATTTGTTTATAGACTTAGGGCCTAAATTTTAGGTAAATACTTTAGTTTTACTATATACATTTTACTGTATATTTAGTATCTACTGGTACAACTTTTTTTGGATGATCTTCTATTTATGTTACCAACACCTCTTCCATTCTTTCTACAATTACATCTCTTGTATATGAAGAACATTTAGCGCTCAATTTTGAACAAGATGTCACCGATTGTCTTTTAGCGTTTTCATTTTTATGAATTGTTCTGATGTTAGTTTCGTTCAAATTAAAATATTTTCCAACAATACTGGAACCTTCATCATTTGCTAATCGATCTAGGATTTGTATCTTTGTTTCTACAGAAACGGCTTTTCGTTTTAACTTTTTTGTTGCTGTTGTATCGATCATTTTCGTCTAGGCTTAAATAAAAATTTTATATTGAATAATTTACTTAAGTGCTATAAAAGTTGGAACTTACTTAATTTATTAATTAACGTCAAAAATTTAAGCAATCTATTTTATGGATTTTCAATTCAACATAGTAAATAATACGTACATATTATAATAAATTAACGATAAAAAATTACGAACTTCAAAATGTTTAATATGACTTTTCACTTCAATGTTCAAACTGTAATGATAAACAAGAAATATAACTAGAATGAAATATTAAATATAATAAATATAATTGGGATTCCCCCAATACACCATACCAGTCAAAATAACTCAATTACATACATAATCTAAATTTTTAAATGTTTTTTTTTCATAAACAGAGACATTCAACTCGTTAATAATTCACCTCAAATTAAATAACTATACAAGTAAATAAAAAATAAAAACTTATTAATTTTGTTAACACACCATGGCTGGCCTATTTACATTTTAACCAAATCACAACATATTTCATAACATTTTTTGTGAATTTTATTTTGAAGTAGAATTCTTCGACTGTGTTATTTCAAATCGTGCAGAAAAGTCTGTGTAAAAACAGGATTGGGTGTACATATATTAACATTACACTAGAAAAACTTCTACTAATATAATCATAATCGTCACTAGCTTTTCTAGTGCCCTGTGCAAGATTTCATTTTTGGGCCATAACGTAATCCTATTTTTTTCACCTGTAAGTGTAAATTTTCCCCGAGATCCGAATTTTTTTTATTTCTAAAAATCATTATTTTAGAATAGTTTTTTGGTTTATTACTTCATGGCTCTCTCAGGTCTCTCTGTCTATCGGGCCCTTTGTGCGTGTACCTGTTGCACCTGCATAGTTATAGGGCTGAATATAATTAATCATATGTTTAAAATTATTACGAAGTTATTTAAGGTATCTTTTTCCAAAAAAATGATAAAAAGAATTTATTAATAGCATTTGATTTAAAAACTGGAACGATGTGGGATCTTTTACGGTCACACTGGCCTTCAGCCGGCCATCGCTATAATATAATTAATTTTTAAGCGGTTTTTTCAAAATATTATTAAGTTAAACATTGTTACAATTTATTGATCCTTCTTAGAATGTGTGAAAATGTTTAAAGAAATTATTTGGTTGGTGCATAATTAATGTGGCGTTTTTTTAACAAATTTTTTTCAGCAAAAAATATTAACATTTACCAAAAACATCTTTACACTAAAACTTTGCTTAAGGAAATTGATTCGTTCACGGAAAGTTCGAAATTTCGTAAAATGAAATGAATAAATTCAAAAGGTAACATATGTATGCAAAATAATTTCGTAAATCTACTTCAATTACAACTTCCCATTTGCTTGGTAGCTGGTCAATTCCACGACAAAGTTGCTATTCTTAATAATAATACAGTCTTTGACGATGGTTACCAAGTCATCCAAGTCGTCGTAAAATTGGTTCACATGCCAATTTTTAAGCGATTGATTGACGTGATAGTCTGTAGGCGCTTCTGTGTGAGAACTTATCAGGTGCAGAACCAGTTGCCAGCTTTTAATGGTGATAGATTCAACAACAAGATGCTCAAATCTGAACACGTATTATCGTGGTAGAAGATGATATGGTTTTGCTTGCTTCTTCTTTTCGTCTAGTTGGCAGCATTAATGCGAAC
Source organism: Schmidtea mediterranea (assembly GCA_022537955.1). Taxonomy (NCBI): domain Eukaryota; kingdom Metazoa; phylum Platyhelminthes; order Tricladida; family Dugesiidae; genus Schmidtea; species Schmidtea mediterranea. The sequence goes on along the minus strand of CM039679.1, from coordinate 306,368,568 downwards.
CAGCTGAGTCAGATAGGCGTCGCTGTTGTGAAGCCACGATTCATTTCCACTAACAAAAGTTTTCAGGAATGGAGGTTGCTCGTTTTGCTGCATCGAATCAGTGAAAATTTGGAGACATTCGGCTTTGTTGTTGGAGAGTTTATTAGAAACCATTCCGTTAATGTCCATATTTTATCTAGCTTGTTGAGACGATGAACGATTTTTGAATATCTTCAAACAACATTCTCATTGTTAAGCTTTTATTCTCTTTCATAGCTGCCAAACATGTTTGGTTGTCAAAATTTAATAGTCATCCTGTTTTTTCTTCGAGTTTTGTATCACTCGATTCAAATTTCCTAAACCCTCTTTCAACTTAAATGGCAAATATGGATATAATTTTAGATATGCATTTTCATTAACTGAAAAGAGAAAAAAATAAAAAACGTTGCAATAATTAGGACCTAATAAAATATGTGTACTTTAGTAAATATGATTGGTTTATAAAAACTTTACGCGGGAATTTAACATCAATTTGACTTCATGGGTTTTTATTCAAAACAACAAGACCCAAAACATTTAAATCTTTTCAACAAAATAACTAAAATTAAATTTTACTGAACACAAATTTGCGGCTTTGCTTTAACTGAATGTTAAAATCGCAAATTTGAAAATTTGTGTTATGTAGAATTCAATTTTTATTTTTCTCAAAATGAAAAAAAATGAAATATCATCAATAAAGGTAAAGTTAAAGGTAATCAAAATAATTTTTAAAAAATGATTTTACCAAATTTTAATTAATTTTTGCAGTTAAAGTTAGTAGAATATCTCATTATCAATTATAAAATGTATCTACTTCAACCAGTTTGAAAATTTTTAATTATATATGCAAAAGCTCAGTATCCTCTGAAGCAACGACATAATGCTTGTTAACAAATGTTAGTTCACCTCGTATTTCTCATGAGAAATTAAATATTTATATACCAACTATAAGTTCTATAGTTTCATGTAATGCATGAGTGTTCATGACATACCTGGAATTCCATATAAATTCAGCAGTTCTAGGTCATTATAAACAATTGCCTTGGAATGGAATTGTTGAAAATAATTTTTGTTAAATAGAGACATAGGTGTACAATATTTATTCTGACGATAAATTTCCAATACAATCCTATATAGCTATTTATTGTGTAATATTTGAAAAGGAGTTAATTAGTTTACTAATTATTGATATAGGATACCTTGAGGCACACTAACATACCAACATTCAAGCACAACTATCAAGCATCATAACCTCTGATTTTGAAACTATAAATTTGATATATTATTTTGTGATCAGTAAATTCAATTAATTACATAATATTTATTTATCATACTTCCTTACAATTCACAAGGAGGAATTCATCTAAATTGAGATATATTGGCATTTAGTCTAACGTGTTAAGACAATTTTGCTGACTCCAAATCTGTTGCAAGTTTTCATATTCATCAACAGTTACATCATACCGGATATGTGAAAATTCAAGATGTATTGAGGTACCGAAAAAATACTCTTAGTAGACATAATTACTACTTCAAAAACCGAAGACGTTAAAGGAGGCTCAGAAAGCGTGTTAACAGCCCTTGCCAAAGAATCTTTCCTCAGTAGGAATGTGTGTGGTCTCGAGGGGACATATCCATTAGCTTCTTGCTAATAAAATCTTATAGAAGTTTTTGAAGAGATTTTTACGAACACTAATTTCAAAGATTTCATCCATTAAATTAAGAATAATTGAAAATTCAAACAAACGTCAAATATTTATGCATAACTGAAAATTAATTTAGATAACATTTTAAACAATTATTATTTAATTCCGAATGAAATGAAAAATTATTATTATTATTTTTTACAGTATACAAAGTTTATTTTGCCAAAATTTTATTTCACATCTGACAATTATCATGCATAACATATTAAATTAATTATCAGTTACGAGCTGTAATTTCTTAACAAAAGTCATTGAAGTGAAAAATAAAATATTCAAATTCAGTACAACGCCAATTATTAATGAAGAAAATAAATTTCAAGATTTCTAGACAAAATGAAATTGAATGATTACTGAAATTTTACACGCAGAGTCAAATGGGAAAATACAATTTTCAACTCCCAGTCTCTAAGTGTGTCATTTTATATATAGTATAAATGACTTTAAATCAAATTTTAAAAATTTATGTCGCTATAACAGGGGTACCCAAAGATCATAGAATGCTTGGACGAAAATTAAAGATTACAAAAATGCTGGCCACAATAATCTTTTAATTCAATTCAATACACGAACCAACGGGCTAAGAATAGCCAGGAAAATGAATTTGTTCTTTTAATAAATTTTCTTTTATGTCAAAAATTCCAGTTCAATTTATTTATTAAATTCATTCTTTTTTTATTTTGTATCATTTTCGCAACAAAGACTAAATTTATTTTATATTTTATTTGATTATTAATAAATTAATAATTCATATTAACAACTGATAGATTTAATTAATATTACAAGTTTAAACAAAAATTCAATATTTTCATTTTGTTCAATAGAACAATAACTTTAAAAATATTATCTAGTCCACAAATGTTTTTTTTCAATTATCTTTTTAACAATAACTTAAAATAAAATTGTGACGTAAAAAAGGTTTTCTACAAAATTTGACTATGAATCAGATTTATTTAATGTATTCACGGATTTTCGGCAGAGCCTTTTTCAAGTGATTTCACGATGGAATTGGAAACCAAATATTGGTCATATTGCGAATTACAGTTCTGTGAGGAAGAATAGAATGATGAATTTTAAGATCTATGAATCAAGTTTCGATCGGAAAGAAGCTGGTCTGTGATTTATCAAAAGACCTGCAAATCAACAAAGACATTAGTTATTATATCACAATTCTCTACAATTAAAATTTACTCAGCAACGAATTTAATGATATTATTAAATTAACTCATTAAATAATAAATCATAATTATTTCCGTTTATAGCATTTCAAACAGATCATGGTGGCGGACAGATGATGAGAATAATTTCCTTGAAATATATTCCTTTCATTTTGCGTTTTAGTGTTTTTATTAAAAATTTATAGCCAGAATAAATATTGTACACCTATATCACTATTTAACAAAGATTATTTTCAACAATTCCGTGCCAAGGCAATTGCTTATAATGACCTAGAACCGCTGAATTTATATGGAGAAGAATAAGGTAAGAAATAAAAACAGTTGACTTTTAGTGCTGAGATTTATCAGATTTTGAATGGTGAAAAAAAATATTTCTCATAATTACAGCGAAACTTCATTTAAAACTTTCAGGAAAACATTCTACAATCACTTGAAAAAGGCTGTGCCGAAAATTCGTGAATACCTTAAATAAATCTGATTCATAGTCAAATTTTGTAGAAAATATTATGTCACTTATAAAGAAATCTGAGGTGAAAAACAAAAAAGTCCTTATAATAAAAAAGGTTATTCGGATTATATTTTTAAAAAATGAATATCACATTTTCAAATTAAAAATGTTATAATTAAATTTTCCTTAAACCTAAGCGATGATTTTAATAATTTATTAAATAAAACTCATTTATAAAGAAAAACTAGAACACGTCGATTTTCATAAATTGAAAATAAATTTTTATGTTTTCTGAAAAAAAATGTAACAAAATATTGTTTTTCTAAATTTTAATCGCAATGCTAATGACTGCACAAAAAGGAAACTTGACGCTCTTTGGGCACCTCTGTGATAAAAGGATTTTTGTGAATAAATATTTTAATTAAAAAACAAATTTTATAATAGCACAAATAGGTTTTATGTAAATAAAAAATTAAAATCCTCAATCAAAATTTATTTTCTATTAATAATGTTCAAAATCCCTTTCCAATGCTGTATAATTCGTTTTATTCTCCCTCGACTCTACAAATACTAAGTGGCCTAGTAATATTTTGATATAATTTATCTCTTAGACCAGGAGCTTTTTATTACGGTTTTTTATATGGTAGAACTAGGTATATCAAATACGCTGGTAAATTTAGTGTTAAATATCAAAAGTAAATAAAAGCTACATCTAATATGAAGTACTGTTGTTAATAATACTCAAATCAAATCCCAGAAAAGTGATTATATTTGTTTATTTCTCTAATTACAAATATCAAGTGTCCCAAAAATATTTTGATACAATTTATCTTTTGCAGTGTCTTCTAGTTTTATTGTATATAAATGTCCTTTTATAGTACCAAAAACAATTGATAGAATCTAGATTAGAAGAATAAGGTAAGAAATAAAAACAGTCGACTTTTAGTGTTGAGATTTATCAGATTTTGAATGGTGAAAACAAATATTTCTCATAATTACAGCGAAACTCCATTTAGAAACTTTCAGGAAAACATTCTACAATTAACCAGGTTCCAAATATTGAAAATATGATGGCGCATTTTTAATAAAAACATTAAAACGCAAAATGAAAGGAATATATTTCAAGGAAATTATTCTCATCATCGGTCCGCCATCATGATCTGTTTGAAATGCTATAAACGGAAATAATTATGATTTATTATTTAATGAGTTAATTTAATAATATCATTAAATTCGTTGCTGAGTAAATTTTAATTGTAGAGAATTGTGATATAATAACTAATGTCTTTGTTGATTTGCAGGCCTTTTGATAAATCACAGACCAGCTTCTTTCCGATCGAAACTTGATTCATAGATCTTAAAATTCATCATTCTATTCTTCCTCTAAGAACTGTAATTCGCAAATGGCCAATATTTGGTTTCCTATTCCATCGTGAACTAATTATATCGTTTATTCTCTGTCAAAGTTTCTCATATATACTACTTGGAATATTTTTCGTTTGTCCTTCATATGATTTGATCAGCCATGAATGATAAAGACATTCATAATCATCATAAAATAGTAATCCAACACTTAAAACTACAGAAAATGAAATTTCCGCCCTGTTTTTAGTTTGTAATATTAATTTATTGTCCGCTATTTATTTGATAATATTTTAAATTAAATATTTTAACTTTATATCAATAATATTTTTTATTCTTCATATTTTAAAGTTTTATTGAAAAAGTATTTCACAAGTTAAAAATTTTAATTTAAATATTAATTTTTTATTATTAAATTTGACATTTAATCAATTATTTAACAATTATTACTTTATTTTTTGAATAATAAATAAAGTTTTGACAAAAAATAATCAAATAGAAAAATCATAATAATAAATTTGATTTGTTTATTTATAAAAATATTCAACTATGCTTTGTATATCCTGAAAATTAAACAATAGAATTTTATATCCTAAAATAAAAAAATACATATTCTTTCGTGGAAGATTTTGATGAGTAAATTTAAACAATGAATTTCTAATGTTTTCTTCTCAACCAGAAAATATGTTGCATAATTTTTCGATTAATCACGAATTATTGTAGCAGTTTCAAAATGGATAAAATTGAAGATTGACAAATGATTTATTTAAATAATTTCAAATTTTCCCATAAAATTTTCAATTTAAATTATCTAAAATTCAATTTATAATGTGCTCATCATTTGAAATATTACGGTGGTACTGAATTTTATGCATTGAGTAGGGTTTCTATTAAGATTCATTTAATGCAGAGCTTCTTAAACTTTTGTAATTCACGACCCCATTTATGATTGCGAGTTTCTTGACGACCCCATACAAATATAAAAGAAAAATAAATTTATATTTTTTTTAAATTCCTATAACATCTTCTAATTCATAGTAAATGTTATTCAAGTTATTACAATACTCTTAATAAAAATGCAGGTACAGACAATCTTTCCGAACTAGAAGATTTTATGATATATTTATCTACGATAATTGTTATTTTATCTTTATAACAATAATTTTACAAGTTAAAAAACATTTTCTGTTAAATTGTATTTTTATCTCTCGCGACCCCAAATGGGGTAGCGACCCATGGTTTAAAAAGCCCTGATTTAATGCATTAACATCGAATTAGAGTTACACCCTACTGCCGGGATGGGCAACCTTTGCAGTTCTGAAGTCCGCGTGATAATATTCGAAGAATGTAGAGAAATTCTAATTCTTAATTTGTCTGAAATAAACAGAATAAGAATCTCACGGGCTCCAAGTTCTTCACATTTTTCATAATAAATTGTTTATTTTGAGAGAAGTTTAATCTGGATATAAAAAAATTCTGAGAAATTTTCTGTCAGACGGGAAATATGTCAAGCAAGAATATATTTCAGTTGTTTGTTATTACTAAGCTAGCGATTTGCATTTCAATTGAATTGTTATGATTCTTAATACTAGTAAGTATTCTTGTTAAATTTGGAATATTGAAGTTATTATACAGTAGGAAATTGAAATTAACGACATATGAATAAAAATAATTATTAGGAACGCCTGAAATGTAATGTTTTGATTTTTGGATCCGAAAATTATTATGAAGAATACTGTGAACACTTGTGTTTTGAATGTTTTTTTAATATTTTAGTTATTCAATTGAGTGTATGAAAATTGTTGTTTATAAATGTATTGAATGGTTAAATTATCAAGTAAAACAACTGTTTGAGAAAATCAATATATAATAAATTTTTTTAAATATATTTCTTGAAAATAGTTTAATTTGAAAAATAATTCATTATTTAAATTAAATAACTGTAATAATAATAATAATAATAATAATAATAATAATAATAATAATAATAATAATAATAATAATAATAATAATAATAATAATAATAATAATAATAATAATAATAATAATAATAATAATAATAATAATAATAATAAATAATAATTAAATAAATTTGGCAACGATTTAATTAAAAGATAACGCCAATAAAAACTTTTCATACGACATATTTTGACAGCACGACTGTCATCTTCAGGTACTTAAAACCAACTAAAAGTATTATGAATTAACATTTAATTTAAACAAATTATTTTTTATTAATTTAATTTTGTAATAAATAAATATTTAAAAAATATATTCAAATAACTTTTAATTAATTTAAAATTTTATTTCTATAAATATTATAATTTTTATTTATATTATAACTTTTAAAAAATAATGTAATTTAAAAATTTAATTATTTTAATAATATTAAAAAAAGGTTTTTTTTTAAAAAACAATGCATAAACATGATTTAACATACATAAACTATTTTAAAACATTCAAAATATTCGTAGACACAGCATTTTGCACATTAATCTTTGGATCAAATGACCTTATCAGCAATGCTTCACATATCACTCGTTCCCAATAACTATTAAAACTTTTCAACAAAATTCTAAAATCAGACATTCCTATTTCACTTTTACAGCCTCTATTGTGCTCACTAATATTGGTCAAACCCTTCAATCGACATTGTTCTAGAACTCGAGTAAAGAGATGACGGGAAGTCTCTCCAATGTATGTGGTATTACACCCATTACATGTAAATTGATAAACGAGATCAGAACACAATCCAACCGGAGGTTTTGATTTATTAATAAACATATTGCGTACCTTACACGAATTAGAGACGATCTTATACTCTAAATTTCCCATCTGTTTACTTAACTTCCTTTTATAATTTGTAAAGCCTTCAGAGTACGGCAATACTAACACATATTTAGGCTCAATTTTTTTATATCCATTTTTACTATTATTTAGATCAACACTCAATTCACACTCATTTGACAAATTACACTCAGACTTTTCCAAACATGGATCCTAAGGATTTTTAATCAATTTGTCAACGGTCTCTTTTATCATCAACAATAAAAATGATTTAGAATATCCATTCTTTATCAACAACTCAACCAATTTATCAACACCTTTTACCGAATTAGCAAAAGTAGAAGATAAAGCCCATGAACGATAAATCAATCCTTTCACCATATTTCTCTTATACTTAAATTCACAAAAGCTTTCTGGAGAAGTATAAAGACCAGTATCAGTTGGTTTTCTATAAATCTCTGTCTCAATAATAATAATGATAATAATAATAATAATAATAATAATAATAATAATAATAATAATAATAATAATAATAATAATAATAATAATAATAATAATAATAATAATAATAATAATAATAATAATAATAATAATAATAATAATAATAATAATAAATTATTTATCACACTCATAAATTTTATTAGTAAATACTTTTTTTATTTATATTGACTTCATTTATTGTAAAAAATAACTAATTCTAATTAATATTTTGTGTAAATATATTGCCTCAGAGCAGCTTAGACGATATGCATTAAAGTGAACACGTAATAAATCGGAGTTTATTGGTATAACTCATAAAAGAACTTACATGTGCCAGTGCTCATTTAGGTTATATATTAAATTATGTAAATACGAGAAATACATTCTTTTTACTTTTGTTAAAAATATAAATAAATTTTCATGTCTAATTTTATAAGTCTAATTTTATTTATATTTTTAAAATGAAATTTTTTAAACAAAAATTTCATTAATTAAAATTTGATTTATATTTTTCGATTTTGTTTGAAACGTGGCACATTATAGGGAAAGAACAAAACTCATTTTAACACTATTTCTGTTACCACTCTGATTTTAGAAAACAAACTTGAACGCTAAACAATATATTTTTGTAGTAATATTTTTCGAAATCATTTTCACAATTTTTGATTTTCTTTCCATTTTAGTTTGTAATTCTATCTATATGCTAATTACTATCTAAAAGAAAAATAATTAATTAAAATTTTCATCCATATTTTTTGTTCAAATTTGTTAATTATCTATTTCAAATATTTAAAGTTAGAATTTCATTGGTTAATTGATTACTGTAAAAATTAATTTAAATTTAATATTTGATAAATTTATTTCTATTTTCTCGATATAACATTTATAATACAAAATTTTATACTAATTTATAATGTATAAAATATATTTAATGTATAAAATATTCCGTATATTTGTTTTGTAAGTGTTTCAGCAGTTAAAATGACATTCTTTTAGAATAATAATATTTTATTATAGTATTTTTAAAATATATATTTTATAATTCAATTTATATATTCAATTTTTACTATAGAAGTAGGATGTTAGAGCACTAGTTCAAAATCACGATGATTTATTGATCTGATTAGGCGTCAGTCAGGCTACAAGATTATGTGTCATACACTTTGTTATGATTAGTGGATAATAATAATTATTAATATAATTATTATTATTTTTATTATTATTACTATTATTACTATTATTACTATTATTATTTTTATTGTTTTTATTATTATTATTATTATTATTATTATTATTATTATTATTATTATTATTATTATCATTATTCTTTATTTATTTATTTATTTATTGTTTAATAAATAAATATACATTGATTAAATAGATACAACAATGCTAATCACAAGTATGTCATTGAAAAGTTCGATAATTATTCGGATGAGGATTTGAATGAATAGTTTGATAATCAGTTTGATTGGTAGCTTGATGATTGATTTGAAGAGCAGAACATACACAGCTGTATGATTATTCTGTAAATTTGTAAGTGTGACTTTTGTTGTTTTGAAACTATACAACTAATGGTTGCTGGTACCTATTCTATTCCATTGTAACAATCGATATAAGACTGTTGTTTTATATCAGTATCTTTTAATGTTACCCCTTTTGCTTTTGTTGTACAAGTATTATCTAAAAAACTGAAACATTTTGGTCTGAGAAATATTCACTCTTTGTATCCTATACCCATACTCTCGTCTTTAAATTTTCCAAAGACATAGTCTAACTTTTTACTATAGAATGAGTGATTTATATCATAATTAGACGTATCTAGTAGATTATCTGAAATCATTGCAGGTATTAGCTAATCTAATTTGCAATTTTTTATTTCTAAGAAGAATCTGTATCTCCAGCAACAATATTGATACTGCAATTGAACTGATTTGATATTTTGCAAGTTCTACATATTGAAACTCATACATTCGAAGTTTTGATAAGTCCAAAACTGTTTGACCAATGCAACTTAGTCTATTTAAACATATTGAATCTTTATCCAGTATGGCTGCTGTGAGAATATAATTGAATTAATTCATAAAATAAATAACTAAATAAATATTAATTAAATAAATAATTCCTTATGTTTACATTACTTTGTGTTTAATATAATTTCTCGATAATTGTGTTTAAATATTACTAATAAATTTTTGGGATTTTGAATTTTATAAATATTTATTATGGACATTATTAATACTAAAAGTAGCGCTTCTAACAGCTGCAATTAAATCATCCTCAATCTTGAAGCTTTTCAAAAAGTTGGCTTCGATCATTAAAGTTATATGCATGTGTAATCATTGTTTGCTGATTATTACACAATCTTAAATTTTCTTTAAATTTTCTACAGTTTTACCTAATAGAATAATGTTGAGCAACTTATAATCATTTTTATCAAAGGTGTTTGTTGATTGAGATCTGAGTTTGGTGTTAGTATCGACATAGTTTTTGAAAATATTATCTTGTTTAAATCTGGTAGCACGGTAAATATTGACAACTTGCACACCTAATAATAAAAGAATTTTGAGTAATCGCCAATGCACTAAATAATTTTGCTTTGGATTATGCGTTAACAGTAATTTCTCTACTTTTGAAATACATTTCTTTTCTGCTGCGATTGGGAAATCATCCAATAAATCATGAATTTCATTGGGAATTTCCAAATCAACCTCCACAGTATATCCATACGACAGCTTTTCTAAGTCCAAATTCTTGTAATCTTCTAAAATACTATCAAGGTTATCATGAATCCAACTAAATTTTCCACGTGGTAACCTTTGACTTAAAGCCCATCCATATAAGTTATTGATGTCGATATATAATAACTATGTATCTTCAATAGGTTCCATGTGATGCTTATTAACAAATTTCAAACCACCGCGAATTCCCCCTTCATAGAAATTATAAATTTCCATATCTTGTAATAATTCAATAGGTTTATCCAATTTCATTAATGCCGAATTCCATGATATATTGGGAATACCGAAGAAATTCAAAGGTTCTAATCTATCATGAACTATAGTTTTCGCCCGAAATTATTGAAAAAAGTCGGAAAGCAAGAAAACATCTAATGTCAAATAAACCATTATGCAATTCAATAAAGTGTTACAGTTTGTTTCTATCCATATTTTCTTTGCCTTACGATATGCATCTTCTGTAAATTCTTCCCAGATATGTAGTAATTCATATGTGGTTTCTAAAACTTTTAAAGTAGTTGCAAAGTCATATGGGAATATTCCTTTTGAGTCAACTATTGTTCCATAGAATACCGATGTTGTTAATTGTAGTTTGTTCAATGTTTGAACAGCTTTAGCCAATGAATCATTTACAAACTGGTATGAATCAATAAAGTATTCTAAGTCCACCAACATATACCATAAGAGATAAGAGCTTTTCACTACTAATTGTAATATATGATAAATTCCAATTGGGAAATTTATTTAATCCATACTTAAGGATATGATGTAAGTCATACCCCCGTAAATTATGAAAACCTACAGGTAATAATTCTATAATTTTCCAAGATAAATTACATTTGCTACATGCATTACCAATATATTTTCCTATAAAATGATCATGATCTTTAACCTTAACTACTATCTTTTTCTCATACAAATAACAATATTCATAACAATATTTTTTTGAAAATAAATGTCATATTTTGGTAATATGCCTGTTTCAGTTCATTAAAAACTCTTATAATAAAAGGAAAAAATCAATAAAGTTATAATATAGGAACATACATACTTATCCGTGTCTGCATGTAATTTTTTCAACTGAATAAAAACTTATATTATAGGAAGGAAGGAATTTGAAGGAAAATTTTTTTAACGTAAAACCATAATACATAGTAAACAATGTATGCAAACTTTCAAAATGTAGAAATGTTCAGTTCAATAAAAACTCTATATAAAACTATTTTAGTAACATTTTTAGACAATTTTTTCTTAAATTAAAGCCGAAAATTTTTGAAAAAAATACCAATAACTCTACTTTGAGTTGTAGAGAAAATTAAGAGATAATTTCGTAAGATTTTTCATGAAATTCAATCAATTTGATATTTTTACAACTTTTCAGATATTTCAAAAATATCCATCGAAACTCTAGGTTTTTGAGGAGATGAAGAAATAACAATGTAACATTTAACTTGTAATTAAAATAAATTCATTTTTTACCTCATTTACAATTTACCAGGAGCAGTGGAACCAGAACCTTCAAATGATGTGCTTAAAAAATACGGAGAGCATAAGTTTTCAGATAACTTAAGTTTAAAAAAATTTTTTTTATAAAGTATAAAAAATCAAAATCATTAATACCATTGAAAATGAAGAAGATTTTTATAAATTTTGAAAATTAACAGAAATTTCCAAAGCCTCATAAAATCAATAATTATCAAAAATTTGGATTTGTCAAAATTTAAAAAAGATGGCAGCCAAAACAAATTTCCAAGGAACAGAGGAATAGTTTATTCTAATATAGAAACTTTTTAACAATAAATTTTATTTTAATAAATTTTAGTTTTTAATTAATCGGACTTAAATTTATTCGAAAATAATTCCATTAATTTACATAAATTGGCATAAATTCCTAAAAAACCTAAAAAAATTAATTAAAACTAAATTTATAATAAATGATGATGAAAACTATTATTTAAGAGCTTGAATAATGATCTCATAAATATACGAGATCACAATCCAAGCCCTAAAATATACTTTATTAAAAAATTTACCTGTCAGCCATTTTAAAAATGGCTAATTCATAAACTTAATCATAATTGTAATAGGTTGTTCATTAAAACTTCTATTATAGAACTTTTTAATGAACTGAATCGGGTGAATAGATTCAAAATCTGCATAGATAACAAATTCGGGTGTCTTTGACTAATTTTTAAATTCCAAATTTTTATCTTCAGGTAAAGTATATAATGTTGTACCCAACTGATTTTTCTTACATAATTCTTGATGTTTTTTTAAATGCCTTTGGCTTTCGAACTCCATTCAGACAAATTTCACACCACTGACAGCGAATTCGAACATTACAATCAACGTTTTTATGACAATTCATTAACGTTTGTAAATTATTCACTGCAGTCTAATGATACTTTTCACCTTCCTCTATCAATAATAAATATTTATTGGATCCACTCCAGTTACTTTTGTTCGATGGATTATATCCAAATATGGGTGTTTCATAACCATTTCTTCTTTATCCACTTGATTTTTATTATTCTAAATCATTACATTAATTGCTAAACCAGGATTTTTCTTCTAAAAAGTCGGAATATCACACAGTTTTATTGGCATACTATTCCTTCATATACTGTAAATATCTTCTTGATCTATTTCTATTCTTCTTGATTTTATCAGATTTCAATACAGCATAAACACTGTATATGAAATATAAATTATCTTTATTTTGCACCTCAACTATTGCCTTTTACATATTAATCCTTTAGGTGTGGGAATATGACTATGACCAGATAATCTAGATATATTAAAGACCTTTGTTATTTTAAAATATAATTCTAGTATTCGGTTTATTTTCCAACTACTTCCTAATTCTGTTCTCTCAATAATCTTTCAATTTAATTTCTTCATACCATCTTCGAGGAAAGTACTAGTCATAGGAGCAGCGCGATTCGATATACAAACTATTTTGATTTCTTCTTCTTTTTCAAATTCTATTTTCATTCAAAATTGAACTTTCAAATTTTTAATTTCGACTAATGATATTTTTAATTTTTCCAAAAAAGAAGATGAAAGCACTATTTCCTTAATGTTATCTATAGATATTCACTTTTATAATTCGATGTGAGCGTAATAAGTAGTACTCAATTTCAGGTTCAACTATAAGGTCACTAAATCCCTGTCAGATTTAAATATTATCTTTAATAATTATTTTTTCAAATATTTCCGATGTTATCGTACTTTTACTTTTTACATCGCTTTTAAATAAAGGCATTTTATCATCATTAAATTGGGTCAAATGCGCTCTATGATAATTAAAAAATTTAGGTTAAGGGTTAGAAGGTTGGGTCTGGCATAGAGGACATATGTAATAATTTTTGATTTGGTAATATTTCATCATTATATTATGACACTTATCATCATAAGTTGTAGATTAGTAGTAATTCGGGTAAAGTTTGCCATAATTATGAAAAAAATTTAATCATTTATTCAAATTTGTGTAAATAATCAAATTATCAAAAATGTTTAAAGAAAGTTTGCTTAAAAAATAATTATTTAAATTAAATAATTTGTTTAAATAAATTGTTTTACTCAATTATTAGAAATTGTAAAATATTATTATTTAAGTTATTTGATACAAATTAAAATTGTTTAAATTAATTGTTAGTCGTAAGTGCAAATAATTTAAAAGATATGTAAATTAATTAATAATTAACTAAAATATTTATTTAAATACAAATAAACTCAACTAAAGAATTGTTTTATTAGTTCCATATTTGGTTTCATCAGCAGAATATTCGACATCCATATCATCTAAGTTAAGAATAATTAATACATTAAATATATAATATATTACCATTTATATCTACAATTTCACCAATGTTGGATTCTGTAACTTAATTGATTGCATTTAAATTATATAAATTAATATTATTATACATCAAATAAAAGTAAATTAACCGAGTTTTTGAACAAATTCACCCTCCATTCACGACATTTTTTATATACCTCATTTTAAAAGTTAGGTTGTTAATAATAATGACTAATTTATGAAAACATTTGGTTTATATACTAAATGATTACATACATAAACCAATCAAAATTGAGTAATGATTAGAAAATTACTTAGATTCAATCAAGTAATTCACACAACCACACATACATTATGTAACTCATACAACTAATTAAAACCAAAAACGTCTAATTAAAATAAACACTGTTAAATTAAAACTTAACTCTACATATAAGTCCACCCTAAAATAAACAAAAACAATATTTGAAATCATTTTATTTTAATAATATAGTAATTATAATACCTAATTTTAAACTTTTTCTTAAATTTTGAAATTTAATGTTTATAGATTAAAATAATAATAATAATAAAATGTGACTCAGATTTAACCCAAAAATTAGCTTGAAATATTAGATAAATTTTAAAAATATTTAATATGAGGCATAAATGATTTTTCAGGGTGAACATTTATAGTTTATTTTTCTTTGAAGAACCGCGTTTTAAAATTTAAATATTTTTTCTAAATTTCTTTCATTATTGTAATTGTTAATAGCACCAAGAATAAGCATTAATTAAATAATAGAGGGCCTGTTTAAATTTATATAATAAAAATCGTTCTTTCTTAAATAAACTAGATTTACTAAGTCAGTTTCTCTCAGCATTTGATTACTTATATAAATAAGTTGTATATTTCACAAATAACGCTGAAAAATAATGCATGCTTGCATGAAACACAAACCTAAAAAAATAAAGTCGTCAGTTTATTTATTCAATACTTTTTGTTCAATACTTGGTAGTTTTTGTTTGTATCGGTGGAAATGTATAATTCACTGTCAGACTCATTTTTAGCTATGATGAAGTCGACTTCATCGACTACCAGTTCATAAAATAGCACTTACATTGTTTAGTAATCGGAAAAAAACAATATATCGCTTTGTGAATTGAATATTTTAAACTAATAGTGGGTATAAGATGTAGTAATAAATGTTTAAATATTTAAATATTTGAAGTATGTTGAAGTTGAAAGATAATATTTCTCAAAATCTTATTTAAATTTTAACTAAAATTCTTATATTATTGAGTAATTAATTATTTTTAATAATAAAGAATTTAATTGAAATTGTTGCTATGATAAAAATATCTTTTTGTCATAATGGAAATAACGTTGTGACTGAAAATATTTGTGCTTACTTATAAATTTTGTGTAGCAAAAATAAAAATAAACCCATGGCTCACGAGTTTTTGCTGCTTCAGACAAACAAACAGAATACTGCTTTATTGTTAATATTTACTGTTACTACACTGACGCATCAAGACAACTATAAATAAATAATATAAAATATTTGCAAGTTATTAAAATAAAAATATTTTTCATTAGCTTAAATTGATGAACTTCAAAGAATATTTATTCATTTAGAATATTTTCACTTTTCCAGTAGAAATTTTTCTCATTGTGAGTTAGTGAAATTCTTGGTAATATTTTACATAGTTTTCTAATTAAATTAATTTTGATTTCACGCGTGGTTAAAATTTATTTTTTTATTTAAATTTATCTAACAACATTTTTACATATAAAGAATTTAAAATTATAATTTTAAAATTAATTTATTATTTTAAATAATAGATTTTAGTTTTTTGTCACCTTTGATCTCGTTTTCTATTTTTTAATGATATTTCATTTATTTTTATTCTGGCAAGATCAAAATATTAACTTTATGCAACACAAATTTTCATTGACTTATTCAAGTGTTTATAAAGGCAAAAGTGAAAATTTGTATTGCATAAAACATATTTTTCATCTTTTGTCTGAATTAAAATATATGAAATATTATTAAATTAATTTTAAATCATAATTTATAATTTCTTTGTCATTAATTCATTTCATAGATTCAATCTGATATAACCATAAAAATGTCTACGTTATCCGATGCATGTGCAATACCTATTAGTGACATACTGCGTTCAGATAAATCTTCTATAATATAAAAAAATCAATAATCTTATAACATATACCCACCAACTCACCTTGATGTTGTTCTTTGAACGTGCGTTGAGATAAAATCTATACTATAGAAAATCAAAAAGGGGTAGAAAAATAAAAATAATGCACACAACACATAATAAAAAATCCATGCAAACTTTCAACATGTAGTCAATTAGTGTTGAGACAATCCCTTATAATAACTTAATTATAGACATTTTTAGAGAAAGAAAACATGAAGGAAAAAATTTTTAATTTAAATTTTGAGGATTTTGTCCCGAATCTTCGTATAAAAGAGGATATTATATTTAAAATAAAATTAATTTAATATTTTATAATTATTCAGACATTTCCGTTGAAAAAATACAAAACCTGAGATTCAAACAAAATATAAATTAATTAATTAAATAAATTTGGCAACGATTTAATTAAAAGATAACGCCAATAAAAAACCTTTCGTACGATATATTTCGATAGCACAGCTATCATCTTCAGGTACTCAAAACTAACTAAAAATATTATGTATTAACATTTAATTTAAACAAATTATTTTTTTATTAATTTAATTTTTTAATAAATAAATATTTTTAAAAATATATTTTAAATTAATTTAAAATTTTAAAATTTTTCACTTTTATTCTAATTTTTAAAAATTAATGTAATTTAAAAATTTCAATTATTTTAATAATATTAAAAAAACATGATTTAACATACGTAAACTATTTAAAAACATTCAAAACATTCGTAGTCACAGCACTCTGCACATTAATCTTTGGATCCAATGACCTTATCAGCAATGCTTCACATATCACTCGTTCCCAATAACTATTAAAACTTCTCAACAAAATTCTAAAATCAGACATTCCTATTCACTTTTACAGCCTCTATTGTGTTCACTAATATTGGTCAAACCCTTCAATCGACAATGCTCTAGAACTCGAGTACAGAGATGACGGGAAGTCTCTCCAATGTATGTGGCATTACACCCATTACATGTAAATTGATAAACGAGATCAGAACACAATCCAACCGGAGTTTTTGATTTATTAATAAACATATTGCGTACTTTACACGAATTAGAGACGATCTTATACTCTAAATTTCCTATCAGTTTACCCAACTTCCTCTTATAATTTGTAAAGCCTTCAGAGTACGGCAATACTAACACATATTTAGGCTCAATTTTTTTATATCCATTTTTACTATTATTTAGATCAACACTCAATTCACACTCATTTGACAAATTACACTCAGACTTTTTTTTTATAATATATACGTTTTGTTTATAAAAGGTATGTGGATGATATTTTTCTTATATTTGAAAACCAGAAACATGTAGAACCGTTTTTGCATTTTATGAACAGTTTACATAAAAACATTGTATTCACATGTGAAACAGAGAGAAAGTCATCAATTGCGTTTTTGGATTTGTTAATTCAACGCAAAGATAAACAGTATGAGACAGAGATTTATAGAAAACCAACTGATACTGGTCTTTATACTTCTCCAGAAAGCTTTTGTGAATTTAAGTATAAGAGAAATATGGTGAAAGGATTGATTTATCGTTCATGGTATTTATCTTCTACTTTTGCTATTTCTGTAAAAGGTGTTGATAAATTGGTTGAGTTGTTGATAAAGAATGGATATTCTAAATCATTTTTATTGTTGATGATAAAAGAGACCGTTGACAAATTGATTAAAAATCCTTAGGATCCATGTTTGGAAAAGTCTGAGTGTAATTTGTCAAATGAGTGTGAATTGAGTGTTGATCTAAATAATAGTAAAAATGGATATAAAAAAATTGAGCCTAAATATGTGTTAGTATTGCCGTACTCTGAAGGCTTTACAAATTATAAGAGGAAGTTGGTAAACTGATAGGAAATTTAGAGTATAAGATCGTCTCTAATTCGTGTAAGGTACGCAATATGTTTATTAATAAATCAAAACTCCGGTTGGATTGTGTTCTGATCTCGTTTATCAATTTACATGTAATGGGTGTAATGCCACATACATTGGAGAGACTTCCCGTCATCTCTGTACTCGAGTTCTAGAGCATTGTCGATTGAAGGGTTTGACCAATATTAGTGAACACAATAGAGGCTGTAAAAGTGAAATAGGAATGTCTGATTTTAGAATTTTGTTGAGAAGTTTTAATAGTTATTGGGAACGAGTGATATGTGAAGCATTGCTGATAAGGTCATTGGATCCAAAGATTAATGTGCAGAGTGCTGTGACTACGAATGTTTTGAATGTTTTTAAATAGTTTACGTATGTTAAATCATGTTTGTTTTTTAATATTATTAAAATAATTGAAATTTTTAAATTACATTAATTTTTAAAAATTAGAATAAAAGTGAAAAATTTTAAAATTTTAAATTAATTTAAAATATATATTTAAAAATATTTATTTATTAAAAAATTAAATTAATAAAAAAATTAATTGTTTAAATTAAATGTTAATTCATAATATTTTTAGATAGTTTTGAGTACCTGAAGTTGATAGCTGTGCTATCGAAATATATCGTACGAAAGGTTTTTTATTGGCGTTATCTTTTAACACGTTGACGGACAATTGCGGCTATAGCCGTCAAAGCGAAGTTCACAATGTGGCATGACTGCTATAGCCGTCCAAAACGAAACGGTCGTTTTTAGACACTACGGCTATAGCAGCACAAATGTGCACTTACTGGCGTATACGTAGAAGCATAGTGTCGTGTTTTGAAAACATCTTTTTAGGTTGAAGTTCATATTTCACCTGTTATACGAGTTGCAGATTCAGTATACACGTGGTTGTGAAGGTTGTGAAAAATCACAAAAACATATAGTGTCAATTTTCGAACTTCGCTTGTTCCTACTGTCCGTCAACGTGTTAAAATATAAATTGTAAATTTTTTTTATAAGTTTTAAAAAAATAATCCTAGACCCAATTATCTTGTACATATTCAAAGATTTTTTCAAAGATGTATGAAAAATGCATCTTTAAGGCGATTTATAATACTTCAAAAATAATTTAACTCACTTTTTTTGAATTAATTCTGAAAAAAAAGTCATCATAAAATAAATGATTGCCTGTATTTCTTACGCCCTTTGATTTATTGTAGTGGTCTAAATACGTCCACAAATATAATTTCGAACATGTCTGTCGATTTTAGTTTTTTTACTGGTTACTTCATTGTTATTGTTGTAGTTTTAGTTTTTTGATAAATCTCGCAACTTCGAACAATTTCCTGAATCTGATTCCCCAGGTATTTTCAAACACACCTATCTTTAATATAATCGGCGATATTTGCTACTCCGGCATGACGTAATAGTCTATGTATATCCCTTATCGTATCTTGTAACTCGTTTTCTGATATCGTCACTTTCTTGATTTTTCTTCTTCTTTATCAAAGTTTCTATAAGGACTGCTGCCTCTTCTTCTCTAATTGAGTCTAATAGTCTTGTTTTTAACTTTCCTTTCTTAGCATCCTCACGAGTGATCTGACTCTGAACACATGTACCATACTTAGTCCTCGACACTATTTCTGCATTTTGGTGATTAACACCATTTCTATGTTGAAAACCATGTCCAGACTGTTCATATAGTTGATCCGCGTTTGGAACGTTGATGTAATTTGGTTTTTGTTGTCATTATAAATGTGATAGCTTTGTAATCTGTTTTAAACATAAATTTTCTTCTGTACATGTAGTGTTTAAAATGAATGCCAAAGCAATATATACTGCTAGTAGCTCCTTCCTTGTAATACAATTCCATTTCTCGTTTCTCGTCATTGAATGTGATCCGTACGTAATTACCCTTTCCTTTCAATCTTTATCTCGTTGGGAAAGTACCGCTCCAATGGTATCAAAACTGGCATCAGTATCCAAGATGAACTCCCTTTTCAGATCTGGAAAGCATAACATCGGTGCCGTCGTGATTCCTACTTTCAATCCCTCAAATACACTATTTGTTACCTCTATCCATTCCAACTTCTTGTTACTCGGACAACTACATAGTTGTTCTAACATTCTGGCCTTCTTTGCATACTCACTAATGAATTTTCTGTAATAATTGCAAATGCGTAAAAAGCTACGAAGTTTCTTTACACAATTTGGTTTTCCAAAATTTTGTATGGCTTCAATCTTAGAACGATCTGTTCGTACTCCGTCTTTGCTGATTATGTGTCTTAAGAATTTTATTTCCCTTTGTATTAGTTGGCACTTTTCTGGGTAAATCTTTAGTCCAGCTTTCCCAATAGCCTTTAGCACTTCGTCGGTTATTGCATAATGTTTTCCTTACTGCTCGAATAAATCAGTATATCATCCAAATATACAATTGCTCCCCAATGTTACCGATTACCTTTGTCATCATCTCCTGGAAAGTACCTGGTGCTGCTGCGATTCCGAATGGCATTCTGTTAAAACAGTACTGTCCATTCATGGTTGAAAAAGCTGTTTTTTTCTCGCGGCCTTTCCTCTAATTCTTCTTGGTAAAACGCATTACCTAGGTCAATCGAGCTGAAAAATACTGCTCCTCCTAAAAAAACCAACATTTCGTCTATGTTTGGCATTGGGAATGCCTGCTTCTCCGTTACTGCGTTTAACTGTCTAAAATCCTGACAAAGTCTTATGTCTTTTTTCTCCTTTTTCTATTAGTTGTGTGTTCCACGGGGAGTTGCATTTTCGTATTATGTCCTTTTTGAATAAATTATCCATTGATTCTTCTATTTTTGTTTCCAGGTTTAATGGTTAACGATATGGTTTAATGTTAATCGGTTCTCCTCTTATCACAATTTTATGTTTTACCAGATGCGTGCGACCCACGTCCAATTTATTGGCCATAAACACGTTTCTTCTATTCGCAATAATTTTCCTTAACTTTCTATCGTCCTTGATCTTTAGACTTCCCAAAGCTCTAGTCCACCGTTTTCCATAATTTGTCTGTCTGCCAAATTTTGCTTCAATATTACAGATATAGTTCTTATCCTTTGCCGTAACTTTGATATCTTATCTTTTCAATAACCCATGTCCTAACGCCTCTTGCAATTCCACTCCTCCAATCAAATCTGGTACCACTTTTTTCTACCACAATGAATATAACTTCCTTAGACATATCTCAAATGGTTACTTGTACTTTGATTCTCCCTATTGTCTCCAACTTACTCCCGTTTGCGCATTAATAATGGAAGACTGTGCTACAGCATGTGCAAAATGTTTATCATAGGATTTCTATTGCTTACTTTTTGACCAGTATGACCAGTATAAATGGAAAGTTTGTATAGATTAGAATGTCGTAGGCATATTTGCATTAATGCAAGATTGGTATGCCACATATACTTGTTTCATCTGTGTATAGCACGAGATACTGTCTCATTCAAGATAATGCTTCTATTCATTCAGGTGAATTATTTCAAAATTATTTTATTGATCACTTGACCCCCGACACTGTTCCTGAATCCAAAAGAAATCATGCTCAGTAAAATAAAATGAGGTATATGGAAACCAATATCAAGAGCAAATGGATTTAGGTTAATTTTATTTCCAGGCAGATTTTAGGTTGTCAACAAAGCTCAAGAAAGCAAATTATCAAAACTTTTAAAAACTGTCTTATTTATCAATTTTTTCCTTAAATATTTTAAAAGTTAGAAGTCTTTGAGGAATAATTTATTTCATTAATTTAAAATTGATCTAACTCACTTTAAATCGAAATAAATTTTAATTTTAATTCATAAATTCCTAATGATTCTGAAAATATTTAATATAAATTATAATTGAAAATAATGCATTAAAGTAACATTTAAGAGTTTGAATAATGATCTCATATCTTTATGGAGTCAAAATTCAAGACTTAAAATTTACTTTTTTAAAACTAAATTCGCCGCCATTTCTAAAATTGCCTATATTAATTTTAGAAATTTCACAAACCTGTGTCTCTCACATACAAATAGATGTATCAACAGGTTTCATTCATAAAATGATTGCTAAGATGAAGGATAAACGGGAAAAATAGAGCTATTTTGTCTTGTAATCTAGTTTAGTGCCAAAATCCGATATTGTAACATACTGAAATGACTTTTTAAGGATATACAGAATATGCGATCTCAAAGGAATATGTGCAGAAAATTGAAAAAGCCCTTTTAAATCCGTCAACTTTCACAAATATTTAACAAATAACAAAGCCAAAGATTTGTTGGCGTATAATTAAATTGTTGATCTTTTGTCAAAATGAAAGCAAATGAAGTATCATCTAAATAAATTAAGATTGATCAACAAACAGTTGATAAATAGTTTTTTAATATTTTATTCAAAAGATTTTAGACATTTTTTTAAAACATTTTTTTTAAAAATTTTAATATCAGTATATACGCTTCTCAACTTAAAAAAGGTTTTTCAAAAATATTTCTTTTTTTAACTTTTTAATAAACTCTGATATTTTACACAATAAAATTGTAATGATTTTAAAATTATTGTTCACAAAAATAATAGATAAATAAGCGAAAATAATAAGGGATTTTACTGATAAATTTTAAATATTAAAATTAAAATAGTAATTATTATTTTTATTCAGGTAACTTTCTGTGAAGACAATGTTATGTGAAAATAAGTCATATTTTTATCAATCAGTGGAAGAGAATTCAACGGTCACGTCTAGCCTTGAATTGGAATTGAGATGCGGTCCATACCCTTCCATCAAAAAGCCAGAGTTTAGTCTTCTTTTAGAATCAAAAGTTCTGCCGTTTATTATTATATTTTTAATGAGTACAAATATCTCAATATGTATTGTCCTCAACAAAAGGCATATGAGATCTCCTACAAACGTCATCCTAATGTCGTTAGCATTAGCTGATATGTTTACAGGAGTTTTCCCTCTGCCAGTTTATTTAATTAATAATTATCCAACATTTTTAACCCAATATCAAAATAATATTACAATTAGTGTGGCAATTTTTGTTTTAAACGTGGTTTTGCCCACAATTTGTCATACGGCATCAATCTGGTTAACGGTTATTTTAGCCATTCAAAGGTACATTTATATAACAATGCCACTAAAAGTGGATCATATATGTAAAATAAAAAATTCTATTAAAATGGTCATTGCAGTGATTTTTCTTTCAATTTGTTTCAATTGGCCTCTTATTTCACCTCAGTTTTTAAAATTCAATTTGGTTTGTTCTGATAATTCCACGCATATTTTGGTTATGAAATGCCATTCAAGCGGTTCAAGATTGATGATTATATATTATTTTTCACGCCTTTTACTAATGCATGTCGCCCCTTGTGCTTTGCTTTTGTCATTTTCAGTTTTGCTAATTATCGCAATGAAAAAAGTAGCAATTCGAAGAAGAAAACTACTAAATCTATCAAAAAAGGCTGAAAGCAGAATGCTTGGCTGGGATTCGAATACCACCTCTCGAATGTTGGTGGTTGTTGTGACAATATTTTTAATTGTTGAACTTCCCAATGGAATTTTTATTACAATTTATACAATTTCTCAAATGTTATTCATTACAATATTTTCCGATGAATTGCTTGGGAAATTAACCCATATTTGCAATTTAGCCACTATGATATCGTATTTGTTTAACTTTTTCGTTTATTGTACGATGTCTAAACAATTCCGAGAAACTTACAAAACTTTATTTGGTTTTGAACCGTCTTTTGATCTCAGTAGAAGACGTCATTCTCAACCAGAACTCGCTCTCAGGGCAATGGAAATGAACAATAGTGAATCTAAAGATTTGTTGAAATCCATTTTACAGAAAAATAAAAATTAAATTTTCCATAAATATTTTTTTGATAAAAATCTTTTTTTTGATTTTTTTAAAAATCTATAATAGTTTTTGAAAAGATTTAAAATAGAAAGAAATTTTAAAAAAGCTAAAAATAATTTCGTTTTTCACTAATATTTTATTAACAATATGAGCTGGAGGACTTCGAATAGAAATACTTTGTCAAATAGTTTCCAATTATTACTTAATATTTTAAGGAGAACATTTTGACAAAGATCCTTATTATCAGAAAACACATTTTTTATGACTGTTAAAGAGTGAAAATAAAAATATTAATTATTTTTGTAATAATAATAAATATATTCGAAAATAATATTTTCTCAATATTGTTAAAATATTTTATAATGGCCGTTTTAAGGGTCGTCGTACACGCTCGAGTCTAAGAACTGTCGAATTTGTCAGCACCAGACCCTTAACTGTGTCAATTCAT
Source organism: Schmidtea mediterranea (assembly GCA_022537955.1). Lineage (NCBI taxonomy): Eukaryota > Metazoa > Platyhelminthes > Tricladida > Dugesiidae > Schmidtea > Schmidtea mediterranea. Next base: position 306,343,671 of record CM039679.1, on the reverse strand, counting down.
TAATTAGGATTGAGGGGAGGGGTTTAGCAATTAATTTCATGTAATTAAACTCGCGTTCATAATCAAAGTTTCTTGTTGATAATGTGTTCAAAAGCTCCACAGTGGAACCCTTCATTCCGAATAACATTAAAAATCTATAAATGTAAATAATATTTCTTCACTTTTTATTTCTTATATTTGGTCAGTTCTCATCGCACCTTTAGCAAATTTCAAGTAATCCTTTGCATTAATTTTTTTCTGAGTTATGTAGTTTTGTTTGTATTTTTTTTATTTGAAATTTTTGTGAATAATTTTTTATTTAAATTATCATTTATTGTTTGAATAAATTTATCATTGTTGATTCTACTTTTATTTAGGTTTTCGATAGATACTCTTACAAATATGTTAATATATGAATGTTTAAATCTCTTTTGTATATCTATGTATTTTTATATATCTTTGAAATTTTAATGTTTAAAAGAATTTATCGAGTCATCATGCATCTTTTCCTGTGAATATTTTATTGTGCCCTCCATACTTTGTCGAAAATGATTATCGAACGTTGGATATAAAAACTACACTGCTTTGATATGTTCAATCTGCAATAGGGTGACGAATTTTGACATGGCAGGACATATTTTTTGTAACATCAGAACCCAGGAACAAATGGAGAATACATCCGGTTCTATCCACATCATTCAAAATAGTTATGATTTGGTATATTTTTAATTTAAGCACTTAATGTCTCGTAAATTTGACGCATAAATTACTTGCTTATAAGAAATTAGTTTTAGACATGGTATATGCCACAAATATAAATCATTAGCTAAGAAAGTTTAATTATTAAAATGTGACTATATGTAAAATATAATTAAAAATAGATAAATGTGACTAATTGACTCTTACTGAATCATTATTTCTTAACATTTATGTTGAGGTTCATAGAATTTCAACTTGATAGTTCTTATATAAATAATAACACAAACACTGGCTAAGATAAATTTATTTAATATAACAATTATACACATGAAACAAATTGAAACAAACATATTTTAATTCTTTTTGGTATTTTTCCTTGCTGTAACTTGAGCTCAGCTATGATATTTTGTATGCTCTAATTTATATTGCAATATAAATTACTAAATTTATAATTCTTCTTAGCTTACAAATTTAAGGAGGCTTACAGATTTGATTGAACAAAACTAACGCTCGAAAAACAAATATTCATTTATATCAATATTTTTTAAACACTAATATATTTTAAATACTAGGAGTTAAAATTATCTGTACATTGTTTCTGTATCTCGTTTTTACAGTAAAATTAAATATATTCTACATGATAAGTAGTAGGATGTGAGCTCGTCAGATACAACTCCCCTGGCTTATGTAATTATTACATAACATTTGACCTCTGCACATGCTGTTGCTACCTGGAGATTGACCTCTGTCGTCTAGTTGCTACCTAGTAATTGACCAAAGGTCAATGACGTCATGATTATGTCACTTGACCACTGGTCAGTCGCACACTTATTATGTCACTAGTCAGTCACACACTTATTATGTCACTGGTCACTACTCTGAGACACACTTATTACCTAACTATTATTATGTCACGTAGTTGTGGACCAACACACCTACCTTCTAGAATCTTCCACACACCTACATTCTAGAACCTTCCACACACCTACCTTCTAGAACCTTCCACACACCTACCTTTCGTTCTTAAACATTTCACACACATGTCAGATACAACCCCCCTTGGCTTACGTAATTATTACATAACATTTGACCTCTGCATACGCTGTTGCTGCCTGGAGATTTACCTCTGTCCACTAGTTCCTACCTAATAATTGACCAAAGGTCAATGAAGTCATGATTACATCACTTGACCACTGGTCAGTCACAAACTTATTATGTCACTGGTCACTACTCGGAGGCACACGTATTACCTAACTGTTATTATGTCACTGGTCACTACTCGGAAACACACTTATTACCTAACTATTATTACGTCACGTAGTTGTGGACCAACACACCTACCTTCTAGAATCTTCCACACACCTACCTTCTAGAACCTTCCACACACCTACCTTCTAGAACCTTCCACACACCTACCTTCTAGAAACTTCCACACACCTACCTTTCGTTCTTAAACATTTCACACACACACACACCAACCAACGATCAACGATCCGCACCGATCCGTACCCATCAGCGCCGATCCACACCGAACCACACCAATCAGCGCCCATTAGCTCCCATCAGCTCCCATCAGTGCCCAACATCGCCCAACATCGCCCAACATCGCCCAACATCGCCCAACATCGCCCAAAACGCCTACGTCGTAGACTTACCAAAATCACTCACTAGTACTATTCAAAATTTTATTAAATATAACAAGTTTGTTTCACAGTGAAAAGAATATACTCAACATGAAGCATGCAATTCATACTGCAATCGTAGTAGAGAAGGATGAATTCAAATATAAGTTATCAAGTATTTGATCAATCAGTCTCTTCTGCAATTGGCGTCTTCTGAATTTTCTTTTGCTTGATCTGATAAGAGGATTCATCGGCGTCGTCATCCGGCATTGCAAATATAAATTATGCAGTAATAAATACTACGAACTAAGCTCTGATTTGATTTTCTAAGTTTTCTAAATTCAATTACGACTTTTACAAAGGCAAAAGTCAGGTTAATAATATTGAATTTAAAGATAAATTAGGAATGTAGTCTGAATCATTTCAAACAAATAAAATAATTCTGATCTCAATGAAAAAGTTTAAGTTAGTTTAAATATCCATTATTTTAAATTAATTGCAGAAGTCTGGTAAAATGCCGTGCACATCGTAATACCATATTTTAGCTGAGTGCAGGATATTGCTCATTGCACATTCTTTTAGCAGACATTCTGTTTGAAGTGGTTCAATGCCAAGTTTACAAATCAGATCATAAGTTGATGGAGGAATCGACCCTAATGCACCAATAATACAAGTGTAAAGCTCTACCTGATAATCAGGTTTGGCTACCTGTAATTCACTCTGAAGCAAGCTATATTTCTCAATATTTGCCTTATCAGTCAACTCAAAATGTGAAACAGAATCCATTGGACACTTAATATCAATCATGAATATTCTTTTTCTTTCAGTATCAGTTATTATAAGATCGACGGGTTGTTTAGAATTCAGGAGAAGAGAACAAGAATGATCAACCACGACAATAAAATTAGGATTTTTTAGATTATTCGTTATTATCTTTATACAGTCATTGTGTCTCTCTAATGTCAGTATTTGGTGAATCTTACATGACTGTAAGGCATGAGACATAGTTTCATCCTCTTTCTCACAACGTCTGCAAAGTCTAGAATCCCCTTTTCTATTAGGCTTTGCATTGATGTTAAGTGTATTAGTTCGCGCTCGATGTATAAAGTTCCATGCAAATTCGCCAAGTTTACTTTTAAAAATTGCTTTTTTATTTGAGGAGATAATTTTATAGCCGCTGCAATCATGTCGCTTTTATTACTCAGTTGCCACTTTTGCATATATGATTCGTACAATGCAGAGTGAAATATCTTAGAAATTGCTTTTCGAAACTTAGTCGTAAGTATGAAAGTTCCATGACTCTTTGTTATCAGATATAAAAAAACTTGCTCTTTAACAATATGAAAAGATACGGAGATTGAGTGTTCTCTTTTAAAGTAAATTATTGAAGTACGTGCACGTTGAAATCTCGTTTTCCTTCCACCATGATTCAATTTAGTTTCAGCACCATTAATCCAATCAAAACTTTGTTGTAATGTAGGCTCTTTGATTCCAAGACGAGGACCCGTTACAAACTTTAGAGAGTCAATATTAACTTTTCTCGAGTAATCGCAATTGGAAGTAAAGAGTCGGAAAAAGTGCACAATTGTTTGAGTATGATATTCATCAAGCAAATCGACACACGAAGCTCCACCATTTTCAGTTGAGTTGTATAAATAAACTGTCTCAGAATTGTGCGGCAAGTTCAAAATTCTTCTCAGATGGCCACGCAATTTACTTGAGTTATTGCCACAGGGATTAGTATTTCCTTGAGAAGCTGATAAAGCCATAGTTTTAATTTCACGTGTTCGGAATGCAAATGTTAGTCGAGAATGAATAAAAATCTTGTAGGCCTTGAGTTTTTGCCAACCAAATAAACCGGAATCTGCAATTTTTTTGTGTCACTAACAACTTTATCAAGAATTGCATAGGGACTTTGATCATTGTCCTCACCTACTGGAACACCAAGATATTGATAAAATTCTTTTGACAACAATTTTTTGATCTCCTTTTCATTTATCAAGATCTCACCATTGATGTTAACTCTGGGAAGCTGCATGTAGCCACACTTCTCCGGTCGGTATTCAAATCCTATTTCTGTAGCAGCTTCAACAGCAACATCAACAATTTTTTGAAGGTTCTCGACATTGTTTGCAACAAGTGCAATGTCATCTGCATAAGCTAGAACTTGAACGGGCAAATCACCAATCATAAATGGTTCAATACATGATCTACTTATTGCTTCAAGAACAGGATTAATGGCAATCGAGAAAAGAATCATTGAAAGAGGACATCCTTGTTTAACTCCTTTTTTGATTGAAAGATTAGGTGTTACAATTGGACCACAGCTGTAGAAAGATTGAGTGTCGGTGTAAAGTAATTTGACAATAGTAATAAATTCTTCGCTAACGCCAATAGTTTTCAGAACACTCCACAAGTAGTCATGAGGAACACTTCCAAATGCGTCCTTAATATCTAACCAAGCAATAGCTAATGGGGAATTCTTGCTATATTTCGAATGCTCAAGTGCAGAAGAAAGTATTGAATTGTGCTCGACACAACCTTCATGGAAAGAGCCACCCTTTTGCCCAATATGCAAAATATCGTTACAAATCACCCATGATGTTATGCGTGTAGTTAAAATAGACGCAAAGACTTTATAAATAACAGACAGCAGAGCTATTGGTCGCCAAGATGAAACTTTATCATAATTATCTGTCTTATCAGGTTTCGGAATTAGTATAGTCTTGAAGGTTTTCCAGCTAGTTGGAATGATTTTACTACTGATGATTTTATTAAACAGGAAACTTAACAAAATACCTTCAGGGTCAAGAAGAGCAAGATCTTTGTATTGAATACCATCAATACCCGGTGAAGTGTTATCAGCTCTCTTTAATTCGTAAATAACTTCAAACGGTAAAATATCTACAAGATTGAGAACATTTGTCGTGCTTCGACAATCTTTAAGAATTTTATTCCATGAATTCGATACTGGGTCCTCGTGGCTAAATTGGTTCAGAATATCCTGAATTTCAGGCCTGACAGTGACTGGTAAGTCATTAATAATTTTATAAAAAGTTAATTTCATATTAATTAAAAATTCTGATCTACTTTTATAATTACTTATTATATTTGAGTTTTGTTTACTTCCTAGGTATGGTTCGTGGGATTTAATTTCAGTGAAATTATTTAAGTGAGGAATTTGTCGAATAATGCTTTCAACTATTTGGTTAACATCAGCATTTTCAAAACTAATAATTAATTCAAATACTTTATTTTTAGGCTGTTGTAAGTCAAATTTAATTGTTTCTTTTGCTTTTGTTAAAATTTTCTCTTTATCTTTGTTATTGATCTCAGAAACAATTGGAAGAACAGAGTTGATAATTCTTGCTATTTCTCTCAAATTAATGTTTTCAAGGGACATATCATGCGCATAGTTGTTGATGAAAGCACATATTAGAATTTTACTGAGCAAACCTGAACCACGAACATCATGTGGACATTTGCCTGCTCTAATGGCACAACCACTTGAGTTTCTTATTTCATTTATTTTAGTAAATAATACTTTACAAATAAATGTATAGTTTAGGCTGACATCAAGTGTTGTTGGATCCAGAAAGTAATGCTCGTCAGTGTTATAATCAATTACCATTAGTGTTTCCCGAGACTTTGGTGGAGCAAAAATGGCAAATACAACTTTCGCGTTTTGGAGGCACTTATAATTCAAATGTTCATTCAAATAATGAGTACAATCGTCAAGAATAGCAGTACACATTGTGAAACCCAAAAGAACGAAGTCTGTTGATAAACTTAAATTATTAAAATATTTTATTAAAATCCTGTCGGTAATCTTTCCATTTATTAGATTTAAATTTAATGAAATTTCAACACACTCTTTAGTGTTGATATCATCAAGTAGCTTATATATTTTATCATGTTGAAAATCCCGATCTAAAATCAAATTTTTCCAAAAACACAATGAAAGCAGTGGCATGAAAAGTTGGATCATCTGAAATGAAGCAGCGGTGGAGAATACCATGATTTATTTGAAATTTTATTTTCATACTCAAGAAAAAACTATTTAAATAATCCGTAAAGTTTCCTCCTATTTCGGTTAGTCTATCAGAAATATCAGTCTTTCGAAAATCGAAAATATTACAAGTCATACGACGGGTCGAATAGAGAAGTAAACACCAATAATTTTCATTGGGAATTATGCTAATGACATGTTGAACGTCTTTGAACTGCCGAAAGTTGACGTTCTCAATGATATAATTATTATTTTGGGCTATTAAATTGATAGTTAGATCCGGGGAAAGAACAAGTATATTAGTATTGCTTTTAAACCATTTACTTAAGAGGAATGACACACATGACTTTTGAAATTTTGGTTTAATATTAATACTGTTATTGATGTTTCGTTTTTGTTTTTCAAGAGTAATCGCAATTGCTTTTTTAAAATTGATTCCCATCAAATTATTTCTAGGAAGGCCCCCACCGATAACTTGGGATACTTTGTTTGAGCCAAAAATTTGAAAATCATGCACCTCTCGTCTTATCCCATCAATAAAATTGTTAGGAAAAGTGTCCAAACCTTGACTTATAAGAATTGCATAAGCACAAATAAAAGGACCTCAATCAAAACTGTTCTCTTGATATATAATATTTTGGAAAGGGTGACAAGATGAAGCCACTTGAAGTTTGAAAATCTTATTTAAAGCAATGTTAATCTTAAGAGTAGCTTGTTTATTTTTAAACAGATTTCTATTTGCAAATATTGGGTCAATAAAATATGACTCAAGCAACGATTTGCTATACACAAATAAAATCCAATGGGCATTGTTTATATTTAGCGGACAAAGAATAACCTCAGCTTTAAATACTGCATCTGGAATTGAGATAATATTTTCTTTAATGTCTGAAGATAGAATACTAATAATAAAGCACGGTAAATGTGCAAATGTATGATTACTGATATGCCGTTCAAAGTATTAGTCAATGTCATCGTCGGTAAACCACACTTTTGGATCACGAAGTTTAGTATTTTTTAATTTAGTGCATTCTGCATCAGTCTCTTCAGAGATTGTGGCAGATTCTAAGACTGATGCTGGCACGTACCTTCACTTGGACATTGCCTTTGACACTTTTAGATTTTGTCTAGTCATCATTTTTTTATTTTCTGTAATTTTTAATTCTAAAGAAGATACAGCTTCCTCGTCAATATCAACAGGTAAAACTACTTTTTTTTCGTTATTTGTTACGTTACAACTACTTCCTTTATTAAAGTTATCAATTTTATCGGTGAGTTCGACAGAGTTAATATGTTCTTCATAAGTTATCAAATTTTCAAGAGATTCAATGAGATCAAAAATAATCAAGTTCATTTCCTTAGTACAGTTTTTCCGACATTTCATTGATATCTGAAAGTCGTCTCTATTTTTAAGTAGAAATTTTTTCTTATCTCTAATAACAAAATACAATAATCTTTTTGCCGTAACTGTAACATTATCGTCTCTTTCAGGACGAAAATCATTGATGTAAGTAAGGAGCGAGTCTATCATACTCAATCGGCTAGTTTTTTCCGAAATTGTTTTATTAAATAAATTAAATAAATTATTTATTCTTTTAATTGTAAGTGGTGAAATTATATTTTTTAACTTATCAATTTCGCCATTAAGTAACCACTTTTTATATTTAATTAGTTTTTCTTGACAACTAAATTTAAAATAGGAAGTAAAAGGAATTTGATCAGTTAATTCAGACCCCCATATTTCAAGAGTATCAATTATCAACGAATTGCATTTTTCACTATCAATAATAGAATGTAATAGTAAAACATTACGGAAATAATTTAAAACATAAGTACCATATGTTATGTTACTAAAATATTTTATATTACCCTTTAAGTTTAAATAATTTAGGTGGAAAATTATTTCAACAATTTTATTTGAAGAAGCAGGTAATGAAATAAGCCTTTCAAGTTCTATATCGTCTTTAGATATCTTAAATAAGTCGAATAATCCAAAATTAAACATAACGTCAGAAGCATTGCTTAAATCGGGTTCTATTTTATTTGATTTTTAATGAATTTACCACCAGAAAATGAAATATCTTTTGGAAATTCTTTATTTACCTTTAAGTGATTAATTAAACTACTTATCTTATCAGAATCTTTGTGCATGCCTTCAGTAAAGAACATCTCTTTAATCTCTGGAAAATCAAAATAAAGTTTATCAAGCTGCGATCTTGTTAAATTAGATGACCCAATATTAAAAGATTCATAATCAGTATCTTCAGAAGTTAAAAGATCCTTCATAATAAAGTCACCATCAGCATATTTTAAGTCAGATTTTACAAGAAAGTATGGTAATTGTTTTTGAAATTTTAAATTATCCAAAGTTTTATTAATGACAGCTCTTTTATGCAGTTCGTTTTTAATAGAAACTGTTTCGGCTAATTTATGTGAAAATACAAATAAAAATTTCTTTATTGCTAATGGAGCTTTAATCAGCTTTGAACAATAATTATCAGTATTAATAAGGTTCGAAATAATAGTTTTATTTTTATTTTGAAAATTTGTTGATTTTGTAATTATCTTTTTAGTAGCATCTGTTTTTTTAATTTCACTTAACTTAATTGAAATACAGAGATTGCCATTTCTAAAGAATAAACTATCACAATCTTTTATTTTAAAATTAAGTTTCGATTTATTAATCAAGGAAAGTTCATAATTAATAAGATCAAACTTGGTCTTAGAATTTTTCTTTTTCAATAAACTTATGAATGATGGATAATTATTAATAATATTACGACGCTCATTTTGATTTAAAATACGTGAAAGGTAATTGCAGTTAAATCTTTTCATATTTAAAGCATCCTTAGTTTTAGTAACTTTAAAATTTTTAAGCTGTGTATTTATAGGATTTAAAGGACTATTTTCTGCATTTTCTGAAACAAGATTATAATTAGATGAGATATTTAAGTCATCATTATTATCGACATTAATTTTATTTAGTATATTTAAATTACAATTATTATCATTAAAATCAGAATTACTCAATCTATTCAAAACAATATCAAACTTACTATTCATTCGCAAAATGTGCTCTTCAAGTTCCATTAGCTTCGCCGAAAGTGGCAATATTTTGTTTGAAAGTGCTTCCTTATCACATTCGTCGAACGATTTTTCAGGATCCATTGCATTCGTTGAAGGTGGCAATTGATTATCACGAGTCGATTTCTTTGATACTAAATCCAACGATAGATCTGGATGAATTGGCTTCGCCGAAAGTGGCAATTGATTTTGTCCATTTGATCTTTGAGAAATAAAATCCAATAATTGCTGGGAAAAAATTATTTGATTTTGTAGAATATTCTTGAAAATAACAAGTTCGGATGAACTATTATTCAATTGATTTGATGCAAATTGATCTTGCACTATCGGAAGAGATTGCGTCATCGTGTTGTGTGAGAAGATATTCGTGGGCGAATTATTTTTTATTTTAAAAATTAAATTTTTAAATAGAATATAAATCTGTATATTTTATTTGATGTAAATTTAAAATTTTATAGAAATTGGTAAAGTAAATCTTGTATAATTTTTTACATTAAGTTAAGTTGAAATTTTAAACTTGTTGAATTATTTTTTTAAAATATTGTAAATCCAGTGTTCAAATTTAAGTATTGAGTGACTTATTTTTAATTAAATAAACTATCAATATACTATAATGGTTGTAAACTTAAATTTTCATGAAAATTATTAAAGTTTTATGATTATTTTGATAAAATTGTTACGTAATATTCTACTATCAAATTAGTCAGTAAGCTAAATAATTTAGGATTGAACATTTATTTTTAAGACGAGTTTGATGATAATTTATTATGTTTAATGATTATTTTATAATTTTTTATGTAAAAATGTAATTAACAATTGAAAATTTCTTGTAAATATAATTTTTTATAAATCATTAATTATTAAAATTTTATGATTATTTTGATAAAATTTTTATGTAATATACTACTAACAAAATAGTCAGTAAGCTAAATAATTTAGGATTGAACATTTATTTTTAAGATGAGTTTGATGTTAATTTATTATGTTTAATGATTATTTTATAATTTTTTATGTAATAATATAATTAACAATTGAAAATTTCATGTAAATATAATTTTTTATATATCACATGCAAGTAACATGAATCAATGAGGTAAACGAAACTCTTACGTTTATATGAAGTAAAAAGTATAATAATAATACCAATAGTACTAGTGAGTGATTTTGGTAAGTCTACGACGTAGGCGTTTTGGGCGATGTTGGGAGCTGATGGGCGCTGATTGGTGTGGTTCGGTGTGGATCGGCGCTGATGGGTACGGATCGGTGCGGATCGTTGATCGTTGGTTGGTGTGTGTGTGTGAAATGTTTAAGAACGAAAGGTAGGTGTGTGGAAGTTTCTAGAAGGTAGGTGTGTGGAAGGTTCTAGAAGGTAGGTGTGTGGAAGATTCTAGAAGGTAGGTGTGTTGGTCCACAACTACGTGACGTAATAATAGTTAGGTAATAAGTGTGTTTCCGAGTAGTGACCAGTGACATAATAACAGTTAGGTAATACGTGTGCCTCCGAGTAGTGACCAGTGACATAATAAGTTTGTGACTGACCAGTGGTCAAGTGATGTAATCATGACTTCATTGACCTTTGGTCAATTATTAGGTAGAAACTAGTGGACAGAGGTAAATCTCCAGGTAGCAACAGCGTGTGTAGAGGTCGAATGTTATGTAATAATTATGTAAGCCAATGGGGTTGTATCTGACGTGTGTGTGTGAAATGTTTAAGAACGAAAGGTAGGTGTGTGGAAGGTTCTAGAAGGTAGGTGTGTGGAAGATTCTAGAAGGTAGGTGTGTTGGTCCACAACTACGTGACATAATAACAGTTAGGTAATAAGTGTGTCTCCGAGTAGTGACCAGTGACATATTAACAGTTAGGTAATACGTGTGTCTCCGAGTAGTAACCAGTGACGTAATAAGTGTGTGACTGACCAGTGACATAATAAGTGTGCGGCTGACCGGTGGTCAAGTGATATAACGATGACGTAATTGACCTTTGGTCAATTACTAGGTGTCAACTAGATGACAGGGGCCAATATCCAGGTAGCAACAGTGTGTGCAGAGGTCAATGTTATGTAATAATTACGTAAGCCAGGGGAGTTGTATCTGACGGGTTCACATCCTACTACTATGATAAAAACCTACTAAAATTATAAGTTATTTATTTATGCTATATAAGTTTTTTGTAGTTGTTTATGTAGTAGAAATTTGTAGAGCCCGCTAGTCTCCTTTTAAAAGTGACGGTACAAACGAGGTTAATGCTATTCTGACCATCAAAACCTAAATTTGAAATAATTTAACAATAATCAAATTAACAATAACCAAAATTAATAAAGAAATAATATTTTCACTAAGGTCATGTTGCCACTTAGTTGACTCAGGACTATATAGATTCAACTGGATTTTCTTTAGGAAATTCAAATGTGGTTTAATAAAGAAACAATACTTATTCAAATAATAAAGTAAATTCAAGTAATATTCCAATTTGTAGAAATCATAATCTTCGATAAATTTTTACAATTTAAAAATTTCCTTGTAATTTTTCTTTTATTTTTACTTAGTTTTTTCTTTTATCAAATTTGTTCTTTTTAATCATTTTTTCTTCCCTACAGTAATTTAATTTCTATAGGGATATTGAATTTTTGAATTTATTATAATTTTAATTTATTTTACTTTAACTTAATTTGGTAATAATCAAAAGAATAATAATAAAATAAAAATAAATAAGATTCAAGGAATAAAACACTAAGGCAACGAAATCACCATTACCTCATACTAATAAAAAATAAGATGTGATCAATTACCTAACTTCCTCCTTTAAAACCGAATGTTACCCTTTTGAACACTAAAACAAACAAAAAGCAAACGTGTTTTTTCCTATTTAAAATAATACAGTAACCAAATATCAAAAATATAAAAATTGTACATTTTACTTTTGGGGGATTTATTTTATTTTATTTGTTTATGTTGCTTCATTTGAAGTGGTTACTCTACCCTTTTGTTGTATGTGTTTAAGGTAGATATATTTTGATTGCGTATTTGTAATGGTTCGATACTGTTGAATAAAATGTGTTTTTATTTGTTAGATTATTATTTCCCGTTGTATTATTTATGATTTGTTCTGTTTAGTAGTAGTGTTTTGTATTTTATTCTTTGATAATTAATTTTGTTACTTAATAAATATTCATATACAACAGATTTTGTTTTTATTTATATAAGAAACGCCAATGCACGTTGAGACTTCAACACAAATACGGGCAATTGTTTTCACCTTTAGCTGGCATTCCATCAATCTGGTACATTACCAACGTCGCTAAGGTAATCAGTGATTGGAAGCTGAAGCCAGAGTCCAGAGTTTTACAAAATTATAAGTTGATGGAGCCGGAGCCGACCAAAATAAGTTATGGCGCAAAGCTTAAAAAACATCACACGCAAACCTCTAACAAGTAATGAAATCCGTTTAAATCCCTAAAATTAAATGATATTTTACATTTCAGTCATCCACTTTTGGATTATTGAATTTTCACCATTCCCATCATTCCTCACTTCGTCAAAACTCCATGCAGTTGAATAAATTAATTTAACCGCAAAACAAAAAACTAAAGTTCGAGTGAAGTTTTTCATGGCCTATATGTTTGGGTCCCCATTTGGGCTCTATTCTTTCCTACTGACGTCGAGCGTAAGTATGCTCGTGCTGGGCACTGATGGGTCCTTAAAATAGTTTAAACTGCCTAAAGGTTACTATTCCCCACCCAGCGCCTACATAAAAATTTTAACCGCTAGTCACCCGTCAAAAATTGACGTTGGTACTGTGAACTAGTGGGTGGAAGGTTAGCAAAAGGTGAGCTCCTTTTCAAGAACTGCTAATGCCCTAACCCCCTCGGGTTCATAAGCTGTCATAGAAGACTTCATGCTCTGCTTGATCGGTCCCCCTCTCATCTATCTATCTATTTATTTAATAATTCACCTAATCATTTGATCATTTAGTATCCCCATATCCAACAACTTCAATTCACATTCAAACATCACTATCAACTTAAACACCAAGATTAAAATTAACAGATTATATTTAAATTTAGCAAATGATCAACATTGACAAGTTATATTCAAATTTAATAGATAATCACAGTGTCAGAGGTGCTCAAAGTTATTGAATGCACAAGAGCTAAAATCTATTCGCGTCCAAAATGTGACCTAATAAGCGAGCTCGTTTCAATTTAAACTGCCGCTCCCTCTCTTTTTTGCTCGGCCGATTCTTTCTTCTGATCCTCTTAGGCAAATCTTCTGGTGGACGTGAGGAACCTGGTGTCATAGTTTTTACTCCGTCATTTTTCCCGGTAATGTTTCGTATTACTATGGCTTGTTGTTCTGCCGATAGTATTGCTCCGCTCTGCATTAAGCCTGTGCGAATATCATCTCTCAATCTCAGTTCGGCCACTTGTTTTTCAAGCTCCTAGGCCTTCTGCTCGGCCAGCCGCAGGGCTTCATCTTTTCGACTTAACTTGGCCTTCAATTCGTCCATCTCTGATCTTAATTTATTTGCCGCCTCCGGGCGAAGCCACGTTTGTTCCAAATAGCGGCACTTCCGCACCATGGCCTCCGCCCTCTGAGTTTGAGTTACTGCCACTTGGTGGTATTCGGATATGTCCCTACGAAACTTGTCTATTATCCTTCTGTGTGAGTCCACTGAACAAAAAATCTTTATATTCTTATCTTTATTAATTGTAATTCATACATAATGAATGTTAACATAACTTTATATTTCTAAAACAATATCTCTCGGAGACGTATAATGCTATTTAGACGGGGGAAGGGATGGGTATGCACCTTTTACTTCCTTACACACCCCGAAAGCATCTACAACAGTGCTCATAGCCGTGACACTAGTCAACGCGCTATGCCCACTGATGGGGACACTCTGGGTCCTATAATATAATAATATTAAAATTGTTTTTTTTTTTTTAGATTAAAAATTTATTTCTAATTTTCTATATATGAAGGCTAATTTGAATTACGAAAAAGAAATCCTAATTTGCTAAATTTAAAAAATAAAAAAAATTTTACTTTAAATTACTATAATATAATTTATAAATATTGTAATGTAATTTATAAAATTTTATTTGTAAAAATAAGATTTACTTTACTATAACATAAAATATATTATTTGGTATTACTGGCCACAGTTTTGACCCTAAAAATTCAAAGGTCTAGGAGAAATTCAATTATATAGTCCTTTTTCTAAATGTGTTTTAACCTGCTTGCCGCTTATTACCATGGTAACAGGTTAAACAATTGGTAATTTCTATATTGTAAATTTTTTGCCTAATTTAACCAATACCCCCAGGCACTCTGGATAGCCCAGACCAGCCAGATCCTCTCAAGTGGCAATTTCTAGAATCAACGTTTGCTATCAAGTATGATCTTCAATTTATTAATTATTTTATTCATCATTAAGTTACAGGATACTCAGAAACAGCCTTCAAAGAAAATCGCGAAATTGGAATTTATTTAAATGAAATTTTTTCTCTTGATGAAGGTAGTAATTTTTACGATGTAATTTTATTTCAATAAAGTTTGGAGCTTTTATTTTCTTATTTTTATAATTATGCTAGTTATATGAATAAATTAATAATTATAATTATAATAATAATAATATCGATAATAATAATAGAATCATAATAATAAATTTCGTAATTATAACTATTTCTGAATAATAATAATGACAGCAGCAACAATAATAATGATGTTAATATAAAGTAATAGGACCTCCCGAATAGCAGTAATAACCATAATAATACTATCAAATGAATAATAATAATAATCATAACGACAATAATGAAGTAATAACAATAATAATAATAATAATAATATTTAACTTATTGCGATAATAATAATAATACGAATGGTAATAATCATAATCTTAATGATAATAAAAGTCTTAATAGATTAATAATAATCATATAAATTTAATGTTAATAATGATAATAATAATATAAATGGCGATAATAATAATATATTAATAATAATATTAATATAACTGAGGATGTTGATAATGATAATAATAATAATAATATTATCAATAATAATATTTGAAGCATTCTAACGGTAATAATAGGTCTTCAACATTAATGACACTATATAGTCAATAACGTTAATAATAATGATATATTAATAATAATAATAATAATATTTTAGTAATAATAATATTAATAATGACAATAATAATAATAATATTAATATGAAAATAATAATAATAATAATATGAAAATAATAATGTTGATAATAATAATAATAATATGAAAATAATAATATTAACAATAATAATAATAATAATAATGAAAATAATAATGAAATTTTTAGTAATAATAATAATTTTAAATGTATAATGATAACGATACTAGTAAGAATAATAGTCGTTTTACGGGTCATAGGGTCATGGTCTTAGTTTTGTAACATGAATAAAATTTTTGCGTTTGACGAAGTAGTAAAAATCTAGGTAATGAGGTAACGTAAAATTTTGGATTTATAGTCGAAGTCATTTTGAATTTTAGGTTTAAAATGTAGATTATTTACGAATAATGGTATTGTGAAAAACCCGATATACAGTCGATTAATCTTTTCTTTGTTGTGATTAGTCTAGTAGTAAAGTGTATATAGGTTAGATAACGACTTTTTGTATGGAAATATGTTTTGTCGAATAAAAAAAATCTTTCTAATTCTACTAGATACTAGTCTACATATTTTTCTTTTTATTGTAATTTTCAACCTTTAAATTTAACCTTTCCCAGGACCTCAACTCTGCTCTTTCGAGGGTTGGGCGATAGGATTTAGGAAGAGGAGAATACTGAACGGACCTGGCTACTGCCTTCGCCGCGGCTTCCCCCACTAACAACCGGTTCGATCCGGGGTACCGAAAAAAATATTTTTATTTTTCTTTCTTGTGTTGGGCCAGAACGTAAACGGCCTTGAAAAATGTTTAAATGGATCAGAAACACACACGCAAAAATAACACGCAATTTAAATAAACCCACTGAAACATTAATTAAACCATATAAAATCTGAGAAATAAAAGAATTAAATATAAATTAACAAACATAAAAATAAATTAAAATAATAACAAAATGCACCAAGATTCGCACGATACCTATACAAATATAACAAGAAAACACAACAAATTCGACAAAATTAGAAAAATTAATAAAAGTTCATTAAAATGAAATTTAAATTGAAAAATTTGAATTAGTAATAATTCAATAAAAATTGTAAATAAAAAATTATAAAAATAGAATTTGCTAGAAAATAACAAGGTCGAATTTTGTTTTACTGCATCAAATTTCACACGCGAGAAAAATAGGTATAAATACTGATCCATTTTCACATTTAACTTAACCATTTTTGAAAATTGTTAAAACCGTTTCGAAGTTTAGCTATTTTTAGAACTATTTTGAAAATTGTTTAAAATCTAAACCGTTGTTCGACACAAACTATATTTTCAATTTGAAATTATTGTGGAAATCAGAATTTTTAGGTGAGAAATATTTTGGTTGGAACCCTCTTTCCACGTCACGTCCATAGCATCTCTGTAGAGCTCTGCTTGGCGGCGACGTGGGGAGAGAGGCATTTATGTTCTATTTTATGCTTTGATGTTTTTCAATTTTATGGAATGGTTCGAAATGGGTAATTATGTTGTTTTTATAATTAATAAATATTATTAATATACCTAAATTGTTTTACATATATATTTGTTTTATAAATTAAAATGTCGAAATTTTTCCGGCCCACAGCCGACACACAACGCAAGTAAATAAAATCTACACAGTGCAGATGCATGTAAGTGCGTGGAAAATCGCCAATGATATGTACCCGTGAGGACTCGGCGTTGAGAAACGCAGGGGTCGTAACGTCAATATTATCCCTATAGCTGAAGCGAGAAATAAGGGAGAAGTCTCCGACTCCTTCCTCGTTTCTCACTTCTGTAAAATCGACCTAAAATTATATCACACACGGCTTAAAATCACCACACCGAGTAGTCCAGTGGGCACTCAATAAATATAATATAAACACAATATGCGCCTAGGATCTATTAAAGGGAAAGGGTACGGGGATAAATTAAACTGAAGTCGTTGATATAGTTAACCGAATTAATAATTTGAATAAATTTGATCAGTGGTACACCAAATTGAATTTATTTTCAAAATAACTATAAAAATCATTAAATCAAACTACCTTATGGATTAAAAATAAATTGATCATAAATTAAAGTACAGTATGGATTCAAAAGTAAATTAATTACAATTATCTCATAGACTAAATTAAACTAAATTACGGATTAAAAGTAAAATATCTCTTTGATTAAATTAAATAATGGAACAAAAATAAACTGGTTCTAAATACCTCATTTAGTAAATTGAACTAATTCGTTATTAGGTAGGAATAGGTAAACCACTAATTAAATTACTACAATTCGTTTTTATCAAATTAAAGTAATAAAAAGTAATTCTTAGTTAAATGAATATCATTAAAGTAATTACCGAGAAAAGGAATAAATGATCCGTTGGATAACCCTAATTAGTTCAATGATTGACATTAGATTAAGTACAGCAAAGGTAGAAAATTCTTGGCTAAGAGTCAAATAAATCTTTAAGAAAAGGGGGAGTGAGCTTCGACCCAGGAAGTAAAACATTCACCTAATTTATTAAACTACTACTTAGAGTAATTTATCGAAATAAATTTCAAGCAAAATTAGTAATTCGAGTGAAGAAATCAATATATAATCCTTGAATTCAGTTAAAGTTACTATTGATAAAACCCGCAGTAATTCATCCATAGAGTGATCCCTTGATTTGGATTAAAACAATTCCTCGAGCAAAAGAAATAGACTCGATTGGTTAGAGACAAAAGTTTTCGTAATTAATGCAAGCTCATAGACCAAATGAGAAGCGATTATAGATAGGATCGAATAGGGGGGTTGCTAAAATATATTAATCGACACAATCAAACCAAATAAAATAGAGAAACAATCAGAAATTATATTGATGATACACAAAATAAACAATCGTAAAGTAACGTTAAATCAGTTGAAAGTAAGGCTTACCGACGGTAAAGAAATAAATATAAATTCCACAATGTAGTTTAGTCACTCCGTAAAATACTGAATAAAAATCCAATAAGGTAAGAGTTCACGTATATTCGATAGCATCCATTTTGAGAGCTGCGATAGCGTCCAGTAATTCTCCCTAAAACACATTGATAGATTTAAACAGCTAGAATGTTAACTTACTAAAGCAATTTAGCCAAATGGTGCAATCGAATCCGGTGAATTTAGTTAAGATCAAATCAATACATCCGGTAGTTAAAATCTCGATAAGCTAAACACCGGATACAGACCGACCGAATTCGACTATCGCCGGAAATCGATACATCCTGTAGTTAAAATCTCGATAAGCTAGACACCGGATACAGACCGACCGAATTCGACTATCGCCGGAAATCGATACATCCTGTAGTTGAAATCTTAATAAGCCACCCACCGGGTATGGACTACCTGAATTAACCATCGCCGTTTGTACGAAATGTTGACGCACCAGAACGACATTACAAGATTCATTTATCAATTCGACGTAACGTAAATCAATAAACACGCGTATCCTTGCAATAGTCCTAACCGATTACAATATGTCCGTGTAAATTTAAACCTGCCATTAATAGGTTTTCCAAACGAACTTCTAAGCAAAATAAGCTACCTAATAAATTCACAGACAAATGCCTGTTTTATTTCAACTACAAAGCATAAAAGAATTTAAAGGTAATACGACCTAGCCCTTGATAAATACTCTACTTCCGTTTGAGATTATTAAAAATAAACAGACAATTAATAAATTGATCTTTACTCCTTACACGCGAATATCTGACCATGATGATTTATCTTTGAATAGGACATGCCGATCGAACGAACCCCTAATCGAGCAACCGACGAGCAGACGGCACCACAAAGGGCAAAAATTTCCGATGAAATCCAGCAACAGTGGCCGTACCCTACCACTCGAAGGGCGCTGGGTCTGAATAACAACCCGCAGGAACCCGAAAGACAACAGTACCCAGCTGCCGAGATCTTCTCCAACGCACAGGACCTCCTCACCCAGTGGGAGCGGGTGCAGGAGCGGGTGGATTGGCAGGTAGTCAAGGCAAGGATGTACCTCGCAAACGTGATGGAGGACATCCTTGCCGGGCGAATCGCAGTCGCCTATCCACACCGCCCTGTTCGAGACACCAGGCGCCCATACACTGTAGAAGCCCTCAAGCGAAGTCTGGAGCGGTATGGCCCAGACAACTGAAAGAACAGAAACACCTTGATGTAATGATTAATGAATAATAGTTAGAATTTGTGTGTTTTCTTCTCTCTCATATAGCTGGAATTAACTTTTGATTTGTTTGATAAACTTAAAGATTACTCAACTAGACTAATCATAAATTGAAGTTGTAACAACCCATTTAATTACAGTGATGTCCTCTCTAAGGATCCTACAGACCGAACTAGACCGCGCGAGGCAGACGAATGCAGAGTTACTCAGTCAGGTCCTGCAATTAACTCGCGAGGTGCAGCAGGTCAAGGCGACCTGTTTAGACCCTAAACGGACGAAGATACTCTACCAACGACTCACCGCAGCTCAAAAAGGCTGGGCCGAAGAACGCCAGCTCAATCGGAGTCTGCGCACGCAGATTCGGGGACTCGAAGTAGCCCTAGCGGTATGCCGGGAAGGTGAAGCGGTAACTTACCCGCTCATCTTCGCCCCAACCCAAATGCCGCAGACAACCACCAAGCCAGCAGAACAACTCATCACTACAACCAACCACCGTCGACCGGGACGTAAGGAACGTGCCCGACGTCGCGCAACACAACTCCAAAACACCCAGTAGTAACTGTTGTACCTGTGTTTGAATCAAATAGAATAGTTTTAATCTTAGTTGAATTATTATTTTAATATATGCCAACATTGTCCTAAACATTTTCATCACCCCGCCAATTCGTTCCACAGTCGAATAAGAACCTAATCCTGAATAGTTACGAGGGACAGAGCAAAGCGAGCATAGGTCTTCTATCGACAGCTCGTGAACCCAAGGTTTGTCCGAGCAACTATAGTACTAGCCAATGGTACTCAATTTTTGCGGGCAATCCACCACTTGAACACATTACCAACGTTGCTTAGCAACGGGTGCCAAGTGGCGATCAGTATCATTTTGTATGGCGTTACTAGAGTCACCGGGAGGATAAGCAAGATTTGAAACCCTGTAACCCACCACTTGCGTGCGTGTAGGCTATATTTTCGTAGTACAAAAATCAGGTAAAATGATTTAAATTTAATCCTCCATGATGAAGATTCGATTTTAAATGGACTAAAGATTAAAATAAAATTGATCATCTTGGTAATAATGAAAACAATTCATTTTAAAACTTTATTCCTCAATTACTAAACAGGTAAGTCTAGGTCATGATAGAATAAAATAAAATAGAATAACATAAAATAAATGCATGATAAGGTCCAAATAACTTACTCACTTTGTAAAATAAAATTGAATGTAAATACGAGAGTGTAAAAATTAAATTTTGAGAGTAAAAAGAGAGTGTTTTTTGTTCAACCAGCTTCGCTTTATATATCACGCTTGTTCGTGTGTGTGTTTTGATGCATTAAAACAAGGAATTTCCAGAATATTCCAAAATTTAAAAAAAATTTTATTCTTTTCGATTTAAAATTAAATTTTTACATTTTTATGTATCAAAATTTTTCTTAAATTTTTATTTATTTTATTTTTCTTACAATTTTCCATTTTTATCTAATTTTAAATTTTCTGCTCAAAAACACACAGGCGTTATCGTGCTGGTTAAACAAAAAATGGGCTTCATCAGTTTTTGTCCAACACTCGTCAAGCTTTCCCAGTGATCGCATTTGATTACGGATATTGGTATAAATCAGGTGGTTCAGTACCACTGCATTCGTAGGTACCAATAAGGGTCGAAGAATTGGGTTTTCATCTCGTATAAGACATAGTAGGCTGGAATAAAACCATCAATGCTAGGGATAACTTCGGTAACTATTGTCCGGTATATTTGTGTGAGCTTCCTTCAAGCCAGTGTAACCTTCCACTGGGCTTTTTGCCTTCTCTTCGGCCCTGTATAGTGAAAATTCGGCTCGCTGTCTTGACTCCAGAGTGAAATTTCGACCCGGTTTGCGTTTATTCGCTATTCTCTTGGCAGTTCAATATCGTCTATATCTTGGTGATGCACTGGTCATTCGGAATTCTCGAACGTAGAAATCAGATAGCCTGCGTCCCATAACGTTTGGCGGTATTGTGTTGCTATTTTCACTGGAAATCTGACTAATTTTCTTTCTTCATCTTGCAAACTTCTTGGTGTCCGAATCAGTTCGCTTCTTTCTAGAGAAATAAAATTTAACATTCCCAGTTGGAGGACGCCGTGACGGCTCTTTATACACGCCACAATTTCTCAAAAATTTAAATAAAATTCTGCTACTTTATTTCCATAACATCAGCTTTATTGGGATTTTTAAGTTGGAATTATGAAAAATTTTATTTAAAATTTTATTTAACATTTTAATAGTTATCCTCACTTTCTGTCACTAGAATGATCATACTCAGCTAGCTTTTCCAGTGAAGGATGATGCGGTGACTCCGTTCATAGTCGATGCTTGTGGTTGGTGTTATAGCTTCACGAGGTTTCGACCAGCGCATCTTTCTTGCCCTCTGCTGGTTGTTCATAATGTATAAAAGTAGTGTGGCGTGCGAGTGCCTTTATATATCGGTTACACATACTGATGATGAGTATGTTTAAAGGTTTGAACCGTATTTTGTTGGCTCGTTGGTTGTATTAAAATTTATTATTTAAAGGTTTTAACTGTATTTTATGGACTAGTTGGCTTTATCATCCGGTTGGATTTATGTAAGTTATTATTTATTTTTATGACTGATGTTAAGACAGTTATGAATGCGCCGTGAGTGGCTGTCTGCCGTTGGATTCCTTTAGACTTCAGAATTCCTCTATTGTTCATTGGTTACTAACTAAGTTCCAGCAAAAATTGGATGTTTACCTTTGTTTATTCTCTGGAATGCGGCAATTTTAATTGATTCACATTGGTTGTCAGAGTGACGACGTTACCTAACTTTTGTTTGTCAAAATCTGAGATTGTATTTATATTAACACGGACATTTGTGTTTACTGTATTTATTGTTTAACCTTCCGAATTTCGAACTGTCCTCAATAGGTTTAATTATCCGCTATCTTTGAAGTTGGTGGGCTATTATCGGTTTTGCAGTCTTACTCTTCTACTAGTAGTTCAATCTCGCGACTCGGAGATGTTATTATTTAATCTATAAATGTTTAACCCACCTATACTCAGGTCTCGGCGTTGGTACCTCAATATGTGGTGATTTTCGGTAAATTTCTCACCATGCAAATTCCGAACTTATCTTCTATGTGATTGCCTGATCTCCACGACTTGCCTGTCGGTGTGGTATTGGCACTAGTACGTTCCTGGGGCTTAGTGATACATGTAACTAGAATCAGTTGCATTTATCTAGGTCGCCGTCTACTCGTTGGACTCTGCGTATTGGACTCGTCGGCGTCGGTTTCTTTTCACTCTTATTAGAATTTGGGGACCTTCCTTGCAATTGAATTCTGTGTGTAATTCTACCAATCACTGTTTTCTTTCTTATTATTATTATATCTACTAATGGTTAATATGATTGTACTGCTCGTCAATATATGTGTTGTTCTCTATCCACTGATGATGACTTTCCCAATCGCTTCGAGATCTACTTCCATACTTCACTCAGGTTGTGATACTGACACTTATTGTAAGATATCTGCCGTATTAACTTATATGGTTAGACTATAATTATTTAAACCTAACACGGTTCACTTATTTTAACAAGAAACTTTAGATTGGTTAGCTTTATAGTTCACTAAAAGTTTTGTAATATCACGCCCATGTCTTGTTGACGGGTTTTATCTACTTATAAACCTTGTTCAGGGTAATTGTTCTTTATTTAAGTTTATTCAAATTGTTAGAAAACTTTGGAGACATAATATTTATTATCTAAAACAAGTGAGAAACTCTCAGGAGGAATTTATTTTATAGTAATTAACTTGAGCAAGATACGCACATACATACATAAATCACATAAATCACACCTTTGACATTCAGACATATATTAAATAATCTTCAGTCATACAAATTCAACATACACATACAGACATATATTTTATTATTTAGAATAGCTATTATTTACTGTTATCCCACACAAATCATAAAAATTTTCGCAGTATTCGCATTCATTTTATTGGTAGGGGTTTCTTAAATTCATAGATCCTAAATCGCTATTGAATTTAGCCTAATGATTTGATTTAATCTTCATTTTAGTTGTTCAGAATGACTTTCCGACCGGTTTTTAATTTTAAATTTTGTCATTGCAACGAAACTTACACTTCCTGTTCCCGATGCCCTTTATTTTTAACGTAGGGAACTATATATGTTCATAAAAGATTTAGAGGGTGATCACTGAGCTACCTATTTTTATAAAATTTTAGCCGTTATATTTTGAATTTTATGATTCCTTGAAAAGACTTTTACTAGTTAACAGATGATTCCGCAAAAGTGATTTTTCACAAATAAGGTTTGTTCAGAACAAAAGTAATTTTCGCTAACAAAAAAGTGATTTCTATTCTGAAAATCGGATCTGTATATTTACCTTTGTTAGCAAGTGTGTCTCGGTTTGTATAAATTGATGCGAGTAAACAAACTTGGCCTTCTCAAATTTTCTAATATAGTTTTATTTTATTTTATTCAGCTAATTTGTTCTTTATTATTTATTTAGAATGGTTTTCACTCCATTTAATTTTACTTTTCTTAAAACATTTTTTAAGTATTATTTGATAATTAGCTGAATACTTTGGCCAAATTTTTATGTTATTGTATTGTATCTACATAGGTTTTTGTGCTGTTCCTGATGCGTTTTGTAATTTACTTTAATTTATTTTCATGTTTCTCGATTTAATATTTATTTGTTCTCGCTTCTTAGATCTTTAGAGTTTTATTTTTAAATCATTCTGTTGCATGTTGGTAGCTCTTTTATGGTAGCTCTTGAATCAATATGCACGTCGTGACGGGTACCCAATGTTAATCTTTTTCTTAAGCGCATGTTTAATGGGAATATCATTTAGATGTATGCGCCTGAAAATATCCCCCACCTTCCCACCAGGTACCCAGAAATCACAACGTACCGGTTGACCATGGAATGAGATTGTCGGAAATGTTTTGCAGATTAATTATTGATCAAATCTAATAAATTGTTCATTGGTAAAATAAATGAAAGAAAACTAGTTGCATGACAGCGCATTTACAACAAAAGACCCAAAATTTGAAGTTGATCTACAACTGAATTAGCAGGTAAACTTATTTTTTGAAAAATGGTTCTACAATTTAATTCTTAGAGGTTGTGAATAAATTTAATTTAAATTTTAAAACACTTATTTTTTATTTTTATAAAGTAATTTAGAATTAAAAATTTAAAATCTCTTTTAACAAAAATATTTAAATAATATAATTAAAAATACCCTCAAAAAGTTTAGTTTAATAATTATTAAATATTATAAGAATATATGATAAATAATTTGTTTTAGTGCTTACTTTTTAAATATATCAACAATAAATTAAATATGGTTAGAGTTACTTTATTTTTGTCTAAAACTTTTCATTTATACTTACTTTGCTTATTATAGGACAATTTTAATCGTAAAAGAGCTAAGCCAGATGATTGGGAAGATATCGAACCATCTAAAGTAATACACATAAGAGAATTAGCCGAACACACATTAGAAATAGATGTTTCACGTGCAATGGAAAAGTTTGGCCCCATTCGTGATATCGCAATGATACCTAAAAGACGGCAAGCCCTCGTTGAATTTGAGAATTTGGTTTCAGCACAAGAAGTTGTTAAAAGGTTATATTCCTTATTTTCCAGCCTTTGTATAATTTTGTGTTACAGATATCGTAACGACTTCATTCATATTGCAAATAGACCCGCTAAAATTAATTTTAGTACATCTGAACATGTTTTAAAACGAAGTGGGCCTCTAAATGAAGCTGTGTCTACAGCTAACAAAGTTTTAATATTTTTTATCTACGATGCGGTTTATCCAATAAATGTTGATGTAATTAATAAAATATGCAAGCCACATGGTAGAGTGGTACGTGTATTTATAAATCGAAAAGCATCAATAATGCAGGTAACATTTTTATATTTAAGGTTATTAATTTTAGTGTTTTAATTATAAAAATAATGAAACTTATGAATTGCGTTTTTAATTTATAATTAAGGCGCTTGTCGAATTCTATTCTCTCGATGATGCAATTAGGGTGAAACGTAATTTAAATGGTGCTGACATATACTCTGGATGCTGTACTTTGAAGATTGAATACGCTACAACTAACCGTGTAAATGTTATTCAGAATTCGGAAGATAGTTATGATTTTGAAGCTCCAAGTATGGGAATGCGTAGTTCTCAGTCCCTTTTGGGCCTCCCTAGTAATAATGAAATGGCATCGAGAGTTAGTATGATGGGTAGACCATATGATCCTCCTAGAAGAGAACAGCCATTTAATGGATCTTACGGGAATATTAGAGATGAATATTATGATGAAATACGCGAGCCAAACAGGCGAATGATGCCATTAAACAATTCAATGGATCATTCATTAGGTTACGATCAAGAATATGATCGTGAACCACAACGAAATTATAACGATGGGCCAAAAGTTGCCATGATCTATGGTCTAAATTTAGAATTTGTTAATTGCGATAATTTATTTAATCTACTTTGCATTTATGGAAATGTTATTAAAATTAAATTTCTTAAAAGTAAAGAAGGCTCAGCAATGGTACAAATGAGTGACGGAGCATCTATTGATCGGATGATGCACCTGTTACACAATCAACCACTTTTTGGGAAAACATTGCAATTTCAAATATCCAAACAGCCAGTAATTATGGATGTTCCAGCTCCATATAAGCTTCCAGATGGAACCGTGTCCTTTAAAGATTATACAAATTGTCGTGAAAATCGTTTTGTAACACCGCAATTAGCGGAAAAAAATCGTGTTTTTCCACCATCCAAAACAATCAACTACTGGAACGCTCCTCCTAGTTTTGGATTAGAAATGATTCAAGAAGAATTTAAAAAATATAACGCTGTTGAACCACCAGAATTTTTCCAATTAACTAATCGGGATAAGTCTTCTTCAGGGTTATTACAGTGGGCATCTGTAGAAGAAGCAATTAACGCAATAGCTCTTTGTAATCATATTATGATAGAAAGTGAAGGAGCTAAGTTTCCTTATCAATTAAAACTAAGCTTTTCTGAAAGCCCTATTAGACATGGGCCACCTAAAAAAGAAGGTTTTGAATCTGCGACGTTTAATCGAAAACCTAGAGGGAGACCGATATTTAGTGGAATACCTAATAAACGTGGAAAGTTTTAAGTAAGTTTTAAGTAAAATGTTATCAACATTTTTCATTATTTGCTCATTGATTTATCTTATTTTGTCTAAATTGTCATTGCGAACTTTTAATATAAATTTTATAATAATTTTGCATTTAATAATATATTGTAAATGACAATTTTTGACTAAAAGGTCAATCAAAGTGCATATAGTTTATTTTATAAAAATACAAAGTCTACAAATGAACACGAGAAATAAAACTTTTCAATTTTAGACACATCAGGCAGAAATACACGCTGGAACATATTGGCATTGCAAATACATCAGTTACATTATAAATGTTCGTCATTCACACGTTTGTTATTCGTACAAATATATAGTTGCATTTTTAATTCTTTGCATGGTGCAATTTAATATTCATTTAAATATCCATTAAAAATAAAAACAAAACATGGGCAAATATTTTAATTACATTACAAAATGGATCGGAACGATTTTTGTCTTATTTAATATTGCTCATTTTTGTTTTGATAGTTTATAAAAATTGTTCTTCGCAAGCTGTTGGATATACTGACGTGCTTATTTCTTGAAAAAACTAAAGTTAATATAAATTAAAAAAAGCCGTCGTAACTTTATGTTAATCGAAAGCGAATTAGACGTCATATTTACAAATCGTTATATTAGTAAATCGATATATTTTGTATATTTATTTAAGTTTGTTAATGTTTATACAAACGTAGCATAAAGTTCAACTGTCGTTGAGCATAATAGATTCATATTATTTATTCTAGATCTTTTCAATTTGGTTGTAGACAAATTGTTGGATTACAATATTGGCTTTTAATGTGTTAAAAATTAATTGGATAAAGTTGAAAATTGGTATTTATGAGTTTATCTGGAAAAATAAGTCATCTTAATAAATGGATCTAAAATTGATGATAATCGATATTTATGAAAATTGGATTTAATTTTCTTTATTTCCGTGCTTCTGATTTTTATTCTGGTCTAATCTTCGATGTATATTTTGAAATTTGTTGAAAATCTCAAATTGTATGCTAATTAATAAAGAAAATATTTTTAGCATTTTCTATTATTTCTTTGTTCACTTGTAAATTGAATGGATTATGTACTGTTTATGATTGCTTAAAATGGAATTTCATCGGTAAAAAATTGAATTATAAAATGATGTCTAATTATTTTTTATTAACAGGTAAGATTACATTTAATTTGTTTAATATTATCTTTTAGACTAAATTTGGTTAGATCAGTATTCTTTGAAAAGAATTTTTACACTTTACTCTTAATTGATAATATGCTAATCTCGGCTGTAATAATTATCCTTCATATTTCTAGTTTGAATTAATAATATTTAGCAAGTGGTTCTTAGTATTGCTTGGGTATCATATTGATTATTTCAGAGCACAATGTTGCAATTCAAATCATGTTATATATTTTTAAATTGTCTGACGAGAATAGTTATAGATTTGTGAGTAGTTTAAATTTACTTATCATGGTTATCTTAATAAATCTGTCTCATTTTCTTCATTTGTAGTTCCGATTCTGCTAACTTTCGGCAAACAATTCCTTATTAAAATTTAATAGGCTTGTCTTTTTAAAACTTATTTGATCATTATAGGTATTGTAGTACAAAGTGTATACCACAAATTTTAATTTTCTATATCAGCCCTGTGTTGTATTGTGGTGTACCACGATTTTAATGTAATAATTTTTATATAATCTATCGATTTCTACAATAACTTTAAAATTACAGCAGCCGGTAAGATAAGTGACCATTTCCAATGTACGGCAGGCTTGTCCAACTCAACTCATGTATTGGGCCACATTAACAATTTCAGACTTGTGAAGGGCTGCTTGAGAAATGCTCTAAGTTTAAAGCGTTTTAATAGAAATATATATCCATGTAGTTGTGTAGTGATCAATATTTGCTTTTGTTATGAATATGTTAAAGATTTTACAATAATTATAGACAAATAAATTGATGTGATTACGTATGTATATAGAAAAGATTTCTTAAATTATATTGAATATTTCTTTTGAATTTTGTTTTTATTGAATATTTTAATAATTGAATTTATTCTCTTGGCCATAAGTTTGAAATGTCTGTGGTACGCACTAGTTGAAAAATTAAAATATTTTTTAATGAGTTTTAAGATTTATCATTACTACTTGGGTTGTATGATAAATTTTTATTGTTTATCCAGATTCACGAGGTTAAAATTATTTTTTACAAAGGTTTTGACCCTTCATATCTTTAGATACTGAAATCTGATGACCGTAGTTCTATTGTGAATATTTCTCAGTTTATCAAGCTTGACAAAATTAAAACCTAAACATTTTATGTAAAGATAACAAGGAATTATTCATTAAAGACGTCCTTCAAAAGCTATTTTTGACCTTGCCCTTTTTATGAGGCTCATATTTCCCCTTTGTAAATATCTAATCCCTTCTTAAGGGACTTAAATAAGTTTCAAATGAAAATAATATTTTTAACTCTCAAAATAAGTGAGCGAATGGATGTAAGAGATTGAAAACCTTAAATTCGTTAGCCAAAAATCTATTACAAAAATATACTGGAATACCAAAAGTAAACGAAGGAAATATATTTTAAATAATTATAAAATAAGTTGAAACATGATTGACAGAGAGGTACTTGGCAGGAAGAACAATTAAATTTTGTTATTTTTAATGTTAAACATTTTACACGCTTTCGGTCACTGACTGCCAGCTTTTATTTACGCATAAAATGTTACTTGTATGAAATTATTGATGTGCTGGAATGAGGTACAAGATAAGGAATGACCGATGGGAATATAAATCCAAACTGTAAAGCAAATCTGAAAGTTTGGTGCTTTTTATCTGCTCGCGTGTAGTATTGTTCCAATAGGACTCAACGAGTTAAAAGATATAGTCATGTTAGGTATTCGGATCAGCTCATCGTTTTTTACAAAAGATCAAAGAAAAATTAATTATCAAGGTTTAGACAAGGCTTTCACACATTATTACACAAATTCACCAAATATTTGATTTCGCATAATAATTATAAAACAATAATATATAATCATGAACCCAAAAATAATAACCACGCAGTATTTGTATAATGAAAATGATAATATTGATAATTATGGTAGGAATTTTACTGAACTTGTAGTAAATATATATGAAGTAATTATGAAATTGTTGAGCTAGAACAGTGTTAATCTTGAGTCTTTTTAATGCATCAGTAACTCAACACGTAAATATGACACTGATTAAAAATTAAATATTCAAGCATCGATTTAACACTTTTGTTGGGGTTGTCATAAAATTATTGAAATGAAATAAAGGCATCGAAAATAGTAAAAAACATCAAAAATAATTAAAGTACAAAACTTAATTAAAAATTTATAAAATTTAATATAAATCACGGGAATTGGTATGGTTAAACGCCAAATTGAAAGACAAATTCAGAATTTATAATAAAACCTTAGTAATGAGCACCCAAGGAAAGTTATTGAGTAAAAACAATTTAATTAAACATTGATTTATAGCTAATGGAAAACCCGAGAGATGATGGGAAAACGAGGCTTCAGGAAACCAGAGAGATGAACGAAATCCGGTGAGGGATAAATCAAAGACTTCGACAATTGTTTAAAACAGATGAAGGAAACTCACCCGAACGATAAATCAAGTCTTTGTGGTTGTCAGAGGAATTCAGGTACTGCTTACCTAATTTATGATAAATAACCATTAGTCTTTAGAAACTTCGGAATAATGTTTACCAAATATTAGACAATCGTCTTCCCAACAAACTTTAAAAAATGAGATCAGAATCGAACAAGTTGCCATTTGATCGAAGAAAAATATTGTGGGTAAGACAAATGAGCGATATCAACGAAATGAATATCAAATTTAGTTGAATTAAAGAAACTAAATAAAAATTATTGTGCTAGAATAGGGATTACTACTTGGGCAACCTACCTCACAACAATCAATAGTTATCTTGAAAAGAAAGGTGCAAATTAGTGAACAACTTGTATTTGTGATAAATTGACACGCAGAGCCAGGGGACAACCGACTTTAATAATACAGTAGGATAAAATAATTTAATAATAAGTGCAAGAAAGCAAAGAATTTAAACATAAAAATGTCAAAAGGAAATAGCAAAAATTTTACAAATATTCTGGTGACAAAAAAGAAAAATTAGCTTAAAAATATTTTTAAAAATATAAAATAAAAATTTTAAATTTAATTAAACATTAGGAAAAATAATAAATTCTATTTAATTTTCTTGAAGGTCAAATTCGTTTAAGTACGTTAATGCATATCTCTTGAAAATCTACGTCAAATTGAGACATAAACCGATGCATTGCGACAAAAATTCAATCTTTGAATTTGTAGAAAGTTGTTTATCCACAGAAGATTTTAGTGCGAATATTCTGAAATGAATTCTTAACAATTTCAACTCACAGTCAGTGTTTTGATTGCTGTAATGTGTGTTCATACATTATGGCATGAAAATGCGTATGCAAATCATGTTTATTATTATATTTTTATGTCTTCAGTTCGTTATTTCTGTATCGATAATTTTTTCGCCTAACACCCAAATACACAGACACTTGCCAGTTAGTGTTGGGCCAGAACACAAACGGCCTTGTAAATGTTTAAATGAATCGGTAACACACATCCAAATATAACCTACAACTTTAAAATCAAACTCATGAAAACATCAATTAAACCTAGCAAAATATGAGAGAAAAGCAACTACATATAAAATAATAAACATAAAAATAAATTAAAATAATAACAAAAAGCACCAAGATCCGCACGATATAAATATAAACATAACACGAAAACCCAACAAATTCGACCGAAATTTGATAATTTAACAAAAATGAAAATTTCATGAAAATGAAATTTAAATCAAAGAATTTGAATTAGAAATAATTCAATAAAAATTTCAAATAAAAAATTATCAAAATAAATTAGAAAATAATAAAAATTAAGATTAGAATACACTAGAAAATATCAAGGTCGAATTTTGTTTTACTAAATCAAAAAGAACACGCGAGGTTAGCGACAAAAAATAGGTATATATACCGATTCATTTTCACACAATTTTAACCATTTTAGAACCATTTTCAAACCATTTTTGAATCATTTTTGAAAATTATATTTTTGAAATCACTCGATACTTTAAATCTATTTTAGGTGAGTGAGAGTTTTATTGGGAAACTCTATCTCCACGTCGCGTCCTCGCAACCTCATTGGAGCTCTGCTTGGATGTCGGCGTGGGGAGAGTAGTATTTTTATTTGGTATGATGTTACGCTTTAGCAAGTAATTTGATATATTGTTTTTAATATTTTAATAAATATTTATAAAACCTAAAATCAGTTTATTTTTCATTAGTTATTTTATTGTCGAAATTTTTCGGGCCCACAGCCAAGACACATCACAAGTTAGTAAAATCCACATATTATTCAGATTCGTGTAAGTGCGTGGAATATCGCCGATGATCTGTGCCCGTGAAGACCCGGCGTGCGGAACGCAGGGATTGGAACGTCAATATTATCCCGCATAGAAGAAAGGAGAAATAAGGAGGTGGTCTTTTGGCTACTTCCTCGTTTCTAGTTTTCTTTAAATTCGACCTAAACTGATCTACATAGGGCTCAAAATCACCGAGTAGTCCAGTGGGCACTCATTAAATATAATATAAACACAATGCGCCTAGGATCAATTAAAGGAAGGTAACGAGGAATAATTAAAATGAAATCGTTGTTAACAATTTGAATTAAATGTGAATAAAATTCTAAAACCCTAAAAGTAGAGTTAAAATTGATAGCCAAGTTGTCGAGAATCCACCATAATAAATGATCTGTAAATAAATCACCAACTTAAATTACCACCCCACTTAACGTACTTAAATAAAATAAAGAGGAGGGAAAAATTTGAACCTAATGTCTGCGATAAGTCTATAACCCCTTTTCCGACATCAACTTTAAGAGTTAAAATTCCCAATCCGAATTAAATGAAAAGATTACCAATAAAATATGATCAAATATGTCCTAATTAATAAAAATAATTTACTTAAAACAAAACCACCACCAAATAAAACGAATAAGAGGGGATTATATTTAGTGAATTCACAGACTTAAATGAATAATTCCACCGGAGCGAGTTTTCTTATTGTCATCCCAGATTTAGAGGGCTTTAGGGATAAAAATCATATCACAGAATGGGAATTCCACACTAGCCAGCGAATATCGACGCCTTTTACAAGCTTAGAGGAAGATTCTTCCAACAACTACCCAGTAGATTATCCACCTAATATTCCGCTAACTAATTGATAGGACTCCGACATAGTGAAATCTACACGGCTAAGTAGTAAGAACATTTTAAATGTACGAAAAGTTTACCTTAAGAAGCTCCAAAGACTTTTATTTATCGTGTTGAAATTACCGAGTTAATAATAAATTCCAAAAAATATATCGACTTGTCTTGTTGAAAGAGTTAATACTAAATTCCAAAAATTTTTTTTTATTGAATTGCCTTGTTGA
Source organism: Schmidtea mediterranea (assembly GCA_022537955.1). Classification (NCBI taxonomy): domain Eukaryota; kingdom Metazoa; phylum Platyhelminthes; order Tricladida; family Dugesiidae; genus Schmidtea; species Schmidtea mediterranea. Next base: position 306,310,225 of record CM039679.1, on the reverse strand, counting down.
AATTTTCCGCGTTAATAATAAACTCCAAAAAGTCATTGAATTGTCTAGAAATCGATAAGTAAATCTAATAGGATTTCAACTCTTACCTAGCATGTCGTATTGACAATCTGAATACGAAATAAATAAATGATTTTACACACCGAGCGGATGTTGCCACACACCTGAGTGGCAGGAAATATAACGAAGTACATTTCTACCAGGCACGTTTTCGTTATAAACGAATATAGTTATCGAGAATACCATATTTTCTAAAAGTTACATTAATGGCGTACCAGGTTAATATCAACGAAGGAGTGCCGGCGAGCCAACCATTCAACCCCGTCGAGCCTTTGGAATGTAATTTAAGTATAACAGGTAGATTTTGTTTTGTGATTATTTTCAATCTTTAAGTAATTAATGATAAACTGGTTAGCAATTTTTTTTATTTTTAAGTAGAATTTCATTTACAATTGAATAAGCTACATAGTAAACATAATAACTTAATCATATTTTGATAACTTTGATTTATAAATCGCTTATGGATTTCAGTAAATAAGTTACGTAACTTTGACCTTCGATTTTGAATATAAGAAAACTAACAATTTGATCATATTTTATTACTATTCATTATAAGATTCTTTTTTTGTTCTAAATAGTTTATACGGGTTAATCCTAAATCTGAGTGTAGAATTTGGTCAAACTAAGTAAATCAATCTATCGATAATTTTAGACGTATTTCTTAGATTGAATTGAGGGAAAGTTATATTAATTTTTACAAAAATCTAATTCTCAAATCGAGAATCTCGTGGAGGCGATGGATTTTGGATTTTTAGTCAACTCACTTATTTTATAAATCTAAATTTGGATAATTTTGATAAACCACTAAAGTGAAGTTACCCGCTGAATCATAGAAGTTTTCTCTTGATTGGGACTGAATGGTTTATAAGAGACTTGGGCATTTTAACTGCAAAATTATTAGGGCCCTCAATGTGGTTTTTCATAAATGGTTGAATTCGATTTTTTTTTGTTTTTGCCTTTTATTTAATTGAAGATAAAAATATATACAGCGTTGCTAATGATTTTTTTCGCATTCAGAAAAACCTAGTTCAATGATTTATGTTTCAACCCACATTGCGGATCGGTGGAGGTGGGCATGGGAACAGTTCTGGCAGGAGAGATGCATTGAGTTCCTTCCACCAGAGCCTCAACTAACCGACTCAATAGAAAATGATCACGACCAATGGCTGGCCGAACAACCATGGCAAGAGTGGAGCCCGGCCGGGGAAATCCACGCGCAGGCCCACCATCTCCTCAAGCAACTAGAAGCCCACCAACGACAGGTGGATGTACAAGTTGTCAGGGCGTGCCAGTACCTGGCAAATGTGAAAGAAGACTTATTAGCTAGTCGATTTGCCAGCAGGTACCGGCACCCACCACCACGCAAGGCCTCTCTGGGTAACCGGCCAAGGACCACGCGGGCTCGCTCCACCAAGCGACCAGTAATGACCATATCTGGTTATTCACCGGAGGAGTGGGTGGAAAGGGGTTTTCCCTCCTCCTGAATCACCTTTCAGGAAAAACACTCTCTAATTTAATCGTTTGGTAAAGGTTTTCATTAAATAAATCGTTGTTGTTTTGTTAACTATTTTATTTTAGTCTTAATGAAAGAATTCTTTATTTGTTTAATGTAATGTGTACGAACAAAGTTTCTAAATAACAAATTTTTAAATATCTGTATTAATAGTAATGGAATCCATCCAACTACTGCAGAAGGAGCTGACTCGTGCGCAGCAAGCCAACAAAGTGCTGTATGAACAAATCATACAGCTAACCAGAGAGATACAACAAGTGAAATCCACATGGGTGGATCCAGCCAAAGTTAAGCCTCTGCGTCACCGGCTTACCGCCGCTCAAAAGGGCTGGGCCGATGAACGACAATTAAATCAGAATCTCCGAACGCTGATAAGGGGGTTGGAAGTTGCCTTGTCCGCCAGCCGGGAAGGGGAGGCAGTAACCTACCCTCTTGTCTTCGCACCATCCCAATTGGCTTATCGGGACTCAATAAGCAAACCAACGCCCGCTGTAACTCCTACTACAACACCATCCAGCAGTTATAGGCCGGGGCGGAAAGAGCGTGCCAGACGAAGAGCCGCTCGTCTGTCGAATATTAATTATTTTATTAATTATTTGTTTTAATTAATTATGTTATTTTTTATTTTGTTTTATTTAATGTTTTTTTTATATTTTTAATTTCTGTTTGCGGCGTGTGCTTGTGTTATAATAGCCATTCTCATAATTTTTCAACATGACTTTACATAGTCATTTTATTTTGTTTTAATGATGGCTTATAGCCCAACACTATTTAATACATAACATAATAAAATTAATATACACATTTATAATAAAGATAAATTAATTATTAGATTTATCTCACAGACGCTTTATAGTTTTATCTAAACTATTAAGGCAATAATTTTCATATAAAGATTTTCTCAAAATTTTCAGTGAATTTCGACATTGGTTTATTTTAATGTGAAAATCTTACTGCCAAATCACTTTAAGATTAAATTTTAATTTAACAAAATCCAATTTTTCATACTGTTGGGACAGAACACAAACTGGCTTGAAAATTGTTTAAATGTATCAGTTATATATCACGAAAACCCAGCACTAAGATAACTTAAAATACAACATCAACTAAACACCCAAAAATTTAAGAGAACATAAATAAATATAAAATCAATAAACACAAAAGTAAAATAAATTAAATACAAAATGCATCAAGAACCGCACGAAATTTACATAAAAAATAACAAAATAACAAGAAAATTTGACCGAAAAACGACAATTTATATAAAAGTAGAAAATTAATGAATTAAATGAGTTAAAATAAAATACTTTTGGTTGAATAAATTCAATTAAAAAATTTAAGAAATAAATTGTCAATTTAAGTTAAGAAAATAATAAAAATTAAATTTAGATAACACAAATAATTTCAAGGTCCAATTTTTTTATTGCAATAAAAATAATATGCAAAGTTAGGGTCAAATTGTATGTATATATACTGATGTGTTTTGACAAATTTTCAGTTTTATTTTTCAGAAAAATTTTTCTATCTGAATTTTTAGTCAGTATGTGTAACAAGCTGAGAGCCATGCATTCAGGCAATTAACACTGGTAAGTGTTTTGTCTGGGCACGACAACTCTCAGTTAGGGTGCATTGACTTATGATTTAAAATGAATATGTACCTGCTATATGAATGACTTCACTATGAATTTATTGATCGATATTGATTAAATGATTTGTGATGATGCAAATTGACAATGTTTATGCGAATTTATAAACTTCCGACAATTATGTGAGATGTGACATGCCTCATAAATGTTTACGACTGAAAGTTTTCATCGAGGCTTTTACTTGGATTCACTTAAAATGGTATTATTTATTTATTTGTTTTCGGCTCATATCCAGCAAATATCGCAACTCAATAAAATTAGACAGACTATCGAACTGTGTAAGTGCGGTTTCTCCGCTTATAGTTTGTGCCCGTGAAAGCCTTGTCGTGAGTAATGACGGGTCGGAACGTCAAATCATGGAAATAAATAGCGAAGGAGGGTAGCTTGAGAGTGACTCTTTTGGCTCAACTTTCCTGCACTCAATTTCGATAAAATCGACATAAACTTTCAAAAAAACATTCGGCTCAAAATCACTAACACCGAGTAGTTCAGTGGAAACTCATTAAATACAACATGAATACAAATAGATCCTAAGGCCAAGGAAAAGATAGCGGGGAAATCGCGAAATCGTTGCAACAGTTAAAATGAATAGCCATCGGAAAAAGATTAGTCCGAACGACTAAAATCATGAAAAAGGAATAATTTAAATAAGATTTAAGAACTAAATAAGTTATTTTGAGTTGAGATGGAAAATATGGGTGGAACGCTGCGCAAATTTTCCGAAATAATTAAAATACTTTATCGAAAATTGTTCCTTACTAAAATTTCCCTACTAAAATTTAATAATAATGATGATAATAGTAAGGATAATGATGAGTATAATAATAATAATAATAACAATGATAATGGTAGTAATAAGAATAATAATAATAGTAGTAAATATAAGAATAATAATAATAATAGTAAATATAATTATAATAATAATGGTAATAATAATAGTGATAATAATAATGATAATGATAGTAATAATAATAATAATAATAGTAATAGCAGTAACAATTGATAACAATAATATATATAATAGTAACGACGATAATACTAGTAATAATAATAGGGAACATACTAGTTATAATAAGGATAAGGGTAAGAGAGATACTGTGAGGATATTTAACTTAACGAAGGGTGTACAAGCGATATTAAAATCAATAATACGAACAAGGACAAGGAAGACTATGAGAATGGACATAATGATAAATGATATAACAGTATCGATTAACATTTAAAGGAGATAGTAGAATGATAGGACCTTAACATCAAAATCGAGCACAGGCCTTCTTTCGGCAGCTCGTTGGACCCATGGATGACATTAGCAATAGCGCTCACTTTTTGCGGACGAGCCACCCACTCGAACACAGTTCCAACGTTGCTTAGCAACAGATGCCGAGTGGTAAGCGAAAAATATTTGTATGGGGTTGTCTGGATAACAACCATATAGTCGCAAAAATCTCAACAACCAGAAACCCACCAATATATATATTTTTAAACTCACTAGTTTACATTACATATTATTAAAACACAAAAATTTTACATTTTTCTTTTTGAATTTAAAAAAACCTTTACATTTCATCTTTTTAAAAAACCTTAATTTTCCTTTAAAAATTACCAAACATAAAATTTGCTATAAGTGAAAAATACCAAAATTGTTAAACAGAATACATCAATTTCTATCATCGAAGCCAACGAACCCAGCCATTCGAAACACCGGAACAAATTGCGCTTCAGAAGTAACAGTTGGAATGGAGTTATGCATTGAAGTCCTTGTAAATTTGAAAAATATTGGCTAGAAAGGACATAGTTGATATAGTGGCTGTGCGTAGTTGATTTGGCACTGAACCATCGTATTGACTGATGTAGCCATTGACTAAAGGAGATTAATTTTATTTATGCGACCCCCTGGTCCGTCCTTTAACAAATAATTAATTATTTTAATTAAAATCAAAACGGTGTCTAAACAGAAGCTATTATTGAATAAGAGTATCAGTATTACTAAGTAGCTTAAACTAGCAAATAAAGTTAATTGTCGCAAGTTTTAAATATTTTCAAGAAAGGAGAGCAACTAAATCAATTTAAAATAAATAATTAAATAAAATAATTAATTAAATTAACATAAAATAATTAAAAATTATAAAAAGTATATTCTATTAATAATCAAATAATTTTATATAATGACTAATTACTTTGTATATTGCAATTAAATAATTTTTTAGTGAAATTGTAATGCTGAATTCTGCAATGCTGTTTGATAATTAATTTTATGGTTCATTAATTCACAACACTTATTTTATTTTTCATCAACAGTGCTAATAATCGATTTTCTCAAAATATGGATCTCCATAATCAGCAGTGTCAATAATCGATTTTCTTAAAATTATGGATTTTAAATTTAAAACATGCCAAAAAATTGCCGAATTGACTCAAGTTATCAACATACTTTTTGTTCAAAATCACGAAAAAGATTTACTGCTAAATGAATTCAAAAACTTAGTCAAACAACATGAACTTGAATTTCCATTCAATCCAGAATCGGGAGGCCTCAAAAATAATGCGGAAAATGAACGCCAGTTAATTATAGATGAGCTCAAAAAGTGCTTTTTTGTTGAAGAAAATAAAATTCGAAGTCACTACGAGTTGTCTTTAAACAACCTGAAAACTCAAATTGCAAAAACTGTTTCTGATCTCATAAAATCAGAAAAGCAATTGTCAGTAATGAGAGCTCAGTGCGATCAGTTGGCAGCTGACAAGTTGAGATGCGAAACGAATTTGTCGGAGAAAATTGAATCTTTAATTAAAGAAAATAGTGAAATGAAAGAAAAGCTTTTGATTTCTGAACAAAATTACCAAAATGTTTTCAAAAATAAAACTAACAAAGAAATTGAATATAAAAACAAAATCGACAAGCTAAGCAATGAAAATATCAAATTAATCAAAGATATTTCTCAAATAAAAGAGAACAATGTTTCGTTAGAAAATAAATGCAAAGAACTGGAAATGGGAGTGATGAGCTTGAATGATGAATTATCAAAGTGTAAATTAAACTTACAACGGTCTATGAGCTCTCTTTCTGTCGCACAAGTATGAAATTTATTAAGACTTATGTTTATAAAGGTTTAATTGAATAATAAGTTGTTTTAATAAATTTAATATAAAATAATAAATAAACAAATGCATATATATATAAATATATTTTCAAATTAATTTATTGGATCAAGTGTCTTAAAATATTTACATCCTTAACTCTAATTGATTAGCTTTTAAAAATAATTATTTAAAAACTAATTAAAATATTTTCTATTTTTAACAAAGGAAAGCTAGTAGCAAACCAGGATAAATATAATAATAATAACATAAAATTGAATTGAAAAGGATTATCTTATAATCTCAAATTTCTCATTTCCTTAATACTTTGCAGGAAAGGCTTAACTTTACAAATACTTATTTAATAATAATAACTAATATTATTATTATCATTATCGTATAAAACGGTGATTCCTTGATAGCGGCATAAATTAATATATCATATAAGTGAATAATAAAATAAACCCTTGCTGTAAAGTAATAATTATATTGTTGAAAAAAGTTTCGATTATTACTTTGCAGCAAGAGCTTATCTGATATATTATATAATATATGCCGACACAAAGAAAACTATATAATTAGTTAAAAATTGTTGGGTTTTTAACAATATCAGCATGAATTTAATTACTTTCAAATCCCACTTGTCAAAAAAACAAGATCCAACACAATTAAGTCTTATTTTCAACAAAGCAACAATTCAACATTAACTCTATATTGTATTTCTCTGAATATATGGATTTTTAGATTTCTCCATATTTTAATTAATTTTTGCATTTAAATGAACTTTTTGAATAGAAATTAATTTTCAGGATTTTATTTGTACTTAAACTTTTGTTTCTTTCCATTTTATTTGCATTCATTTACATAATCCCACCAAATGTATGATTAAATAATTATTATGATCTCACAGGCCTAAGCAAGCTGGAAGTAAGACCAAGAAATAGAAATTAGAGAAGAAAGCAGCCATTTATTAATCCAACAGTAAAAAAAATTATCTCGTGTTATTTAAAGCAAAATAAAACAATTACATGATTTATTTATCGTTAACAAAAATTACAGTGACAACAAAGCTATAAATCCTTATCATATAATAAGTTTATTCCATTTTGCGAGAAATATTTTAGTTAATTTAAATTTAATTAATGAACTATTTCATTCTACTTTAAAATTGCCGTCAATGCCTGTCATTGTTGATAGAAAATAATTCTTATTAATTTACATTAAAAATGTCTCCAGCTAATATTTTAGCAATATCTAATTTAAATGTTTTACAATTCCATTTAATCCATTTTTTGCTCAGAATAATTTATGTTAAAATTTGTTCATTATTACTAGGAAAATATCCTAAAATGAATCAAAATTTTCCAAAGTACATAGTAGATTTGTTTATAAATGGCGTGTTTAGAAAACCTAGGTATATCGAATAAATATATAAAAATAAATAAATATATTTTTCAGTGTGCTAAATGGTTATTTTTTAATAATTGTTAAAGATTTACTTGAACATTTATCTTTCAATTATGCCGACCATTCGTATTGCATTTATAGTTTTGTTCGCTTTTTAACTTTACATTTAATTATTGTTCATTAATTCATATTATTAATAAAAATTAATAAAAATATATGCTAAAAGCACCTACAATTAAATATGTAATAAGTGTCATGGTTATGGTGAAAATATTACATAATATTCTTTAAGAACTACTATTACCTTCAAGATCAATTTTATTTTCTCATATTTGTTGGGTTATAAGTCCGATTGCTCCTTGAATCCTCTTTTTCAAATTTTGCAAAGAAAATTAATATAACCCAACACAAGAAACTTTTATTCGAATTTACTATAATAAATACAAGGATTAGTTAATACAATCGCTCTTTATCTGCACTTTTGTGATAGGGTTAAGTCCAACCACGGTAAATCACCCTTTCTGGCATGCACGTTAAATCTAAATTGGCTAATATTAATTTTCACTCGCTTTCGGGCTAACTTTTCAGCTATTTACTCAACTTAACACTCAACTTTTTATTCACTCAACATCAACTCAACCATTTTTTACTCAATTAATTAATCATATTAAGTTTTAATACAATAATTATTAAGTTTTTAATTTCCCTAATTGGGACGACGATTTCTCGGTTCTTTACCAAGCCCCAAAACTGATTTCGGTTTATTTATTTTATGAGAGAATTGATTAAATTATCTTCTCCGGGTTTCCTCATGGTTCGGGCTTTCCACATGCCTCGGGTTTTCAGTATGGCTCTGATTTTTTAAATGCTTTTTAAATTATTCATCAAATTTTAGTTAATGTTAATTTTTTGAATATCGTTTTCTGGGTACCCTACATTGATTTTATATTCGGATATTTGTGCTCTTCTCCTAATTTAAGATCCGCAAATACTTACTAATCAATTTAATTTTTATAATTTTTAAATTTTTTATCAATTGTTAATTAATTTTTGTGTTTATTTATTGGTTTTAAATATTACCCTTTTTTATTAACTCTAACATATGTAACATAAACAGATCTTAATGAAAATAATTGAAATATTAAAAAAAAATAAAAACAGATCAAAGGTAAACAAAAAATATTGTGTGTTTTGCCTGAATCTTCATTTAGATTTTTTGATTTTCTGGAATTCTCGGGAAAATTTCAGTGGTTATAAATCGGTTTTGTTACAATTTAGTAACTTTTCAATTAATTACTATCAATTTTCGAACTTTATTTTGGAGTTTTGAATTAATATTGTTTTTAAAAATATTTTGGTTCATGATTTAAAGTAAATGGAGGACAATATTATTGCCTTAGTTATTGATAATGGATTAAAAATGGATAAAAGCCGAATTAGCAGGCGATGATATTCCAAGAGCTGTGTTTTCGTCGAATGTTGGTTAGCCAAGACATCAAGGTATAATAGTTTGCATCTGTAAAAAAAGCTATGTTGACGAGAGACCCAGTCTAATGGAGATTTCTTAACTTTTAAATATCTGATTGAACTTGATATTAGGACAACATGTGATAATATTGCAAATACCTGACATTACTGAATTTACAAGGATCATAGAGCAGCACCAGAAGAAGAACCATTATTTTTGACTGAATCACCGTCAGCCCCAAGGCGAACTGTGAAGAGGTGATTCAAATTATAGTTGAGACATTGGCTGCGTCACTGACCAGGGTCCGTAAAATTTTAGACAACACATAAGGGGTCTGCGATTAAATAAATTTGTGAACCCCTATTATACACTATTAAATGCTAACATCATACTAATAGATGCAAACCTGTATACATACACGTACATTACATAAACCCACATTATACTTGTTTAAAGTTTTATAAGCTATTTATTAGAATTTATTGTTTATTTATAAGTATGAAAACCACCGTGAAATTCTTATAAAAAATTCTTCAAATAATTTTATTGTTTTTGGTGTACGGCAATAATAACGATCCCAAAACCGTGATCATCAAAAATAGCGAGTGGTTAAAAATAGCGACCTACAAAACAGCCATTTTTTTAACAACTTGAAAAATTTAAATATGTAAAAAAATAAGTCTTTAAGTTTAATATAAAACATTTCCTAGCATTTGTTTTCTGTATATTTAACATTATAATTTTTTTATTTTTTTCCCAAATTTTAATTTTTTTAGTTGTTAAAAAAATCGCTGTTTTATAGGTCGATTTTTTTAACCACTCGCTATTTTTGTGATCGCTATTATTAACATAAATCATTCTTTTGTAATTTTAAAAATGATAAAACATCAACGTAAATTTAATATTCAATTTTGAAAACTTTAATTTAATTAATTTTAAAAATGGCACGAAATCATTGTTTTCGATTAATTAAATTTGTTATTATTTCAGATTTATCTTGATAAAAGGAAAACTTTCAACAATTTCATAAGGTTAATATTGAATTAGTTTTGAAAAAATTATTATAAATTTTTTAAGAATGATATTTTTAAAATAAAAAACATAAATTATTGAAACTCCAACATCATTTTTAATATATATAATGGAAAAAGACTTGCAAAATTATAATTGTTTAGTCAATTTAACAGAGCCAATATTTTTCTCAATTGTTTTAAACAAATTTAATTCAGAATTAAGCACGAAATATTTAAATCATCAAAATACTTTGAAAAACTTACTTTTTAAATTAAATGCGTTTATTTTTTATTCGATTAACGAGAATTTTTTTTTTCATTTAAAGAAATTGTTGACTTAAAAATATGTAATAATTTGTATTTTAATTAAAATATAACATTAATTTATTATTTATTGAGAACGAAATAATACTTAAGTGCTTAACGTAATTTCCGAAAAAATGTTTTAATTATGGGAGAAATAATTTTAAAAGAAATAAAATAATTTAGAGAGAAAATTTCGGAAGGAAATGGTGGAAACGAGTGCCTAAAACAATCGTAATAACTTTTTTGAAGTAAATTAAACAGCATTTTCAAATATTAATTTGTAACAAAAGTTTAAATTCAAGTTGTTCTATTCTCATAAAATATCGTTCATTTTGATCAGTGATCTTCAAACTTCTTTGACTTATGGATCCATAGAGCTATAAGGATTTTTCGGCGAACCCCTAAAGACCCTTAGAAAAAGATATTTTAAATAACATTCCAAGTAAATCCAATGCTGGTAATAAATAATTGATGTAGAAACAATTAAAGAAATTGTTGTGTTTTTTATTAAAATATTTTATAAAATTAACGTAATTAACTCAGTAATAGCGTCAACTCATCTACAGATATCTCTTCTACCTTTGAATAATATTTAGTGAGGTCCAATAACAATTTTCCGCCATCTGTACAAAAAATGCGAACATAAATAACAATACAATTTGTGTTCATTCATATAATTGTTAATAAGCTTAAATATTACCACCCCCCCCCTGTAGTTTTTTCTGAAAGAGGTTTTTATATCAGCATTTCTCGTTGGACTGTAGAATTCAAAACAAAACAAACCAATACCATCAAAATGACCAAACCAGATACATCTAAAATTATGGGGAGAAGATTTTGAATGAAATATTAATTCGACTTTACAAAAACGCGACGGTAAAATCACAGAATAGCAAGCTGTTATAACAATTATTCATAAATAAGATAAATAAATAAATTCTTCGATATAATGCACAATGAAAAAACGTGTACTGGCATTAGTGATAGCTGCCACAGTCAAAGACTTCTGTCAAAGTGAGAGTAGTAAAGTAAAGTTGGTCGTCGACTATTTAAACAAATAAAACTCACACAGCCATTTCATTCGCGGTAGTTACTCCCTGGATAGTGTTAATCAACTTCATGCGGGGTCTGATTAATTTTCGGATATAACTTAAAGGATCTTTATATTTTTTAGTTAATAAACCTTAATCAAGTAATTTTTTCAAATTTTTATTTTGTCTCGCGGAACCTAGTTTGAAGAAAACTTCTGTACATCAATGTTTTCCATTTAATATAAATTCATAAAGTAACTATATATAAAATATTTTGAAATTGAAAAAAGACGTAAATAATAAAAATACAACCAAAAGATAACTTTATTAATAAAAAATTTATCGGTCTCATCAATCGTCATCAAAAAAAATAAAAGTCAGATTTGACAATCATATGATCCAATTTTGACACGCGTAAGATTAAAAGACATTGAGATGTGAAATTGAGAAAATATTTGACATTGATTTATGAGAAAAGAGTATATAAAAACTAAACGATCAAGAGTGCATTCACCAGTTTAATTGAAGAGCCAAAAAGAACGCCGAGTTGCCAACCAGATTTAAAGCTATCGATGAATTGAATCAGATTCATTTGTTAATAGATTGAAGTTGTGGATATATTTGTGGAAACAAAACTCTATAATTTGCTGGGTCTTGTTCGATTGGATAATAACATGAAAAGTCAATATTTATCATTATTCAAAAGGATAAATGACATCATATTTATTTTTATCAAAAATATATTCATAAAATCATTGGAAAATGAAAAGAAATCAGTGGTGAAAAGCAAAAGAAGTTCTTATAAAAAGATAAAGGATTTTATTGAATGCATTATATGCATGGGCATCCATAGAATTTTTTCCAGGGGGCAACCTTTTTTTCTATAGATATATCAAAATATAGAAACTATATTTTGATATATCTTATTTTGCAAACCCCTGATAAAAATAGGAAATACGATAGTAACAATTGATTTAATTTCAAGTTAAGTGTGAATTATTTTTAAAGGCATTTCCATGTTGTGTCATCCAGGATATTTTAAACGACCGGCAGAAAACTAGATAAACTTGGAAATTCTTAAGGAGCAGCTGCTTTTCTTGCCACCTCTGCGGACGCCCTTGATTATGTGCCATTATTGATATTTGAACTACATTATTTATCTAGTTTTAATAAATGGTAATTGGTAAAGTTATAAGTAAATTCCAGTACAAATATAAATTTAATTACAAAAGAATGTTTTATATAAACATAACATTGGAAAAACCAAGCACTGATTTTTAATCAAAATAACTTATAAATCATACTGAGACATGTATCCAAAGAAATTCAGAGATATTTACATAATAAATAGTTATAATTAATAAATAAATAATAAATAGTTACATAAAACTACTAGCATAAATCCAATAAGAAATACATGCAATTTTAATTCATAGTTAAATTTAATATTTCCTTTATATTAAATCTGTAGAAAAAGCTACTGCTCTTTGTTTATTTACTTTTGTTTATTTTATTTAAAAAAGCCATTTTCATATTTAAAAATATCAAAGTTGAATTTTAATAAAACTAGCTTTTCATTTGTGTTTATTTCTAATTCACTACTGTTTCATTTATATTTTATTAAATATTTCATATAAATTTTGATTACTACTTTTACTACTTTATAACCTTTTCTAGAACTTTATTAAATAAAGGTATTTTGATGTTTTGCCTTTCTTTCTTTGTATGTTGAAATCTTTACTCACGCTTTAATTTACTTTTGTAAAATATATTAAAACAAATTAACGCTTTGTTTTAATTCCCTGTATTAAAAATTTGCAATTCAAAACTTATTGCTATGAAAGGAATTTTATAAACTCAAGAAGTTTATAAAATGTAATTTATTTAAAGAATAATTTTTCATTTTTCAACATTAATTGTGACTTTTATTGCATAATATTCATTAATAAAACAAGTTTTTTTCTACCTAAATTGTAACATCGTCCCGTCATTTCTATTTTTACATAATATAAAAATTCTTTTTTCCCAAAAATATAATTAAAAATGACATTTAAAATTTCCCATTGTTTTCATTGATAATGAAGTATTAAATGAAAAAATAAACGTCTTCTTCAGTATAAGGAGTTTGTAAAACTTTAACTACATATGAGAGTCGGCGCTAACGGGGTAATAAGATTAATGGGCAATGTATAAAAACAAGAAATAATAATTCAAATTTATTTTTGATTCGAAAGTCGAATTTTCCATGATTTGTCGAGTCTCGGTCACAACAGATGAGAAGCATTAAAATCGGCACTTCTGTGAATTATTCGTGATTTTTACAAAAATGTTTATCTCTGATTTCTCTATTTAAAAAATCAAAGCATTTAAATAATTTAACTTTTAATATAGAAAAATTAAATTTCAAAATTTATTATTTTTTCTCAGGCACAAAATCCAATCCGAAAAGAGAGTTCAACCAATGAAGAGCTGGCAAAGGAACTTATGAAGTACAAACTTGAATTAAAGAATCGTGACAAAAATTTCAATAAAATATTCACTAGAAACAGCATGAAAACTGTCGAACCGTTTTTCGATTACCAGAGATTAACAAATAATGTTTCTGACTCTAAAAATGGATTTAACGTTTGTTTAGGTCTTTCCAAAAGACCAAACAATAATAACAGTAATGTAAGAATTAATTTAATTATTTAAATCAAATTATTAAAAACAAAAAAATCTGTGTTAATGAATAAAGGACAAATAAAGTGACCCTCATGAATTTTACATTACAAGATAGGCCAGATTCATTTAACAAATAAAACAAAACATAAACAAAATCTTATAATTAAAATTTTTATTAATAAATTCAAGTAATTTAGTATATTAACTAAAAAATTAATACGATGTGTTGAGGTGTAGAGTGACATTAAATAGAGCTGTATTGCAAATAAAATAATTTTTTTCGTTTTACAAAGTGTCTGGAAACATTTTTAATTACCAACTTCTAAACTGCAACCATCACTTGACTTTGGGTGGACACTGACAAACTCGACCTTAAAGAACGAGGTCTCACTTCACCACTAAACGTTAAATATTTCATATCGAGTACAGACGGGTACAAAAATTAAAAAATCACTACAACGGAATTTCGCGAATCCAATCGATCAATTATTGAAAGTTAAATAGCTAATATTGAAATATTTTTCACGATTGGCAGGTTTTACGATCGACATGTCTAAGATAGGCAGTCAATGGCGGCAAATAACATGATAATTTTTTCTGACAAATTTATTTTTTGCAAAATTTGTTTGCAGATTTATGTTTTTCTAATAATTATTAACTTTTTGATTTTTAAAATTAAGTTCAACTTCTATGAGTTGTTTTCTAAACCATTGGTGCTAGTAATTAATCAACATTTATGTTGGGTTTCTTCTCCGCCAAACTTCTGGTTCTTAAATTTATAACTGAGATAAGACTCAAAAATATTTATTTCGAAAAATTTACTGAAAAAGCTTTTACGTGGTACGCGCATTAAGTCCCCGGACTAACTATGAAAGGTAAGTCACAGAAACTTCATATTTCTCACAACAAATAAGCAACATGTATACCCTCATTTCTCAATGTAAGACCCATTGTTGTTCACACACGTCATCCAGCGCTTCAGCAGTTCCAAAAATGCCGTTTTAAAGAAATTTCGGTCACATTCGGAGAGGAATTTCACGACGCTGTCTTTGACACTGTCGGGGGTTTCAAAGATCTTGCCTTGCATCGTCTTTTTCATATGTTTGAACATCCAAAAATCCGACTGCGCCAGGTCGGGACTGTATGGCGGGTGAGGCACGATCGAGAAACCGGCATCGTCGATGGCCTGCTTGAAAACAGCACTTTTGTGGACTGGTGCATTGTCTTGCAATAGCCACAGTGGAGAGCCTCTGGGTTTGCGTCGAAGTCTTCGGGTTTCAGCAATCAAGTCGGCATAGTACGCACTGTTGATTGTCACACCTTTCTCAGCGAAGTCGACTTTGATGACACCACGTCTGTCCCAAAAGATGGTTAACATGAGACAACGCTGATGGGACATTCCAGCACGAATTTTTCGAGGTGCTCTTTCATCAGGGAATCGCCATTCTGAGGATTCCCTCTTGCTTTCTGGGAGGTAAAGACTGAGGGGTGTCTCATCCACAGTAACGATGTTATCCAAGAAGCGAGAGCCATATTGATCGTTCAGAGACAGGCATTGCTGACAACAATCCAGACGAGCCTGGCACATCTCACCGGACTGAAATCGAGGGAAAAAACGTGATGCCAGCTTCCGGATGCCGAGGTCTTTCAATACTTCTCGTACTTTTCCATCACTGATATTCAGTCTACGTTGCAGCTCCTTCAGGGCGATCCGCCGCTCATCCCTAACGATCATCTCGCAACGTTTTGCGATATTTTCATGGTCAATTTCCACGGGTCGTCCAGGTCTTTCGTCGTCAAAAACACTTTGTCGTCCCCTATGATACTGAGCAATCCAGTGGTAGACTGTCGTTTTGGAAGGCGCAGTTGTTCCGTAAGTTGCTGAGAGTTGACTGAAAATTTCGGAGCTCTCAGTTTGACGTAGCACCAAAAACTTTATGACGCTGCGGTACTCGACTGGATTCATAGAAATTTTGACGAAACTTTGAATATGCGTGAGCTGAAACAAGACAAACAATGAAATATTAAAACAAATGTTATATTATTAACCTATATATATATATATATATATATATATATACATAATATATTAAATATAAAATCTCATTAACTTCTACTCATTATTTCTTGCTTAGTCCGGGGACTTAATGCGCGTACCACGTACCTTTCTACAAAAGGTATAAAATATTTATTGTCTGTCAGATTTATTTCAGTTTTTAACCTTCCTGGCCTGTAATCAATTCGTCTCTACAGCGAGATAGGCACTGGAGTCACGGATTTAGTATCTTCTCCTGTTTGGGTTCAAACCAGGTCCATTTAACTTTTTAGTATTTATTTTAAATCTGAAGTTTTTAGTCTTCAATATTTGAGATGAGTTTAGACACATTCATAGTATGTGGTTCCGACTGTTTTCTTTCTGTAGATTTGATTAAAGAAATTTCCGGCGAGGACAATTGAGTATTGTTAAACAAAAATAACAAGTTTATGAAGACGATCCGTCGAAATATATAAGATTTTTGAAGTGTGTGAAGATGGTTACTGTATAGAATTTTATATTCAAATAATATGGCTGGAGTGAATAGAACGGAAAAAAGATGTCTATTATACACACATTGAGTAATACACCTGTTTCAGTTCATTAAAAACTCCTATAATAAAATTAAAAAATCAATAAAGTTATAATATAGGGACATACATACTTACCCGTGTCTGCATGTAATTTGTTCAACTTAATAAAAACTTATATTATAGGAAGGAAGGAATTTGAAGAAAATTTTTTTAACGTAAAAACATAATAGATAGTAAATAATGCATGCAAACTTTCAAAATATAGAAATGTTTAGTTCAATAAAAACTATATAAAACTATTTTTAAAAAACTTTTTAGACAAGTGTTTTATAAATTAAAGCCGAAAATTTTTGAAAATACCAATAACTCTACTTTGAGTTGTAGTGAAAATTAAGAGATAATTTCGTAAGATTTTTCATGAAATTCAATCAATTTAATATTTTTACAACTTTTCAGATATTTCAAAAATATCCATCGAAACTCTAGATTTTTGAGGAGATGAAGAAATAACAATGTAACATTTAACTTGTAATTAAAATAAATTCATTTTTTACCTCATTTGCAATTTACTAGGAGCAGTGGAACCAGAATCTTCAAATGAGATGTTTAAAAAATACGGAGAGCATAAGTTTTCCGATAACTTAAGTTTAAAAAATTTTTTTTATAAAGTATAAAAATTCCAATTCATTAATACTATTGAAAATGAGGAAGATTTTTATAAATTTGTGAAATTAACAGAAATTTCCAAAGCCTCATAAAATCAATAATTATCAAACATTTGGATTTGTCAAAAGTTAAAAATGATGGCAGCCAAAACAAATTTCCAAGGAACAGAGGAATAGTTTATTCTAATAGAGAAACTTTTTAACAATAAATTTTATTTTAATAAATTTTAGTTTTTAATTAATTGGACTTACATTTATTCGAAAATAATTCCATTAATTTACATAAATTGGCATAAATTCCTAAAAAAACCTAAAAAAAATAATTAAAACTAAATTTATAATAAATGATGAAAACTATTATTTAAGAGCTTGAATAATGATCTCATAAATATACGAGATCACAATCCAAGCCCTAAAATATACTTTATTAAAAAATTTACCTGTCAGCCATTTTAAAAATGGCTAATTTATAAATTTAATCATAATTGTAATTAGTTGTTCATTAAAACTTCTATTATAGAATCAGGTGTAAGAAAATTTAATTTTTGTCGATGTAGATTGCAGTCACTCCACGCGCCCACTCTGTTCATACAAATTAGTCTTTCTGTTATACTGGCTTACGCATGTTTGTTTTACCAGATTTCTTTCATATCTTCTATTGCAAAGTTCGATTTAAATAAAAAAAAATTTCCACAATGACCCTCTTAGCTCTGGCCTTTTCGTTATGATATATTTTCCAAGATTCCACAGGTATCTTTGACTAACCTCTTCAACCGGTGACATTTCTAAAGGTTGACAGGAAATCATGATATGTTTGACTGTGACATTGTCAGACTTAATCGGTTTATTTGAGTTTTTCAAGTGAAAATACACACAAAAATCATTTAAAAATTTTCATACATTAACCAAAATATAACTTTTTTGTATTTTAAATTGTTAATAAAAATACGCAATTTAAAAAAATGAATTTTATTTAATAAATTTTGTAGTTCCTGGAATGGAATTTGATGCGAATGTCTATTACAGAACCATTAACAGATAATTCCATTAAAAAGTTCTATTAAAATAATTGATACAATTGATGGACCACTTAAATTGATTGGTTTGCAGTTTTAGCATCAATTCTGAGAGAAAAAAAATCAAACAATTGCAGAATTTGATTTTTTATGTAATTAAAAGTCACATTTCATAGAAAAACATTTTCCAAATTTGATTCTTTTATTAATAAATTATCAAAGAAATCATATTTGTCTTCAGTAATATATTATAAAACCAGACAAAATCCTGACAAAAATATAGATAAATATATGTTTAACAAACAAAGGTTTCTAATAGTTATTTCGGAATATTATTTATTTTAACTTAACAAAAAGTGATATTTTATTTATTTTTATTTTGACTATTAGCTACCGTAGCTTTGGTGTTTATAACGACTATAAGTCAAACAATTTACCAAATAATTAATTTAAAAATTCAAAACCTCTTTCAAAATATTATTTAAACAAATAATATTTGCGAGGAGTTTTCTTACACGTAATATATTGATATTTTTAAAAGGAAATATTTCATTTCTCACACATTTCATTTACATTAAAATATTAAATCTATAAAATATTTAACATTTTACATTGAAAATATTTTTTCCAACTTACTTTTAATAATTAATTTTTAAAGGTAGTATATAATTTTTTAAACATATACTCATATCGGCAATAAAAAAACAATATTAATTTTCATATTTCGACAATTCGCCAAGATTGACAATCTGCAAAACGACAATCTACCAACAGTGACATAATTTCATGATTAATAACGTGTTTGAAAGGATTATTGTTCTAAAACGAAAGAAAATGAAGCATTTTATTTACATATCTTTATTTCTAAATAAGTGCCTATTTTATAAGAAGATCTGATCTGACGATTAGGCAATTAGTAAAAAATTTGCAATTGGTTTTGTAAAGTTATTAAAAAATTTATAATTATCTGTATTCAGTCAATTTTTGGACTGTGGATAGCAGTCCCTTAGAACTAAGGAAGAAACATTTTGTAGCTTTTTCTTTCCGCTAAATGGTCTGGACTAAATATAATGTATGTTTATTTACTTTCCAAGTACCTTTTTAGAACAATATAAGTTAAAAGAGTAATAAAAATTACATATGTTCAAAAAGTTAGGTTTGGATGATGGACAGTTGGTTGATGGTTGATTTGTAAAAAATCGATAAACTAACCCTGCCTCTATTAGTATGTTTTAAGGTTTAAGAGAAACCGCTAATTTACAAAACCAACTGGAAAAAGATTTAAGATATTTAAGATATAAATTTCAGCTACTTTTGCGGATTGTCCTTTTGGTGATTGTCGTTTTACCATTTGGCAGATTGTCTGTGGACTAATTGTCGTCGGCTTATTAATGATTTGACAGGTTGTCTTTTGGCAGGTTGATGTGCAATAATTAATTTTCTATATAACACAAATATTCGGGACTGCCTATATCAAGTATTGTTAAAACACTTGAAAAAAGGCTGTGCCGAAAATTTATGAATATCAATAAAACATCGATATCATTACTGATTAATAGTGAAGTAATAAAAAATTCTTAATGCCATTGCAAAATGAAAAGCAATCAGTGAAAATCAAAAGAAGTTATTATAATACTATTAAAATAACTTTTAATAAAGACAATGCAGAAAATCATTGTTACATAGTAAATAATTACATGAAAATAATTAAAATATTGAAAAGTAGTAAACAGATCAAAAATTACCAAAAAAATAAAGAATTTTACTTTACGAATTGATATAAATTATATTTGACCATAGAGTTCTTGCTTAAGATGTAACCAACTCTAATGGCTTTGAATTTAATTACAATTCCAGAACATTTTTCAAAAAATATTATAAATAAAAAAACACAAAAAAGCCAAATTAGCGAAACATATTTCGAGGAAATTATCCTCATCACCTGTCTACAATAATAATCTTTGTCAAATGTCATATACGAAAACAGTAATGATCAGTGATGGGATTTAAATCATTTAACCATATCTAAAAAAATAAAGTTCAGTTCTTTATTTAATTTCATATTTATTTCAAATAGTTTAAAAAACAAAAACTGTATAGAAATTATTAGATATAAGTTTTATAATTATTTCCAGTATTTCCAAATTGAAATTTGATTTTCATTATAGCTTCTTGACGTTGCTTTTTCTAGTCCTCCGTCATCTGCAGTGTAGTTTTTCCTTAACGACGTTTTAACAAATGGTTCAGGGTTCCATAGATCCAAATGAAGAACAATTAAATTTATAACCATAAGATTAGCAACATTTTGAACAATTAAACGGTTTCTTTTTTCAGAATATATTAAATTCATAGAAAACCCCCTTTCAGCTTCCGCAGAACTAATCGCTACTATATTCATAATAATTTTAACCTTTTGCATTGATTTTGGAATAAAGTCATTTATGTCGATGATGTATTTAAAAATATCTGTGAATTCGACCAATTTCTTCCCCGTGATTATAAATGGAACCACAATCTCATCAATGTTCCAAGCATCTTGCACGCATTTTCTTATAATGAACTATTACACCACCATAATTGTTCTGGAAATCCTGAAATTGAAAGGGCTTTTAGCAATCTGGGAGATTCCGCTGAATCCGCTTATACTGTTTTTTAAATATTAGATATGGTTAATTGTAACTCCATGTTTGTAATTGGAGTTATATCTTCGTCATGCTTCGACTTCTTTAGAAAACAATCAGACAAAAAATGTTGTCCATGAAGATTCATGACGGCTGAAACAATACGGAAAATTTAACATAAATTTAACATGAATTATTTTAACATATATAAATTTTTAATAACGAAAAGGAATTATTATACTTTTTTTGGTTTTATTCAAATACTTTCTGAAAATTAAAAATAGTAATTTATTAATAGGAATTTATGCTATAGTAATTTATTAATTATATTATTATTATTAACAGACATATATACTTACAATTAATTCTTATGCAATTTGTATGCACAAATACTTGCCAAAGATTTCAAAAAATTCAAGAAACAATATGTTAAAATAATATAACAAAGTTTGTGACCACAATCAAGACTACTTTTTTAAAAACAAAAATTAAATCGAAAATTGTTGTAAAGGCAAAGGCATGCTGCGATGAAATTTTGAATTTCCTATTCGATTGATTAAATTTTTTTTTGCATTTGGTAATACTAGTAGTCAGTTCGTGTGAACATTTGGTAATTACAGCCGGTTCTTGTGAACCTACAAAATTTTAAGAAACGGTTCTTGCGAACCGGTGCAAACCAGCTGAATTCCGCCACTGGTAATAATGTTATAGTTATGATTTTTTAATTTAATTAAATAATCTTAAATAATAGCAATTACATAATAATGGACCATCCAAATATAAATGTTAATAATTTCAATAGACAAAATAAAATACATGTCAAAATTAATTAACACATTGTGATCGGGCAGTTTTCGGCTGCGTACTAGTGCTGGTAACGGGTGATTTTTCGCGTAATTTCGCGCTAACGTAGACCTCTAGAAAAATTGCGATAACTTAAAAAATATTGGAACCCGCATTTTAACGTGACCCGCGCTCCACTAACAATCTATCAAAAACGTATAAATACGTGATACGCTCTCTAGCATTAATTTGCTAAACACGTATTAATACGTGATCCGATTACAATGTGTTAATATGTAAGCAAACAGTCGGTTTATCTCTGACTCTTAGTATTCTTTAATCAATAGTAAACAACTTCCAATGTATATTAAAAATTAACATGTTTTACAATTTTATCATTTTAATTAATAGATGATGATCGGATCTCGACTGCCATTAGTTGCGGAACATTACGAAATATAATAACTGTAATACAAAGACTTAAAATTAACTATTGGAAGAATATTTATTATAATTAACAATTAAATTCTGCCGTTTTAAAATATTATTTAATTACAACAATAATTTAATTTTGATATCTTCCTAACAATTTTCCATAATCTATCGGATAATATTCTGTTCTGGTTAATACTTATCTAAATATGAAATCTTTACTCTAACATTAATTCACCTTTATCTTGTTGTTGTTTTCTTCTGTTTTTTCAACTTGAGACTATAAGGCAAATTCTAATGCGACTCCTCTTTTATATACCTAAATTATCCTCTCTAACAAATCCGTCGACTGCAATTTTATTATAAACGTTCATTAATTGTAATCCGAGGTTTCCACAAAGGGTTTGACGATTTCCCAATTCAGATGATCAATAAATTATTTTAATTAATTATATTTTTCTGTTTAAATATTTTTACATAAACTAAAAAAAATTGTTATTTAAATTTGAGGTAAGAGAAAGTATAGTAAAAAAAGAGAAAGTACAGTAAAAAATGACATAGATAAAATCTCATTTCAATTTTAAGGACTGATAGATAATTAGTATGGATAAAGATAATATTGTGTTATCAGTGAAAGCAACTTTGCTAACACAATCGGGGAAAATGACATATGTCAACATCTACACATAATCAGTTTCTAATCCTTACTGGATCAAGAAACAATAGCCTAAACCCGAAATTCTCAATAAAAAATAAGAAACATTCACTAATGTTTTTAAACATTAAGATGATAAAAAATAAACATATCAGAGTCCTAAAAAGATATATTCGTAAAACAATTTCCAGAAATATAGAATTCTTGATGCTTGCCTTAATGAGGTTTGATCCCATTCATTTTTTTTAGTTTTATTTAAGCTAAAATATTTTTATTATATTAAAATCAAATAATATTTCCATTTTAAAATTCCATTTTTCTTCATTGAAATTAATAGAATTAATAAAAAAAAATTTTAAATTAATGTAACAGCATTTTAAAGGTGAACAATGAAACAAGACTTCACTGACTTTTAAAAAAAATAAAATAAGAAAAAAAAGTATTAAATTAAAACCAGAAAAATAAAACACAAATAATGGCCGACAATTGAAAATTTAATTTTTTGAAGTTTTACAATCGAAGCAACTAGTTAAAATCTTCATCTTTTAATTAAAAATATGTCTAAGAACTTAATTTTATTAATCATATTTGTAACAATTTATCACTAATTTTGTCATTTTTATCAAAAATCGGATTAAATTTGTCATGAGATTTTTAGTTACAAATTTATTTATGATTATTGCTTTTACAATTTCTAATTGATAAAACAATAATAAAACTTATATTTAAATTGATTATCTTTTGTGTAGGTCAGAAAAATTATTTTTATAAAAATTTTAATAAAAAAATTTATATTCTAAATAATGAAAAATTAAGAATCATTTTTAATAAATAACTGAAAGTTTTAAACAATGAGAATATATTTCAAGGAAATTACTCTTGTCATTAGTCTGTTATTTTAATCAGTGTCAAATACTACATTCAGGAATCAACGATGATTTAATAGCTATGATTTAATGAATTAATTAAATATCAAGAAATTTGTCAGACAGAATACTAATTATGGGAATTTGTTTAAGAATTAAACTAATAAAACCTTGGTAAATCCCCTAAAGCTAAAATCAGTCGTCCACATTATGATGAAAAATTTCACCAACCATGAAAACGGTAAAACTCTATAATAATATATTTTCTTCTAAAAGCCAATCTTATGTCTATCTGATCTTGGGAGAAATTATCGGTCTTAAGCTGAAAGATACTAACAGCTTTGAGAATGAAGTTTTTCAAAAAGCACAGTAAATCATCACATATGAGACTGAAGGCTCCATAACTGAAGCTACAAATTGAGATTTATGCTGTTCACTACACATCAGAGAAAAGAATTAAATAAAAGAATTTAACAAAATTAAATATCAAAAGTTTCGGTTTCAGTATGAAACTTCTCGTTTCAATCAACTTAAAGCTCAAGAAAAATCATCATATACATTGGAGAGACATAAATAATTTTTGTCCCGAAATATTTAATACTGATTAAAATGGCAAACTGATGATGAAGATAATTTTCTCAAAATATATTTCAATTATTTTACAATTTTGCTTTTTCATTAAAAATATTATTGTATAATAAATATTTTTTTTCTAAGAGAGCTGAATAAAAAAAGAGAACACAATCAATAATTTTTACTAAAAGATCGAATTGATTCTCTTTTCGGTATCATAGTACTTTACCAAAGAATCCCACTTTATGTTTAAGAGAAGAAGTAAATTCCTTCAAAATCATAGGACGACGCCAAATTCCTGACAGGACTGCATTATATTCTACATTATCTTTTCTTGTTTTAGTTTGTATAATTTTTCTTCATATCTTTTAATTTTTAATTATTCTGTATTTACTTAAGTTATCTTAATTATTTAGATCAAATTACTAAATTAAAGCAAAACGACAACAACTATTTTTCTATTAATTATATTTTTTAAAGATTTTCTATAATAAAACTTATATATTTTTGTGAAACTCTAACCAAATTGATTTTGTTTTAATTAAGTACTTGAATTCAAATCATTAATTTGGTTATTTTAAATAATCCACTGGATATTTTTGTTTGAAAAATGTTGAAATTTCACATTCATTGTAAACTCAAAATTTCGCATATATTTATATCTACATTTATATTTATATTCATATTTAAATGTACTTATACAATAGTGACAAAATGTCTGTCAATAAATGGAATGTTTGACTTAGCTACATCTTATGAAAAATTTATATAAAACATGAATAGAAATTCAAAAGTGACAATAATTTTTTCCGAGGTTTTAAAATGATATTCCGATGACATGCTTATTAGTTGGGCATTAAGAGCCTTCAAAGGTTTACCTAATAAAAAGGTAAACGATGCCTTTATTACTAGTAATATTTTGCAGCTAGAATTACAAAACTGAGTATTATTAACCGTTTGTAGGTGACATGTGGTACCAATAACATCAATTGCTATGCAGAATAAGTTTAAAAAGGCAGTCTTTGCATTAGCATGTCCATATTTTTTTAGTGAACCCTAGTGCGGGGTACGTTGAGCATTTTCAGCTGGATAACAACGCAATGAATTTGATATACCAAGGAAAATTTGTACTCAGTTTAAAATTGGTATTTGTCTAACCGGTAAACAACTACTTCACACAGAAGAAAAAAATGTATTAAAAAATATTTTTATCATGAACTATAAAATTTTGTGATTAAAACAAAAATTAACTGAAGGTAAATCAACCAACTGCTATCAAATTGTAAATTGCAAAACTTCAAAACCTAACATGGTAAATAATTTTATATATCAATTTTGAAATCAGGCCCCGAATATATCTAAAAATATAATTTTATGAATTAAAAAAATAAATTTGTTTATTAGCCAGCGTTATTACGTTATATTTTGAGAATATAAATTTCAACTTTTTATTATAATATAAATAACAATATTTTATTCTAGATGTCTTTGAAAGTGGTATCTGCTCAGTATGACAATCGGAAAATATTACCAAATATCTGCAAACAATAGAAGCGACAAAAAAAACATGAAGTAAATGAGATTTTAATGTTCTGTTTTGAATGTCTTTACAAATAAAGATTTTATCAAGTTTTTTAAATAAAGACTAAAACTTCCAAGTTGTTATGAATGTGATTTAGAATTATAATTGTTTAAATTTCATTTATCATCACTTAGTTTTCTACTCTAGTTCAATATTCTGCCTAGAAAACATAAATTTTCGACACTGCCTTTATCAAATGTTAGAGAAAAATATTTATTATATATTTTTATTGTACATAATAGCTTTATTTTGGGATGGTATGTGTGTTATATATATTTAAAAAAACAATTGTTGATTTTTAAAAGACCAATTGACTGTATTACCGAATCATTGAAAATCTGTGTTTAGTTTGTTTTATGGCTCCAAGTGTTTATTTTTAATTTTTGACTACTTAGGTAACACTACTCACAGATGTAGCTCTGATGGAAAATTTTGGGAATAATATATTTTGAAAGAATTAGAATTCAAGAATTAATGAAATATTAAAGTTGAGAAAAAACATTAAATTCTTGAAGTAGATAACAGACGTAAGTAGCGAAGTAAGTAACATAACTGCTGAGATCTTTATAGTTGTAGACAAATTCGACTCCGAAAGCCACATGCGGCTTTATCTTTACTGGAGTGAAATATTTAGTTTTATCCCCCCCCTACCCTAACAGTTTATAGTGCACAAACCTTATTAGCCAGCCCTATGTAAATAAAGGAAATACCTTTTTTCATGCTTTTAAAATTAATTATGAGTATAATTTTTCCTATCCGTAAATTAATTATACTTTTCAATTTCAGAATTTCAGCGAATAGCTTTTGTTAATTTTATTTGCTAAAGATAAAATAGTCATTCTTGGTATTAAAACAATATGTTTTGAGATTTCGTGTTCGATGTGCTCAAATCTTTCGATTATTGTACGTGCGGATGAACGAAATTCCGATTTTAATGTACTAAAAGTGTAACATTATCTTATCATCTTTGTACCTGACTTGTTCGAGTGTCCTGCGTGAATAGTCGCATTGAGACGGGAATAATTTGGAGAGTATAGACTACTTTTATTTTACGAGTATATACGGTTATAGCAGTGAAAAGGTTAAAAAACAAAAGAAATGCAACTTGTAAGCAAAGCAAATGAATGAATCATGTTAACAGTACACATGAAACTTTGACAATAAAATATATTAGAATTTATCATAGTTTTTGAATGTTTTTGGTGAGAGGCATCTGTAAATCCAGTTGAAATAGATAATGATATAGTCAAACGTATTAGAACAAATAAAGATTCAATCAACAATTCCAAGCCTATTCAATTGTATCCCAAATGTATTTCTTATGAAATGGAATTGAATACAAGTTTTATTATTATTATTATTATTATTATTATTATTATTATTATTATTATTATTATTATTATTATTATTATTATTATTATTATTATTATTATTATTATTATTATTATTATTATTATTATTATTATATAAATTCATCCAATCAATTTCCCATAGAAAGTAGCTAAACTATGGGAAAGAATAAATACAATAAAAAAATCAATCACGATTAAAAATAATAAATGAGAAATATGAAAACTGAAGCTAACTTAAAGAAGAGAAATTAGGAAGGTAGATCTAAATTTCGACTAGACCAGTATCGAATGTACCATAGACAATATCAGATATTGTCCGAATTTGTACACGCGGTTCTTATAATCTCAGGACTCGGAATTAATATTGAACGATTACTTCCCATTGTTCACGGAACTGTTTGCATGAATCTGGTTAACTTAACAAGTGATAATAATTATTGTTGTTTTCAGCTTACTCGTTAAATTATACTTTGTAATTAATGTTGCTTTGTTTGCGTTTGTTCTATAACTCATCATCTAAATATTTCAACATAACAATCACTCCAGGTTGTCCCGACACACTTTTACAGGAGACTCAACTGGGTTCTTATAAGATTTTGTTTGTCAAAACCATTGGATCTGTACAATCCAGTTGAAATAGATAATGATATAGTCAAACGTATTATAACAAATAAAGATTCAATCAACAATTCCAAGCCTATTCAATTGTATCACAAATGTATTTCTTATGAAATGGAATTGAATACAAGTTTTCAAATCCTTTTAAATTGTGCATAAAATTCAACATTTCAATCTTCTTTAAAATATAACAAAAAAAGATATTATTCTGTTGTTGGCGCATAGGGTTGATTTTTATTTATTTTTTCTAGGGCTTTTGTGTATCTATCACCTAAACGCCATCAAGATTATTATTCTATCCATCCTATGTACCTATGGTGATTGCCATGTTGGTATTGTACATAGGGGTTGAAAATTCATGAGCAGGTGAGCTCCATTTCTAGAACTACTCCTCATGATATTTTCACTTTCGGGTTCTTGACTGCCGATGGAAGGTCTTACGTCTTTCTCTTTCAATATCCTAATTCTTACCAGTCTATTCCTACAATTCCCATACTTATTTGTCATCTTTACCCATTATTTATAAAGGTATCCTTCAAAAATTTGAGCAGCGTTCCTCCCTTATTTTTGATAAATTTCCTATTTCATTTGTTTAATCACTGTATCGACTACATTTTCGCCCTAGTTTACCCTTTATCTTTACCTATTTAAAAGTTTGATTAGCAGTTCCGTAACTCCCAGTACATTTCTCATGATTTTAAGTAGTTGCAACCCTCTGCGGTCACTTTAATAAACACTACTATCTTCTGCCATATTATATCATTTAATTATTGGAAAATGCTTTCAACTTTATGTTCCTACACTATCTTATCCTTTTCTACTTGATTTTCCGATTAATTTTCCGACATTGTTTTAAATTTTCAATACAAAACTTTATTCCCCTTAACTAAAGTCGCACTTCCAATGAGTTTAAATTTCCTTGCTTGCCTCGACCGACGTTTCCATCAGCCGTTGCGAGCTGTTTAACGGTGCCCTACGGGTAGAGTCCTGTGTCTTTCGACTAGACCTCGTCGTGGACAGACCGAGATTTCAGGAAAGCTCGACCCGCGATATCAACTAACGGAACTAAATCCGTCAGCCGGATCACCGACCTGCCTTCCCGATAGCTATTTCGATACATAGTATAAATAAGATTTTAAGGGGACTTGTCAGTGGCACCAAAAGATTCCACGACCATCCAGAATAAAATCAAAATAACAAAACTTTAACTTCGAAATATATATTTATACAAGATAACAATACTTACAATCCACAAGTTGGCATAAAAATTTTCTAAACATCGTGTCTGACTTTCCGACTGACTTTTAGAAATTATGAAAATGACTGCTGTATATATAATGTTTTCATGCCTGGGTGCGACCAATCAGAGAATTTTGAGCCTTTTTCGGCCATTTTTCGTGGGGTTTCATTGGTTTTATTTTATTTTAAATATTTTATTTTTTCTCCATATTTTTCTCTATTTTTTTGATATTATTTTCTCAATATTTCGTAAATTTTCATTTATTATTATTTTTTTTAACCATTCTCTTTGATTGTTTCTCTTTTTACCTTTCAATATTTAAATTTTTGGTCGCGCTTCCGCCTATGTATTTTCTAAACCTTCTTTTGCAAGGTTTTGGCGGTTTTATGTTTTGGTTTTGTGTTTCTTTCTGCATCTGTAGGCTTTTCAATGATTTTAATTAATATTTGTTTTATTTAATTTTGTTATGTTTTTATTTTGTTTTATTTAATATGTTTTATTTTATTTTTGATTTCTGCTTGCGGTGTGTACTTATGTTACAGCAGCCATATTGAAAATTTCGTAACGACATTAATTATTTTGTTTTAATTTACACAATTTTATCCTTTTTGTTTAAATTATGGCTTATAGCCCAACACAGTTATTAATAAGCTTTGTAATAATGAGAACATATTGACCAACAGTCGCCTTACCAGATTTCATGAGGCATTCAAAGATATATAAAGTTTGAGAGTACAGAAAGGTTACAAAGTCAATCGCAAAATAATTAAGTAATCAACATGGAAAATTTTTAATGATAGAATTGTTTTAAGGTTTTAATTGTTTCAATGAAATTTATTCATAAAGATTTGTGTGAATTATTATATGTACGTCGATTGCAACCGATAAAGCACATTTACATAAGTTAATATAAAAAAAATACATAACACCCATCAAACTTTAATATTTTTTTGTTTTCTTATTTTTGATATTAATTTCTACATATACAAATGAATCAGTTAGTAAAACGAAATTTTGTTTTAAATATTACTATTCAAAGAATTTTTTTACTATATAAATGAATATTTTGCAAGTAATGCATTTTTAAATGTAGACTAAATAGAAAAATTAATTTTGAAATATATTAAAATTTTATAAAAAAAATGAAAGATTTAGGAAAATAAAATATGAATTTTATTTATGTAAACTAACACGGTATAAAACAACTATCTAAATTGTTTATGTTTATTTTACGAAATAATCGATATTAAATATGTTTACCAATTGAGAATAAAAAAAAATTATAACTAATAATTATATTAGAAAATAATATAGTATACAATTCATGACTTCAGTAAAGGCATTTATTATTAAAAAAATAAATAAAATGTTTACAAATAAATTCATTTTTCAATCGGTATTTTCTTCATTTTTAATGGAATCGCATTTGTAGACATTTCTATATGATTTGAGAAGCATCATGATTTTCAGATTTTCCGCCTCAGTGATCGTGTCAGTTTGATTCAACCATGACTGATATTCGGGTCGAATCTTTGAACAGTAATTCTACAATCAAATCAAAGAGAGAAATCAGCATCAATTAATTCCAGAAAAATTCGTATTAAAAAATTATGAAAAGAAAATTTCATTTGTAATTCGAGGAAAAAAAAAATCAAATTTCTATTTTTGGTGGAAATAAAAATATTGATTAAAAATTCCTACACGCAATTCAGTCAAAATTAATTTCATTAGGAAAATATTCCAACAAGTGAATTATCGATTTTTCCATCAATTAAATTTAATTCATCAATCCAATTTCCAAATTTTATTTGTTTATTTTATTCTATACTTCATTGTTATGAAGTAATCAAAAATTCTATAAAAATGATATTAATTAAATAAAGGAAGAAATTCATAAATTTTAAACTAAATATTAAAAATTGTTTAAATAACACAAATTATATCAATAATATTAGTAAAATCCTTAATTTCTTTCACATTTGATCTAATTTCATTTTAATATTTCATTTATTTTCAGAAACTTGTGTTAGATAGGAAAATAATTTTTTTTCTATAATCATAATGGAAATAAATGTAATATTATTTTCTGTTCTTTTATTGTTCACAATTCTAATAAAAAATATATATAAATATAAAAAATATAATTTGTAATTAAAATTTGATAAAGACGGTTTGAAAAATTTGTGTTAAATAGGAAAATAAAATTTTGAAAATAAATGAAATATAAAAAAATAGATCAAATGTTGGAAAATATAGAAATATTTTAAATGTAATTAAAATAAATAATTAAGTAAATAGTTATGTACTTTAATTGAATATTTCTAAATGAAAATTCATTAAAATAATTTTTTTAGAAGTGTTCACTCAATCGTTTTATAATAAAAC
The DNA here is from genome assembly GCA_022537955.1 of Schmidtea mediterranea. Taxonomy (NCBI): domain Eukaryota; kingdom Metazoa; phylum Platyhelminthes; order Tricladida; family Dugesiidae; genus Schmidtea; species Schmidtea mediterranea. The sequence continues at coordinate 306,278,689 of CM039679.1, read as the reverse complement.
AATAAAATCAAACAAATTACATAAAAAATATTAATTTCAAAATTTTCATATTTTTTAAAATTAACTAATAAAAGAGGACTTTTGGATGTTTTCTATTCTTTTTGATATTTTCCTAAAATTAAGAATAAGAGAAAAGCAAAAACTCTCAACTCCATTATTTGTTCTAAATTATATTCAATACAGATTAAGACTTTCTTATTTTAAACTAACTGTTTGTTGGTTTCGATTAAGATCTAGGAGTTTCAGCATGATTACAACTTTATAATAAAACATTTAACACGAATTTTTATATTAAATTTAATAATGGAAGAATCATTTATGTTGATTCGAAATTGCATAATCTTAAAAAGAAGTATTTTTGGTTTAAGCGTTCTTACTGATACCAGCATCACTGTGACTCGGACGAATATGTATAAATAGATTTTTTTTACCAAATAATACTGATATTTTTTATTAACTTATTAATATAACAATATTTAATCGAAGAAAGAAGGCAATGTTTTAATAATTGAAAATAGCCCACTGTATATTCTATAAAATGACATTTCACTATTTATTTCGACACTTTATCAGTCTTCTTCAGGCTATAAATCACATGAACAAAAAAAATGAAAATAGAAAAATCTTACCAATAATAATCGTATTCAACTCGTATTACAAATTTTAATTTTTTTAAAAAAATAATAAAAAACCAAGCATTCATTAAATTAAAATATTTAATAAAATTAAAATAAAAAATTAATTAAATTTAAAATCGCAAAATAAAAGTTTAAATTTAAAAATTATTTTTACAAAACATCAAAAATATTATATACACAATTTACATTCAATTATTTAAATACATTCAAAATACATGTAGAACAGAATATATAGTTGGCGTTTTGCAATTATAGCAATATTTAGTAATAAATTATTATATATAAAATATTTAATCAAAACAATTAATTATTTCAACATTTTCTAATACAAAAATGTTTGTTTGAAAGAAACTGTTTAAAAACATTTGATTTTTAAAAACATTTTATATAAAGAAATTTGTCAACAGTATATTTAACAATATATACATGTATAATTTGAGATAAGATGCGTACTAATTTTATTATAAAACTATTTATATAATAATAATAATAATAATAATATATTATTATTATTATTATTATTATTATTATTATTATTATTATTATTATTATTATTATTATTATTATTATTATTATTATTATTATTAATAAAAATAAATGATATTTGGTACATTATTTCAAAATTTTCTTTATAAGGCAGACTTATTATTATTCCAAAGCTTTGATAAATTTTACCTATATTAATACAAATTTGTATTAAAATAAAATTAATTCATCGAAGTAGAACAATGGATCATGCGAAAGAAAAGTAACACTTTAATTGCGACAGTGCATTAAATATGTAATAAATTATTTAACTATGAATTTGTTTTAGAATGGTTTTCAATTAATATCAATTTTAATGGAACGTAGCAAAAACATTGTTTACAGAAAAATATTTTATTCAAATTGTATAGCAAACTGATTATTATTTACTCAAGTAAATAACAGCTTAAATTACATAAATTATTTTTTATTAAATAATTTTTCAATTTATTGCAGTTATTTCAAGTTGATATTATAAGCTAATTTGATGTCAAGTTTAGGAAAAATAATAGACTGATAAGAATAAAAAACCAAAATACATTAATAACGTTAAACATATGTTTTTTTGATATTTCATTTAAAAATTAAATTTTTCCAAAAAAACTTTTAAATATATGCAGAAAACCTTTAACAGTTAATAGTAAAAAATAGCAGTAATTTTTAACTCATTCTTTTTCCAATGATAGTTGATAAATTTAATTAAAATTGAATCACAAATTTTCAACTTAGCTTTTATTAAGTATTAATTAGTATTAAGTAAAAGATTACATTAAATAGAAAAATATTATTATTAAATTTATTCAAGCGCGTACGCAAGGGCGGGGATTAGGGGGATAAATCGACCCCAAAATTGCAAAAGGAACTAAAATTATAAACTAGTTTTTGTGTTAGGTGAAAATTGTATTACGATAATTTTTCATAGCTAGTCCGCACCATTAAAATTTTGAAATATTTTAAACGAAGTGTTTTCATAGATAGTCCAAACCTCATGTATAGTCCGCACAAATAAAACTCGTCATTTTTGTTTAAATTTATTAAAGGGTTGTTTACTTATATATTTAAATTCAAAAGTTTTTTCAAAACATGTAAAATCATTAAATTATGTTTGAATTGAATTTAAATTAAATTATATTTTCAAATAACTTATTTATTCATCTAAATGTCGAAAACAAGAAAATTGTACACTAGGGATAAAAAACTCGAGATCATAGATAATGCAGAAAAATATGAGAAAATTGCTGTCAATCACGGCGGCCTCATTAAGAAATTGCAACCATTAGATTTAAGTGTGAACAAATCATTCAAGAGTAAAATGCGTAACAAATGGGACAAATGGATGATCGATTGATTTCATACCTTCACTCAATAAGGTAAAACTAGACGCGCGTCTTGTGATGAAGTATGTCAATGGATAGTCAAGAGTTGCAACGAAATATCTGTTGATTGTATTAAAAATGGTTTCAAGAAGTCAAGAATCTGTGACTATTCTACAGAAGAATTCAATGACGAATTGACTGAAATTGAATCTGATTTAAAAGTGCCTGAAAACTTAGATTTATCTAATTTAATAGATGATTTCAACACTGAATCTGATGAAGACTTCAACGGTTTTAATTAAAATTATTTTGTAAAATATATTTAGCTTCATTTGTATTTTGAATATTGAAATAAAATTTGATTTCTATAGATAAGCCGCTGTAACTATTTTTCCAAACTTTTCACTTTTTTCATAGGTAGTCCGCGGACTGTCTATTAAAAATTAGGGTAAGTAAAATTTAAACATACTGTAAACTATAACTCTATTTCACTCTATAAAGGTAAGTTTTGGTAACTTACCTATAATTTTAATTTGGTTAATTTAATTCAATTTGTTTAAATAATTTTTGGTAAATATAAAAATGAAATTCGTGTTTATTCTTGAGTTTGATTTATTAAATACAATTTATTTGATTTATGCATTTTATTTTAGAGTACTGAATATGAAGTGAATTAGTGATTACTTTTCAAATTTGGATACCACTAAAAAATTAAAAAAGACTTTAGAAACATCTCCGAATGCTAGTAACAAGATTCCAGTCACTTCAGTTTCTGAAAATGCAACAGTAATCGATGTGGTAGAAGATAAACAATCAGACAAAAAAGAAAGAGAAAAAACTAGTTACTTTAAATTCGTGCTTCGATACTGGAGCTTTTGAATACAAACACAACAATACTGATCTGGAGAAGTAAGAGTTGTTGAAGAATTGCTGAGTACCGGATGTTAATTACAAATTCCCAGGGTGCGATCGTAACCTTAAATTTCAAATAAGTTCCTAGAAGAATTCAAATGGCTGGTTTACTTTCAAGCTCATGAAGGAGCATATTGTAAGTTTTGTAAGGTTTTTTCAGCCCATTTTGCTTGTTAAGGTAAGCACATAACTCTTGAAGTACTAGTAAACAAACCTTTAGAAAAATTGAAAAAAGCCAAAGAACTGTTTTAAAATCATAAAAGCACTATTACCAGGAAATAGCAAACATTTTGGCAGTTTTTGAAAACAAAACGTAAGATGTTTTAACACAAATAGATAAAGGAAGGAAATATCAGATTGAAGAGAATCGAAAGAAGTTAAAACCTATAATTCAGACTATAATGTTTTGTGCAAAATAGGGATTACTTCTAAGAGGACACAGGGATTCTAGTTGTTTTCAAATTAATTCTGAAAATAAAGGTATATTTAAAGCATTATTGAAGTTTCGTATTGAAGCAGGAGATCAGTGCATTCAAATGCATTTAGAAACAGCTGATAAAACCACGACTTATTTAAGTTTCAGAATACAGAATAAAATTATAGAGACGCGCGGAAACATCTTGATGTCAAAAGTTGTGAGACAGGTTAAATACTGTCCATTATATTCTGTCCTAGAGGATTAAACAACAGATATATCAAAAATTGAACAATTTTCAATAAACGTCAGGTATGTCGATCAAGTTGACGGCATATTTGTTTTTCGCTAAGACTTCCTTAAATTTGTACCTGTCAGCAATACTCGAGGATCTTCTTTATCTCAGGCGCTAATTCAATCTCTTAGAGAGATAGGCCTTGATCTCAGTAATTTGCGAGGTATGGTATTCGACGGGTTAGTAATATAAATGGACAATATAATGGCTGTGCAGCGAAAATAAGAGAAATATTCCCAAATGCGATTTCTTTAATTGTGCAACCATTGTTTAAATCTAGGTCTTTCTCGCGCTTGCACTGTTCCTGGATTTAAAAAACTGTTTAGGAAGTATTTCTTCAATTATAATTTTTTTAGAATATCGCCAAAACGGGAATATGTATTGTAAAAAAACATTTAAAGAGTAGGTTCAGAATCAAAAAGGAAGAGGCTGATCAAATTTTGTGACACGAGATGGGTTGAACACTTAGATGCAATTTCACTATTTGTTGAGCTGTACACTATCTTTAATGACTCCTTTGCTGAAATTGAAAAATTTACAGACTGCGAAACATCAAGCAAAGCGCTGTTATAAAAACACCCGTCTTTATAATTGGAATGTGCATTGGTAATCGTGCATTCTTTTTTCTTCCCATAGGATCTTATTTTAGTACTTTATCTGCGATCTTTAGCTGTACTTTAGCTGCTTTCACTGTATTCACTTCTTGATCCCATCCTTTATTCCCCAAAAGTTGTTTAACAACGAATAAGCCGGTCTCTACCAATGTTCAACAGAAAACAGTCGTCGCTAGGGACACTTCCCTTGTTTTTAAACACATTTTAATCCAAGAACTCGAGCGACATTTGCTACCAAATATTTTGTTTGTAACTAATAAAAAAATTCGTACTTAATTGTTATTAACCACATCACTTTTTGTATTATTAGAACCCATAAAAAATATCAATTCAAACTATCAATTTACTATCAATAATATTAAAATATCTGTTAATTTGTTTGAGGAATTTATTAAAAATAATTATAATTTCAAAATATATATTCTATACAACGATTCGGTGATAAATGCCCACAGAAAAATGAATACAGACAGTATTGCTCACACAAAAAATCCTCACATAGAAAAAAGCACTACAATAAAATAAATAGAGAAAAAATCAAGAATAATATTCAATCTAAGAGTTAATCAATGTAGGATGCATCATAATCATATTTATATTAGTTAAAACAGTATAGCTGGAAATTAAAATAATTCAAGTTCTAAAATTTTTTAATTGTTGATTGAAAAAATTTGAATGCTTGTGTTCTAGAATAATGCAAGTAAAAGATTGTAAAGCAAAAAAAATACAAAAGAAATTGCTATTAATCACTGTGACAAAAATTCTTTTTACTTCATTAATAAAAGTAATGAAGTATTTCACTCTACTATGAAAACGAAGTAGGTAGGTTTTGTCCAATGATCATAAAAAATTATTTCTTTTTTTCTCGAGAACAAAATCAAATTCTTCAGAGTTGAGAAGTCTTAAATAATTGAAAATTTTCGAGAAATTGAGAAGTGAAAATTTTCGTTTACAACTCGGGTTTGAAATAAATTATACTTAAGAACTTTTTAATTTTATTTTCTATGTGGCCATTTTTCTTGTGTGCAATTTTCGTTTATGCATTTTTCGCATTTTTCCACGTCCGCCGATGAGATTACCCCAAAGGCTCCCTTCAGCACACCTTTTCATATAAATGCAACTAACTCTGAGCCATCCAGCAACAGAATAATGTCATGTCAAATTTCCACAAAGAGCAAGTGAAAATTTTGTTCACAACTCGGGATTGAAATAAATTATACTTAAGAATATTTTAATTTTATTTTCTGTGTGCATTTTCTCTATTTTTTTATGTGTGCATTTGTCTATGTCGGCATTTTTCTATGTGGGCATTTTTCTTGTGTGCATTTTTCGTTTGGGCAATAATCCGACAACATACAATAATAATTTAATAAAAGTTGTTTAGAACAATTCAAAATTGTTTTAATTTTTTTTAACTAAAAGATAATACATTAAGATATATAAAACAATTAGAAAGAAATAAGAACAGATTAAAATTTAAACTTCTCCAATAAAACAAACACGCAAATGCCAAATTTTAGTCAAAAATGGTTTGCTTTTTCATTTTATTGCAATTAAAATTAATTACAAGCAATAAAATAAATCTTACTCTTGTTTTATTTTAGCCATTTTTACAATAATTTCATTTGCAATGAGTAAAAATTGCAATAAAATAGTTCAATAAGCAAATTATTTCCTACACAAGTAAACTATAATCGTTTTATAAACTTGAAAATTGAAGTTCAGTAAAAAATAAATATGCATAATAGTGATCAAAACTTTTATTCATTTTAATTTCAACAATCATTATAGATTTAAATTTAAAATAGTTTTTTAAAATTCATTTTTATTTACATACTAATACATTTCTGAAAATAATTCGTATTGATTTTATCTAATTTAAACAAACAATAAAATAGTTGTTTATTTATCTTAGTATTTCTCAATCGGGAACAGAACAAAGATGCACATTTTGAAGAGATACAGAATGGTCAGAATAAAATAAATATGAAAAAAATACAATTTATACCAAGTTTATGACAAAAATATCAATGATGCTTTTATTTTGTTTAAAAGACATAATAAACAAACTTAAACCAATATTTCAATAAATAAACACAACAATGATTTAACTATAAGAAAGCGTAATTCAAACATACATTTTACGTTATATTTCTAAAAATATAATATGCATTCTAATTTAAGTTCATACAAATTTTTAATTTTTTAATATTTTAATAGCTTTTTAAAAATATTTTGAATAATTTAATTAACTTTTAAAATTATATCTTTTTGTCAAATGAATTTTATATTATAAAATCTTTTAAATTTAAAAAATCAAATTTTTCAAAACAAAAAACAACATCCTAACGTATCCCAAATTTATCCATCAAACTATTCCAAAACATTCAAAACACTTATAATGAAAGTAGTTTTCATATTTACCATATCAACAACGATTAACATATAACACGTTCCGAATAATTATAAAAATTTTTAATAACATTTAAAAACCAAACTTCCTATTTTACTCATACAACCCCTATTATGTTCATTAATATTAGGATTTCCTTTAAGCCGACAATGTTCAATCACTCAAGTTCAGAGATGACGGGAAGTCTCTCCAATGTATGTAACCTTAGACTCATTACATGTAAATTGATAAACGAGATATGAACACAATCCAAGCGGCGATTTTTACTTACAAATGAAAATAATGCCTACCTGACACAAATTAGAAACTATTCGTATAATCTAAATTTCTAAACTGTCTACTTATCTTCCTCTTTTAATTTGTAAAACATTTCAAGTAATGCTATACCAACACAAATTTAGGTTCACCATTCTTACATACGCTATTGATATAATTTACAACAATACCCGATTTACAATCAATAGTCAAATTACACGCAGAGTTTCTCAAACATGAATCCTTAGGATTCTTTATCAATTTTTCGACGGTATCTTTTATAATCAATAATAAAAATGATTTATTTACACTTAATATTAGACTAAATTCAATTAATATTTTGCATTAAATTCTCTGAATGCCCTCACTGCTATGTCAAGGTCGTGTAAAGGTTATTCCTTCAAAAGCATGACTACTTAATATTTTAAATGTTAAACTAATTATTTAACAATTTTCATTAACATTTTTAAAATTATACTTAAAAATCAACAGTCTAATTTAATGTAAAATTATATCTTAAAATTAAAAATAAAAAAAAATAGTTAGTGGTAAATACTAAGTAATAAATAACCTTTACTTAGAAAAATTTTAAAAAAACCTTTCTTTTCTAGGCACAACTGATTTGAAATAATGTTTGATATTAGACTAAGCTTTGAACAATTTCTTTAAAAGTTATACCATAAGTGTGGGACGTAGTGGAAGTGAAAAGACTGTTTAGAAAGAGGTTTTACAAAGATCTATCTACAAAGCTCACTAATACTCGTACCGGTAATAAGTTTGAAAGAAACTTGACTGTTCAAGATGTTCACATACAAAATACTGAGAGACCGCTGACATCCATAAGCTATGCAATAGAAGAAAGAAAACTTATCCGGAAATATAAAGAAAAGGTTTTCGACAAGCGAGATATTAAATAGGCATTTTAAAAGTGAGTGTCCATCGAATTTTAAGTGAGTCTCGTTAAAAGAGCTACAATTGAAGATTAATCAACGCCTTCAATGAAGAAGATTATGATCGAGAATGCAGTTTTGTGAATAGTATTTAGCAACATTTTCAGAGCTCGTACAGTTTTTGTATGATTAAGTTTGATTTTTCATACAGTTTCGTATGATTGTAGGAAATTACCACAATTGCATCTGCTGAGAACCAAAGAATCCTCGTGTAGCAGACCAACATCATATAAAGTTACCTGGAAGTGTAGATGGTAAGTTCCGGGTATAATTGGACTGTTATGTTTTGATATCGTTTTGACTGGTGCCGTTTACTTGTATTTATCACAGGAAAATGATCTGCCAAGTATTCATGAACAGCTTGATGATGAAGAGGGTTATTATTTCCATATTATTATCGCGATGTACGAGTTTATCTTCATAAGGATTTGTTGGAGTTATACAAAATACAAAAAATTATATATAAATTTCGAAAATATAAATAACATTAAAAATTAATAAAAACTATGAAAAAAAGTAAAAATTTAGGTCCTTGTCCTTTTTTCCTCTATGAAAAAAACAGGTCCTTTTTTCTTCTAATAAAAAAATGCTAATTTAATGTATTTTCATTAATCTGAGTGGATTCTCTTCAAAGTAAATGTTTCAAAGTTTCCGCATTCTGTCTTGGATCATTATTATTGTATTTTTAGACAAATTAAGTTCAGATCGTACTTGTTTAATCGACGTTCCATTAAACCATTTGTATACAACTATCAGTATTTATAATCTTCAAAAAAGCTACTTTTACGCATTGATACGTATTTCTGAAATACACAACAATTTTTTACGTTGCATTTGAATGCATATCCATCGATGCTTCTTTTATATTTGGTCTGAAATGGTAAACCACTACAACTTGAACAATATAAATCTCTTTAAAAGACTTTTGTTGAGCAAATATTCGATGCAGTGTTAGGGTTTTATTTTTTTGCATTATATACTTTTTAAAAATGTAATAAATATAGTTTATTAAAAAATAAATTAAAGCTGGTCCTTTTTTCCCATATAGCCGAAATTTACTAATAAAGTATTTATTCAATTACTAGCTGTAAATAGTCAAAAATGATTGTCTTTCTCTGTTTCTGATTCAGATGACAATCTCAAAATTTATCCTAAGCATTGAAAAAATGATTTTATCGGTACTATATTTTGACCGCCAATTTTGTACACCACTTTTAATGATAAAAATGGTGAATACTTGATACTACACCAGCTGTCACTGAGATAAATTCCGCTATAATTCAAGTTGATACATAAATCAACTTAGCGGAATTTATTTTTTGTGAATGGAATTCAGCCATTTTTTAAATGGCTGCTAAGTAAGTTGTTTTTTATATTGTTATATAACTTAAAGTTAAATTTTAAGAGTTGAATTATGATTTCATAAGGAAATATGATCATAATTCAAGCTCTTAAATATAACTTTGATCAACTATTTCATATATTATTATAAATAATATTTAGGAAAATTAGTAACAATAACTATTCTCCAAAAATATGTATTTTTTTCGGATATTATTATTCAAAAAATGTGAGTTAAATTATTTTTGAACTTATAAAAATTATTATGTGCATTAAATAATTATATTTTTTATAAATATTTTGTAAAAAATCATCGATTATGTATACGAAATAATTTGGTTTATGATTATTTTTTAAAACTTACAAAAATAATTTAAAAATTTATGCTTTTTTTCGTATTTAAGGTTTTGCTTTTTTCTACAGAAATATCTGAAATATTAGATTAATTTTAGTTTTAAGGGTAAATCTTATGAAGATACATCCTCATTTACTCGAAATTTCCTAGCAAAAACCTCAAAATTTAAATTAAAAATTATATGGATTTTTTCAACTTCGGATGGCTACATGTTAAAAGTTAGCATGCATGTTTTATTATAGGTTGAGTTAATGTGCATTATTTTATTTCTCTCTCACTTTTTGTGTCTCTATAGTTTAGGGTTTGTCTCATTGACGATTTTACAAGCAACCTCAAGGTGAGTTGGTGTGTTTATATGCTATAAATTTATTGATTTTTGTTTTATATTATAGGTGATTTATCTCAGTGACAGCTGGTGTATTCGTGTATTCTGGTGTATGTGATTAAATGACTCGATACTGAAATATATCGTAGTGTGAATATTACAATCAAACAGGCACTGTTACGAGAAGAACTATGATATTACATTTTTAACCATAAGTAATTTTTCTTTAGTATTTTCATAGAAAATAACGAATAAGAAACTAATTACCTGAGCCAATCTAATAAACATGGTTTGCAAATTTGAGTAATTTAAATGAGGAAGAATATATTCTTTAGCAAAAATATTTTTCTGAAAATTTTCATAAGCCGATTCTACGATTTGAATTGTCAAAATTGATTTCATGGACTTGGCATTTTTAAACTCTTTGATTTGATGAGAATATTTAGAAAAAAGAAACTGTTTAATTTGATTTCAATAGCAAACACATGAGAAATGACAACTTACCGTATCTTTGTGGATTAGGCTTTCAAATGTGATATTTATTGGATACTTCAATTTTTGCCCGCTATTTGTAAAAATAAGAAGCTAAACACAAAATGTTTTAAAACCTTTTAGAACGAATATTCATAAGTTTCGTGCAAAGTCTTAGTTTTATATTATAATTTATATTCTCTAGAAAGTTTTAAATTAGATTACATATATTGAACAATGTGATTATTAAATTACGTAATTAATTAAATGACAACTTGATTGTAAAATAATAAGGGTTTTTTTGGAAAGAAACTATCATGGAAGTACGATTGAATTTCATTGGATGCATGCTTAAGTATAATTCAGTGATTCTCAACGGGGGCACTAGCGCCCCTTTGTGAGCGTTTTAGAGGTCTGACAGGGCGTTATAAATTTATAGCATTTAGGAGGCGCTACAGGGTTTCGAGTAAGCGTTGTGTGACAGTTCGGCGTTTAACAGCGCCACATCATTTGAAAGAAAGAATACGTGTGCACAACGCGCATGAGCATATCTTATTACGGCTTTGATCCGTTGTGCGCACGAGAAAAACGATTTTATTGCGCAATCCACATTAAATTGCATGTCACACTTATTCTACAAATGGCGCTTATAAAATTTAACTTTTACATTTAAATTTAAATAATTTCCATTATTGAAAATAAAGTTTAAAAAAATTAAATTTTCTAAAATAACCTTTATAACTCAAAACGTCTGTAATTGATTTTGCTAGCCACAGACCAAGAGAGGCAAATTCTAAATATCTAATAAACATAAAATATTTACAAGTTTAATTTTCGAATTTATTATAAATTAAATTAATTGTAAATAAACAGGTACAAAATGTCTGTAGTTCTTGAAAATTATTCTCAAAAGAGTAATATAAAATAATAAATTATATTTTATAAACATAGTTCAAATTAATGCAAATTTTTTCATCGCTAATGGTTTCTAATTTTTTTAAAAAAAAATTAAATATTAATAATTTATTATTTACTTTTCTATTTCTAATTAAAATAGAGAGAAATATCTTTCATTAATTTTAGAAATATTTTTGACAATTCTTTAATTGCATTAATTTAAACCAATCAAATATGCAAATGTTTTATATCTTTTTACAAATCTTTTAATTTATTTTAAATTTTATTTTATTAATTTATTTATATATTATATATTTGATGAGGTTATAAATAATATAGATTTTAATAATATGTCTTTTGTCACAATATGCGTGGAAGCCTTATAAATTAAAATATTACAATACAAATCAAATATAGTAACATTCATGTTTAAACTTTCACTAATGCAAAAATATAAATTTCTAATATTTCAATGAGAATATAAAATACTTTCAGTAAAATCTATTATCTTTTTGGCAACTTTTGATAGGTTTTTAGGCAATAAAATGGATTTTCATTGCAAAAGCAATTTCCAGCCTTCCTTTTATCAAGAGTTATCATGTGAACAACATTTGATAAAACAAACCTGAAAATTTGTTTTGTGATTTAAAATTAAATTTTGATTTTATGTTATAATGAAAATAAATAAAATTTAAAAATATAATTTTTCAATCATATTAAGAAAATATAAATCGTCTTAGAATCTATTAAAAGATTAATAATAAACATTTGTTTTAATGACATCATAAAGGGGCAATAAGGGCGAGGTCCCCCTTAAATTATTTGGAAAGAAATTTTTTGCGGTTTTTACTTATTTTATGGAGACTATAGAGTGTAATTGTTAGACTAATAACGTATTTAAAACTTTGATTTGTTGATTATTTTAACAATTCATAGCTTCTCGAAAAATATTAATAATGTTTAATTGATAATAGTTTAATTAATTATAGCAAAATCTGTAATATTTTTTTATAATAAATTGATATTAAATTATTAATACACAATTATTTAAAAATTTTAATTTTAAAAGTAATTTGTATTAACTATTTATTGTTTTTATCTAATACAGCATGTTGTTTGAAAATGGAAGTAAATTAAGCTTATTAAGTAGACTGTTTAAAAGTGATATGAAATTTAATAAAATTGTCTGGTGCGAATTAAATTAGACTATTGGGAAACCAATATATGGCATCATTACCTAAATTACCCCCCCCCTAACTAGATGGTCTGGATCCGCCACTGTATCATAATAACTTGAATACAATAACCATCTCTGTATAACGAGCATTTTTAATTTTGGCCTGGAAGTTTCTATTAAAATTAAAACGTTTCAAAGCAGACTTTTTAATTTTGAAAATATAATATTTAAATGCATCCTTGTTTAGTTAGCTAGAATGAATAAAACTTATTTGTAAATATTCAAAACGTTGCTGTATTATTATTTTAATGTTAAAAACATTTTAAAGCAGTTTGAAAAATAGTTTATTATAGATGTTAATTTTATAGAAATTTTATTTATATTTCAAAAGAAAATATGAATTTAACATATTTCCGTAACAAACTAAATCAGCTACTCACTAAATATAACAGAGATTTTCAATGAGTGTGCAGCAATTTTGATTGGCTAAACAACCAATTAAAACGCAAAGAATTTTAATAGTATGCTATAATTATCTAATAAATAATATAGAAATATGTTTTAACTTAACCCAGTTATTCCTGAAATTGTTTTTCTTATATTTGATAATATTTTTACAAACTTTCAAACATGCCATCGGCAGGGCTGGCTCATCAGTTGTGACACCCTGTGCACAAATTTTTCCGTCCCATATTATTTCTTAAATTTTAATAATAAAAATCCTTGGAAAAATGTATGAATATATTTATTTAAAATTTAACAGTTATTTATATTTTTATTCGAGCCTTTATAGTAACAAACCTGTCAATTAATTCCTCTTTATTTAAATTTTTGGTGATTTCACGTTCAATTGACAAAGTGGCCGGGGCATCTAATCGTTTTTGTCTCATCGTCGATACTATATAGGTTTTAATTAGTTTTAATTTGGAAAATATCTTTTCAGCGCTAGCCACTGATATCGGCAAAGTTAAAGTTAGGAAAGCAACCAACTTGATAATTAATTTTCTTTTTTTTTGAATTAAATCAAGTTTCAAAAAATATTTGAATGTTTACAATTTTTAGCTCAAACTCAAATCACATGGAAGAAAAAACTTGTAAACACCTAAAAATATGAAAAATATTTATTATTATTATTATAGATATCTATCCCTATGTATATGTTTCATACAAATTATGAAAGTCATATTAAAATTAGCCAAATTATTAATATAACTTAGAACATTTTATAATTTTTAATATTTTTTAAAATTATTTAAATAAAATTTTAAAAAAACGTAAAAAAATTTCAGTCAATTTGCCGTCTCTTAATCATGCCGCACTATACATTTGCCATATCTGCATCACTCATAAGCCGGCGCTGGCTATCAGTACAAAAGCCCAATGGCAACTAATAAAAAAATGCATTGTTATTGCCATATCATCTAGTGTTGACATAATCAAAAATTGTATCAAAAATAATGTTCTCATATTATGAAATATTTTAATTTGTAACAGATTACCTACTGTCCTTACAATTTTACAAATTACAGTTTTATCATAGAAAATTTGAAAACTACATAAATGTATAAATAATTCCTCATAATTAATGATCACATTGGCATTGTTAGAATTTGTGTCGCCAATTGTTAATTTTGCAGTTAATACAAAACTCTGAACTTTATAAAATTTTGTAATTTAAAACTTTAGAAAAATTGAAAAAGTTTAAATTAATCTTTAAAAAAGAGCAAATTTATATGATAATTTCTGGAAAACCAGAACTGGTTCTATATTCCGATTTTTTTGATGTTTTATCTTTCCAAAAGACCTCAAATAGTATTTACAAACTCCAAAGAGTTTTGTGAACATTTTTAATAATTTAAATATTTATAAATTAATTTTAATACATTTCATTCCAACATCTTTTGGAACTTTAAGGTTTAACGATTCTAAAAAAACTAGCCAAATTTTTTTTATTTATATATCTGATATTTTGTGACTCTACGGGTCACAGTTTGACCGTACATTAGATCAGAAGATAGGGTACGCGTATGGTACGTAATTCACTAAAAATAATAGCGTATCAGTACGGTACGTTTGTATTCCGTACGTATGAGCAGCCTTTAATATTAGTTTCTTCTCGTGATGTCACATTTTTCTTGTCATTTTCTCTACATTTTCTCCCGTCGTTATTACGTTACTTTGGAGCTTTTATTTGTAGTTCCGTTTCAGCGAAGAGGTAAATTATTATTTTGGATTTATTTTGTATAATTTTATTATTTTATCAACAGAAATAAAACAGGCCAACAGATTCATAGTTTTTTTTGCATCGGTTAGTATGGCCGCGCATTGTAGAGGAATAATACAAGATGTTTGCCTCAGTTAATGTGTTAAGGCACTTGAAAATTATCGTACGCTATTTATTAATTTAGCCAAAAAATAGCGTAAGTTCCGTATATACATATTTAGTGAATTCAGTTTAAGATCTCTTTAATGGGCCGCCTGCCTGCCCCTTGGATCCACCACTCAAGAATCAGCATTATTTAAAAATGAAGATAATTTGACGACAATGAGTATATTTTAAATTATTTTGTTTTTCCGTTTATATAATGATTAATTCTGTTATTTATTTGACTAATAAATATGCCGGATTGTGAATCCGCTGGTTTTCATTGCTTGGTTATTTATTAATTAAAACTCAAAATTTATTAAATTAGTTATTTAATATAAATATTCACATTTGATATTTAATATAAATAAAATATTAATGAACCTACTTAAAATAAATTTTATTTAAATATTTAAAAAAAATAAAGTAAAATTCAATACTGTATCCATCAAAGATAAGACATAATATGTCAGAATAAAAGGAAACGATACATTATTTAGCAAAATATTAAGAAAATGAAATTTAAATTAATTAATTTTAAATCGAAAAATATAAAAAACTGTTTCATTGAAAAATGCATATATAAAATATATCAATTTTTAATTTTACTTATAATTTTTTTTAACTTTACAAAAGAAAAAATAATAGGAAACCATTTTATCTTTCAATTTTAGTTTTGCGTTTCTGTTTCAAAATATTAAAAATTACAGATTATTTTTTTTGAATACATTTGGAAATTAATTTCAAAATTTTTTACAAAACTTTGATTTCAAATTTTTGAATATTCAATCATTTAAATTAAAAAATAAATTAAAAGAAAAAAGCCCGTGAAAAAGGCTGCACCGAAAATCATTACTGATTCATAGTCAAACAATAAAAAATTCTTTATGCCATTAAAAAATAAATGTAAATAAATAAACCTTTTCTAAATAAAATAATAATTTTTTTTATAAAAAAACTTACTTTGGAATCGTAGCATCGGAAGAAAAAAACGGCCATTGCAAAAGAATATTAGATAAAACTAATATTTATCAGTTACAAAATGAATGAATTATTAAATTTACTAATAGAATTTTTCTCAGGAACGTATTGTGCTAAATCAGAATAAGTGGACAGTCTAAATTGATAAATGCATTTATTGAAATATATTAAACATTCAACAAATTATATATATATATATATATATATACAATGACGTATTATACCATAGGCAAATTTGATAAAATGCCTAGAGCACCAAATATTCGGGGAACCATAAATATTTTTATTTTATGTTTATTGTTTTATTATATATTTATTTTTTTATTCAAAATTATGTTTATACAAAATATTTTAAACTTTGCATAGCTTGAGGAGTTTTCAAAAACTGTATAGTGCTACGGTTTATAATATAACTTTATTACCAATTGACGGTAGACTTCAGATTATAATTTTTTAAACAATAAACGTCAATTTTACTTTTTAATGGCACATTGAATGCCCATAAGACTAAAAGATCTTTAAAAATAATAATGATAATGAAATTATAATAATAATAATAATAATAATAATAATAATAATAATAATAATAATAATAATAATAACAATAATAATAATAATAATAATAATAATAATAATAATAATAATAATAATAATAATAATAATAATAATAATAATAATAATAATAATAATAATAATAATAATAATAATAATAATAATAATAATAATAATAATAATAATATTTACTTATAATAATTAATAATCATATTATCATAAATAGTGTATGCATTCATTAAAACACATTTTTTTATTAATTAATATGATTAACACAGAATAAGAAAATTCAAAAATAGTGATGTATCAACTTATAACAGACAATTGCATTTTTTACCTCAGGGATGTTGGGAATCATGATAACACCAAAAATAGTAACTGTTATTTGAATTTTTAAAAATAAAAAAATGTTGCTCAAAAACAAAAATGGTTGACGGATGACGAGCGGTAACATTCAAAACAAAAAGCTATAAAACTTTTGTTCACTTCATAAACCAAGCAAATCCTTAGTTTAACCACTTAGGAAATTATTTAAAGCAAGTAATTTTAATAATAATTTTTATCTAAAAAATCTTTTATTATTCAGTATGTCAAATAAATATAAAAATTTAAACGATTCGATAAGTAAATTTTGTTTAATCTTAATGAAGTAAATATAAATATAAATTATAAAAATATCCGTTTGGCAAAAATCAAATCATTGACTATAACTATTGAGCAACAAAATTACAAAATGTTTAAATAAAGTTGAAACAACTTTGAGAATTGAGTCAGGTAAAACAATGATGCAAAACTTCGTCATTAATTAAAACAAGAAGTCTGATTCTGATACGTGACCATTAAAATATAACGTTAGTTTTGTTTTCATAAATTTCAGATTAAAATGCCTTCAGAACATTCTTCTTTTTCAACAGTTTTAAGCTCAAGTAAAAGCAGAAGCTGATTGCAAGTGGATGTTGTGGTACCGAAATAACATACTTCACTACCTTGCATAATATTTCCTTCTTCAAAAAGTCCAAATAATTAATTTGAAACATACTATGGCAAACACCGTCATAAAAAGACATTGACAAAAATATATTTTTAGTCAATATTTCACTAAAACAACCAAAATAAAATTTATAACGAAATTATTTTTAAATCTAAATTTATATTAATTGACTTAAACTTTGCATTTTAAAATTTTTAGAAAAATTGTTTTATTAGAATCTATATATTAATTATTTTAGATATATTTAAAACAATCTTACAATGACTCTTTTTATACATGCATTTTATAAATACATTGATATTCACATCTAGAATTCTATAAAGTTTCTTAAAATTGATAGTGATAAGACTTGATCAAAGGCTAAATTTGCTTTGATCTTGAGATACTTAGAGAAATAATCAAAAATATAATTGTCTGATTTTGTCAGATCAAATTAAAAATTATAACCCTTCAATTATTTATTAAAATTATTAAGTTCACTTCGCATAATTATGTATTTATATTACCAGCTAAAAGGCACTTCTCTATAAAAGCACCTAAAACGAGAAATACAATGGAACTTCAAGCAACATTTTAAAATAAAAAAAGAGCATTACGGTTTTTTAAAAAAAATAGGATAATTATAAAATAAAATAAATATTTACGACTTTGTCATATCAATAATATATCTGAAAAAATCGCATTTTTCAACAATGTTTCTCTCAATAATTTATATAACATGTGAATTGCACTCTTTGCACATATTATTGAACAAATGTAATTTTTACATTACTATAATTTACTAAAAAAACTTTCACATTATTTTCCAACATCTTAATAGTTTATCAAATTAATAATGAAAATAATTTTTAAATTGTTATTATTGACATTTTTTTACTTTTTTCTTCTTTTCCTTTATTATGATTCTAAACCAGCGGTCGGCAACCTTTAACCCTCAGGTCATCTCTAGAAACCCATCGAAAAAAAATCTCAAATCCTACAGGGAACATGAAACATCATCAAGTAAGTCCTAAAATTATTAAATTATTTTAATTAAATAAAGTTTCATGTGTGTTTACTTTTCGCTAACATTTTATGATTTCTTTCAAGTTGTAAATATAAATTTGATTATAATTAATTTGTAATTTTTTATTTAAGGAAAAAAATATGTAATATGAAATAGAAATGATGTGAGACACCAGCAAACAAAAACCCTACAACGGGTCCTAACAGTGCGCGATCCGGGTTTTTTACACAATAGGCGCTTCCATTATATCCAACGCGGCTTACTTATATGTTCGTCAAGTTAAGTTTCATTTTTAATTCATACAGTTCTATGTTTTGATCTGATTACCAAAACTTTGTAAAGGAAGTTTCCAAGTCTCCAGTATTAAATAAATTGAAGACAACTCCATCATTCTGATGAGATGATTAAACAAAACAAAATAATTATTTACAAATACCATAAAACACATAGTTAATCAATTATTGTCACAAACAGAATATTTTGCCTTCATTTCAAACTTATTTTTCACCCTCTGGTAACAAATAAGAAAAATACTGCTAAATAATTAATTTTAGTCTAGTTTACTTTCAAATTATATTTTTAATAAAAGCTCTAAAAATTAGAAATGAACTTAAATTTTAATATAATAAAATTGTATATTTCAAGTACATAAAATTTAAAATAAAAATTTAAAATATATTAAGATATAACAAAAGCTTTGAGAAATTAATATATAATTTTATATAATATTTTTAAAATAATAACTGTAATTGTTTGTTTAAATCTTTGATATTATATTGAAAGTAATGATATTTAAAATTAGTTTATCAAATTTAATTTTAAAAAATTCAGTAAAAGTATAATTTATATATGATAACTAATAATTTTGTAATATTTTGAGGGAAAAGTTATTGTAAAGATATTGTACAGAAAATACTTAGAATTAGGTTCAAATGTTTAAAAGACAAAAGATAAATCCTAATAAACAAATATATGTTATATATATATATATATATTTATATAATCATCAGTTATAAACAATGAAATGTTGTTGAAGAACCCACATATCGGTATATAGAAATTGTCTCGAACATAGGTTTCCAAACTTTTGAGACCACTGTACACTTTGCAAAACAAACACTTTTTAACGACCTCCATTATAACAATTATTCCCATTCTAGCCTTCTGGTATTTTAAACATAATCAGCAACTTGTAATACATTATTGCTTATCACGTTTAATTATTGAAAAAAAGTTACCAATACGGGCTTCATCTTGGAAACTGAAATTTATTATTAATTTCTTCTATAAAATGACAAAAATACATAGACCGCCTAAACGTCTAATTTGTCTCTTAACCCGCTACCACACCATAGTAAGCTTCAACGCCTAAATTGAAATCTACTGGTATAGAACATAATATATAGGCATTAACATAAACTAAGAATTAAGAATAAAAAATATTGAAAAAATTTATTTCATCCATGGCTTAAAGTAAAGTTAGTTTTTGGAGAAGGATGAAAAGAAATCATGATCCGAGCAAGCAGACCATACTTTATGGACCATACGCTCGGTCTCACCCACCGTTTATTTTTGTACATTATTGTTTTCAATAGATTATATATATATATATATATGTGTGTGTGTGTGTGTAAAAATTCTATCAAAATATTGTAACAACTATTGGAAAACAATAGTTTGTGAGAAATTATTGATAAGATATTTATACAATAAAATCTATAAAATTAAATTTGTTGGTTTCATTAAACTTTCTAATATATTTAAATTTTCAGTTCATTTTAAATTTAAATTATGTCTATTACAAAGTTAAAAAATTATCAGCAAATTTTTTTAAATCGTAATTTAATATTGTGTAACGATATATAAATGGAAAATTACTTATTTCAAATTAAGTCAGTTTATTTACTCAAACCATCCTTATGATACCGAAATGATGATCAATGTGAGAAATATCTTATTACTGATTTCTCACTAATTGATCTTTGTAATCTTTATTTTTATTGGTTTGTTTCGCACACAAGAATAGATAATCACGGTTTATTGTATATATATGTCTGTATTTGGAGCTACTTGAAATCACAGTTAATGATTCTTTATCAAAAAGTATTTTTCTTATTTTAGTCAGCCATATTTCAAAAATTAAATTGTATTAAAATAATAAAATAAAATAAAATAAGATTTATTTCCTTTTATTTTTTTTAGATAAAATATTTTCTAGACAAATTTTAATTATATATTACAGAAATCAAACATTCTTTAATTTGAATAACTCAAATATAATTTTATTTACGGTCAAAAATTGAATTAGAATATTTTTATTAAAATTACTAACCCATTTGATGCATGAAGTATAATATTTCCGGGAAATATAGACAACTCATTTTCTGTCGGATACTTTATCATTATTTTCAATAACGATGCATTTTTTGAAAATATCCACTTAATGTTAAATTCTTCAAAATTTATTTTAAAAATTATAAATTACCAACATTTTTATAATAAGCATTTAAAGTTGGTCTTGTTAAAATTGGAATAACTAATTTTATACTTGATATCTGAAATGCACAATAATAATATCAATATATATAATAACAATGACATAAAAATATTCTTTCTTTGACTAATAATAAGTAAAGGTATTGATTTTTTACTTTGTCAGTGAAAGATCAAAAAAAGCTCTTACAATAATAATAAAATTCAACAAATACATTAAAATATAATATATTTCGACAGATTACTGTCATCGTCAAGTTTATTCGAACTTGAAACTGTATTGAATTAAATTGCTTGTTTCAAAAAAAATTTCTTCATTAATTTTTCATACTTGAAAAATATATTTTATCAAAAGATTATAAAATCTGTTTTATAAATTTCAATTCTTAAAAATCTATTTTATAAAATTTTATAAAATCCAAATTTTAACAAAATTTTAATAAACTTTCAATAAAATATTTTAATTTTATTATCACAATGCAGCAGAAAATTGTGTTTGTTATATCAATCAATTCACTTAGTCGACTGCGATAAAGAACTTGATAGCAAAAATGATGGTAAGTTATTCCAATTTATGTGGCATTAAACTCATGACTTATATATTTATAACCAAGATCCGAACACAATCTAAGTAGAACTTGAAATCCACTAATGAACACAAAATTCAGACAACAATAGTGTTAACTACGACTACTTATAACTTATAATTTTCCTTAAATTGCTCTTAAATTTAATGCGTTTTTTATAGTGTGTAATCCACACTGTGGGTGCGTAATTAGTATACGAGAGAGTTTGTTAGAGCTCAGCAAGTCTACTGCAAAAAATGTACCAGGACAGTCTATTGTGCTTGTAAAGTACGCTTTGTTTCAATGCCTGTAAGTCTGTGAAAATATAATGAATAAAATTAAAAAAATAAAACGATCGAAACTTTACACAAATTTATTCGAAGAAAATCAGACACAAAACTAATAATATATATAAATATGTTCTTTCATAAAGCATATCATAAATTCTTCAAATTTTTAATAGATTTCTTGTATACTTTTCGGTTTTTGTAAAATTATTTACTTTAGAGAATTGAATTTTTTTGAATTAAAATTATAGAAATTAAAATATGATAATAATAATACATAAATAAACATACGTAAGCTTCATATATACACTCAAAATAAATAAAATAACGCATATCACAATAATAATAATAATAATATTATTATTATTATTATTATTATTATTATTTTATTGTTTTTACATAAATTTTGTATATATATATATATATATTTAAATAATGTTTAAATTGAAGAGAAAAATTATGCCGTTTAGTTGCAATTATATTCAATGTAATCTGATATATTTTGCAATTATAGCGTCCATTTAAAATTTGTATTACATATGTTTTCATTGGAGATTCAATTGACATTTCTTTCAAAAATGAAATGCTTTTATTACTATTATTAAACAATTTCGTTTATTTTATTTTTTATTTAAATAGTAGTCTTAAGATAATAAAATTATATTAAAATTAAAACTAAATATGAAAAAATAAATTAATTATATATATATATATATATTTAACAGTTTTATTTTAATATGAAAAAAAGTCCATTTAAAAGATTTTTAGTTTTCTGGAGAATCATATTTTGTTTTAAATTTGTTATAAATATTTTTAATAATTGTAATATATTTCCATCAAACTTCTTTTTGTCTTTATCATTCAGTCAAACTGAATTTGATATTTATAATGGTTAAATGTTAAAACATTTAACTAATAAAAGTTGTACTGAAAATCTTTATATTTATCAGAAGTTATCGCTACAAAATAAAATAAATACAACTTTGATGTATTGCTTTAAATATTTGTTTTCACATGGTTTTGTTGCAGTGCATAAAAAATAATAATAATACAAAATACAATAAAAAATAATTGCTCTAACGAGACACGTTTATACAGCATTTAGGAATTCAACTCACATTTTTGACTATGATTATAGTTTTCACATAACGATTTTGTGTCTGAAAGAGATTATTTAGAACCTATTTAAAACGACTGACATTTATTTTACTTTAATTGAGATAAAATATATTAACAAAATGAAAATTAAAGAATAATATATTGATAGGAGAAAAATTATTTTTATGTTTCTTAGCAACTTTGATATTGAATGTCACAATTAGCATTACCTAATGCACAGTTTTAAGATAGTCATCAAAGATTTTATATTTGACAAAATAATTGGCAAATCATTTTATTTACATTTTTCCTGTCAATTAATTTTAATAATAACTTTCAAATGCTAACACCAAATAAATTTAATTTCGAGTAATGCCAAAAGAGAAATTGAAAATTAAAACAACTATTGTAACACTAAATATATCTGATAGGAGATGGCTAAAATGCCAGTTTATATAAATTATAAAATATATTTACTTGTTTTTATAAATAATAATAATGTTTTCATCATATTCATTTATTTTTGCTTGCACAGACTGGATACTGTATTTTCTGAAACAAAAGTGTGTCACTCATTTGGTTGTTTGAGCAAAGGTTTTCAGAGTAACCATTTAGCCAACTGAAAAAAGTATACAAAACTTTTTATGGTTTTGCTATGTTGTGGGTGATTCTGTAAAACCTACTATAGTCCATATAAAAATTTATCATTGTCATATAAACTGTCAACTTTTATATGAACCACAGAAGGTGTTTCAAAATAGTATGTTTTATAGAATCACAGACAATATAGTAGTGTAATATATGGACTATGTCCCATGGATATTTGGCTTGAAAAAAAACAGAGACCCCCCTTAAAAAAATTTTTTTTTCGGGGAGGGGGGGTTTAAATTTTTTAAAAATATTTGTTTTAATGAATGAAAAATTTTTTTTAATTATTTGCTTTAATTAATGAAAATTTTTTAAATTATTTGTTTTAATTAATGAATTTTTATTTAATATAATTTTTAGTTTAAATGTTCAATTTTAAAAATTTTTTAATTCATGATAAAAAAAGTCTAAGTATTTTTTCTCGATTAAAAAGCCTTAAAAATAAAAATTGGCTTAAATCGCCTATGATTGGTCGCACTGAAGAGTATTTTCGAATAAAATTGGCTTAAACCCGATAAAAAAACCTAAATATATCGAATAAAAAGACTAAGTATTTTTTCATACTTAAAAACCCATAAAATTGGCTCAAATCGCCGGTCGACTAAAAATCATGAATTCTTTATTTTTATTTACTTTAATTATTTGTTTAAGTCAATAATATTATTTATTTATATTTTAATTACATTATTATTAAATTAAATTGTTTGTTTTAATGAAGTGAATTAACTAATTATTTTTTATTTTCATTTTATTATTTATTCAATATTATTAATTTTATTTATCATTATTTTTATTATTATCAACATTTTTTTAAAATTTTTTTTTAAAAATTTAATTGTTAGTCTATTAATAATTTTTCAATGTAAAAAAGATAAATCATCGATAAATTTTGAATTGTAAAAATAACAAACTTTCAATCCATACAAATATTTTTATTGACAATAAAGATTAAATAAAAAAGATTAATTTTTATTTCAAATCAAAAATATCCGAGTAATATGCTTTATGCATTTCGTCCAACAATATATGGATTGTTTGGTCACGTTTGAAATCGTGGCAACATGGACATCCATTTGAACATGTTACTGTCATACTATCTTTACAAACTTTGCAATTTGCAACAAATTGGTCACCAGATCCCCTGAACGTTGTCATAGTGAATAAACTATTTTACACTTTACACGTTTTGAGCTTTTGACATTCAGTTTATTAGGTTATGTTTTTTTGTTTCAAAAATATTTATTCCAAATTTCCTATTCATTTGGGTTTACAATGCGTTAAAATCTGGTAAGAAAATATAAATAAAAGTGATGTGCAGTTTTTTTTGAGATGAAATTCTTTTAGATAACTACTAATCTTTTTATAGAAACATTTCTATCATTAATAAAGCAATGGAAGCATAAAAATTATTGTTGACGATAATGTAGAAAGAAATTACAAAACGATAACAATACTCCTTTAAACGGCTCTTTAAACCGCACGCTAATCTCACATATACATTCGAGAGAAGATTTTGCGAGAATATATTTCCGAATTTAAATAACAAATTTCAGTTAAAAGATAAAGTTTGCTTGAAACATTTTAATATTCATTCGTGCGTGTCTTCATGGATTAAAGAAGAGATCTCAAAGGTGTTGTTATGCAACGGTACATAAAAAATATAAGATTAAAAATGAAAATTAGTGAAACTTGAGGAGAATGTAGAAATGAAAAATTTGTTAAAGTAGATTTTTTAGTAATATTAATTATAATGTGCCAAAAACATACAATGTAATTTATATTTTAATTCATTAAATTTAGTTGATTTAATTGATTTAAAATAATTTTAATTAATTCGAAATAATTTGAATTAGTTTAAAATATTTAAATTTAGTTTGATTTAACAAAAAAATTAATTAATTTAAATTTATTAAAATAGATATTATCAATGTAGGATGATTGTTTTGATTTTTTTTGTGGCTAAATTAGTATTTGATTTATTTTATAAAAGCCATTAAAAAGATTTAAAAATAATATATGATTTATTTTATTTAAATATTTTTGCAATTTATTTAAAATTTCTTTTCAACAGAGACACATTTTAATTCATATTAACATTATAAAAACAAATTTCAAGATTTTAGTTTTAAAAACATTTAACGATTCTTTCCCTTTATTAAAAAGATGTTTGTTTAGTTATAAAAATTATTCTATTTTCAATAGCCATTAAAATGTCATTTTCATTTTGGAAAATCTTTCAAGTAATCATCGCACTCATTTAAATTCATTAAATTGACGGTTACTGATTATTTTTAAAGTATTATTGAAATAATTTTCGCTTTCTTTTAAAAAAAAATTCCTTTTAAATTAAATCTCGAAATTTAAACAAATATTTTAAAAATTCTAAAATTGCGAAAATTAATTCTATGAATAAAAATATACATTTTAGAATTTCATTATTTACAATGAAATCGTTTCAAATAATAAATTAATGATGGAAAGTAAATTTCAATGAGATTAATAAACTTATTCGTTACATTTTTTCGAAAATTTCATGCCTCATCAATTTTAACAAAACGTTCATTGTTTACCGTAATTGGCAATGTCGCCGGTATAATTCATTAAAACAATTTTCATTTGTAAAACCAACAATAATTTATTTAATAAAAAATATTAAAAAATTAAAATCATTTTAATAACTATTCCCATTTATAAACTAGCATAAACTCCTAACTGCATAATGTCAAAAGATTTTATGAACATATTTCAACAAACATAATCCATTAGTCGTCGTTTATTATTGTGAATTATCGTAATACAATCGCTTAAGCCAATTAAAAGATAAATAAAGTGTGGCAAATATGATACAGATTGCAAATTGATAAATATCATTCGTTTAGGAGCATGAGTTCTCAAGGTGTGTCACGGAAATTGTTTGGTGTGTTTCGAAATCTTTTGAAATTTTATTGATATTTGATGTTGAATGTAAAGTTATTTGTTGATAAACAATATTAATAAATTTTAAATTTAATTGTTATTTGTTAAGATTATTTCTAAAATAAGAAATAAAAATCTCAACAATAAAATTTTATTAATTTTTAAAATTTAATTCATTAAATTTTACATCTATGTTTTTTAAAGTCGAAGACGTTAAAAAAGAACTCCTGATTTAGAGAATCTAGATCATCAATATTTAGATGTCTAAATTTTAGACAAAGGGTTAACAAGGTCTTTTGTCATATGATCAACATTAAGTTTTTAGGTTTAATAAACTGGTGGAATCGTTAAACTTTATTAATAAGGAAACAATTTAAAGATTTTGAAATATGAAAATAAAACTAAAAAATTTTTCTTTTCATGATTATTTACAGTTTGACTAGGGTTAAATTGCGATAATAAATATTGTAATACTTACGAATCGTGTGTGGGGGATATAATTTATTAATTTAAAATTGAATAACAATATTTATATAAATTCAAAAATGGAGTTAAAAAATAAAAATCATCTCACATTAAGATCTGCTATCAAGACTCTATTATGAGTAGCGAAATATAGTTAGTAAAAGTCAGATGAAATGGTAATAAATTTGGATAAACATATTTATTGAAGGTAATTTAATGAAATTTATTAAATTAAACGACCAGCTCAAGTATCTTTGAAAATGACAGTTTAATGCTTATGACTGTTCCTTGATTTAGAGAAAACAATATACATATACTATTCTTTTACCATATATGGACACAAAAAGCGATAAAGAGTTAAAGAAAGCGCAAATTCTAATGAACATATTTTATAACCTTAAATTCAATTATTTTAATCATTATAATTAATTATAATTAATTGAAGCTTTTTAAAAATACAAATTGTACAATAAAAATCTTTTATAATCATGTTTTAATCATGTAAGAAGCCGAAAGCAATGTTAACAAAAATTTACTAATTTCAAAAAATTAAATACTGTAAAACGAATATTTATACAATCATTGATAAATTTAGAAATTTTCTTTGACGTTGTTGAATTGATAAAAAAACATTTATTATAAAATTAACCAAATACTTAACATCGTAAAAAATTTTTAACAATAATTTAATTATTAATTATAATTATTATAGTTATTAATTAATTATTCCAAAAATACGTATGTGAACATTATTATATTGAAATTAAAAAGCAAATTTTGACAAAAATTAATTATTTATATATTTTATTACAAAGTTATTAAGAAATAAATTGCTAGCAAAAACAGTTATGAAAACTAATTTCCGAAAATTGAAAATAATAATTTTATTTATAAATTTAGTCAACTTTTAATGAAAACTTATTTAAACATTATTATAACTTCAATAAATCATAAATTTAATTTTCCATATACTTTTTATAATGATAACTCAGGCAAAAAAATGTAACTGTTTGACGCACAAATCAAAACGTTATAAAGTTTGCTTTGTGTCGTTTTGTAGGAAATTTAGTTCTGTTCATACACTGAAAACTAGTTTAAAAGGAGCCGTTTAGCAAAAAATGAATTATTAAAAATCGGGCAAGTAAACAACAAGTCAAAGATTTTATGACATGTCTTAGGACGGTCCGTACGCAAGGGCTAAATGAGAACCGTGAATTTAATATATTAATTTAATTTAAAATTTAAACATTTAAACAAATTTAGCCAATACCACAAACTACACCGATAATACCCCTGTAAGGTAAAATTGGGTCTATATCGACAAAAAATAGTATATTTATTCAAATATTTATTTACGTTTTACCTCTTCATAACCCAAAACTTTGATTTCTACCCATGTAGGTGAAATTTATCCTTAGACCACTTAATTTTCCAGTAAATAATTTAAAAATTAAACAATTTTAAGAAACCTATTATATTTTAATATAACTAAGTTTTTATAATAAATTAAAAATTTATATACAAATAAAATTAGAAAATATGATATTTTTTGATAAATCAATTTTGACAGATTTTACCATTTTCTCTTGAAAAATTAGTATAACATTTGATAAATACAACAGTTTTCAATTACATAGAATAGACGATAAAACTTTATCACATTTTATCTTTTTTACAATATTACTCTGGTAATGGAACTTCTTAGTTTGCGGAGTAAAAATGTAATATATTTACTATTAAATACATTTTGTAAAAAAAGATTAACAAAAAATAATTATTAAATACACATATTGTTAAAGAACTACATAAAATTTACTAATAAAAATAATTCATTTTCTTGGTTTACTTTTTAATTAAGTTAATATAATTAATAAAAACAAAAAACAAGCAGTTGCAAATTATTTACGATCATGATTTATGACTTTGTTCGAATATTCAATTAATTTTGATTTATTACTATGATATGGGAATAAATACATAGCTAATATGTCATTTTCTTTTACTAGTTTTAAAAATAATAATAAAAGTAATAATAATAATAATAATAATAATAATAATAATAATAATAATAATAATAATAATAATAATAATAATAATAATAATAATAATAATAATAATAATAATAATAATAATAATAATAATAATAATAAATTAATAAAAATAATAAAAATAATAAAAATAATAATAATAATAATAATAATAATAATAATAATAATAATAATAATAAAATGCATAATCTGCTCAAAAAATAAATTAAAAAATAATTTTAAAAATCTAAAGAATAAATTATAAATGATTTGCATTTAGTTTTCTTTTTTATCATTAAAAATCAATGACTGTTATGAAAAATGTCTTTTAATTTGTTCAAATTTGTTCTATTCAAAAAAGTTAAAATACAAATCTAGAAATTTGTTATTGTTAAATTTAATTTAAAATGATTAAATAAATAATAAACACAAAAAATTATATTGTAAAATTTAAAGAAATTTTTAAATTTCATTATATGCACATTACATATAATTTGTTTCACTTATTTTATTTTATTAACATCCTCGTAAACACTCGCTATAATGTTTTAAAATAATGTTTTATTATTATTATTTTTTTTAATTATAATTATTATTATTATTATTATTATTATTATTATTATTTTTATTATTTTTATTATTAATTTCTAGATTTTTAAAATTTTGCAAATATCATGAAATGAGATTTTAACTGAATACATTTTATGTACATTATATAAGCCCTAAATTTAAATGACTTCAAATATTTAAGACTACCTAAAAGTTGAAAGCTAATTTAATCTTATTTAAATAAAAGATTAGAGTAAATAAAAACAAAGATGTTTTATGAGTGTTTCATGTGGTCTAAATTTGGATTAAAAGATTGTTTCTATAATGAAAGAGGTTTCGAAAACTACTCTTTCAAGGAACATTTGAACCAGTTTTGTAAAAGTTGGAATTTTTTACTTTTATCTACTTTCCCCAATGTTCTCGATAATTTATACTTTGTTCTTAGAGTTTATATTTAAATTGGGTCACATATTAGTCAAGTGAGTTATTAAACAATATTTTGCAAAAGAAAGGCGTTTATATTTGAAACGTATTTATATGAACAGTTTAGAATTTATCGAAAAGATGAACTTTTTAAAAGTTTGAACAAATGTGAGTATTTTATTTAATTTTTTAGAGTATTATTTTTCCTTTTTTCTTTCACAGTTATAGGAGAATTTTATTTTAATTTTCCTTTTGTATTTTTTACACATTTTAAAAGGTAATCTTGTTTTATTGTTTTGTACGGTTTATTATTACATATAAGTTAAAATTTACAGTTATGATTTTATCTAATAATTAATAGTTATAAATTATTTGATAAATTTTAAAAATATATCTTGTCACAAAAAAATATTTGCAAACCTTTTCTAAAATTATTCGTTTTTCTATTTGGCTGATTTCTAAATTTTCAATGATATTTGACATCGAATTTTTTATGTGAATCATTACTGAGTCTTCAATCTGTAACATGAAAAAATAAATTATATTTAATTTAATGCAAATTTATAAGTTACTCTTTCAATCATTTTATATCGTTTAGGTTCATTTTTCATTGACACTTGGTATAATCCCGCAATTCCGGGTGAGTTGAGTAACTCAATGCAATCTTGCCAATTTTCATAAGGATGCTGGCGGCCTTAATTTTATTTTAAATATTTTATTTTAATTAATAATAATAATAATAATTATTCAATGAAAGATAGAACTCTTTTAATAATTGTAAAACGCTAAGTATTTCCAAAATCATTGCGCTATATATTTTATTAGTTTATCAGGCTTCATCAGACTAGAAATCACAACATTTACTGAAAATAAGGAATATTTAATCAAATTAATCAATAATAATAAAAACATTTTCATATCAAATGAAATTATTTTTAGAAACATTTAAACCATTATTATTCTCTCAAATAAATTTTCATAAAATATAATAAAATCAAAATAATTCAATTTTGGGGTCTTTATACAAATTTATTAATTATTATAAAGAAAATATTAATAATTCTTAAGAAAATTCTAGATTTTAAGAAGATAAATAGATTTAATATTTTAAGTAAATGATAAAATAAGACCCGAAGTATATATTAAGTATATATTAAATGAATGTAGAAAATATAATGTCATTTATAAATGAAAAAAAATCAGAGGTGAAAATCAAAAAAAGACTATCATTTTCAATTTCTTTATTGAAAAGTTTAAAATGACGTATATATATAATAGATTATTAATATATTAAATTTAATATATTAAATTATTAAAAGAAATCTGTTTTTGTATAATTAATAGATGCATAGAAATCAAATTCGAAAACTCAGAAAAGAGTAATTATTTTAAAATCTAAAAATCCTTTAAATAAACAAAATGTGTTTCCTTTATTAAAAATTACTGTCTAGAAACAGAAAGTAATTTTGAATAATTATTTTTAGTAAATAACATAAAGTTAAAATTTGGAATTAGAGAAAAATTTACGGTCATTTTCATTAATTATTGAAATATCAGCGAAATATCAATTTAAAAAGGATTATTCTATAATGGTAAACTTTTCATTCATTTATTATATACTTTGCAGCAATGGCTTTCTTTATTATTTAATTGTTTGAAATTTTAATTCGTACTGCTACCAAGAAATCACCGTTTTATAGATTTATTATTGCAAACTTAAGTTTTTATTAGTTATTCAAAAATCTATACTCAATTAAAACTAAATCGAGAAATATTCTCATGTCAATTTAAAGAAACGGACATTATCCATAATAACCATTTTTGACTTGAAATATTTTCAAATGTAAACACTCTTCATGAAATTTAGCATAAGACGAAGAATTGAAAAGAACATTGACCAATTTTGTATGGAAAACCTTTAATTAAGTATCATAAAGCTAATATTTCGACTGATGTTAGTTAAGACAAGTTAATTTTCAGAAACTGCTTTGTGTGTCTGATATACAGTGCTTAGTGAAAAACTTGTAGATCGGCAGTTGATGTTTCATGGAATGATCTCTGTTTTATCAGAACATTTTCTGCCTTTTAGAAATAGACATGAATTTTCTTTACGACTACGTTGAAAAATGGCGAGGTCACCAATCGGTTTTGTTATCAAAGATGAAGACAATTTCTGTTAATGTTGACAATGATAGCGCAGAACGTGGTGTTAAATTGAATGAATATTTTCTGGATGCAACCAAAACCGAGGAGAATTATCAGAACATTATACAAGTTGTTGAGGCTGACAGAAAGAAATCTCCAAGTCTGCGCAGCCGTAAGAGGAAACGAATAATAGAAGATTACGAACAGTCTCTAGGCTGATCTTATAAAAACTATCTATTGTACTGTGTAATTAATCTCTGATTATCTTGATTACATAATTATGCAATCAAGATAATTAATTTTTTTGTGCTTTTTTTTATAATTTTTTTGAATTTATTTTGGCGGATTTTTTTCAATTTATTTTGACGTTTTAAATTTTTGAAATGATTTTAAATTTTATGTATATTTTAATGTATTTAAATTTTTAGTAAATTTTTCAATTTTAAATAATCATTAAAGTAATTTTAAATATAATTTGAATTTTATTTAAGATTATTAATTTTAACTTAAATATTATTATTTAAAATTTTAAGAAGTTATATTTTTTTTATAAATAGTTATTAATTTTAAATTAATTTTATTAAAAGGCAAATATAATTTAATAATTTTAACATAAATATTAGTATTTAAAGGTTTAATAACTTATAGTTGTATTTTTTATAAATATCATGTAATTATATATATTTTTTAAAAAAATATATTTTTATTTATCTTTTAATAACATTTATTTTAAAATTAATAAACTATTAACTATTTTTAATAAATATAAATATATTTATTAAAATTTTAAATATTATTATTTATGTTAAAATTAATAAATCATTTTAAAAACAAAAATTAACTTATTAAAATTTTAAATAATAATATTTAAGTTAAAATTAATACTTTAAATAAAGAGTGGAAAAATTTCATATTAATCTAAAATAAAATTCAAATTATATTTAAAATTACTTTAATGATTATTTAAAATTTCAAATTTTACTTTCAAATTATAATTTCAAAATTATACTATCATTTCAAAAAATTTAAATCGTCAAAATAAATTGAAAAAAAATCTGCCAAATTAAATTCAAAAAAATGATCAAAAAAAAGATGTGCACACAAAAAAAATATTATCTTGATTGCGTAATTAATCCGTCGCTAAAGGGGGAGCAAGGCGTATGGTGCAGTGTCCTACTAACTACTTACTATAGTGATTCTGTGTATTTTGTCGAACTGTATTTTACAGTCTTGGTAGTAATTCATAAACTATAAATAATGTATTTTAAAATTAATTGTTTATATGTTTCAATTACGAAAAGAAACTATATTCGTGGGGGTTGTGAATCCACTAAACTGCAACTGAAAATTCTCAAATTTTTACAGGAGTCACAATTTATAAAGTGGAACACAGAAGTCATAGGGCTGAAACTGAAGTAAAAAAATTGAAATATGTTGGTTGTATGATGCACCCTAATAACCATACTTTGTGGAAATATGAAGACTAAATCCTGTTTCATCCAAATACAATTTAAAAGAATCGAACAACCAAATGTATTTCAAAAAAATGTCTTTTTGTAATTTTAATTCGATAACTGATAATAATAATTGCTTGAAAATCTAAAAAATATTTAAATAAACAAAACATGTTTCCTTTATTAAGAAGCACTGCCTAAAAATGGAAAGTATTTTTGAATAATTATTTTTAGTGAAAAATAGAGTTAAAATTTGGAATTAAAGAAAAGTTGTCGGTCATTTTCATTAATTAATGAAATATCAGCGAAATATGAATGTTGAATTAATAATGACATTTCTGGAATTTAAATTAATTTAATTTGATATATCCAAAATGAACATAATATAATTTAACTCCTCTTTCAATGAATATTAAAAAAACACTTTTGAGTATATTATTTGCCATTGTGTTATTTATCATTGAAGGATTTATTAATTTTTCATCTGACTAATGTAATCGGTCTTTTCCATTAATTATTAATAAATATTCATTTAAAATTATTTAGGAGTTTTATTTAGTAAAATTGAAATTCTTTAGTGATTTAATAGTGCAAATTTTATATATAAATTTGTTTTATTTTAATTTTAAAATGTTGATTTAAATTTTACTGGTTATTAAATATTTAATATAAATTTGGTACTTTTTAATTTCATGATCACAAATAAGATTAAAACTTTAGCATCTAGATTTTCAAAATTAATTTATTTTATTTAAAAAATATAAAATGAATAATTTTTTTCCTATTTTATAAAATTATTACATTTTTTGAAAAAAAGCTACTTGCTTAAACTCTACAATCACGTTTGACTTTTGAAACTAATGCACAGTAGTTCTATCACTACGCCATGTCTCTGCGATTTATTGATTATCAGTACTTGACTCAAGAAATTGATTTAATTTGATTTCTTTGTTGTCAACATAAATGTAAAGCTTTATGTATAGTTAATGTATAGTTTTTAATGTGAACTTTCTTCCATAAAGATAAAGTTTGAAATGCTATTTAAAATGAAATACTGCTAAAAATTTATTTCTTGTTATACTTTAACTAACCTTTTGACTATTTAACCTTTTAGAACTATATTCTATAACTTTTTCGTAATTGTATTCATTTCTTTGAAGTAACTCATCAAAGCTTGCATAGATGTCTAAAATGAATTCTTTTATAAAATTCGGACGGGTAACCATATCGAAATATTAAAGTTTTTTTAAAAAAGATTTTCACATTCTTCAGACCATCGAATTTTATTTTTAGTAGTTTTTATTGACTTTTAAAAAGCATAGAAATGTTTAAATAATTCTTTATGAACTTCCAATAATAGTTTGTTAATCTTTGAAAACGATATGAGGCTTTTGAAAATTATACATGTTAGCTGTTAAAAGAATATCTTTTAAAATATTTTCATTTAAAAGATTCATAATCCAAAATTTTATTGACCTCACATTATTCTTGACAAACTTTCACAAAAGAACCTTTTGGTTTTCCATAAACATTTTTCAAAACATAATTATTAAAAAATAATTTATCATCATATTAAAATCGATTTAAATTTAAAAATCACATTTAAAAAACTATAATTTAGAATTATTATAAATTAAATCAAATTTGATTTTAAAATTATTTATGCTTTTAAAAATTTAGTTAAATATTAATTTTAAACTATTTCAAAAGACCTTTTTAAATATTTCATTATTAGACAAAAACTCCTTAGAAAACATCCTACTAATTTTCTATGGATCAGTTTTAATCTTTTCATGGTTTATAACATGTCAAAGACCTTTTAATTCTGTAACTAAACCTTTTAATTTGTTTTAATTAATATAAGTTTTGAATACTATTTTAATACTTGTTAATTGTTTTAGAAAAGATTGAGATGTTATCCAAGTATGCTAAGGCTTTTTACACATCATATAACCACTTATAATGTACATTAGTAGGTAGAAAGTGGATGCGGCTGCTGTTAGTGGAGAATATCTTTAGGTTTGACTTGATAATATACGTTTCCTAAATCGGTAGAACTAAAATACGTTGATTCAACTAGTGAGTCTAACATTTCATCAACATTCGGATTTTGGAATGTCAGTATTTCAATCTTTTGATTAAGTGATGTAAAGTCTAAGACATGCGAATATTATTCGTAGTTATCTTTTCAAAACACAAGAAGATATATGCATTTTCTTATAATTTTATTCTTTTCTTTATTTCCTATTATTTTTAAGTTTATTTTAATAATATATATGAACTGTATTATCGGTTTAATTATTATTGTTTGTTTGTATTCTGTGATTTAAATTATCAGTTAGCTCAGCAAAAAAATATTTTTATATCGTTTTTATTATTTTTGCTATGCTTTGTGACAAAAAAATAACTTTCATTTTAAAAATTACAATTTAACGTTTTCTCAAGCTTCCCTTCCAAACTCAATAAGCCTTTCTTATTTCTGATTGTATTAGGCTTTCCTATTTTTATTTAATTCCCTTTTTTATATTTATTTCATTTGATACATCAATACCTAAAATTATTTTTGGATAAATTTAATTTAATTTATATTTTACCAAATCTTATATTTTAATCTTAGCCCCATTTTCTAAATTAAATTAAACCATGGCTTGCCATTATTACTATCATAATTAATTAAATTTAAATAATTTTTATCAAAATTATAAAAAATTAATTTTAAATTCGTTTAAGTACATACTTAATTAGAATAATTTTTATCAAACAAACATTCAAAATTATCAAAACATTCCGTAATACATTCATTACTACAAGCATGCTTGAAAGTTTCATATTATCACAGTCAATACTCACTTTATCTAGCGGCTTCTAACACGTCGGATAATTAGAGCTTGGTCGTTTTTCAATTCGTCTCCAAACCGATTTTTTTTGTCGAAACTTCCAAGGTTTTCATTTGTCATTGATCTTTTATACAGCCATAGCATTGCATTTGATACTGAAACGGAGCTCTTCAGGTTGAAGACACACATACATACATACATCAACGAAATAATTACTTTAATAATTACTGCAACTGAGTTATAAAATAAATTTGAATAATAAATGATTGTTGTTTTAATGTTTTTAATTATTTCTTTAAACTGTAAAACGTATATTAGTAATAATTAGTAATAATTAAAAATTGTTTTGGTCTAATAATTTATCGCCGAAGATAAAACGTTTTACCATAACTGTTTTTTAATATTAAACGATCAGTTTATCTACGAAACACCTTTTCAGAAATTTTATATCTTGATAAATATCATATTAAAATTTGCCTTTTTACTAATATTTGGGGGTTAAATCTCCATTTTAGATTTTGAATGCTAAATTTCATCTGCATTTGAATAACTTCAATATCAAAAGCTAAACAAAACAACTCTAATTTAAAAAAGTGTATTACTACTTCACATTTATATTTTAATATTATTTGAAATGCTTGGAACTGATAAAAGAGTAAGTAAACATTAATTTATAAATTAAAAAAATTACATCCTATTTATAAGTGAAAAAATAAGAAATATTTATAAATAAAGTTTTCTTTTTAGTTTATTACCTCACTTTATATAAAAAATATTATTTAATGAAATATGTTGTTTAGTATTTATTAAAATTTTATTATATATTTTAAATAATTTCTATAATCCTTTATATTTGGAATTATATAAATTATTAATGGATATTTAGAAATTGTTATATAAAATTTATATTAACTTCACATGCAAAATTATTATTATTAATCTTTTCGGAAAATAATTTAATGACAAACAATTAAAAGTTTAGGATATATAATTCATTTATAATTTAAAAAACATCATTTCCCAATCCGCTTCAAGCAAAAAAAATATCATTTAGGAATTATTCAGAGCGTTTGAAGTTTTTCATTTTTCAACCATAAGAAATGATTAAAATATTAAATAATAGCAAAAATTAATTTTATACAACACAAATTTCGGCTTTGCCTTTATCAAATGTTATTGACATATCACTCAAAGGAAAACAGATAAAAGATGACTTTACAAAATTGTTTTTAAATGTTTCTTTTAAATAAACTTAACAAAATATTCTATTAAAATTTTGCTTCGTGAAACAAAAAAATTATAAAGTTTACTAGATTTACTTTTGTTAATTTAAAATTTAATTAACTACTGGCTATAAAAACTCTATATAAATTAATTTAAAATTAATTAAAATTAATTCTGATATTATTTCACACTTTTCAATCATGTTTACTTGCAAATTATAATAAAATTGTATGTGAAAAATGAAATTGATTAAAAATTTAAAAAATAAATTATATTATTAATAATAGTAATAATATTTCAAAATTAAATAACCAGAATTTCTCCACATGTATTTTTGTTTAGCATTTGAAAACCGCTGAGAAGCAAAACTTCCATATTTATGAATGATAGAAAATCGAATAAAATTCAGAATTTTGCTAAATAATATTTTAAAATAAAAATAAATATAAATAAGATTTTAATTAAAATTATTACACTTCAAAAAATTTTAATATTGCTTTTTATTTCTTTGAAAATTAAATAATCTAAAAATGTTTATTGCTATTAAAGTTTATGTAAAAGAATGCAATGTATGGACACATAAGGATCAGAATAAAATGTATAAATTATTTATTATGATTAATTAATTAATAAAGATAGTAGGAGAAACAAATATTACTGCAAATTGCAAACAATAATTACGATTAAATATTTATAATTATTATATTTATAACATTACTTGTCAATGATTTCATATTTAATTAATTTTCTATTGATAAATATATGTAATTGTTATTTTTGTGCAGTTTTGCTTTCATTTGTACATATGTTACAGATTAATCGGCAGGAAAGAATTTATAATCCAACACTTTGTGTTTCCGAGCAGAATAAGAAATCCAACAAAATAGGTTTTATTTTTATCACAAAATCACAATTGTCCTAATTTCCACTAGTTAACAAAAGAGTTTCGCTTGATACTTGTGAAACTGCCAATATAAAATAGCATTATATTTTTTTGATTTGATTCTAGTGAGTTTTTTAGTGAGTTCTTTTTGAAGCTGATTTTGTTGAAATCTTATCTCACTTTGTTTTAGCTGCCAAGCTTTAAACAAAATAAGTATACAATAAGGGAAACAATTTCTCCGTTCTTCTATATTAGGACTAGAGCAAAGGGTTGAAGAAAAAAGCTACATATATGCCGCTTAACAAAAACATTTAAAAAATTCAAAGTTGTTTATATGAAACAAATTCAACAAATTTATGTTTTACTTTCCACTATAACAATTTTAATTGCAGTTTATTCTGTATATAAAGATTAAAATTATGTTTTTCAATTCAAGACCTTCTTGGAGGTTTCAAGAAATTATCTTTTATCCATATTTCTTTTCAATAAAAATTATGTTTGATCATATTTTCATGAAGTACTGAAATGACAATTGCAATTAAATATTCCTTAAAATGTGAAGAATCATACTACTTATTAAAATGTAGTAACTTTTGGAAAATGAATTTTAATTTGTTTATTTTGTTATTAAAAAATAAAACAATTTTTAACTACAATAATTTTGTAAATTTTCATTAAATAATAATTGTCAATACTCTAACAATAATTTGAGTGTCATAAAAATTACAATAAACATTTTTATAAAT
The DNA here is from genome assembly GCA_022537955.1 of Schmidtea mediterranea. Taxonomy (NCBI): domain Eukaryota; kingdom Metazoa; phylum Platyhelminthes; order Tricladida; family Dugesiidae; genus Schmidtea; species Schmidtea mediterranea. The sequence continues at coordinate 306,239,134 of CM039679.1, read as the reverse complement.
TATTAATTGTTCATTAATACTCATATTTACCTTAGCTTAGATTGTAACACGATATCTGAAATATGCTTGAAATATTCATAACTGCTCAACAGAATACTTGATTCCATAAGATTTGCATTCTTTTTGTGATTGAAAAACATTAAATAGCTTGAAAAGTCAATCTGAGAAATAAAATATTTCATTAAAATACCAAAAGTCATTTGAAAAGTTTCAGTTTTATTATAATTATTATTATTACAATTATTATTATATAATAAAGTATTAATTATATTGTTCAAAAAATGTTGATTATTAAATAATCCTCTTCATTCCACAAAAAACAACAGAGGATTATTTAATAATCGAAACTTTTTTTCAAGTAATATGACTATTACTTTGCAGCAAGGGCTTATTTTATTATTTATTTATCTGATATACAAATATATGCTTCTACCTAGGAATCACCGTTTTATAATTATTATTATAACTGTTATTATAAATATTATTATTAAATGAAAAAAATTCAACTAATTACATAAAAACATCTCGCTATATATTTTGTATATTTATCAGTCTTCTTTATGCTAAAAATCACATTATTAATAACTAAATAAATATAAACTAATAATATTCATCTTCAAATTGTATCAAAATCTTTAATTTAAAAAAAACATTTTAAATCCTTTAAATTATTTTTAAAAACGCAAAATTCATTACCATTCTCTCAAATAAAAATTTTTCATAAACAAACTTTAAAACACAACATTATACGACCATTTAAATGCAACATTTAATCATTTTAATACATTCAAAATCCTTGTAGACTAGTATTTTGAAAGTTCTACATAAGATTTTATCAACATTGCCTCAAAAGCTACTCGTTCCATATAGTTAATTCTGTTTTTTGAATTATTTTATAATAAGAAATACCTATTTTTTACTGAGACACTTCTTACACGTTTTTCAATTAAATGAAAAGTGTTGATTCTTTGGTTGCATTACTACATAAAAATGGATATTCTAAATATTTTCTTGAGGGTATGATAAAACATACTGTTGAGAAAAACGAGTATTGAATTCTCTTTGTGCTGGTTTGTCTGATGGCGATGTCCCTATTGATTCTGACGATACCTCTTCAAATTTAGAAGTTAAACAAGTTCAATCTAATCACATGAAATATGTTTTTGGTATTGCTTTATTTTGAGGGTTTCATAGAATTTAAGCATAAAACCCTTAAACATGTAAACAAGACTCAGTTAATGATTGTTTAGACGTCATATTTACTAAAAGTCTCTAATTACAGTGGAGCTATGTTCTGAACTCGTGTATCAATTTTCATATAAAGGGTGTAATGCGACATACAATGGAGAGACTGCTCGTCATTGCTGCAGTCTTTTTTAAGCATTGTCTACTAAATAGATTAACTAACATTAGTGATCATTTTTAGAAGTGTACCAGTAAAAAATAGATTTTAAAATAATTGAAACATATGTGATTTACGATTGAGAACGAGTAAATTTTGTGTCGATGTTTATAAAATCCTAATCTACAAAGTGTTAAGCCTACAAATAATTTGAATGTATTAAAATAACTGAATGTTGCATTTTAAATGAAGGTATGCTGTCTTTTAAAATTGTTTTATGGAAAACATTTTAAAATTTAATTTAATTTGAATTTTTATTTTGTATACTATAAAAATGTGTTTGGGAGAATGATAATAACTTTTCAGTTTTTAAAAATAATTTTATAAAGTTTACTTAAAGTTTATTTTTAAAAGATTTTAATACAATTTGATGATTAGTATTATTAGTTAATTTGTTTAAATATTATTTATTTTTATTCAGGTTTTATTGATGTGGCTTCTAGCTTGAAGAACAAATTAAGTTGTCGTTCATTTGGCATCTTTTAATAATAATTATTATTATTACTATAAAAAAATTATTAATTACTTTTAAAATTTTTTGAAATTGAGCATAAGTATAAAATTTTTCATTATATAACAAATTTAAATTAATTTTTAATAAAAGAAATGTAAGTAAAATCTTGTAAAACTTAACTTGAATTTAATTTAGATATTCTTATTAAATTTGTTTTCAAATTAATTTTCTTAGATTTTGTTTCAATGATAAATTTTTATCTTTCAGCGATCGCGATGACGACCAGATTTAGCGATTTATTAATTAAAATAAATAGATTGTATCTGACAAAGTCCGAGAAAATCTTTTTCTCAATTTTTTTAGTAAACAAAATACATCCAGTTGATGTAAAAAATAGTTGATGACTGCCATAGTAAAAATTGCATCAATGTGTCAGTTGGGCGTAATTATTACTGCTAAATCAAATTATTGAAAACAATTAAACAAATTTCTTATACGAAATTTTTTATTCTGATTATTTTTTCCATTAATTTAATTTAAATTTATTAGAAAAATTATGATATTAGATTTAGAAAAATTAAATTAACAATTTTTTGACAAAATAATACAAATATGATTTGCAAAAAAAATAAATGACTTAATGGATATTTATTGAATATTTTGTGAAATAAATGAAGAAACGGTGAAAAATAATTCATGTTATTTATTTTAATTGATATCTTAAACTTTACTTTATATTATTTCATTTATTGCTTTCTTTGTGACATTTTGTTTTATTGAAGTTCATTATTTCAAATAATCTAATCGAAGTAGTTGAGTGTATTCAGGCACTGATTTCTCATGTTTAAAATAAAAATTAAGCTTAATAACAATTAAAAAAGTTATTTTAAAATATTAAACCAAACAATTTCGAAATTGTCTGTACAATATTAATTTATTTTAAAATATAAAAAGATTCACTTCTTTATGTATTATAATATTTTAACGAAACTAAATTATAATTACTAATTTTTAAAATGCGTTCCTTTATTTCAAATATTATTTTATTAAATTTTTCTTTAAATTGAAATTTGCTAAAATTTGGTTAATTAGAGACATTTAAGAAATTAAAACTTAAATAATCCGATTTTACTTAGTTTTAATGTAAAGAGTAAAAAATGTTAGATTTTGAAGAATAATATAAATATAAATGTTGAAGATTTCAAACAATCTGACCAATGGTTGAAGGTTAATTAATAAACCACATCATGCACAAATTAATTAGAGATTTATTAATTGTAATCATAATTGTAAAAATGGACATATTTAATAGAGAAAGTGGAAAGCGTTTAGATGATTTAAAAATATTGCTTAAATAATGACTTAATTAATAGGCATTATATTAAATATTTTTTTAAATTAAAAATTCATAACTTCAAAATATTTATTCATTACTATAGGTTTAGAAAAAAATTAAATATCTAAAACAATAAGCAAAAAAGGTAATTGATATAGCAAATGCTTTTCAAAAAAATTTAACTAATTAATAATATAGGCATGGCGATAATTCAAACATTCAAACATAAGATTTATGATATATTTCGACAGGTTCACTGCCATCATTAGGTAATAAACTAAGAAAAAATAACATTGATTTTAATTCAATATTATCTTTTAAGCAAATTATTAATTTTTTAATATTTTAATATCTTTTACAAAAATTTTTTAATCATTTAAATTAACTATTAAAATTACATTTTATTTTGTAAAATAAATTTTATATTATAAAACTTTTTAAATCTTAATAATAAAATTTTATAAACAAATAACATCACTTGGTATAAGTTGGGCAATCTAATTTTTGAGAGTTTATGAAAAACCTAAGCGAAAGCACTATTTTTTTAAAAATCTTTAACATCTTTCAACATCTAACATGCCGATAATTTGTGTTTGTTTTGTTTGTTGATTTTGAAGTTATACATTGATGAAAATACATTTTATATTCAAAAGGTTTATAAAATTACTATGTCTGATTTTTAAGTTGTTTGATAGTCTCATAGCTTGTTACCAGTTTATTTGTTTAACTTGTAGTTCACAGAGGTAAGATTGTATTTACCATGATTTCAAGTGAAAGGAGGTTTCAAGATAAAGATTTGTCTTATTTCTTGCCTTAAATCCAAACTTTTCAGACTTATTTGATATCCAGTGCATCAGGATAAGTGTAAACAGTGTTAACTTGACACCGTTTATGCACTTACCTGGCGCGAAGACAAATTTGAGCGCCTCCCACATAGTACTAATGAGAGCCATTAGCTCGAAACTAGTATGCTATTGGGAAATGTACTTTGAGTTTTAAAAATAAAATTTATATTTTTTAATGGAATAAAATTTTTAAAGAAACTAATTGATTAGAACAAATAAATAATAAAATAAAATTTAACAAAAATACTCACAACCAAAATAATAGATTCAAATATTTTATCAAGTAGTATATTTATTAATATTTACACAATAAAATATTATAGTCAAAAAATATTAATCTAATTATAAAAACAATTAACAGTAAAATATGATTTGAATAATATAATAAATAATAGTGATATTTATTTATTAAACAAATGGAATTTAACGGTGGGTAAGAAAGACATACGTAAAATTCCAATTTGCTAAAGACCTACAGTACTGAAAATTAATAAATATTTATTATTATAATTGGCATCAAGCTACAAACTTATTCTGTTTTAGAACTTTTCATTTGGTTTTAATTGGTCAAATAATTGACTTTGTAGTTTCCACGAAAATATTCAGCAAAAGAAAAATATTTTTTTATTCAACCTATTTAGCAGAAATAATGTATATATTTATTTTCAATTGTTTTTAAATGCGTTTTTGATGCTTCAAAGTTATATTTTTCGAATTTTGTAGATGCTACATATTAGCTGTTGTTGTTATGTAAAACTTTATGTGGCCCCCTAAAATTATTGTTATTATATTGTTTAGTATTAATTAGTCATTTGGGACTGTAATTAAAAATAGGTTTAATTAAAATAAACAAAACGTAGCCATTTAATTGCATTTATTATTCTTACTAATATTATAATACAAAGTTGCGCGCTTTCATTTTAGTGAATCTCAATTGACTTTTTTCTACTTTATTTACTGTGTTCTGATAAACCCATTAGTAAATTGCACAGTATTTTTGGAAAATTAAATAATAAATAAATATATTTTTAAACTTGTTATCTGCAAAATGATCGTCCTTCACTGGATAACACTTAGCAAGATAGTTTAAAAATATTTTTGTTACAATTGAATTATTTCTCAATAAATGAATTTAAAATCATCAAATAAATATTTTTGTTTAGATAATTCCGCTCAATTTAGTATGTAAACACTGAATGAATGACTTAAAATAATTTCGGCACGTTAGTGAATACCCAAACATACATACAAACATACATCTAGTTTTTATATTACAGTGGCACTGAAAGTATTAAAAGCACCTTTTGGTTTGTTTTTGCTTATTTTTTATTATTTTGATGTCTTTGTCCGTTAAGATTATTTTATTAGGTTTTCTGAGTTTAATGAATTAAAGTTTTACAGAAATATAAAATGATTATTGTAAATCTTAAATTGTTCAAATAATTTTGTTATGAATATTATTGTTGTATCAAATTCTAGTTTTTGGAAATTATAATGGTTTATTTATATAATATTTTCTACAAAATTTGACTATGAATCAGATTTTGTAGAAAATATTGTGTCACTTATAAAGAAATCAGAGATGAAAAACAAAAAAAGTCCTTATAATATTTATTTATATTTTTATAACTAAATTGCTTGTTTGTTTCTTTGTGAAATTAGCTTGATAAATATTTGGAAATGATGTTCATATATCAAATCCTTCGCAAAGTTTTCATACATCTTGATGCATCATAAAAATTAGGAAATAGAAAACAGGAGAAATTTTGTATTTAGCTTGTAGGATTAAGTTCTTAAGTCAAAATATTAAAAGAATTTAAAATTCGAAATGTAAAATAAATTAAAAACAAATATTATTATCAATTATAAAGAGGAAATTAACGAAAATTTCCTTTAAAAAATTAAAGAAGAATTTCGAAAATAATAATTGGTGAAATTTATTAGCTGATTTTTAATCGTCTCAAATATGAAATGTGTGTTTAAATAATACTGAATCAGCAATTTTTTATTGGATTTAATTGAAATAAACTTATTATTGATTTATTATTTATGGATATCGATAATTTAAATATTATCAAAACTAATATTTCTTATAATAATATTACAGAGTCAGAAACTAGTAGAAATTCAGAGAAATGCTCTTCCATGAACATCACTTCCTTAATATTGAATATAAAACAAAACAATTCTGACAGTCAGTTGTTCAACATTACTGACATCCTTGTACAATTCAGCATAAAGAGATAACATTTTTCTTTTTTCAATGATATTAAAATATTGTTGGGGTTATAAGAAAACATGAATAAAAATAACAAAATTTTAAAATTATCAAAATCAATTAAAATTAATTAAAATTTTGAAAAAAGTAAAAGTCAATATTTTTCGGGGGGAAAAAGTGGTAATCGGTGGCAAATTTGATTTTGAAGACGAATAAAATACTATTAGATTGAGATAAATTATATTGATGGATCAGGAGCCCAAAAACAAAGTAATTAAATTATTTACCGACGAACCCATTAATCAAGGGCCACCGAGCTGAACGTCAGCTTAATGGGTTTCCCGGCATAAGTAAAATGGGCAATAAATTGTCCGAACTGAAAAACTATTTCCTAGCAGTAATCCAAATTAATGGGAACCCAAAAATTATAAAAGTAACTGACAACAAAATAAGTTGTCAGTTGGTCGAAGAGAAAATCTTACGAGTTGGAGAAACGAGTTAAAAGCAGTAAACAGATAAAAAAGTTAATAACATTGCAGTGACTTATTTCGCGATGCCCTAGGGTGAGTACGAGAAGTAAACAATTGTATATCGTGAAGAATATTTGTGAATAAAGATTTCTTTGTTGGGATTTTGTCTTATTGATTATTGAACACGATGAGTCGGATCGATAGACCTATTCATCGACGAATATTTAATATCCCAACAATATTTATATATATTTTTAAATTTATAATTTTATTTTGAATATTTTATCTAAATAACAAATGAATTGAAATATTTATACATTTTTATATATACGGTTAATAATACAAATAATTACAAAAGTTAACTATTATTTTTGTCAAAACGTTTTTCAGATAAACTTTAAATAAACGAAAGTCTGTCATCTTTATCAGTTGTTGGGTTTCTAAAGAATACGACTTCAAACTCTGATCTAGCGTTCCATTTTTTAAAATTAATAAATAACAAATTTTGTTTCACCAAAAAATACGCAGATTACGAACATGTCTTTGGCAACTGATTTCTGTTTAACATATAATCAAAGGGAACTTTTAATATTTCTATGAAAATTGTCTCAAATTCAAAGTTTCCCAAAACTGACTGACTCGCCGTTTTGTGTTGACTAAAATTGGACAGCTTTTTTTCTAAGTTTATCTTTGTTTTGCACTATTTCTATATAATGAAAACCAATAGCTTGGCAGGCCACTATTGTAACATGTCAAACAAAGCGATTGTTGACAAATCATAAAACTAAATAAAAATAATGATATTTTTAGATATTTTAAGAAAATCTAAGAACTATAACAAATAATAATTTAATTTAATTTAATAAAACAACAATAATAAATCAATTTTTCGAAAAAATCATAACATAATTTTTACGTATCCATTTAAATTTATGTTTATTTTAATTATTGTTATAATGCATACTCAGTTTTAGTAAATAAAATTTTAATTTACTAGAGAATAAACATCTATAAAACAAATAACTTAAAGATTAAGCAAAATAATAGAAGAAGAATTAAAAAAGTAAACAAATAATTCTGCAAAAAAGATATATATTATTGGAAATTTTTAACAATAACAAAACAAGTAATATTTTATTTTGAGATTAATAAAATTATTGATTACAACTTATTTATTTTTGCCATCATATTTAATTTATTTCTGTAAAATCAACATGTATGTAATTTTAATTGTAGATAATTATTAACTAATTAATTGATAATATATTTGCCACTTATAAAGAAATCAGATGTGAAACACAAAAAAGTCCTTATAATGTAATTAATTGATGTCACTAACTTTCTCTTTTATATGTGAATATATTTTGTATATTTTATTCTGAAGATTTTGATTATTTTTTAAAAATTATATCCAGCAATCAAATCTTTTTTAACACCCGTAAGACCTTAAAAGTGTTTTAACTTTCATTTCATGATAACATCTGAACACAATGGTCAAGCAATATTATCACATACATATTTATTATCAGTGTTTAAAACAAAATTTGAAAAATATATATTATTTGTTTATCAGTAATTAAATATTTATTTAATTTCATTGAACATTTATTTTTTGATATAAAAAAATCATGAATTTTTTATAAAATAATAAGAGGAAAGAAAATTTTCATTTTAATCTTTAAGTGCTTATCATGTTTAATTGGGGAATGCATATATTATTATGAAAAAAGAAAATATTAAATATTAAACTATTACGTTAGAAATTTCTTTAATCTATTGAGATTCAAAAATCCTAAATAAATAAAGAAAAATAATCCTTTTAATTTAGGAGTCTACCAAATAAAATGTAATGCAACTCATATTGCCTGTAATTGATATATTTTATTTTTTATTGTTTTTAAGCAATAATGAAAACAATAGTTATTTTCTACATTTCTACAATTATAAAAATCGTTTATATTAACTTTCATTAAAACAACTTTATAATTGTAAATTTTAATAATTACAATTTGTCTGATTGAGTATTTGTCATTTTTAGTGCAGAAATTTGTAATTCTCAAATAGTCGCTTAACGCTTCTTCAAAATCTTAATATCAAAAGAAATTACTGTCACCTATAATGCACCCTCACTTGTGCAACTGTAATGTTAACTGCTTGATGGGCATTATCTATAATTTCTTTTTCAATTAGTCTATGGATCTTTTCAAAAATAATTTTAATGAAAAATAATTGCTCAGCCTTCTTAAGTTTAAAGAGAATATTTGAATATTAATCAAAAGGATTTCAGTACCCCTATTACATTTTCCAAGTGTTTCCGTTATCATACTGAAGTTGATGCAATTAGTCATATACAGACCTTTGTCAGCCCATTTGCTCTTTTGATAATTGCCAAGAATTTGAATATCGCCAGCCAATCTCTTGTTTAGATCGGAGAAAGACATAAAACTATGATCAACTAGTTTCTAATGTATTGTTTAAACTTCTGTCAGGCGGAAAAATGTTTATTTTTGACAAGACTATGTTACCATTCACAAAGCGTGTTACTGCATGGAATTGTGTGCTTTAATATAAAATAGCTAAACACAAAACTTCAAAACTATTTACAATTTTCTGCACAAATATTTTAAGCATATTCAAAATGTGAAACAAAAATAAAAAAAATAAAAATTATTAAAAATTAATTAAAAACTATTTAAATACACTATTTGTACAAATTAATATTTTTTGAGGGAAAAGTGGCAACAGGTGACATATACAAAGTTGAAGACAAATAAAAAACTTTGCAAATGAAAGTCTCAACAAATTTAAGGCAATTCCGCTAATAAAGTTGTTTAACAAAACTTTCATTCTTTATATGCAGAAAACATCCAATGATTCTGACACGCTATTTTGGAACTTGGCAGAGAATTTAAATTATCAAAACCGTACAAAATCACCATGAAAATGACTGGCAATATTAAAGATTTTACTGATTGTATAATATTTTATCCTTTTTTTATTATGAAAAATTAAAAATTAAATTTATGAAAACCAAAATTTTTGGTTTCTTCAAGAATCTTTAACAGACATTATTATATAAAAAAATACATTCTCTATAACTAGAAAACACATAAAAGTTGACTTCCAAAGCATATCAATATTTTACAATTTTTCTTTACACAAATCGTTAAATTTCTTGTTGTAATAAAACAATTGTGCTGATTTAATTTCAAAATTAACGGCTCATATCTTAATCAGTGAATGAACCTTTTTTTCATTAAAAGTAATTAACAAAATTATTCACTGGAACAAAGAGGTTAAATAGTTATGACTAAAATAACATAAAAAATTTCCGATAACCTTATTTATTTCTTGATATTTTATGATTTAATTACAGAAAGAAAAGCATGAAAATCAAATAAAGTATGTTTACAAATTAATATATTGTATCAAAATTTCTGTTTATTTTAAACATACAATAAACTAAATTTTATTTAAAAAAGAATAATTTCAAATAAAAAATAATAAAAAAACTAAGAAAAATGAAAACTTGGCACAGAAATTAAATAAAAAAAAAGAATCTGTTTTAAGTTTTCACAAATATTTTCACATATGAAATATTTCATGATAAATGTACTTATATAAAATTAAATATATAGCTTTTTTTTAACAAAACCTTATTAGTGGCTTACAAAACAATTAATTATTAAAATATTTTTATGTAATATTTTTCTAAAGGGAATCTTTTGTTTGATTATTCTGACCAATTAATTAGCTTTATTACAAAAACAAATATTTTTAAAAAAATATCATTAATTAACATTGTTTTACTATTTATATATAAATAGTTTGACGGATGAATTCAATAAATAAATAAATAAATAAATAAATAATAAATAAATAAATAAATTAAATAAGTAAAAAAATAATAAATAAATAAATAAATAATAAATAAATAAATAAATAATAAATAAATAAATAAATAAATAAATAAATAAATAAATAAATAAATAAATAAATAAATAAATAAATAAATAAATAAATAAATAAATAAATAAATAAATAAATAAATAAATAAATAAATAAATAAATAAATAAATAAATAAATAAATAAATAAATAAATAAATAAATAAATAAATAAATAAATAAATACATAAATAAATACATAAATAAATAAATAAATAAATAAAAATATAAATAAATAATTAATTAATAAATTAAATAAGTAAAAAAATAACTGTCTCATTTACTAAATAATTTACAGCAAAAATTGCATACCTGTTTTAGTTTAACCGCTTTATATTGATAAATACAATAAAATTGGATTTATAACAAAATTAATGAAATAAAAAGTTTGTTATTACTAAAAAGATTTATTATTAACATATTTCATAATTTATTTTCAATTGAGAAATTTGAAATATGTCGCATTGGGTTTAGTAAATTTTGTGTTAATTACTTATTAAAAATTTGTTTTCTCATCAAGAATCAAAATTAAACAACGACTTAATATAAAGAGAAAAGATTTAGTTAAATCAATTAGTAAACTCTTTTACTTTTCGGTTTTTCTAAATAAACTAAATAAAGTGTTGTAATCATAAAAAAATATATAATATTAAAACAAGAAAAAATATTTTTAATAATTATTTAGTGTTAATAAATTATTATTTTGCATTTTCAAATGTTTTTACAGTTATAAATCGTTTCCAGTCATCTTATGTTTTCAGCAATTTATTACTTTAATTATTAACACGTTGACGGACAATTGCGGCTATAGCCGTCAAAGCGAAGTTCACAATGTGGCATGACTGCTATAGCCGTCCAAAACGAAACGGTCGTTTTTAGACACTACGGCTATAGCAGCACAAATGTGCACTTACTGGCGTATACGTAGAAGCATAGTGTCGTGTTTTGAAAACATCTTTTTAGGTTGAAGTTCATATTTCACCTGTTATACGAGTTGCAGATTCAGTATGCACGTGGTTGTGAAGGGAGTAGTGCTGTTTACTTTTTTTTTTTTTGAGTTTTACATTTGAAATATAAATAAATAATGATAATGTAAATGATAAATATATATTATATATATAATATACAATAAATAATAATACAAAATAAAAAGTTTATTTAAGCAGAAAGAGTAAAACTATACTTCTAACATTCTAAAAATCACAAAAACATATAGTGTCAATTTTCGAACTTCGCTTGTTCCTACTGTCCGTCAACGTGTTAATAAGATATTGCAAATAACAGATTATTTTTGATATAGTGAATCTGTAGATTTATAAATAGACGAAAAGATTGATAGATATAAAGTCGTAGATGGCTAAACAACCAATTTATTATTAAATAATTATTATGGATATAATTGATATTAAAAATTAAAAATAAATTTATATTTTATTAATTTAATTTTTCTTAATTATTTCAATTAACTTTTTATTTATTAATTGGAATATTTGTCAATAAATCACGACAAACAATAGAAAACCATACGGATTTATATTATCAAATATATGTTTAAGAAGAGCTTTAGTTCAAGCAATTTATTATTATTTCTTGAAAACAACATAACTATAAAGTAAAATTTACACTATATTAAAATAAAGTAACATAAAATGTAAATTTTGTTATTAATAATGCCCTATATTAATCAAACAACTTTACCTTTACAAAATTTGAAACGTATTTCCTCGTTTATTATATAAAAATTTAATTTCTGAATTTGTATATATCATTTTGTTAAGTTCTAAAAGAATAATATTTTCATAAAATATCTCGGAGTCACTAATAAAATATCAAAATTGAGGTTTTCGGATGCATAAATTTTTCATAATATTATTTGACAAACGACGCTAGGGAATATTCTTTTTCTTTCGGTGTCGTCTTACTAATTTATAAATTCTTTATTACATCAGTCCTGGATTCGTTTTGATAATTATACTTTCGTAAACCATTTTATAAAATATCAATGTATGAAATTAATATGAGAAATGATGCAATCAAAAATCATCTTTATCATTATTATTATAGTTATTATTATTATTATAGTAGGTAGTTAAGCGGACACTGACCCCACACACCATTGCATAATAAAATAAAGGGGGGGTTCTCGAAGGATTAAATTACGGAATAATGTGATTAATTCCAATTACGTAATTAAGATAATTGATTTTGTGTGTATTTTTGTTTCTAATTTATTTTAGAATTTTTTAAAATTCAAATTTTTGGCGAATTTTTTGAATTTATTTTTATTGATTTTAAATTTTTACTAAATATTAATTTGATATTAATTTTTTAAATGTAATTTTAGTTTTAGATTTTTTATTGTAATTTAATTTTTAATATCATTTTAAGTTTTAAATGTAATTTATTTTTCGAATTTAAGATTTACATATACATGATTTTAAAGTTTTCAAAATATTAATTTTTAAATCCTGTATCCTTGATACTAGGAATTGTGGTGTACAGGTTGTGTCTTTAATTTAATATTATGGTTCAAATTCACTTGATTGTGATGTTGTCCATAGAGGGTGTTAGACCCGTTGGAGTATAAAAAACTTTTATTGATGCTTCCTATGAGTCAGATTGTCTGAGAATTTTTAATGTCATTTTAAGATTGAAATTTATTTTAGTTTTAAGATTAAAATTTTTTTCTACACAAAATCATTTAAACTTTAAATTTTTTAGAACATGTTTTTATATAAAGACGAATATATTTTAAGATTGAAATTTTTTATACATGTTATTAAATTTTAAAGTAAATATTAATAATAATACAAGTAATAGTAATAATAATAATAATAATAATAATAATAATAATAATTTCAACAACAATCAAAGTAAAAGATGCATGTCATCTACATTAATACAACCTAGTAAATACTTAATAAAAATTGATACTCTACAAATAAACTAACAAACACATATAATGATCAAATAATTCAAAATTTATTTAATTTACATCGTCCCAAATCTGCTTATAAAAAGCTATTCTTAGTTCTACCTATAGAATATGGACAACTTCCTTCTTCTTGTAGTCAATGCAACATCTGCATCTAAATGGACAAGTCAACATTGAGGGATCTGCACAAACAATACAGTCATCTAGACATTTCAAACCCGACACCTGAATCGATTCGTAGTGCATCCGTACAATTTCTTCAATGTTGATTCCTGCCATTTGATAGATACGTGTCTTCAAAAGTTCAGGAGCATAATACGAAAGCTTGTTTTTCATATTCTAAAAGAGCTCTTCCATCTTCATCAGAACTTTTTCGAATACGTATGCTTCTTGATCGTCAATCATTTTGAATTTTTGCTTTCAATAGAAATCTAACGATATAAACACAATCGGTGCTTAATAAATAATCTAGTATTTCTTCTTTAGTATTAAGATTATTAATTTTAGATTTTTAGATTCCAATGTTTTTATCCCCATGACAACAACTTTTCGCTTGCAAAAACAATAACACAACGGATTGTACTTGACGAGCCTGGTTCGTAAATGTTTTCAACAAGCTTTTCAAATCTAAATTTCATTTATAGTAAATAAACTATTTTGATTGGTTGCACACTAATTGTGCATTTTTAATAAATAATTTAATAAAAATTTAAATAATTTGTAGAACTAAGTAAATTATACCCTAACTATTGCCAATTTAAAGACCATAATAAGAAATGTCACATAAAAAAATGAAAGAGTATTATGGTTAAAAATACCATAATTCCATTTACTTTATATGTCCCGTATGCATAACTTCCCAGTCCATTCCCTATTTAGACTTTTATAATCATCATAAAAATCATTTGCATCAATTTCATGTTAAAAAAATTAAACTATTTAAAAGACCTGCAACTATTGAAATACAAACAAATAATAAAAGAATTAGATTAAGCAGCACCAAAATTACCCCAATAAGTCTCCCATTAAGTAATCCTATAAGTGAACCTATTAGCGAACCTATAGGAGAACCTATAGTTATAAATAGTATTTGGGATGATCTAAACGAAGATGAAGAAATTTTAACAATACTTAAAGAGAATGAAGATATTGAATCAATGGATTCTTGGGACGGAGCGAATGAAGCGACGACGAAGAGAATCAAAAGGTGGTAGAAGCAGACGAAGAGATGGAAGCGGTGGAAGATATAGGATCTAAGGATTCATGGAACAGAGCAGGTGAAGAGGATCAAGTGTTGGAAAACATGTTGCAAAATGAAAATATTGTACAAATAGGAGGAAATGTTTAAATAATTCAAAGTGATTTACGAGGCACACACCAATTACTTAGTATTGACACTACCGATTTGAACATTAAGCAAATTATTTTTCCAATAAATAAGTTAAGGGAAATAATATTTGAACTAGGATATGTAAAAATTCAATTTGGAATTGAAATTGAATTCGAGAAAGACGGAGAGATAAAATTAAATAACATTAGTAACAGTACAAGACATCTTACCCAATCATTCTTTGAAGGAATTCAAAATTTAAATGAAAAATTATCTTCAATAACTGAATTAGCGAGTAGTTGGGTTATTATAAGAATAACAGAAATTTACTTTACTGTAACAAAAAATAAGTAATATAAGTAGATTGAGCGGTAGAAGCTACATAAAAACTCCAAAACAATTGACTAACAAAAAGTGTTTAATAAATGTGAAAAATACCGATAATCTATGTTTCATTTACAGTGTGTTGTCAATAATTAAAAAAGAGGAGATTGGTAGTGGACATAAAAATGTTAGTTATAGTTATAATAAATATCTAAATGAATCAAATTATGACCTAACGAAATGCCCATGAAATTAAATGGTATTAGAAAATTTGAGGCAAACAACGAAGAATTTATAATAAACGTATTTAGTTATGATGAAGCGGAAAAACCTGACGACTTTGTTTGAAAACATCCGTTCTTAAACATTATTCACAGGTCCAAAGTTACGGAAGGGACAATTATTAATTTATTATTATTAAATAATAATAGTAACATCTTTCAATAGGTTATTGAATTGTCAAAACAAAAATACAACTATAGAAAGAATTCGATCTTTATGGTGTCATAGATGTTGGAATGGTTTTAGATATAAGAAAGCATGGGACAAGCATGAGATATTATGTATGAGAAACCAGTTAGGGACAACTTTATATACTTTCCTAGAAAATAAGTTTATTAAATTTACTGACTGGTCCAAAATCGTAACTCCACCATATGTTATATATGCAGATTTCGAATCTGTTTAGCCAAAGGATGACGTGCACCACCAAACACATTTACCCATTTCTGCTGGGCTTTTATTAATAAAAATAAAAGTTATGTATACGGGCATATAAACATACCAGATTTTATAAATGACCATGAAACGAATGAAACAAAGAGTGAAACTGAATCAAATCTTCTTGAACCGATAAACCACATAGAAAATACCGAAGATCTAATTGATATAGATGATGTTCAGTTCTCCGACGATGATGAAGAAGAAGATTTTTAAATAAAATTTGTAGTTGAAATTTGTTTTTTTTGTATTTTATTGTTAGTTTATTATGTAACATTTTAATTAATTTTTAAATATTTGTTCTTTTTGTTGTTAGTTTTATGTGTTTGCAAGTTTATTTATCATTTTAATTAATTTTAAATTAATTAATTTTTTATGTTATTTTTTTATGTGTTCGATGGTCAGTACGGATATTTATTTGTTGAGTCTCAATTTTTATTAAGTACCTAGTCTATGTTTTGTGTATACTTATTGTTCAGATGTTGCAAGGAACTAGAAGGAAGTTGTCCATTTTCTGTTGGCAGAACTA
This sequence comes from Schmidtea mediterranea, assembly GCA_022537955.1. Lineage (NCBI taxonomy): Eukaryota > Metazoa > Platyhelminthes > Tricladida > Dugesiidae > Schmidtea > Schmidtea mediterranea. The sequence goes on along the minus strand of CM039679.1, from coordinate 306,222,625 downwards.
AGAAGAGCTTATTATAAGCAGATTTGTGAAGATGTAAATTAAATAAATTTTGAAATATTTGATCTTTTTACTAGTTTATTTTTATGTATTTATTTGTTGAGTATCAATTTTTATTAAATATTTACTAGGTTGTATTAATGTTGATATCATACATATTTATCTGTAGTAGAAATTCTATTATTATTAATGTTACTATTATAACTATTACTATTATAACTATTACTATTACTACAGTTATTATTACTATTATTATTAGAATTATTATTACTTTTATTACTAATATTATTACTTTTATTATTAGAATTATTATTAGTTTTATTATAACTAAAATTATTATCATTACTATTACTATTATTATTTTCTTTAAAATTTTATTCAAATTAATTATTTCAAAAATTTTATATTAATTAATTTAATCACATCTAACACTTATTTAAAAATTTTACGCTATGTAATTTAAAAATTCTATTTAAATCAAAAAATAATTCGAAAAAATTATCTGAAAATATAAATTCAAAAATTTGAGCCAAAAAATAATTTCAAAATAAAAATACACACACAAAATCAATTAATCTGGATTAATTACATAATTACGTAACTTAATACGTCGCCGGCGGGGGAGGGGGTAAACTAGCGTGTTATGGTACAGAAAGCCCCTAACTACCCAACTATTATTTTTATTATTATTATTATTATTATTATTATTATTATTATTATTATTATTATTATTATTATTATTATTATTATTATTATTATTATTATTATTATTATTATTATTATTATTATTATTATTATTATTATTATTATTATTATTATTATTATTATTATTATTATTATTATTATTATTATTATTATTATTATTATTATTATTATTATTATTATTATTATTATTATTATTATTATTATTATTATTATTATTATTATTATTATTATTGTTTTTGTCAAGCTACAAAACCATATAAAAATATTGATATTTATTTCGAAAATTCGTTAAAATTCTTGGAATGAAATCTTTAGTAAAATTTACCGTTTGTTTTGTCAGCTCCTTCAGCTCAATCAAATTTGTTTTGACGTATTTTAATTCTGGGAATCTTTTGACTTCTTTGGTCGTATTAACTGAAGCCTTGAAAAATATAATTATTATTATTTACTGCAAAAATATATGAATTTTGTTATAATAAATAAAATCGAATTTTATTTAGTTTTATTTTACATCTATGTAAATTATGTTAAAAATATCTTTAATATATATGAAAATATCTGTGTGAAAGTCAAACTCTCTTTTTTCAATTTAAATAATATCTTTAATAATTTTATTTTATAAAAATTGCTTTTGTTTTATCCAGCATATTGTCACAGTGATATATCTGCTTGTATTTATAAACCACAAATTATTTTGATATTTGCTTTCCAGAATTTTAAAAATATATTATTAATATTAATATAACTAGGTGGTTCTAAGCTTGTTAAGCTTGGACCTCACATTTTTGGGAATAAATCTAAAAATAAAAAATATATATACTGCTGATATTTATAAGTAACAACATGTAATAAGTAATATAATGAAGCGTGATATAGAAGTTCTTATATAATTGTTTATATAGTTTATATTATTTTTCTAAAAATTTATTTACAATATTTTTCAATATTTGTTGACCTTATAAACATAAATAAGATAAAAATAATATAAATTTAAAGAAATCTATCAAAAAGAAATTCAACTCTTTTAAATAAAGCTTGGGATATATTTACTATTGAAATTAAAACAATAAGTCACTTAATTAAATCTTTCCTTATAGATCACAAAACTGTTATTATTAAAAAAATTAATTAAATAAAACCATTATAAAATAAATGAATTTTATAAACAATTTCAACTAAAATTTTTAGATTATTAAAAAGCTGGTTAATTCTAAAAATAAATATCATTTAGTTTTTCCTATATTTTTGCAAACAAATTTGTCTCTAGATAATTTCCTTATTAATTTAAAAATTAAAGACGAAAGAATGTTAAACTACAGAAAAACCAAATACAAAATTTGCTAGATAATAACGAATACACTTATTAAAAATGACATTGAAAATTTGTAATCATTTAATATTTAAACTTTGCAATAAATTATGTTGCTTTAATAAAAATAATATTTTTAAAAGAGATGTTTATTTGTTTTCATTTGTTATGAAAGAAATAAAAACTTTGATGAAATAAAATACTTTTATTTTGCTGAATTTGCCTTAATTTGGATTGCAACATTATTTGTGTACTCTTTGTGCTTTACTTACTTTGTAATTAAGTGTCATTATTAAATTTGAAAGAAAAACCTTATTATATTTAATCATAAATTATATATATGATTAATTTTCTCCAGTAACAAAATAGAAAAATTTATAATTTAAAAATATTTTTTAAAAATAATTTAATTTATGAAAATTTAAATTTAAAATCTAATTTAAAAATTAAAAATATATGTAATTTTACTTTAGTGTTTAAATAATTATAACTAGTTAAATTCTTACCAATATATATTAATAATGTTTTAATAACGTATGGCTGAAGGGCTTGGTTAATGAAAATAAACGCGAAATAATAAACGAAAAATAGTAAATTAAAAATTGTTTTAAAAATTATTTTAAACTGAAATTTTAATATTTTACAGATAACCCTCATTAATTAATAATGAAAATTCTTTTGATTTTTTATGAATGCATTTTTTGGAACTGAAATTAACTAATGATTAAAGTAGATTCAGCATAAAAAATTTTTATTATTCTGAACTTACACGTCTTAAGAGCTTTAGAATTTCGATAAAATCTTCAGTCAAAGTTTCGATTTGTGAAAATTGTGCGATTTGAACTGATTCAAAAATGTATTCTTTAAGATGATAGATTTCTTGTGGGTCTTGCAATTCATAGAAGTTCGGGAAAGAGTTGTCATTGTAATCCGATAACTAGGATTAATAATTATTATTACTATTATTATTTTAATAATACAATTGCATAATGCAAATTCTTAAGTATTAAAACAAAAAATATTTTCTACAGCAATTTACATTATACATTTGATGGAAAATAATTACGTAAATTAGTTAGTTTCACATGTCAGCTATGTACATAATTAATAACAACAAAGTGGTTACTTATAATTTTTACGTTTCAAATACGTTTTAATACAAAATTTGTATAATTAAAAATTTGATGAAAAGTCAACTTGTTTGTTAGAAATAATAATCACAATTTTAATTACCATAAAATAATTTAAATATGGTTTTTGTTATTTGTGTTTTTTTATAGTTTTAATTATTTAACTATAAAATAACACAAATAACAAAAACCATATTTAAATTATTTTATGGTAATTAAAATTGTTAATATTTATAAAAGAAATTGTATTTTCTACAAAATTTGAATATAAATGAGATTTATTTATGGTATTTACGAATTTTTTGGCATAGCCTTTTTCAAGTGACTAATTAAAAAACAACCTAAATTTACTTCATGCTTACTGTGAAAATGTAATTTAATAAATTAAAGTACTCAGTTAAATTAAATAATATTTTTAACAATTTAAAAAATAACAAATTAACTAAAGATTAAAAGAACGTATGTTGTTGTTTGATACGGTTTGATGAAGTACTTGATAGCTTACAAAATTAAAAGGTTTTTTGTCCGGAGATTTTATTTCAGTAATATTAATAACAAAAAAAATATATTTAAAATAAAAGATGAAGCGATTTTAACACAAGATGAAAAATATGAATACTCAATAACCGAAGGATAGAATTTGCAAAGAAATATCATATAAAATTATGTCATGGAAACCTTAAAAAGTGATCTAAATAAAGAAATTGTCAAGTTTCTAAACCAAGTTTATTTGAATCTACATTTATTGATATTTGTGGTCCATTAAAGCAAGTACGGTACGGAATGAAATATATTTTTTGTATCATTGATCAATAAAAGAAATATTTATCACTTTATGCTGTGAAAATACAAAACAAAAATAATGTCATCAGACTAAAGATTTTTTTGGGCATTTAAATATATTGTACTGGCGGTCAGACATTGTGATAGAGAAAAATCGTTTGAATGAAAAAAAACGGAAATTCTAATGAAAATTCATAATATAAAATATTTGGATCATCCCAATTTTTTGACCCAGAAATTTTTTTTTATAAATAAATTATAACTTGTTATTATTGAATCTTCTTTAATTTTCACAAACTTCAAAATTTCAGCACTTTGCAACCCTTACTACCAATAAAATAGAAATTTTTAAATTTCTTTGAGAGGTATCCTCATCTTCTCAAAAAAACTATTTTTCTAACCGAAACATAATATTCTCGTTTTCTACATTCAGATAATCGGCATCTCCAACACATACCATCATAATTAAATTCGAAAAAATTGTCAAGCAACAAAACAATGCATTTGAGAATTAAACAAGTCTTTTTACAAGTATCATAAACCTATAAGATTCCTTATTTATTTTTGTGTAAAATATTTATTATAATGTTAAATGAAGTAAAATGATGATGAAAGTTATGAAAACTGAAAAAGTTCCTTTAAAATCAAATATCTTTTTAAATGTTTTATCAATTAATTATAATTAACTCGAACATAAAGGCTTTTGCTTCTTACATGAAGATTTAAAATATTCACAAAATTTAAATACTCCATAAAATTCTATAATTAAAAATAATTTTAATACCGAGATAACAAACAAATTATAAATCTGGTCCCTAAATCGAAAGATTTAGCCCTAATAAAGAATTAATTTATTTGCTTAAACAAAATATTTTCAGAGAAACCTTTTTAACTTGTCAAACTTAATCTCTTTTTTAATGCTAAAAAATATGTGTAATCTATTTTGCCGAGCATGTCATTTCAAGTATCAAGTAATAATTTTTGTATCTTAAAACAATAATTCATTGTTAAATTATTAGAGCAGTGAAAACTTTGAAATCAAAATCACAAAAGAAAGTGCTGACTTAATTACTTTGATTCAGTTGATGAATTTAATTCCCTGGTGATTTCAATGAATAAACACTAATAAAATGTGCAAACAAACTAAATTTTATTTCTTATGATATGGCAAGGTTTAAAATTAATAAAAAAGCATGCTAGTCAATTATTGAAGTGTCAAATCCTCCAAATCTCATTGGCATTTTTCATTGGTTATAAAATCATGATAAATATTTGCATTTATTTAAACAACTGTCATATTCAAAGTCTAATTTTATGTATTTTGCATTTTGACGATGATTTAATGATTTCAACTTGTCTTTACATGAAAATCATGGTTATAATAAAATCTGGCATTTTATAATTTCAAAGTTTTTATTAATTACATAATCATACAAGATAAATAAAACAAAATGCCGGATTTTAAGTAAAGTCTTTTATATTAAATTCTAATAGACTTTAACTTAAAACAGGCGTTACGTTGATATTTAATTTAAAATAACTAAAATATAATAAATAATTAAATATTTATGTTCATTTTTTTAAATTTTGTATTAAAAATTAAATTCTGAATTTAACTTAATAAAATATTTTGTAAAACAAATGCGTAGGTTTGATTATTTTACTAAGTGGATAATCATACCGAGAAAATTGTAAGTAACATCATGCAATCGAACGATGTTTCTATTACCAGTAAAAATCATAGAGTATTTGTTTGTTTTACTTTAAAATTATTATTATTATTATTATTATTATTATTATTATTATTATTATTATTATTATTATTATTATTATTATTATTATTATTATTATTATTATTATTATTATTATTATTATTATTATTATTATTATTATTATTATTATTATTATTATTATTATTATTATAAGTGTTCTATTTAAAAAATTAAATAATAACTGTAAATAGTAATTATGTCAAATATTATTAAAATAGAATTTTCAAATTAACACATTAAATGTATAATGTAAAATGCTAAACTATTTGTAAATTCAAAATAGTTAATTTGTATGTTTAAGTGAATGGAATGTATCAAGAATGAAATCTATCCTTCTGAAAATATCAATATTTAACAGTTTGAATAATATTGAAAAACGATTAGTTTTTGAATTTTCGTAAAATAAATTATTTTGGAAAGGGTTTTATCTAAGGTTGTTATAAATAAAAAAGTATTAATAATAAAAATTATTAAAGTCGGTGAATACCTTAAATAAATCTGATTCATAGTTAAATTTTGTAGAAAATATTATTATTAATATTATTATTATATGATAAGCCTTTGCTGCGAAATTTAAGTGTAACTAAAACAAAAACGCGTACATTTACTTTACATAATAAATGAGGAAAACTTTGTAACATAGAACACGCTATGGTGACACAACCAGTGAAAGAAATACATAAACATGTCCACCAACACAATTTAAAAGAAATTTAAAAAAGTATCAGAAAATATTGTCAAGAAGTAATCACATTCAGATTTACCTATGCTGTATCGCCTTTTAAAACCCAACTACTTAAATAATAAAAATGCCTTAATTAATAAAATGTTTCTGGAGAAAATATAAAATAAAAGACATGTTCGAAAATTTAAGAGAAATTAAGAGTGAAGATAAGATGGGAAAAATAAAAATAAATCAAACAATGAAATACGATGAGGTAATTTTTAATTAAAAAGTACAGAGAGAAGAAGGGAAAACAAAATCAAAATTAAAATTAACTTTGCATATCTTGAAGATTTGTTTGTGATAAAGGAAAGGAATTACAGAGCAAGCCAAGAAATGGCGTTTTTGAAAATTATAAAATATCTGAAGAATTAATTATCAGATAAAAACCCTAATCACAAAAGATCTACAAGCCGACCTTTAAGATATTTTAAATGGGACAGCTCGTTTATTGACATTAGCATTTTCTCAAGGCCTGTAATTTGTTTCTTTTCACGACTAAGAGGAGGCACTTGTGTCATTTGTACAAATATATAAACTGAAACTCCTTCAAATGTTCTTTATCTTAGAAGCCATCGAAACTGAATTCACATATAGCAAACTTTAGGTTCTCAAATCGTACAATACTCTGAAGAAAAGCGTATTTAACAGTTATTTTATTCGACAATTTCTGGGTTCATTGACGGCACCAGCGTTCCTAAATAAGATACTACCTGGCTAAGCTTATTTGAAAATACTTTAAAGACTTCCTTCCACCAACGGTACAAGTTGTTTAGCCAAGCGCAAGACTTAATGAGTTAAAAGAGTTCACCAAATTAACCGATAAAATAATCATAACTTTACCTGCATCGAACACTAAACCCACACCGAGTTATACTTGCCCATCACACATGGCTTTATTTTAATACCAGATTATATCCTTATCTGTGCAAATGTTAAAAATTGAATCATTCTTGTCATTATGTCTCACATAAAAGCAAGCGATTCTCAAAACTTCGTTCAGCCAAAAATAACCTCAAAACAAAGGGTGAAACAAAAACGCAAGTATTGAAATCTTAAACACGTGGATATATCACGCAAACCTCAGGGGAAATGAAGTCAAGTGTCTTGCAAGCTGTTTTTACTACAATAACTAGAGACAAAAACTAGCTTCATCATCGGTTCAAACTGCTCAAACTTACGGTATCCAATTTTATTGTGATATTTTGTCAGCTACTGTGGCGTCAATCGCTAACTAAAGCTTCAACATCTAGTTTTTAGTGAACGTCGGTTCAGCCTTTTCAATATTACCACACTCATCTTTTCCTTACTTACCTCGCTCTGAATTGAGTCTTTTTCTGTCAGTAACATCACTGTCAAAAATGCTCTCAGGTTACACTTGATTTTACGATTCCTCTCTTAGCCAGCTCTTACTAATAGTCTTTCGTCGTTGCTGATCCAAATAGACCGATCGTTATTGCATATTATTTTAAACACTTTAAACTACCTGTTGACTCTACTCACTAAAAACTAACCATATTGCAACAGTGAGTTCATCAAAAATGTCACTTCTCTTAAAGCCTCAAGCCTCAAGCTAACAAAGTCATGTTATTGTAAACACTCCCTGTGTACCAATAAGTAAACCTGACTTTTAACCAGTGCCACTAATTTCTGTCATTTTGTAAAGATTTTCTTGTCACACTAGGTTTTCTTCTCTTGATCTAGCTAAAGCCTATCATTAAATCCCTTTTGAACTAGATTCTTTTCATAAAACAGCTGTTACCACACCTTTTGGTTTATTTGAATGCCCCTCTAATCCTTTCAGATTCTGCTTAGTAGATTTTCGATCTGTTCAAGGCAATTAGGAAAATAAGTATACCGGTACAAAGTTTTGATGGAAGAACACAAAACCTTTGGCTCTATTATATATGCTCTGTTGTTGATGTACATTATTTTCACTTTTGTGGAGGTTTTCATTACAAAGATCCAAGTACATTTTATACAAAAAACAAAAGAGTCAATCTAAAAGAAATCTAGTGATACCTAAGACGATGAGTTGATATATTTGTCTCGTGTACTTAATCAAAAAAGATATCCTGAAGATATTAAAAAATCAACTAACATTTGAAGAAGTGGAAATTAGAAAATTGTCAATCAGACTTTGAATGCTGTTATGTAATTATTACATTTTATTCCCCTCCACGTTTTACATATATAAAAGACAAACCAAAATATCTAAAGTAATAATTAGAAAACAATACAAAATAACAAAGAGAATATAAATATATAAAACGAAAATGAATTATGAAGAAAAAAAGTTTTATTTGAAGAAAAAGGAAAATACAAACTCAAACTTTTCAATATAAATAAACTTCAATTTATATATGTTGATAAAAAAAATTTGTAAATTAATAATTAATAAATTATGTATTTATTAGGATTTTTGACCAATTTTCAGAAATTAATTTAAACATGAAATAAAAGACCAGACATATAACGAAATTTTATATTTGATATATTTTTTAAACTAAAAATTATTATTATTATTATTATTATTATTATTATTATTATTATTATTATTATTTGTTAAAATTATTTCACTCAATTTATTTTTATTATTAATTCTATCATTTTTTATTGTAACCAATATGACAGACAAAGGTTTTCTCTCAAATAAATACAGAGTATCATTTTCATTTGAATAAATAAACAGGGAAATAATATTTTTCTCAAACTAGAATCAAAAGCAAACTTGTTAAATTTGATTTTTATATTATGCAAAAATTATTTTTAATTTTTTTGATTTTTATTATATTAAATATCAAAAAAATATTTCATTAAATAAATTTAAATTTTGGATCTTAAACAAACAACAACAATAAATTTATAACTTACTAAAAGTATATTTTTTGACTTTTGATTTGATAATTCTGAATGATTTCTTATCAAAATAGTTTTAAAAAATATTGGGACATTCAAATCTTCTTGAGTATATTGCAAAATTTGATCTAAATAATAAAATATCAAAAATAAATTGTTTTAACTGTTAAGTTTTATAATTTTCTTATAAATATACAATTATTATGTTTAAATATTTGTATTATGAAGTCTCCGTTATTGATAATATTTTCATTTTATTATAAATTATTATTTAATTTTTCTTGTAAATATTTCTTCTGTCATTGAAATAGATAGAATATCTGTTTGAAAACGCCGTATAAATTGTAAATTAATTAAATGTTTAATGTTTTGCTTAATTTTATTTGAGATCGTTTGAGAAATTCAACGCCAAGAGTTGGTTTTCTACATGTTAAATTAATTAATAATAACGAGATAAAGTTAGGTTTTTTGAAATATTATATATATATATATATTTAAAAATTTAATATATATAAATATATATAAAGTACAGAAAAATATTTTTTTTAAATACGTTCTTTTTGAAATTTAAAATTGTTTAACCAAAAATAAAATCTTCTGATTTCTTTAAAAATCTTTGAATTTTTCCAAGTTACCACATTTTTACATTTTAATTATTACTAATTTTTTAATTTTTTCAAATATTGAAATGCTCATAACAACCAACAAAAAAATGATTTTTATAAATGTATTGTTCATTTTAAAAAATTTGACAAAGGCTGAGTTTAAAATTTGCATTGATTAAAAAAAAAATATTGATCTACAGTCTGTAATGAAAATAACCAAAAATAATTCCAATCTACAAAAGACTAGTTTACATTATCTAAAATTTCGGCTTTGTGAAAAAATAAAGAAATTTTAATCTATTTTTTATTCGTCCTTTATCGAAGATTTTTCCATTTTTATCCAATAAGAATAGATGTATAATTTAAATTAAATCTGTGAATACATTTGACTAAACTTGTATTTACATTTGTATTTTGTTAAAATTTTATCCAAGCAATAAAAATCTTTTTAAAAATAAAAAAAAATTAAAAATTATGATTAATAATGAATTTGATATGTCAAAATATTTTGCGGCACCTTATCTAATCATAAAATAAAATTACTTTTCGATATTTGATTTTTTTCGATGTTATATATATATATATTTACAGTTTTTGAAAATTTTTGTATTATAAATTCAATCTTAACTGTAAATTAAAATTTGACATTATTAAAATTAGAGAAAAAATATAATTTGACAATTTTATTCCTAAAGATTATTCTGTTTGCAAAAGAACTTTGAAAAATAATATCTTTGATTTTATGTTTAAAGAATCTATACTAACAAACTATAAAAAATTTTATAATTTTGAAAAATTTGTGCATAAATTTCAAAAGTAATATATTCTTTCTAATATTACAGAGATATCTAATTACATAATTTGTTCATCCGGCAAGAATGAAACTTTCAAATTAAAAGAATTAGATTTTGAAATGCTCATCGAACATTTCTAAAACAAAGAGAAAATACGACTAATGACTAAAAAAATCATTTTATTAGCAAAATTATAAAAAGAGCAAATATTAGATTTATATAAATAAATAATCTAAAATTATTCTAAAATTCAAATTTACGATAAATGTTATATTTATTAAACTTCAGAATAAGTGAGTTAGTGTCATTTTTATCTAAAGAAACTACCTAAACCTAAATTAATATTTATACAATACATAATAATTATGTATAAAAATAAATGATATTATTTTTATCGTCAATTAAAATTTTAAATTAATTCAAACAAAATCACTTTATTTATATTTTTTTGTTAATTATTTTTTATGTTATTCGAATGAGGTTCGTATTATTTTAAAAACATCCATATTTATTAAGTTTTAGAGTGTCAATAAATTAGTTGTAATAAATATGTACAAAATAACAAATGCATTTCAACAGGTTTAAGTGAATTAAATTTTACTTACGAAAGATTTTAACAATCCTGTCAAAATAAATAATTTTAATTAAAAATTATTTTTTTTAAAAATAAAAAAATTATACTAGAAAATACTGATTTTTTAAAAATTTTAATGTAATTAAAATTACTAAATGAGTAACAATGCTAAGCCTTGGCTATAACTATTTTTTCGAAAAGAATTAAAAAGAATTAATTAAAGAGATCAATAAAACGAAAAAGAAAGGAACTTCTTACTTGGAAAGCTTAAAATAGTAGCCATAGTTTGGGTTCGGTTGAAAATGAATATTTATAATTAAAAATTCTTTGAATATAATTTGCGGCAAAAAAACAATTCAAATAAAGTATAAAATTGACATTATGTAGTTATCGGGAAATCATGAATATTTATGATTAAAATTATCGTTAATAAATTAATACATTTAAAATATTCTTTCAAGCGCTTAATTTCAAAATTAAATTATAAATATTTTCGATATTTCTTTAAGTTTTAGTTTTAATTATTTATTTTCAATTTACGTATATTACACAAATTATAACAAAATTTTTAAAACTTTTGATTTTGAAAAAAAATTTAAATTTTTTTATTATTAATAGTAAAATGAACATTGTTAAATGAGTTTTAAAATATAAATATTATTTATCAAATTATTTATTATTTAACAAACTTACCCAATGAGTCCATTTTTAATTGAGGCATATGTAGTAATTCTTCAATGTCATTATCCGACTGATGATTCTTAGCACAATTGCTTCCGGAGGATTTTAAATCTCTATTTAAACATTTTTCATAAGCGATCTGAAATTTCCCGGTATAATCATGTTCCGAAATGTTTCCCAAATTTGATTCCAAAATATTTCTCAGTTCCTCCTGTTGATTGTACCGTATGTTTTCTAGTAAATTCCAGTTCACACTTGTCGGGGGCAGTCTTGTATTTTCTAACCAGTCTCCGCAAGCGAATTGACTTAGACTATTGCAGGCTATATTTATCTGGTTGACGCTACTTCCCATGACGTTTGTGATTTCCGAGGTTGCTCGAAGACATGAAGCAGTGAGACAATACAAAACTGGGTTTTCGTTTGAAGCATAAATGACATTATTTTGAATCATTAAACATTTTACCATAATAATGGATACGATTAAAAACATTATAAAAAGAAATATGCATAGTAATATAAGGAATATCTCTCTACGTGTAGTTTTTCTTGGTGGTTTTACTAAAGCCACTGGAATGGTGTCATTTTTAAGATCCGAAACCCCTACGGTTTTGAATCCATTGAGCTGAAATTGATCTTCAATTGAAACTCGAACACTTTTGTTACTTAGTTGGGAAGACTGAAATAATAAAGGTTTTGTCATTTCCAAGTCTCGAGTTGATGAAAGAGTTCGAGAATATGTCGGACCCGAGTATTCATGATAACCTTCATGATTCGTCAACATGTTCTTTAGTTGAATAATTTTGAACGATTTATTTTTTATTAAATGTTTCCTCTAATTCAACTTGTTGATTTAATAATTTTTCCACCAATCATATTGCAAAGATAAACATCAAAAATAGAAATTTGTCAGTTGCATCTCACATAGATTTTGATAATAGAGTTCAATATTAATCTCATTTTTATGAAATAATGTAAAACAAATGAGACAAAATTTCCTAAAAATTTATAACTATTTTTAAAATAATATGTTTTATGTATTTTTAAAAACTATTATGATTTTAAAATAAATATATAATAATTGTTTCAATTAGTTTAATTATATAAAATTATTTCCTTGAAGTAAAGAATATATTTTATATAAAATCACTCAAACTATAAATATTTATATTATTATATACCTTTATTTGATTTTATTTGTTTGTAAAGCTAAGTTAGGGTCACATTTTGTAATCTACATTTTTTACAAACTTCTACATAATTTCAAAATATCTAAATAAAGAAACAACTAAAATTTTAATATTTTATTATAAATATTTACATAAATAAGTACTTAGACTCGACAAAAAATAAAGCTGCCAATTTTATTCAAACTTTCAATAACAAACAAATAATATAGAAATGTTTATTTCTAAATGCAAGTTTCGTGAAATTCCACACTAAATGTTATTTTAAATATATAAAATAGTGTTTTATAATCAGGATGAGCCCAAGACAAATATCTCGGGATTTTTTTAACTTCTCGCTACTCATTTTTTGAGGATTAGATTTATTTTTAAATTTCTTTAAATTAAATTTTTTTAAATTTTTTGTTTAAATAAATTAAATTTTTAAAAGTTTTTTATAAATATTATCAATAATTAAAAATGGAAAATAATATCCTTAAATATCCATTAAACCTATATTTATTAATCAAACATTAAAATCATCTATCTATAAATAATTAATTAATTTTTAAATTAATAAGTAATTTTCACAATTTCCGTAATACCTTTAGATTTCTGTCCGATGGCTTTGAACGGTTTGTCAAAATAAGGTATCGGCTATCTCGGAACTTTTCAGACATTTTAACTTCGTGACCACTTTAATGCAAGTAAATATTTTTGGGACCCCCAAAATTAATCAAGCGACCCCAGATATGCAAAAGCATAAAATTTTACCATGATAATAAAAACAAAAGCAAATATTCATACTAATGAGCTGCATGTGTTTGTTTACTTTTACATAAAAATAAATTTAACTTAATTAACTATGAGGAAATGGTATTCAGTGCAGTTGGCGAGTTATCGTAAACTAAAAAAGTGGATGGACTTGAGTGACAGTTTGGTTAATTTAGTCAGTACCTTCGTTCAACAGTGAGCACATCATAAAATAAATAAAAATAAAAATGAAAGATAATATTGAAATTTAAAACAAAAGTTTTATGAAATAAATTGATTTTGATTAAATATATTTTTCGTTAAGAATAATACGAAAAGAATTATATTGTAAGAATTGTATTGCAATATATAAATTAATTATTATTGTCAAATGTCAACATTATGTGATTTGATTTTTCTTTTCGATTCTTTAACTTACAGTATACATGATAATAAATGGTTTTTTTTGTTTTAAACTTTTCAAATATTTTTTAGATAGTAATTTGACAAAAGATCAAACTTTTTCTTAATAACATTTGATGAAGACAAAACCATACTTTTGATATAATAATACAAAAACTATTTTATCTTTTTTCATATAATGAAAATAAATGAAATATATTCAAAAAGCATATCAAAAACGGCTTGAAAATAAAGAAATTTACTGATAGTAATATCTAGATATTATTATTACAAAAAATAATTATTATAACAATAATCATGATTTATTAACTATTATTTAAAATACTTATTAATAATATTTATTATTACTTATATTATAATTATTATCATCACAATTATTACGATAATAAAAATAAGTGTTTAATCAAATTATGTAAACTAGTTCAAAATAAGTGTTGGAATATTGAAATTAATAAAGTTTATTTACGATGAATGAATCAAATTTAATTAAAATTAAACAGGAACTCTGAAATTCTGTAGATTGATTTTGACATTTCAAATTTAATTATTAACCCAATGTTTTTAAACTTAGATTTTTTTCTAATTTTAGTTTTTTTTAATAGTTTTTGGAAATTTAATTATTTTTCTATAAATTTTTCATTTTTTTAAAAAAATCTTAATTTAATTTTATATTAGACTTAAATATTAGAAAACAACAAACGAACAAAAATGGTGCAATATATTTCGAGAAATTCACTATCATCATCAGATAGAAATAAAAAACACCGAATTGGATATTAAACGGTGGATGTGAGCCCGCTCGACATAGCTTAGCCACACACAGAGAAGTAAAATTATATTCTAATCAATATATAGCCAATTTAAATTCAAAATGAAATTAAGGGGAAAAGCTAGGTCAACATCATATCAACGTCACAAGTTCACTCTGAAGTCATTGATAAAGTAGATCTCTTGCCTTAAATCCTAACTTTGCAAACCTATTTGATGTCCAGTGCATTGGGAAAAGTGTATAACAGTGTTAACTTGACACTGTTTTTACACTTACCTGCCACGAAGAGAAATCTGAGCGCCTCTCGCATAGTACTGAATAGAGCCATTAGTTCGAAACTATTATACCATTGGGAAATGTACTGGATATCACTTAATGTATCGTATAAAAATAATTATTATTAGAACAAGTTTAGATGAGTGATAAAAAAAATTTTAAAAAATTTGTATTTGAACATTCCAGATAAGGATATATTCATATATTTTCAGAAAACCGTCTAGCTAATTTGATAAGACTTACCAAACAATTTTGACCTATGCTTCTAACAGTTTAAATTGTTTCACACAATCTCTCCCATTAATCTGAAATTAACTCTGGAAATTCTTCGTTTCATTGAACAATATTTTATTATTACCTAGGCTTACGGATATAAGATTCCATCTATATCAGCGGTTCCCAACTTTTCTGGTGCTGTGACCCTTTGATAACATTTGCCAAGTTTTGCTGACCACAACAATAAAATCAATAGGGCTTCTCCTCAGTCACTGCTAACTATTATGTTTTTGACTTCTTAATATCTGATTGTGTTTATATTTTATACTTTATACTATGAAGTCAAAGTAGGAGTATCGCTTAAACATAAAATGATAGTAAAAAACCACTGACTAGTGTAAAAAAATTATTTTCAGAAAGACTCAGGCGATTTCTGGCAAATTTTTACGTGAACAACGTTATGTTCGCGACCCATAGGTTGGTAACCGCTGATCTAGATGATTTCTTATATATTGTTGTCACATGGCTCCTCCTGACAGCTTGACAACAATACCACAGGGTGTTAATGTCAAAACAATATCAATATATTTTAACAACTAAAAATTTATTGAACATAAATATTACAAAAATTAAGTAATAAATATTCTAAAAAAACCTTTCAATTTGCTGACAAAAGTAATTTAAATTAAATATTTATTTATTTATTAAAAAAGAAATGCAATAAATAATTTCAAAAAAGCTGGAAAAAATTATAAAATAGACAGTTCGGTTTGGCTCATAAATTGGGTGAATATTTATTCATTGATCAGATGAGATGTCAACACATTTTTGGATTAGTTTTAATGAAATTAAATTTGCAAAATTCAATTCAATTAGCTAAAATATGTGATTATTTTATTTACATGGTTTTTCAAAACGCGAAACATCACTTATATAAAACATTTTGTTTTTTTATAAATAATTCATTTTTTTCTTGATATTATATTTTATTTTAATTATAATAATATACAATAAATTAATTTAAATAAATACCATATTAAGGTGATATTTAAATGTAAGAAATAGTAAGAAATAAATTTAATAATTATTGCCAAAAATTTATTTTCTATTTTAGTGAACAAAAGTGAAAGTATTGTTGGGGTACTAGGAAAAAAGCACAGTAAAATCAATAAAACACCAAAATGATAAAAGTGCAACATTAGTTAAAAAATTTACAAAAATTCGAAAGTCGTATTTAAAGGAGGAAATTGGTATGGTTGAACGCCAAATTGAGAGACGAGTCCAGAAAAAATAATAAAAATTTAGTGAGGGGTCCCTAGAAAATAATATAAGACAAAAAAAGAAATTAATTAAAAAATTAATTACTAATAGGAAGCCCGAGTCAATTGGAAGTCCGAGGCAATGGGAAACCCGAGATATGAGAAAAACCCGGCGTGTAGACGAATAATATAAAAGGATAAATTGGCCTAAACAATATTAAATGGGCGCCACTGATCTATTGGGATGTAATTATTTTCTAATATGTAATTTAGTAATGTAGCAAACGTGGTTGACAAATTTCGGCTAAGGTAGTCTGTGGGAAGTAATTATTTTTAATAATTTAATAATGTAGCAAATGTTGTTGACAATTGTCTGAAAACAGTCTGAGCAGGAGTAAAAAAGGAAAAGAGAAAAACACGAAATGGCCAGTGGTTGAAGCAAACGAGTAGTGTAGTCAGGTCAGTAAAAGAGTCTAAACCCAAGTAAAGTCAAAAGTTATCTATCAGAATAGGTGATTATCCTTTGAATAACCTACCTTAAGGTAAGCAAATTTATTCGGTGGTTGAAGGATGCAAATAAATCACAAATTGTAATTACAAAACATTGAAATAAATCGGATTGAGTTGTAACTGTGGTAAAGGGCACATAAAATTATTCTGTGTTGGGTTTGCTTATTTGATTTGAAAAGGACACGAGGAGTGAGAGGGAACCGACTTTTAATAATACAATCCAATGACATTTGTTCCAATGTATAAGCCAGATAACTTGTTCCCATCCGATAAGTTTTTCGATTTTGACGTTTTGATAAAATGCTCTGAGGTTTCTATTTATGAGGAAATTCGCAGTACTAGGTTCAAGATATTGAATATTCCTTTCCTGGTTTTCTTTCATTTTCAGAATATTCCTCAGATATACTTCGATTGCGGCTTGTGATAGTCAACTACTTTCATTTGGGATGTCTTGGGTGTTAGCTACCAGACTCCCGGCTTGACTTTCTTCTTTGTCATCTTTTTTGTGGTTTTTAATGTGATTTACACATTCTGCTCCTTTGATCGGTACTTCACATCTTACGCAAGATACCATAACATCTGTTCGGTTTGGGAAATCGTGCTTTTGACGAAGGTGGTTCATTCCGTTTCTTACATTTTCCCACACTTTTCCACACTCTTTACATTCTATTTGGTATTCATTGTTGAGGATGAATTTAACTTCATCAGTGCATTCGGTTTCTGTAGGTACATTTCCTGCCCCAGTAGGATTTTTGGATTTTCTGTTTGGGAGAGTTCTCCTTTTAAGTAGTGGGAACTCTTCGTCGCTAAGTACAATTGTATCATTGCTTGCGCCTCTTTTCTCTGGTCTACGATGTTCAATTTTTGGTTCTTCAAGTGGTGTGATTATTACCATTGGTAGTCGATTTTCTTCTGTTGGAGGAGTCGTAATTATAGTGGAGGTTGTCTCCTGCCCATTGGTTTTTCTTGCCATAAAAGGTATACATTTTTGGAATTTATAGTCTCTTGAAATTCCAATTATCGATCTTTGGGTGAAGAAGTGTAGGAAGTTTGCTACACTCGTTTGCTCTTCTTGAGTTTTGAATGGGTATCTGCATGTGAGATCCACTAACTTTTGCACTTTTATTCTATCAGCCGGTGATGTTTCGGTAGCTGTAGAGTATGGTTTTAGATGTTTTAACCAATTCTCTGGGGATTGTGAAGAATTTGGCAAAGCGAGCCATGTCAAATTCGGTTTCTTTGAATTCATTTGCTGTCTCCATGACATAGCGATTAATTATTCGGTATGCCAAGAGTCTTGAGTTTTCGTCTTTGAAACGATACTTGTGAGTTGCCATGAGGAAGGTTTTCACTTCGACAAATGTCTTATTGGACAGTTCTTTTTTGAGGTAGGTTTGAAATGCTGATTTTTTGAAGATGGTCTTTCTTGGTCTTGTTTTATCAATAAGTTTGGTGCAATCTCTTGGTGGATTTGTTTGTGGGGTAGTGTCCCAGATGAAGGTGGCATCTTTAAATTTGTATGATACCGCAATTGGTTTAGATTTTGGTTTGCCAGACTTCGTAAGTGGCTGTTTTGGTTGGGTGGTTTCCTTGTCTATATCGACATTTAAGTGGGTTGTTGGTTGAGTAGTTTCTTGAGGCGTTACATCGCTCAAAACCGCGTAGCGGTTTTGAGTCGATAGCTTTTCATGATGTCGTTTGTCATTTTTGGGTTCTGATATTTTCTTATTTTTGGAGTATTTAATTGTCTTGAATCCATCATTTTCTTGATTTTCTTGATTATTTATTGGATTAAATAAATTTTTATCTTCATTTAAATTTAAATTTAAATTTTTAAATTTATTTAAATTTTTAAATTTTATAAATAAATTATTTTCAATTTTTTCTTCTAATTTTTCTAATTCTTCTTTTAGTACTTGTCTTATGAGTTCCACAATGTTACCGCAGGGATAACTGGATTGTTGCGGCCAAGCGTTCATGATGTCGTTTGTCATTTTTGGGTTCCATTTAGTGTTTTTCCCCTTTCCTTTTATACTCCTGCTCAGACGGTTTTCAGACAATTGTCAACAACATTTGCTGCCATAGTAAATTATTAAAAATAATTACTTCCCACAGACTACCTTAGCCGAAATTTGTCAACCACGTTTGCTACATTACTAAATTACATATTAGAAAATAATTACATCCCAATAGATCAGTGGCGCCCATTTAATATTGTTTAGGCCAATTTATCCTTTTATATTATTCGTCTACACGCCGGGTTTTTCTCATATCTCGGGTTTCCCATTGCCTCGGACTTCCAATTGACTCGGGCTTCCTATTAGTAATTAATTTTTTAATTAATTTCTTTTTTTTGTCTTATATTATTTTCTAGGGACCCCTCACTAAATTTTTATTATTTTTTCTGGACTCGTCTCTCGATTTGGTGTTCAACTTTATCTATTTTCCCCCATCAATACTACTTTCGAATTTTTGTAAATTTTTTAACTAATGTTGCACTTTTATCATTTTGGTGTTTTATTAATTTTACAATCCTTTTTCGTAATACCCCAACAGACAGTAAATTTAAAAAGTTTTATTATTATTTGTTTAAATAACACCGGTCCCTTCTATTTGTCTCTAAACTCGCTAGTGCTCCCGCGAAAGGCTCCATCACCAACTGATGGGCTGGAGTGGTACCGTACAGATTGGCAACCATGGCATTAAAGATATTTGAAAAGAATCAGATATATGTATTCGTCTATAATTAAAAATATTCAAACTAAACCATTCTCAAAGCAGGTCAAAGCTTTCCTAACACCTGGGAATCTTCAAAATAGTTTTATCTTCATTTCGCATTATAGAAAAGGTCATTGAGCGGTAATAGTACCATTTACCATTTGTAAACCATTGCGATTTATTTGTTACAGTATACAAATAGAAATTGTAAAATTTGATTTATAGAGAAAATTAATTGACTTGTTCTTATTTATTTATAGTCGGCCGACCAAAGAGGTGCCAATATTCAAATTATAATTCATACCTAACTATAACTTTATTTTTATAGTACATATTTTATTCGGAGTCTGATTTGTGTTAAGATCATGTTCCACGCTTTTTAATCTTAACATTATGCTCTAAAGAAAATCGGGTGTTGCACTGATAATTGATTGCAACATCAAAACTTGGCACTGTCTAAATCATCGATTATAGTTAGTTTTGGATGATGCTAATAAAGCAATGCAGAGAGTCAATTGGTATTCTATATTTCATCATTCGGATAAGATTCAAATTGATCTAAAGAAAATTTTCGAATCGTAATGTATTGATGTTATCAAGATAGGTCGAGGTTTTGGACAAAAATGAGCTGTGTTTAGATTTATATATATATATATATATATATATATAATTATGTAATGTATGTTCAGGGAGGTAAGATTTTCGAAAAATCATATCGAGAATAAAAAACAAAAAAAATCAATTATATTTTGTGAAAAAATATAAATTCATTCATATTTATAATATGCATTTATAAATAAAATATATTAGAAAAAATAACAAAAAAAGTAAGATAGAAATATAATTTCTCTATTTTTCTTAGTTTCGTTTAATTTTATGGTTTTTATTAAAAAAAATCCTTTCAAGATGGGTAAAATCTATTCAAAATCTAAAACTGTTCAATATCGGGAGTTACGGTTCATATATCGGGAGACGGGAATATGCGTTCCATATCTGGAGACTCCCGACGAAATCGAGAGGTCTGGCAAGCCTGTGTATGTTTGAATGTCAAAGGTGCGATATTGAATTATGTGTGTATCTTATTCAAAAAAAATTACAATATAATTATTTTCCTCCTGTGAGTTAGTCAGTTGTTTTTTGATATAATAAACCTTATGTTTCCAAAGTCTTCTAACAATCGAATTTAGCTGAAATAATATTATAACTAATATTAATCATTTAATAATGACACGCAGTTTGAAAATGTTCATTTTATGAATGATTTATGTTTAATAATTGATATATAACAAGATATTGTAATTTTTTATAATACTCTACAATCCAGAAAAATTTATATATTTAAGGGTGAATTGGTTTTAAGAATTATTTTGGCTTTTAAGATTCTTTGGAAGGGGGAAGGAAAGTATGGAACTAATTTTTGAACATGTCTTTTCAGTATACAAAATTGAAGAAAATGATTATAAAATATTTATCGAAAACGTTACAAAAATCCCCAGACAATTTTATATAACTAACAGAGTCCTAGAAGAACACTAAATACAATAGCAATAATTTCAGCTGAAAGAAAGAAAGGAATTTCAAAGAGGAAAAAGGTTTGTTCAAGAAAAAGAAATAAACTTTCAATTATAAATATTTCAAATATGTTTTGTTCGGATGTTTGTTAGGATTGTCTCTTCAAGAATGGGACGTTTCGATTATGGTAAGGAAACGGTTGAGAATTAATGTCTCTGTTGAAAGCAAAATAAATAAAGATAAAAAACCTGAAAACGATGAACATCATCATTATTTATAGCGTATCTTTTTTCTGTGATGTACAGATCAAAACTGAAACAGAAATAAAGAGATTAGTAGACATCTTCCATTTCTTTCATCGATACATAAAAAGGCTATATTATAACCTTCACATCTGAACCCATTATCTTTCGATTCTAAATACTTTGTACAAAAATGGTTGAATAACTTTGCAAATATATATATATATATATTACACTTTCCTGATTCCAAGTCACTCAAAATATTTTCTATATCACCTGTAGTTCTCTGTCTCTATGGGGTTACCTGGTAACCCCTTACCGTTAACCGTACCATTCAGAATTCAAAATATTCGCATAAACTTCATAACTTGAAAATGTTTTGTCTTGCCATAACGTGTTTCTTATGCTGTAGAACACCGATTATGAGTTACCTAAAAAAATGTGACGCATCACCATGAAGCCTATCTCATGCCTAATTATGGTGAAGAACAAATTGAACCATTCGAAATGAATTTATTAAAAATAAATTATCAAATTTAACAAATGAATATACACAAATTGAATGTGAAATGAATTCAAAGTTATCTTTGAGTTAATTTTGATGATTTGAAAATGAAAAATTATTTTAGTTTCATTTACATCTAATAAAATGTAATTACTCTAATTGTTTAATAAAATATATTTATGGACTTTTATGATTAAATTATTGCATGTAAATTAAAGATACTTAAAATAAAAAAATTTTTGTTTTAAATGGAGCTGAGAAATATCTGGTGCACATAAATGGATTACAAAATCTTTCAACGAAATTCTAAATGTTAGATTCGTTCTTTAAAATAGGCTCGTCTCAAATTTAATATGTTTTCGTTTAAACAAATGTTGAATTTATAAATAATACAATAATACCAAAAAAAACAATATTTTATTTTTTTAAAAATAATTTATATATAATACATTAGAGTCAGATATTTTCAGTTTATTTTCTTTTTCTTTTTCTTATCTATTCCATTCAAAATTGTCCTTTCAGTACTGAATCCAGACGAATTTAATTTTCATTATTTATAAGCTGTTACTAATTCTTAATTGAAATGGACATTTTATTCAACGAAATGCAAATATAGTAGTAATAAAAGTAAAAATAAACTGCAACAAAATTTTTCAAAACCGAATTTATGAAACTTTTATAACTTAATTTTTATGATGATAATGAAAATGTATTTATTTTTTAAAAATAACAATTTTAAAAAGTTTTTTTTAATTAAAAGAATCACACAAAATTGGCTCTGATTTAAATTAAATAAAAACACCAATCAAAATTATATATTCAGCTACAATGTATTTTTCTACAGAATTTCTGCCTTCGTTAATTTGTTTAAATTTTCTTATTTTCATTCAGAGTTTGTTGATGTGATTTCTAGACTGAAGAAGACTGAAAAACGTTCGAAATATATTGTGAAATGTTATATAGAATATATAGTTGAGACTTTGGTTTTCTTGACCTATAAATGTTTTTAGTTGATCTACTTTTGCTACCGAGAATGGTAAAGATGGGAAACTTTCTTCTACTTAACTTGATATAAATTACCCAAAATAATAATCACAGTCAATGGAAAGCTCATCTACATTTAATGAATTCAATCAAAAGCACATTAGCGACCACAGGCACACAACATCATACTAACTTCAAACCAACGGTAAAGCTAAAGACTTCATAGAACTCTCAAGACCGCTTTGAGAGAACATTTAGAGAATATAAACAAAAATTGGGCTATAGATATACCATTTATATTACTAGGGCTTCGAAATATAATTTCAGAAGACACTAACCTATCATCGAGCCTAACTATTTTCAAAATGAATGGAACAAATCAAAATTGGAAAATAAACTTTCTAGAAGATTTAAAAAAACATGTATCAATGTTTGGTTGAACGTAGATACAAGAACAGGCTTAAAATACATGTATGATGGACCTTTGCGAATAATCAGTCAAAGCATAGACCCCAAACTTTTAAGATTTAACTCACTAAAAGAAACCTCCGTGTCTCGGTAGACAATCTCAAAATCTCCAATATTTCATATAATGACAGGTCACTCCATATTCCAGTTGGATGGCTATGTAGTCAAACCAACTAAATTATTATAAATATTTAATCAATATTTATAATTATTATTTTAAAACTTTGTTTAAATATTATAATTATTTGCTAAAAATATAATTTGAAAATCAAGCGTTATGTTTTAAATGATTTAGAATTTATTTTAACGTATTAATTGAACATGATTACTTTATTCGATATTTTACAGTATTATTTGTTATTATATTATTTGTTAAATGCTTTACAAATTAAATACTTTTGTTGAATAATTTACAAAAATATTCCACATATTTTGGTATCCAAAGATTTATTATTTAAAAATATTATTTAATAATAAAATAAAAAGATAAAATACATTTTTTTATCCGATTAAGTGTTTGTTTAAATTATTTCAATAAAATCATCTAAAATATCGAATTATGATAAAAGCGATTTGAAGTCATTATCAAAACAAACATCGACTTGCCAGTTTTTAGAAAATTTGATGACAAAATCAACAAGAAAATAGCAATATTAATTCGATTTAATACGAAATAAAGAAAAAGATTTGATACAATTTTTAAAAAAAGTTCAAAATTTTTGTAAAATCATATTGATAGTTTAAAACAAATTTAAAAAAAAATAAGATTAAATTAAATTAAATTTATAAATATCATTTTCCTTTGATTAAATTCACTTTTATTAGAAAAATTACTAATGGGATTTAATTTCCCTTCTAATCAAAGAAAAATTGAATTAGTTAAAATGATTTTGTTTACACTATAATGAATCTTTTAATAAAATTTCTGAAATTTATAAATGAATTTGAATATTCTTTTGGAGATTCACTATTGGTATTTGATAGCTCATTTTGATTTGATTTTAAAAATAAAAAATAATAAAAGTAGTAAATAATAATTATTAGTTGATAATATTAAAAATTTATCTTATTATTAAATAAAAAGAAATGGGAAAAATATTAATAATTAATAACAACTGGAAAGAAATGGTTATAAATTTACAATAATTGCTAATGCAAATAGATGATTTATAATTAATAATAAAGTATTTTTAATTACCATATGATGTAAAGAAGATATATTACGTAACCATATTTTTTGCATATAAACAATTTTTTTTTGAAAATAATGTACTCCATAGTCTTTTAATCTTCGTGTCATTAGATATATGATGAAGTAGATAGATATGTTCACTCCAGATCCAATGTAAAATCCTCAAATTTGGAATTTTTGAGGTCGATTGAATGTAAAATTCTCGACTGATGTTTTTCGAACATTTTTTCGAGACCGCCTCGTTTTTTCCTTTTTTTGAAATCTCCAAAATTTCTTTTTTTTACTCAATTATGATTTTTTTTAAAACTTTTCATTTTGTCAATTTTTGTTTTAATCTATGATTGCTTCATAAATTTTAATATTCTTTAAAAACCTTTGAAACCAATAGGCTTAAAATTAAAACTTTGCTTTAATGAACTAGTTACCTAATAGTCATTTAAAAATTCTAATTATCAGTGTCTTATTACGGAATTTTGATAAATTTCAAAAGACTTGATCTATTTTTACTCAAACAATGTAAAGGCAGTATTATATTTATAACAAAAGGACATCCTTAACACTTTCAGCCCCAATTTGTTTCTTTAGTTAATATAACTTAATTTTTGATGTGCCAGTAAATGGATAACATAAAACTAAAAATAATTGCGCTACTATTTTTTGTGAGGATTATAAAAATAATGTATGCTACGAATGGGACATAACGCGGGCTGAATTAATAGCGCAGGATTCCTTCTAGGCTTCTGTAAACATCTTCTGGGACATATGACCCACTGGAGCTGAATGAGTTAAAAATAATAAATTGACAATCTATACGCTCCATTTAACATATTTTACATAGATATTTTCAATATTTATCATATAAGCTCAAAAAACCTAGCATTATTTTGTTCCAAATTGGTGACATGATGTATTTGGTATCGTTGTATTGAAATATTAATAAAACATCTTTCGTTATCTTTAACTTCAAAATCATCATAAAAACAACTACTTCATCGTTGATGAATATGTTATGGTTGTCGGTGAAATATAAAAATAATATTTGCTGATGTGAATCTAAATTATTATTAACAAATACAGGTAGTATATAGGATAAATTTTTATTGTATATGACAATTACGATTGATTTGGTTTTAATAATAAAATTACAATATGGGTGCATGACTTCAACTCAAATGTGATACACACAAAATGTCAATATTCTCAATTCTCAAAAAAGATGTCAAGCCAGTAAAAAAATATCATACTTATAAGATGTATTTGTTGGTAGATTAAATTCCATATCAATTCTTAATGAAACATTATATTCACGCTTTATTGTTAATTTAACAATAGATGTTGTTGCAGTAAATAAGTATAGACGAAAATAAATAAAAATCTAAGTTTCAATGAAAATATATTTGTTAACAATTCTTAAATAAGAAAAATTAAACAAAAATTTCAATAAAATTATCCGGAAAAAATGTATAGATTGAATATTATGTGGTTTCGGAAATTTGTTAAGAAAGCTTGAGGACAAAAAATGAATATTGAGAAGATAAATAACAAATCAATAAAGTTAAACAACGAAATAAGACAAGGTAGTTTTTAATTAATAATAATTTAAAAGAAGGAAAAACAATTTTTGGAATGGGATCACCATTAGTTTAGAGTTTGCTTAAGATTAAAAAAGAGTTATTAGGCATTCGGAAAAAAATTAAAATGGAACGAAACGAAATAAAATAATATGTCTTGATAGTTGTCAGAGATAATACGGAAATTATGAATATTTAAGGGAATATGATGACAAGATAATTACCTACAAGTGCCATGAGATATCGAACTATAAAAGAAAAATACGAATTGGATAAGAAACTAACATCTAGAAGACAGAATTTAAAAAGGATAGACAAAAACAATACGAGAAAACAGTTAAATGTTTCTGGATAAATAATGTTGCAGAAACTAAAGAAACTCGTTGCGTGATACAAATATATTTGGTAGTTAATAATTAATATTATTACCCAATGTGTGTCGTAATAAGTCCATTATTTAGAGTTTTGAGTGGTGAATCTTTGTGTAATTATATTCATAGTATAAATATTTGAAGAGGTTTAATATTAAGCAGATATGAAACTTTTTATTTTTGCCATTGACCTTCATGCACCAAATGCTGTTATTAGTCTTCTAGATAAGACTCACCTTTTATTGTTGACCGCCCATAACCCATAATTTAAACAAAAATGTGTAAATTAAAACAACATAATTAATTAAATTAATGTCGTTTAGAAATTATCAATATGGCTGCTGTAACATAAGCACCGCAAACAGAAATTAAAATTAAAAATAAACAACAATTAGACAAATTAAAAATATAACAAAATTAAATGAAACAAATATTAATCTACAAAAAGCCTACAGACGCAGAATGAAACACATAAATAAAATATAAAACGGCCTAAACCTTGCAAAAGAAGGTTTAGAAAATACACAAGTGGAAGTGGCGACCACAATAAAATAGTAAGCGGTCAATAAGAAAAATGACATAGAAAAGCAATAAAAAAATAAAAATTACAAAAATTAAAATAATATCAAAAAATAGAGAAAAATAAGGTGAAAAATAAAATATTAAAAATAAAATAAAAGCAATAAAAACCCCGTAAAATTGTCGAAAAAGTCTTAAAGTTCTCTGATTGGTCGTCCCCAGACATGAAACTAGTAAATATACAGCAGTCATTTTCATAGTTTTAGACAAAAGATTTTAGACATTTGTTTAGACATTTTTTGAGACAATTTGTTTTAGACAAAAATTGTTCAGAAAATTGTTTAGACATAATTTTAGACATTTTCAGACACTTTCAAACTTATGCTAATTTTCAAAAAAAAAATTTGATTCAACAATGTCCAGTTTTGTAAGTAGTTTCTTTATGATTTAAATATATTTTCATTTTATGTTAAAAGTTTTTTAATTCATTCTGAATGACCGTGGATATTTTTGTATCCACCGGCTGGTCCGCCTAAATTGTATTTATATTTAAATGAAAATTTATATGAGCAAGACGTCGGCCTATGCTCGGCGACTCCGTTAAATTGGAGGCTGGCCCGCGTAGTTGTACGGGATTTGTTCCATTCGGTTGTCTGATGGACGGTGGAGCCTCGCTGCATGGATCGAGAAGTCAGGAAGCCGTCTAATGAGCTGGGGCATCTGTATGGATAACGTCGGAAGGAACAGTTTAAGGGGTCAAGCACTACAGATAAGGGGCAACAAAATTTAATGTTTAAGTATAAAAGTTTAGTTTGAATCCCGCCGATGATTATATTTATCAAGGGTATGACTAGAGATAGCAATTTAGAGCAACGAAACTAAAAAGTAGGGTTATTTCATGTACATTATTGATAATTATCAAGATGGAAATTTAAGTTATTGGATATATTTGGCGTTAATCTGTGAGATGATAGTATGTACGAACGGTGGCAACGGTGGTGACCATGGGAAAGGAAATATGAGTTGTCGAACTAAAATAAGTACATTAGTACAATGCATTCATTTCAATTTACCGTAAGCTAATATTTGTATGAAATAAGGAATTTTCCATAAAATAAGAGCGGAACGCAGCCCAAATTCTTGAAAGATAAATAAATAGTAACAATGACAAATTGATATATGAATTGTAGAAATAAATAAGTAGAGACAACGTTGTTGAAAGAAAGAGACGTAAGTGAAAATATCGTGTGGAGTTGTTCCAGAAATGGAGCTCACCTGCTCATGAATTTTCAGCTGATTAATACTGTACCAACAGGGACTTGCTCATGGTATACAGTAGTAGAATTCCAATTGTGGGCCGTCTGGGTGAAACATCATAAACCCTAGGAGAAGAAGGACTTTCGATTGAGGAAAATAAGTTTGAGTAAACTTTGCACAGATTTAAACTAATTAATTACACTCAGTGTCCAAACAGGACATAATACCAATGTTACTTGTGAAGAGTGCTTATTCCTTACATGTTGTATGCTCAGAAAATTTCTTCCCATCACCTTAATACTGTATTATTGATTTAGTGAAACTTTTTAAATTTTAAATAAAATAATAAAACTTTCATAAAATGTGCTCATTCAGTTGAACCATTTATCAATGTCAATAACATTTGCTATATTCATAAATATAAACTATATAATTGTTTTTAACAAAAATATTTCAATAGTTTGTTAATTTAAAAGAAATCTTATGCATATAATTATTTGTAAAATTTTGCAATTTATATTGAAATCATTAAATAAAATGTAAAATTAAAAATTCACTTTATTACATAAATATTTCATTAATCATTTTTTTTTCATTTTATTATTTCTCTTAATTAATTTGTTTAATTTAATGACTAAAATGTACTTTTCATATTTTCTTAAGGTTAAGTTTTTCAATTTAATAAACATAATATCATTTTAACTTATGAAAAATAAATCTTTAAATTAATATTTGATAAAGCAATTTTTAAATTATCAATCTTATGAAAAATATTGAAAATATTCATTGGGGTGAAAACACAACTGTCGGTAAACTATCTGTAGATTTTAATAAAAAGCGAAAGAAAGTTGATAATCCAAGTTGCACTGGCTGTAATGGTGTTATAAATGATAAATATTTATTTTCTCTCAACGATACATTCTGGCATAAATCGTGCGCTTTATGTTCGATTTGTGAAGAGGTTTTGGAAGAATCATGCTTTATGTTAAAAGACAATAAATTATTTTGTCGAAATCATTATTATAAGTAAGTATATAATTAATTTTCTTTATTAAACAAAACATAAATGTTTTTTTGTAATTCCTAATTGAATTTTATTTATAAATTATTTTTCTTTAATTTAATATTTTTGAATATATTCAAATTAGCATAAAACTTTCAAATTTACCAAATTAAATTGATTATTATAAATGAAAATTTTCTATTCATAAGATTCGTGTCTAAGACATTGAAAAAATTAGACTTGTAACTTAACAAATATTTTATGCAACTTTTTATTGGGAAATAATCATAGAAAGGGAGAACTGGTTGAATTTGAATTTATTCTTGGTAATAGGAATTTTTTATTTATGATCAAGTTTAATTAATTTAAATTTGAAAAAAATAATTCCTTATGAAGTATTGAGTTGTAAATCAGCTACTTTGTTTGTTTTATTATTATACATTTATTATAATTTTGTTTTAATAAAGTAATTTACATGTCTAAGGTAAGTGTGAGCTAAAATTCTAAATTTGGTGTTTAATATGATTGGAGAAAATTTTATTTAAAACATCATATGCTATAGGGGTTTCATACAAGATTAAATCGAAAGATGATATTTAAAAATTTGTTTGCAAAATTATGTCTAGATTAGTTGTTGCTAAATCTTATATCACTCGCTCCATAATTAAAAAATTCTAAATTTGATTTATCCAAAAGTGAAAATCCCCAGCCACATTAGCCCAAAAATTACTACTTCTTGATTCTCAACGAAGTTACTATAAAGTCTTAGTAACATAAAAATCATTTGTCTTTTATTTATTTTATCACTTTTCACTTCTTTTACTTTCTGAGATTTAATTAATTCATTTTATATTATCATAACAATACCATAAACTTTCGAAAAATTATCATAAATGGGAAAATTTAGCCCTATATATATATATATATATATATATATATATAAGAATAGTTCTCGTTGACCTTTACAAGGACTTGTGGTAGACTCAGGTTTAACAATTTACAGCCCTAGGACAAGATTTATATACCTCTCCTTCTTCGAAATTAAAATTGCATATTGACATCCATTAATGTTAATATAAGTTATATTGGGAAGAGTAATTCAGTATCAGTCTGTTTCTAATAAAAAATTAAAGTATTAGTAACTTAGTGAGTTTATTAGTTTAAATTTTAATGATATAAACATTAAGCATTTCTTGAATTTTCGTGGCTTGTCACTTGATTTGCTGTTTACATTTTTTATTCTTGTCTAGTGGTAAATACGGAATTGGCTGTCAGGGATGCCAGATTTTCGAAAAATTATATCGGGAAATCCCCTACGAAATCGGGAGGTCTGGCAAGCCTATCGTCAAGTGATTTGATAATTCTTTAAGTTCTGGATGACAAAAAATAGAGAAATTTATGTTTATAGTGATGCAATCCGTTATTGACTGTATTTCAAAACGACTCTTCAATCACGAACACGAAAAAGAACAAGAAAGATCCTATGTTTAAGGATCTCGTACAACCTATTATTATACAAACCTATTATTTTATATTTTAGCCACTTTACCGATTATTAATAATTTTTAAACCTAACTTTATTTGGCAAATAAATTTTACAATAAGTATTTTCAGAAAATTATAAAGCATGAAATAAACTAAAGATTTTCGTTCGTCAACATTATTTTTATTATTTAGACTTGAGATATTAATGGTATTGGGAGGGGGGATGGGCTCAACAGCCAAAAGGTCTAAGACATTTGTTGCTATGCAGGTCTCATGAAAATCAAGACATTTACAGTGTTGTTTAAAACTGAGTCTATATAGCGTTTCCAAAGTGTTGTTGTCTTTTGAAAAATCAGTCATTTTTGAAGCCAACAGTAGCCCATTGTTTTCAGTTGAACTGAAAGTAATGCAACAGAATACCATTTCAACTTTACTACAAAAACCATAACGATGTATTAGCATTTTGGATAAGAAAAGTCAGTGCAGACGTGCATTGTAGTCTCTAATACTATTTAGACGATTTTTTTCGGGTCTATTCTACTAAATACAGTAATGCAAGCCGACTTTAGTTGAGATAACCGGTAAAAGAGTTAAGCAAAACCTTACCCAGTTGAACATGCAGAAGAAAAATATAAAGAAGAAAAGGTCGAAAATTCATAACAGAAAAGATAATGTTTATGTAAAACAAAACTAAACAATATTACAGCGGATTTTTAATTGAAACTCAGAAACTTAGTATAAGAAAATATTGCTAGTATATTACTATAACTGAAAATTTTTTTTAAGGAAAGCAGTTTAAAAATATGGAAGATGTAATTTTCTGTTTCCAACTAAGTTTTTTGAGATTGGAATTTAGAAACTGCCTAAAGGATGGGAGGACAATGAAGGACGATATGTTTCTGATAAAATAAATATTTTATTCTTAAAAATTTTTATTTTTATTTTCAATGATAAAATCGAAAGAACTTGCTTTACAATGAGCCAAAATTAAATTTTGTTAATAATTTTCCCGAAGAAAAGTTTTCGTGAAATTTTAACAATAGAAAATTCATTGTTTTACTGGTGTATGCGAAGTATCTTGAAAGATTCGTGATTGAATAATATCAAAATAAACCAATCTTATTTCCAACATAATATAGTATGCACAGAAAAAAGTTACATAAATTGAGTAATTTATAATTTTATTTGAAAAATTAATTGTAAAATTTTATTTGGAATTATTTTCATTTTTCGGAGGTATAGTCATGGAATTCTCATAGATTTCTAATTTAATTACATTAAAAATACGAAAATATCGTTACACATTTAGAAAAATCTTAGTGTATTTGCAATTTTATCCGGGATAGGGAGCATTTTTTATTCCATAGAACCATGTTTCATTTTTGCAAAATGTCCATTGGCAGCAGCATATTAAAAATGTAAAATCTATTGGTCCTGGATTCATACATATTTCAGAGATCAGTAGATTGAAATTTTTTCATTGTGAAAAACCTGTGAAAACACTCAACATTGTCCAAACTCTTTCATGTATTTTTTTATATATTAATAAAATTAATTGTCAATTATTATTCAGTACTTAAATTTACGTTCTAACAAATATAAACGAAATCATATTATCTGACATCAATTGGAAGTTGATAATCTTGTTGTTGTGTTTCTTAATACTAATCAATTCCTTCATTCGATACTGATCAAGAACTTGAGAACGGAAATGACGGGTATTCGTGTCAAATATATTCAAAATCAAGATCCGAACATGATATAATCAGGATTTAAAATACACTAGTAAATACAAAGCGCAAATAACTCGACTCAGAGACAATCTTAAAACAAATAATGCACTGAAGAAATTGATTAGTATTAGTATTAGTGATCACAATATTGTGTTTGTATTCGTATTGTTGTAGTTGAACGGATATGTTATTAATTAAATTATAGTAAAAAATATTTTTTATATTTAAATTTAAAAAATTATTGTTAGTATTTTAAAAATAAAATTTTTTTATTAATAAAGTATATTTTAATATAATAAATTTGAAATTGATAAATAATTTGAAATATTCTGATTTATATTTATTATCTTAAATCAAAATAAAATTTTGATTTATCAAAATTCAATTAAAGTAAAAAAATTTACTTTTATTATACCTATTTTGGTCATTAGTAATTTAATAATTGAAAAAAATATCGTTTTTTTTTGTTTAATTTGTATCCTAAACCTATTCTGGGATAGACATTTGTAATTGAAAATAAATGTTTATTCGAAAAATAAATTAATTAAATTTTGTTTACTGTTCATAAAACTACAGTTATAAGAAAATATTTTACCGATTGACTGTTTTTTATTCTTTGTAACTAATTTTCAAGATAAATTACTGTGGGAAAATTTCAAGTTATCTCACGTAAATTTTCAATTCCATTTAGTTGTATGATTTTAACCAAATTTCGTTGTTAGAATGTAAATTATCCGCAAGGGAATTTATGGGTGCACAAACTTATTCCTGTAGGCATCCAAAATACTGAAAAATCATATCGAAGTACTCTTTTAAATAACTGCTAGAATTATCTCGATTTTTTTGTAAAAAGTAAATCTTTATAATCAATAATTTAGAGATGAAAATTAATTTAAAAAATTAATTAATTTAAAATCAATTTTTAAATAATTTTTAATTAGAGAAATTAAATTATGAATCGTATCAAAACTTAATTTTTTGTTGATTGTTTTATTAATAAAACTCTTATCACGGAAAACTTACTTGAACAAAAAATACTCATGGTTAAAGGATTATGTGATAGTTTTTCTTTATTTTAGTAAATTGCCACAATTGAATTTTATTTTAATTTTAAATGAATTATTATCCTCCTTATACCCTGTGCACATTACAATGTGCAATATTATCTTTCCCTTTGTGAAGCTGTTTTCAATGTTTTTACATTGAAATGTAGGTGATGTATTCTTCAAAAATAAAATCTTAAAAATACCAAAAATAATTTTCATCATCCTTTAAGTCTGAACAAAATATTTTCAAAAAAATATTTTTTAATAAAAAATAAAAAGTCAGGATTGAAGAGGTTATATTATTTTTTTTATTCTGGTTGCTGAAAAATTATTTGTAAAAAATTAAAATAGTAACTAACAGCTCAAAGAAACAATAATAATAATATATTTGACTTATATGTTTAACCACACAAATAACACAGGATAAAAGTGTTTTAAAAAGGTTGGTAAATGTTCCAATTATAAAAATATTTATATTACAATTAATACTTTTGCATCACATTTTTTCCGGCTTTAGTTATGAAGCAACCGTACTAAGAGACATCATTTTTTGCGTTATAACACATTCTATTAAAATTTTATTTGAAAATTATTTTTATCTTTTATTATTTTGTCTTTTTAGTCTGTTATAAGTGTCAAAATTTCGTAGAATATTCTATGTCACTTTTAAAGAAAATAGAGGTGAAAAACAAAAAAACGTCCTTAAAATGTTAGAAGTGTATTAATAATATTACCTTTATAAATAAAATCTTAAAATTATGCTATTTTTTTTGCTATTTAATTTAATCTTTTTACCACAAAATAAAATATAATTATTGTATTGCATGGGAAGTGTACGTATACAAAGTTTCGAGACAATAGGATATGTTGAAGGGGGTTAAGGTGTTGAACGATTAAGACAGATATATTGGTTTGATATAAATCTGTACTATATTCTCTATATATTTGATGAATGTGTTCAATTGCAAATAGTTGTGGCGTAAATATTTTTACGATGAATCAAGCTATTTATTGTGTAAGAAAAATTTTTTTTTCTATTACTACTGAATATGTCTATAATAGCGGCAAAGTCGACTGCCCATCAACTAAGGCACTTTTCTAAGTTAAATAAAAGTTTGTAATAATGAATAAATTCATAATTACTCGAATCATTTTATTTGTCATTTTTGGACAAAGTTAGGAAACTTTTTTTTATTTTTTTTAAAAGTATTTTTTTGAAATTAATTGATTGACGAGATTTAAGGAAATTATTGCGGTATTTTTTTGAAATAGAAAAATAAAATAGTCTGAAACTGATTATAATTAAAACAAAGATATATTAATTTTATGCAAATATTTATCAAATGAATTCAATTAAGAACTGTATATTTTTAGAAAATATACAAATTGTTTATCACACAAATCACTGAAATAGTTAATGCAAAATAGAATATTTAATTAATTCTTTAGCCGAATAAAATTACTTATTTATTGTTTGAAATTGATCGACACTCTAATGTACATGTTTTTTTACTAAATCGCTACGGACAAATTTGACATTTAGGTTTTTTGCGCTGCCCGATTTTTTAATGGATTCAATTGATGGTGGAGAAAATTTTCAATTATCTTTCCGTTTGAGTAAATGGCCGAATTTTTTTGGTCGGATAAATTATTTTTTGGAAATATTTTTGATCAGTGTTTATTAATAAAGACCGGTTTAGTGACTTATTTTGTTGAGAAATTAGTTCCAAATTAAATAACGGTATAAATAATAACAAAATCATTAGGGGAAATATTTTCATTTGATGATTAGTTAAAAAAAATCTAGTCAAAATCGTAAAGAAAAATTTTAATATTATATAAATGAAATAAACTTCAAATATAATATATATCATTATGAAATGCAATTTTTTCACTATGAATAAACAATTGAATATTAAGATTAATTATTAAGATTTTAAAAATTAAAAAAAAGTATTTCTTATTTTATAAAAAATCGAGATACTCAGGCAGTTTGTTTCAATACTAATACAAACATATATTAACAGAAATGTGCAGCGTCGTATTTGTTGCATCATTAGTTCTGATGGAAACTTGTGATCGAATATATTAACTTGAAATTTTACCATACATTTTTATTTGGATATTAAATATTCGTCGATGGATAAATCTCTCGATCCAACTCCTCGTGTTCAATTATCAATAAGACAAAATCCCAAAAAAGAAATCTTTATTCACCACAGGATATAATTCTTGAATATCTAAGTAAACACCCTAAGGGTATCACTTCACAAATCAACTGGAATCTGATAAGATTCTTTATTCGTTTCTCACGTTCACTTCCCACCCAAATTAATTAATTTTTCTCTTTGCCCAACCAACAACTAATTTGTAAGAAAATAATTTTTGCTGGTCGGACAATTTATTGTCCATTTTGCTAATTCTCGGAAACCCATTACGTTGATGTTGAGCTCCTCAGCCCTTGATTAATGGGTTCGTCGGCAACTAAGTTAATTAATTAATTAGTTTGTTTTGGACTCCGGGCCCTTCAATATACCTCAGATCAATCTAATAGTATTTTATTGGTCTTCAAAATCAAATTTGACACCGGTTACTACTTCCCCTCTCCCGAAAAATATTTGATTTTCACTTTTTTCAAAATTTTAATTAATTTTAATTGATTTTGATAAATTTATATTTTTATTCATGTTTTATTATAACCCCAACAATTTTAACGCTCCTATAACATTTTACCTCCAATGAATACCATCTATGAATTATTTATTATCAAAGCGCTGCTTTTATTTAGAACCAACAAAGTTTATAATTTATATTCTATGAAAAATAAAATACCAAAATATTTGCATTGCAAATGTATTATCAAAATTTAAGAGATTTTTAAAACTTTCGAATTTTAATGGGTTCTTTGTTAAAAAAATCGCAATAAAAAGATGAATTATAAATTTTAAGCAGTAATATTTTCACTATTGTAATAATCTAAATTGAATAAAAATTTATAACGACATAAGTGAAAACAATTCCTCAAACAGTTTAACAATATTTGATGCCAAAAACAGGAAGTTCTAATTTAAACAGAAATGAAAACTTAAATATAAAATTTAAAAAATATTCTCAGAAAATATTTTTAAATTTTTGGATTTTAATTTTAAACAATTTTAATATTGATTATTTTACTTATCTACTTTTATCCATTTGTTTTATTGTGAACAATATATGAAAGTTATCTCTTTGTTTAAATAATTATTTTCAATACATTATATTTAAAGTAAGTTTTAGCTGTTTCAATTGAAACAATTATTAAAAAATATTTTTCTAATTCTTTTATTAGCGATTGTTTAGTGTGAATTTTTTTCATTCGCATTTTAATTATTGTTTCATTCCATTGTAACTGACTAAATAAAAGATACATATTATGTAGTAATAATTAAATATTAATTTTTACAACAGTTTTGTTAAAAATAAGAAGTCATTATATTATTTAAAATAAAATGACTTCAAATTTTTTTTTATCATTTAAAATGCCTTTTTAATAATTACTTTCTTTCCTTATTAGTCTTATATTTTGACCAAAATAACATCAGTAAAAGAAAAAAATAACAATGTTTTAAAAATCCTTCCAATTTTTTTTTGGTTCATAAATAAGAAATAACAGATAAAAATGATTTAAAATACAGAAAATAAAAATATTTATATAATAAATGGAGTAAGTCAAATCAAATGAAAATACCACATTTTGATAGTTTCGAACGCTTTAGTTTTATTTTTTTGCTTTTTATTCAATTTTGAAATCGAATTATGAGAAACCTTTAGTTATAACTTGGTTAACTATTCTTGTTGCCGAAACTTTCATAATTCTTCTATATCAAAGTTTTCCCACAAAGAGTGCAAGATAGAATTTCTTTTTTTAAAAAATATCTCCACGAAACAAATTGCAGTCAACTCATTGCATTAGTGGGTTATGTTTATGAAGGTGTCATAATGAAAGATTTTCTTTTTTGTTAAGATCTGAAAATAAATGCATAATGAAAAATATGTCTTCTAGTTTAACTTATTTGCAAGATATGACTTAGATATCCTAATTATTGGTTCTGTGTGTACTCATGGTGCCCCTGTTATGCTTGAAAATAAGTAGACCTGATAATTTTGTTGTTTTGTTAAACATATTTTGATATTCTAAATCAAGGTATTAACATATAAGCAAAATCGATATTTTAAAGTAGGGGCTTGTAAATTAATTTGTTAATTAATTCAAAAACTGGGGAATTTGACTTTTAAACTATATTGTTGGGGACATAGAGCTTTGTCTTTTGTGAAGATTTTTAAAATTAGCATTCAGTTGTGATTTTTTACTGGGAAATCTCCGAGCTGTTACTTGGAAGAGCTTTTCGCTTTTCTGAAGGAACGTGACTATGATCTGCTAGAGACATAATATCACTAGAATTCAACTATATGATACCATATTTGAGTGATATTTTCGCTCCCATGAATGACTTGAGCGCATCTATTCAGGAGGAAATCGTAAACATATTGGAATGTTAGGAAAAAGAACACAATTTTTTTTAAATATTTTTGTAATATATCTCGACAGTCGTCTGCCATAACCAGACACTGGGTTAATTAGTAATTGAATAATTATATGTGCGAAATCTTAATAAAATTAATTAATCACTTACAAAATACACAGGGATAAGAACATGGAAAATATTTATAGGAAAAAATCACCATTTATTAATTTGTGTTACTGCTATTGTATTTAGATTTTTTTTAAATACAATTCTTGAAATTTTATCTTGAAATTGAATTCCGTACAAATGCAATGAATAAAACAAGACCTATTTATACCTTTCTTCTATAACACGATTTTAATTCTGAAGAAAACGAATATTAAAAATTGAAAAATAACTTATTCCGTTTTATTATGTCACCTATTGTATCATTATTATATCTGCTTGGATTTTTTGTTTTAAAACTTTCGTAAAAATCATCTATTTTTTGCATTGTGTTTATTACAAAGTATTTATTACATCAATAAATCATTTGTTATCAAATGTTTGCACGTGAATTTTTTTTCAATAAAAATAAAAAAATTCTATATTTTAATTTAAGAATAAAATTTTAATAATTTTCTTTTCCTAAATTTATTTGAAACAAATTTACTTATAGTTAAATGAAATATAAATATACATTTAAAATTGTTTATTGGTAATCTTTTCGAATTTTCATCACTTTGTTCAAAATCGTAATATTTATCTTGTAAATAGATTTAGTTTATTTGCTAATTTTTATCTTTTAATATTTATGTAAATATTTTGAAATTTTACCATTATTTAATTAAACAAATAAATTATGAACACAACATTTTATACATTCTCAAATACTGTTGAAAATTATCAAGTGCTTTTAATTTTTCGACTATTTTTTAAAATTTGTACTTTCACTTGATTTATATGTTTGTATGAGCCATGTAAATCTTGCAATGGCAAATTAACTCACTTCCCTTGATTCCATCAATCTGAAATTTGGCAGTTAAATTAGTCACCGAGAACAACGCATTCTTATAAAATTTCAGATCGATCGAAGGTACTATAATTAACTTTTGAAATTTTTCCATTTGGTCGCTTATTATAAAAAATATTAATAATTCCTTTCAAAATAATTTCTTAACTAGGTGATTTTGCGTAATATTAAATATTTCCTAGCATTGAGCACGCATATTGAAATTTTAATTTTGAGAATGTAAAAGTGAAATATAGAAAGAGTTTTTTTACATATGCAATTTATTTTATTTGTTTGTTAGATTGTAATAAAATTTTGAATATTTGATGCAATGGTATATAATAATAATTTATAAAAAAACTAATTATTTAATCAGGTCACTATGACCTTGATATTTGATTACTGATGCTGACATGTTTGTGTGCAATTAAATGAGGTGAAAATGTAATCTGTATCAGCAATCATCGCTTAAATTAATAATACTCCTTTTTCTTGATTATGCAATTGGGAGTATTATAAATAGTATTGCAGTTACATGTTCCAACTTGAATTATCTTGAATAATTAATTGTTTAACAATGTCCATAAATATTTGATAATAAAAGTATAATTTAAGTTTTATTTTAAAGTATTTCGAAATTGATGAAAAAGAATCAAAGTCACAAAATGCAAAAATTACTACAATCTTAAAACTGTTTTTCACGAAATTATTAGTGAACGAAAGCCATTCTAGGGGAACTTTGGAAATATATAGGTTAATAAAAGATTAATAAATAAATCATAATTACAATTTTTAACTGTATTCAGTTTACAGTAAAATAACGTACTTTGTTATTCTTTATTGTTACATGAGCATTGTTTATTTAAATCAAAAAATAAATGATATTCCAAAGCGACCTTTTAGCTGTGAATTTGCATCTAAAAGAACTCGTTTTGGTAACTGGTTATATACTATTTGTTTGATAGAGCGCTTTTCTTGTGACAAATGTTTTGTGAACTGTTTTAATTCACACTGTTACACATAAAATAAACAAGGGTTTATATTTATAAATAGATTTAATAATATCAGTTCATTTTTGATATAAATGTGAACGATGTATAGTTCATTAATTGTATTTATCATATGTCAGTATTTAAAAATATTAATTAAATAATTACTGAATTAATTAATGACATTCAACCAACCAAACTAAATCACATTTTATGAAATTATTTCTGTAAAATATAGAAAAATATGAAAATTAACTTTATATATGCATCTTAGAAAACGAAAAAAAATTAATTAGTTTAAATGTAAATCTAATTCTAAATTGCTTTACCAGTTTTTCAAGCAAATTCTGGAAATTAGTAAGAAAAATATTTCCATATTTGACTAAATGTTATTTTTTAATTCTTTTTCCATTCGAGTCATTTCTAATTTTAATATAAATCTTAAATTTTCAAGCAATTTTTCTTTTACTAATTTTGATTGTTAATTAAACTGTTTTTTATGATATTAAAACTTTTTTCCAAATTTCATTTTATTTTTCGTTTAGTTTCATTTTCGGCTATTTATGTTGGATGCCTTGTTTTAATTTATATGAATTTATCATGTAATTAAAAAAATTAATTAAATAAATAATATTCTTTCATAACTTTATTATGTAACTATTTTTGTTTTATTTTTATTTGTGTAAATTTTACACTAATCGTGTCAAACAATGTTCATTTTAACGGACTATTTCAATAGTGCATTTCAAAAACATTATTTTGAATCAGACTTAGGGAAGCGGATAAAATAACTTTCATAAACTTTCAATTAAAAATATTTTAAAATCTTAAAATTAAAATTTTTTGTTCAAAATAAAAAAATAAAAATAAAAAATATATAACTTCAGGAAAATTTCATTGTCATTTCCATGTTTTTTATATTTTAATG
Source organism: Schmidtea mediterranea (assembly GCA_022537955.1). Taxonomy (NCBI): domain Eukaryota; kingdom Metazoa; phylum Platyhelminthes; order Tricladida; family Dugesiidae; genus Schmidtea; species Schmidtea mediterranea. The sequence goes on along the minus strand of CM039679.1, from coordinate 306,181,304 downwards.
TAAATGCCACCTTCAGGTTTGGTCCTTGTCCCAAAATAATATTTTTAAAACGTTAAAGCATCCAATGATACGTCAATGAACGACAATCTTTATTTTGTAGAAAAATTATATATAGAAAATTTTCTGTCACTTCAAATTGATGTATGTTGAATTACCATCAATGCCATTAAAGGATTTTTTTCTTGTTAACTCTTTACTGTATAATGTATCAATTTTTTGCATTAGCGAAATTTAATTTCAAACTCCCTGTTAAATTTTTCTTTTAAGAACCAATCAAAAAACAAAAATAAATTTAAATGAAAATCAGAACGTGTTTGAAGATTGAATATACCATTTTTTCAACAATAATATAAGTACATTGCAGCAAGAGCTTATTTTATTATTTATTTATCAAATATTTTAATTTATTCTGCTACCAAGGAATCACCGTTTTATATTAACATTTTATTAATGTAACTAAATCTTTACTTTTAAACGCTTAACAGGACAACAGATAAAATATGAATAATGTTTAATAATATTTTATTATTTGTAATAATTATTATGAAAGGGAACGTTATTATTTTTATTTCTTGTAAAGCGAGAGATGGCTCAGAAAAATTTTTAAACCTATGCTATATAGTTATTGTAAGTATATTTTCTTAGCATAGACCAGTTCCTCATTATAATATTTAGATCCTAACCATTGTACGGTTAATAAACTTAATTGAATCAATCTTCATCAAAGAATCTTTATATATAATCAACCCAAATGCGATATCGCATTGTCATAATAAAAAAATGTCGTTAGCATTTTGACATTAAGATGCATCTGTGCAATAATTTTGAAATGTTAAAAGAATAAACCTATTAAAGTACAGTTGCGTTTGTTAGTTTAATTTTGTTTTAGTAATCGTATAATTTTCGATTTCAATAAATTTTCCTTTTACTTTTTTTCACTTTCGCACAATTATAAATCAATTAATTTAATAAATTAAAATAAACACAAAACCTCGATACAATCATTATCAAGTGCTATTGTTAATACATTGATTATAGCATTTCATAGTGTATGATCCGGAAATTTATGTTTAATTATTAAATTACTGATCTGTTATTGTCTAAAACTCGACGAAAGAAGAACGGAAAAATTTTCCATACACATTTTACATTTTAATTATAAAATTTTCAAAAAAATTCATAACATAATTAATTTGTAAATATAAAAAGTAGATACGTTTCGAAAATAAGTTTAATTGTGAATTACTTTTATACACAATTTCCAAAATAAATTTACTATAAGTAGATAATATCTAAATCTCACTCACGTTAAATTTTTGTAATTTCATACAAAATATACATCACACAATAAAATCAAAATTTTTGCACATTTGTAATCTTGATGTGATACTGATAGATCGAATATACAACTAAATATTTTTGTTTTACCTGTTCGTTTGTTTGGTGACATGCCAAAATAAAGTAAGTAACCTTGTCTCGGGCAGTGTATACATTTTTCTGCTAATATTAGATTAAATTTGGAAGTAGTGTAATGAATGTATTTATAATGTTTTTATTTATGAATTTACATTTTATTTTAAAGTTTAAAAATTGTGAAAGAATGTTTTGTTTGCACTCATGTCATTTTCCTTAAAACAGCGGTAACTGAAACACCATTTAGGTTGTGCTCCTTAATTATGTCTGTGCAAAATAAATCGCATTCAAGTTTTAATAGGCAATAGAAATATTTAATAATTGAATTTTTATAATAACAGGTATTTAAACAATTATTAAAACTAATAACAGACAGTTTAACATGTAAGAAATAATAGAATAATTTTATTTATTTTCACATTTATTTTAAGTTTCGCTTTCAGTAACTTTGTTATAAATATTGTAAAGGTTTTCTTCAACTAAATCTTTCAATTTGGCAAACTTTTAATTACTTTATCTTTTAATAATTACCGTAATTTTTCAATAGTAATTAGATATGATAATCCATGGAGCCTTAAAGCAATTAAGAATAAATTGTCCTGGACAGTATTTGGAATTAATTTGGTATAAAATAAGGTTAAAGAAAGTTACTTTCTTATTGAATAGTTTCCAAAGTTAATTATCATTAAAAATTTATTTTCAAATATTTCAATTTAATAAAAATTTAAAAATTGACTTTTTTAATTGGTTAGCTATATTTTAGATCATTTTTAATTGTTAGTTTAAATTATTAAAATGTTTAAGTTAAATCATTCTTTTTAACTAGGTATTGAAAATTACTTTTCATACATTTATTTGTTTTGCTTTCTTAATTTATCGAAATGTTTTGCTTATCAATAGCGAAACACATTTTAGTTTCATTATTTCACAGTTTTATCAATCCTTAAGTACGTATTAAAGTGAATAAAAAAAATTGTAAGTAATGTAATACCATAAACCAGAACTGAATCAATTAAATCGATGGTTTATTAATCAACTTAAACTGGTTTATAATAGTAAAATTAAACATAGGCCTAGTTATTAAATTAAGGTTATTCTATCTTTTATTCAGAACTGATTCATAGATTGTTGACAAAAATTATTGCTAAACTAAGATGACCAGATTTTAACATTCGTAAAATGGGACACCATTCACTGAGTAAGGAGTCATTGATTAAAATTTGGTCTATTTTGAGCAAGAAAAATTTAGAACGCAGAAATAGTATTTTAATATATTTTTAATTTCAATACAAGTACAATTTACAAATATAATAAATTAAAAAATTATGTTAAGTACTATTTTATTCTTTGACATATTTCTTATTTAAGTGAATTTTTTAGTAGATTGTAGTCGTTGTTTACAAGACGAACACCATATATTCTCTTATCGTTCTCCCAGCGTTCCCTAGCCTGTCAAGCATTCTTTCTAAAAATCAGGAATTTCTTAAAACCCTGCAGGACGCCGGATAAATTGTTAAAAATCGGGACTGTCCCGCTAACAGCGATACGTCTGGTGACTCTACACGAAACTAAAAATTTAATTGTTATAATGTATTGAAAATTTTTATTGGGTATATTTCTTTTGAATTTTGTAAATTCTTGCATGGCTTCGGGCGTCAGAATAAGAAGATTAGCGGAGCAGGACTTTGACACTATTGGATTAAAGCGTCAATTTTTATTATAAATGTTTACAAATTAATTTAAGTATTTGTTTATTCATCTCTTGAATATATTTTTTGAAGAAGGCATCAAGAGATATGTACTATGACACATTTAAAAAGGATTATATGAAAATTAGTTACGGAAATCTATCAAAAAACCTCTCTCCATATTTGCTATGCAAAACCAAAATGAATTTCAGAGCAGCATTACAAAAATATTTTTAAGAAAAACCAAAATTATATTATTCATTATATTTCATTATATACTCGTGTTAAAGTTGAAATGTTTTATACTAAATTTGAAGACTTTTTTTCAAATTGACTTATACACGTGTGATACAAAATCATAGTTATTTTTTTAACAGTGTCGCTTTTAATCAAATTAATTACTTTCAATTAATTGATTTTTGACCTCATTTTTTACTTCTTATACACGGGTTTCAAATTTTGGACTAGAAACTTGCTATAAATTTTCAATTCGACTTATACACGAGTATATATGGCAATATATTTTTACATAACATTTTGAACACTTTTAAGAAAATTTTTTGTTCTCTCTATTGAAACTGAAATTACATATTATGATAAGTTATAAAACCAAACCAATGAATGTTGTCAAGTGATCATTAAGTCAAAATCACAAATGAAAATTTGTAAATGGTGTGGCCTTGAAGTAATTATTGTAAGAGCGGGAGTTCAAGAATGTTTGTTTAAATGGGATTGATTTGTATTTTTTTTAATTGACTGAAATCGTTGAACAAATATTGAGTTAAACCCAAAGCGAAAATCAGTTCAAATTATAGATACAAATTATCATTGGAAAACATTACCGACATTTGAAGGCTGGTTGTTTAAATTAAGTAACAGTCACAATTTCAACAGACATACAAATTGCATACAGACCGGGACGAATGGAATTATCAAACGAACAATGTATGATGAATATTTACTACAATGTATCAATAGATCACCCATGTGATATTTAAAACAAAAAAAAGTTATGAGTAATATTTCATTTGATAATTTTATTTCATTAAAATTTAACATTTGTTTTAATTTTCTATTTAGTTGATATCCGTTGATTTTAATTGGAATCGTTTTGTTTTCAAAGCGAATATTGTTGAAAAATTAATTTACTATAATAACAAGATTCTTTTTGTCAAATGAATTTAATCAAGTCCAGAAAGTACATTTTAAGTTTGCATTTACGATTATTGCTAAAGATTTACAAAAACTGTGACTCGACTTTGATAAGCTTTTGATATTATCTTTATTTTAATCACAAATTTTCGGTTGGGATCTTGTTACGTTGACTGCCTCAAATTTGAAGTGAACATTAGGAATTTTTATTATCCATTATAACAAAAAATTATCATTGGGCAATAATGAAAAAAAAATAGTGTAATTTTTCTAAATAAATAGCTTAGATAACTGAAAAAATAAAATAAAACACATTAGAAAAATTTGCCTTTTACTAGATAAATTAATTCCATTTTTGTGACAAATTTTATTTTATTGTAACTTTTAGTCATATCAAATGAAAAATTATATTTGTACTATTTTATTTTAAAATATGTTAATAGTTTAGCAAACTTCATTAAAATAGATGAATTTTTTTTTGATAAAGTTTTATTAAAAATTCCATTTGAACTATAATTTAAACAATTATTAATTGTATTATTAATTCCCACACAAAATCTACAAATGCCTCTAATAAATTGTATTTTTCCCGAAATAGATTTGGCAGGATTATGCGTTGAAAATTAATTGAATTGAAATTTTTAATTTCTTTTTCATCTGCCAATTTCGCGTTATTATTGTTTGATTTCATTCAAATAAACTGTTAAAGTTTATTAAAATGAAAATATTTGTAATAAATTTGGAAACTTCAGGCTGCAAGCTTCAGTAATATCGTAAAATCATAATTTAACCTTTGATTTTTAAGAGCTTCGTTAAATGTATGAATAATCCATTTTTATTTTTAGCATTTATAAAGAAGTTACGGTTTACTTTGAAAACTAATTTAAGTGAAATCAGGAATAATTTGTTTTATTAAAATCTAGAAATTGTATTTTAATGAAAAATGTAACTACCGGATTTTCTCGAAAGTAAGACCAACCCTAAAAAGTTACCTTTTGGCCCTTTTTTTCATTAATTGCAAATTGAGAATAAGAATTTTTTCTCGAGTACATTTAAATTTATTTGCTAAATGTTATAAAATAAACACAACCAAACACATATTATAAAGTATTAAATTGTTTTATTAAATTCATTTTCTTTGCTGGAAATAGACGAACCGTATTTTTCCCATGCCAAATAAACTAATCCAACAGGCTCGTGATTTAAACCGATTTCAAATTTACATTGTAATGCTCAATTCCTGTTCTGGAAATATCATCTTTACTAAAATAAAAATAAATTTTAAATTATAAAATTGCTAAAATTTTTTTTTGATAATTGCATATTTTTTCTTGAAAGTAAGACCATGGTAATTGTTGAATAAACTTTGGATTTCAAACATGATTGGAAATTAAAAACTTTCCAATCGCTACATAAAATTTATTAATATTACAATAAACCATTTCCAAATTCAATCTGAAATAAGCGGGAAATGTGCGCACTGTCTGATTCCTACACACACACACACACACACACTTGTTAATACACCAAGAGCCATTAAATCAGATCTTTGAGTACATAACGAAAAACCCTGGATTTTTAAAAATTTTTTAATTGATTAAAAATTTTTTGTTTAACATAGAATGTTCTTTATCTCGGTTAAATTTTTAATTTAATCACAATTTATACATGAATTTTATGATTTTTTATATTAATTTTGAAATTATTCAAAAAAGGTAAGTCATTTATTTATTAATTTATGTACCAAAAATTTACAGTTTACCTAAAATCTCTTAGTTTTTTAGACATTTTGTGAAAAATTTCTTGATGTGATGATAATAATTTATGGTAATAACGTATGATTTTCGAGGATCAAGGATTCTTTCTGCCTGAATTTCTTGCTTAGACACAAGAAATTGTGTTATTTCCCATTTGCAGTGATAAATACACTGCTAAAAATCAACATAGAATTATAAGTGATTTCGTGACGAAAGTGTGTTTTAATTATTAGCTATTTAAACAAATGGCAGCGAAAAAAAATTCCCTTTCAAAAATTTTTGTTTAATTCATTTGTTATGGTAATATTCCATTATTAATGAAATAAAAGTGGTTGGCAAAAAATAGTTTAGGTAAGCAAATCGCCTCCCATTCAAAGCTGGGCGATTTTATGTACACGAAATTATTAAACATTATCTAAATACGCAAAAATATGTAATAAATATTAAATATGTATTTAATTTTTAACTTTCAATTTATATTTGTGAGTCGGAAAATTTATTTATTTTTATAAATTAAATTTGATATTTTATTTCATTCACAATTCGCTTTGAAGAAAATTTATACAATTCAATCCACTGAATCATATTAGAAATTAAAATTCATTAAAAGTTTTCTTTGTAACACTGAAAAACTTAAATTAAAATTTCCACACGTAAAACGTGTAAATTTATGATTCACATTTAAGTTGTATATTGCGTTGTTGATATCAAATAATTTATTTGTTTTATATTAAAAACAATTTATAGTGGTTTTCATTACAAAAATTCAAGTCGCGTTAATATTATTAGTTTAACAATGATATTTGATTAATTATTTAATTTTGTTTTAATTTTGGAATTACATTTATAACTTTATATTGCATTTAAATATATTTTTAAAAGTAATGTTAGACCAATATAATTATATTAATATTAATGCTTATTGATAATTTACTTATTTTATTTAGAATTTTTTTTTTATTATTTCTTTGTTTTTTGTTATTTGCGTCATTTGATCTTTAGAAGCTCGTTTGCAACAAAATGTTCCGGCTGTAATCTTCCTATGCAGACTCATGAAGTGGCTATGCATGCGCTTAATCGTGTCTATCACGTCACATGCTTTGCTTGTTCGTGCTGTAAACAGTTATTGCAAAGGGGAGATGAGTTTATTCTGCATGGCCCAGAATCCTTGCTCGTGTGTCGAGCGGATTATGAAAGTGGTGCGTATTTGCATTGCTCATCTAACACATTAAACGATTGCGACCAGTCATTTTCACATAAAGACTCCAATGAGACTTCAATGAAAGAATTGCAGATTTCTTATCAATATCACGAAGATGGAACAGGGAAACATAGTAGCACTGATTCATCGAATGGAAAACAATACAATTATTTTTCATCCTACAACTCAAAAGTGTCTTCTAAACGGCCGAGAACAACGTTGACTTTTGATCAGAAACGAAGACTAATGGTATTTTTCAAAACTTGTCAAAATCCAAATTACAAAGTTCGTTTTAATTTTTGCTAATAAATTTTGGTGGCATTTAAAAACAGTGGCTCATCCACCACTTTTATATAAGTGATGCTGGTCTGTCGAATAAAAATTATTTTCAAAATAATTTTAAATAACATTTAATTTGTGATTATGTATTATATTTATAAACAAGTTGATACATAATATATAACAAAATTATTTTATTAGTTCGGTAGTCGATGCAAATAGCCTCTTTGTAAAAGTGTTATTTTAATTAAAATGAAAATTACGACTCATTATTTCTCAATTTCAGAGGTAAGTGTTGTTGAACACTTTGGAACATGTTTTCCTCTATGGAAATTCGAAATAAGAGACTTATACGTACCAGTAGGATATCATAAGTTGCCTATCTCTTATCAATTATCGCACGCACGAGTTATGATGGAAGAATTTTTTTGTTTTAACCTTCATCCATTCATCGCTCTATTTCTACCCAAAGGAAAAAATCCTTTTTCGGATTGCATTTATTTAAGGCTTTTTTGTTTTATTTGAATTTTTAAACATTAAATTATTTTATATATAAAATTATATTTAAATGGTTTTTTGAAATATTTTTATAAGTTATATTTTTGCTTAAATAAAGTTTTTGTATTTTTAAATGTGTTTTGTTTAAATGAATTTTGGCGCATCTGTAAAATAGTTTTGCTTGAATCTAAATTAGGCTGAAGTTTAAAATACATTTTATTTTTAATTGTTTTTATTTCAATAGGTTTTGGCGAAATTTTTAATCATTATTTATTCATTTTTTTAAAAAAACTGTATGCTCTTTTTTTAAATGTTTGCCTTTTTGATTTACCTTACTTCTTTATTTAAATTAATATTTATAACATTACCGAAAATTATTTTTAATTTTATTATTTTATTTATTTTTCATTTACTTTCATTTATCAGCATTTAAAATTTTTTATTGCATTTAAATATTTTTTTATTATTATTATATCCAATTAAAAAAATAACATACATGTGTTTGTTTATGAAATATGTATTGAAACCAAAAGGTAAAAATTTCATTCCATATAAGTTTGCGTCCGGGCAATATGTATGACCGTTTGAATCGAAATTTGTATCTTTTGACTGGTCTATTACCGAATCACCTTTTGTATAATGTTCATATGCTAAATCTATATTAGGTTTCATCAAACCTCTTTTGTCATCCGTGTAAGCCAAAGCTGTTTTATGGTTTTGTACTGTATACAACTTATAGCTTTTGTTGATTATTCTAAATTAATGTACATTAAAAAATTAGTCCTTTTTGTAACAATTCAAGTATGATTGATGCCTTATGTCAGTACCTTTAAATTTTATTCCCTTAGCTTTCATCCTTTCCTCATCATTCAAAAGACTGTAACATTTACGCCTAAGAAACACCCACTCCTTATATTAAAGGCCTTTATTCTTATATTTCCAATCTTTTCAATTACAAAATCAAGGTTTCTTGAATACAAGGTATGTTTTGGGTATCTTTTGTGTCAAGTAAATTAATCATAATTATTGCAGCGAAAATTGAGAACTTGTCGACAAGAGTAAAAGCATAGATATTTACCGGTTATCATTTAAAATCAATTCATTTTCTTGGTCATTTTTGACATATTCTATAAAATAAAATTATTATAAAAAATTTTATGAAAGATTTGTTGAAAATAGTCCAAAATTGAAAAGTGATTGATTATTAAAATCAAATTAAATTAAAAAATATTTTTAAATAAATTTTTGTTTAATTAATTATTTTAAAGAGTTCTAAAACTTCTATTTAAATATAATATAGTTGAAAAATCTATTCGTGTTAAATGTGAATATTAAAATTTATGTTAAATTATATCATATTATATTGAATTATATTAAAGTATTTTAGATTAAATTAATTATATTTGTGACCGATATCTATATCAATATTAAGAATTACCACGCCTCAGTTGTTTAAATTTTCAAATTTGGATAGAAGAATTTGAATTTAGATTTTTGTAATTAAATAATAAATGTTAAAGAAGATTTAAATTTAATTGCGTCTAACAATTATTATATTATGATTATATATTGATTTATTAATTATTGAATTTTTCTTACTAGCAACGGGAAGCTCTTGCAGAAGAAATGAAATTACCTCTTAAAGTTGTCCAAGTATGGTTTCAAAATCAACGAGCGAAAGTAAACATTTTAATAATTTATTTTTGATCTAAAATTGTTTATTAGGTTCGTCAAATTAAAAAACTGAGCAATCAAATTTCAAATTCTCAACATCATTCAAGTGATGATCCGTCCAATGTCGATAATGAGCCATTAGATCAATGCGTTTCGTCTGTAAATAAAGAATCAGATATTGATCAAAATTACGGAGTTGACAATCGATCTGATATCGATTTCAATTACAATTGTGATCAAGGTCAGCTATTTTTTAGTTTATTATAATTGCAAACTGATAAAAATAATTTATTATTATAAATCTCAAGGCTCCTTAAAAGAAAATGAAAACTTAACAATTAACGTTTTCACATAAAAGTTAATTTTATGGAATAAAAATCAATAAATAAAAAGCAAGCATAAAGAATCCAATTAGGAAGAAGATCACAGTTTTAATGCTAAAGCAAGCTTTGTAATATAACTTATTCGAATTATTTGAGCTTATAATTACAAGATGAAATTGAATATTATAAATGAATTTAGGATGAATTTAAGAAAACTTCGCGATTTTGATGACAAAAAGAAGAAAGATAATTCACATCAAATAAAAATAATTGATTTTTTGTTACAGTTAATATATTTAATTATCTTGTGTTTAAATATTAGATTATTTGGCACTTTTATGAAATAAATCTTGATGGAAATTAGTTCGTTAAAAATTGAGTTGGATGTAACTAGCCACCACGCCGAAAATAAGTATATTAATGCAGTTTCAAAAACAAAGAAATCATTAATGGAATGTCTTCCAAAATCATGTCAAGATATGCTTATACTAAACATTCGACGTTATGATGGACGAGGATCGAAAGAAGCAGAAGAATGGCTGTTGGCAAATGGACAGCGATTAACAAGCACATTTGATGTATTATTAGTGGCAGAAGCTAAGACATTGTGAAAAAACGTCAGAGAATTAGAAACAACAGATGTCAACGCCAAAACTTGGTTCTTAAATACATTAAAAATTACAAAATCAATGACTGACAAAATCAGAGAATTGGCAGAGTTGGAGCAAGAACATTATGAAAAATTTTCACCATTCAAAATTTGACTAAGGAACATTTTAACTAAAGTTTTTAATTCACGACAAAAAGAAAACATTTTTCAAAATCTCAACGCAAAAATGCATTTTGTATGAGATTATGAGAAATATTACTGACAAAACCAGAAACAAAATTTGAAGAAACGAGAGTGCTGTCAAAGATTTTAGAAACTAATAAAAATGGAAGCAATAAAACAGAATCTATCATGGCTATCGGTCAAAGAACATACACTAACGTGGCTGAGAGATAGCAATCGAGAGCACAACAAAATACCCAACAATCCAGATCTACACCAGCTTAACGAACATTATCAGAAGAACTGATAAATTACCATGAACCAATTAGAAACGAATATGCAATACGCGAATCAGTACAACATGCAAATCAGCATGAAATCAGGAACGAGAGATGTTTAAATGTCCCAGAAAGGAAGCTACCAACAGTTTCCATGAAGAACATAGCAAATAGACTATAAATAGAAGACTTCCACATTCACCAGGTTCAAAGTTAACAGTATTTGATTGTTTCTGTTGTGAGGAAAGGAGACATAGAAGATATGAGTGGCCACTTGGGAATAAATGTCTGGTATGTGGAATGGAAGGTCATGAGTTCCGAGACTGTTTTTCATTACGGAAAGAGGTTCCCGATAGTATTAAAGAACAGCATATTTAATCATCCGTGGCGTCAACCAATGCATACGGAGAAAAGAATTAAATATCTGATAAGAGAATTAATAAAAGCCAATGCAATTCAGCGTTTAAGAGCTCTTGGAATGATCCATTAGTGATAGTACAAAAGAAAGATGGATCCATAAGAATGTCTGTAGGGTATCGTGGATTGAATTCTATAACGGAAAAGTATCTTTTCCTATGCCTAGTACCAAAGTTTTACTGGACTGTCTCGCGGATGCAATTATATTTTAGTCAATTGATTTAGGTCAAGCATATTACCAAGTAAAACTGCCTCCAAATATTCAAGAAATTACTGTATTTAGTACAAGAGAAAGGCAATTCTGTTTCAGTAGGCTATCGTTTGGATTAGTAACAGCTTCTGTGACATTTCATCGACTAATATACATGGTATTGGAAGGAATTTGATTCAATAGTGTAGTAGTTTACTTAGATGATATTTTGATGTATTGAAAAGCTAAAATATCATGATGAGCTACTAGAAGAAATATTTAAAAGAATTCAAATTCCAGTGATGAAGATAAATTCAGAAAATGCGAATTCATTAAAACAGAATTGAGTTTACTTGGGTATACAGTTGACGGAAAGGGTATTCAAACAAAAAGTAAGAAAGTTGAAGAAATGTTCAAAACAATTAAGATCGTTTCTCAGATTAATGAACTACTACAGAAGATTCATCAAAAACTATGCCAGAATTGCAGAACCATTATATGCCGCAACATCTGAATGTGAATAAGATATTATATGGACTAAAGAAATGTAATGAAAGTTTTCAAGTACTGAAGGACAGGTTGTGCGAGGCACATATTCTGTAGAACCTTTATCTTAGACACAAACGCTAGCTTTATAGGTATTGGATCGGTTTTGAGCTAAGTTAAAAAAGATATAGAAGAATATAGTATGACACATATGACAACGCGTGAAAATGGCTACTGTGTAACCAGAAAAGAACTTATAGCAGTACATGCATATGTTATGCATTTTAGAGAATAACTTTACTGGAAAAAGTTCATTGTTCGTACCGATCGCAAAGAATTGGTATTCGTGAACACTACAAAAACGCCAATCAATCCACAATTTCAAACATGGTTAGCAAATCTAGCTGAATATGATTTTAAACCAAAATACAGGAAAGGATGGGAACACTCGAATGCAGATGGGTCTCTCAGATTGAAAGGTATGATTTGCACCCAGTGTCAAACAAGACGTGAAGAAGCCAAAGAAGGAAAATCAAAGATCAGATATATATATATATATATATATATACATCATTCAGAAAACAGAGACTATGGAAAAGTATTGGAGCAACAACAGAAGGATTTTAGTTTTCAAGGGCTATCAGAGATATTGGAAAATGGATGTGTACAAATGAATAAAAAAAATTTCCGTTCATGGTAAAAAAATACACGAATTGATGGAGAATTAACAGTAGCAAAGAAAAATAATATCTTAATATTAGTCCCAGAAACCTTTGCAGGTTAATTAACAACAATTCACCAAGAATTATACCATATTGGAGTTAAGAAATTATTTCATTATATAGAAAAGATATTTTACAGTTCGAGAATGTATGAGACAATTCAGCTTTGTCTACGATGTTGTGATATCTATTTTAAGAGGAATATCGATCAGACATGAACCAACGAAATATTTATCCCTAGATATGGCTTTGAATTTCTAGAACAAATTGTTATCGATGTAGCGTATATGAAGAGGACTACTATAAAATATATATGGAAGTAATGGTTGATCGTTTTAGTAAATTGATTTTATGACCACAAAGACGAAGGAACAATTTTCAAAACGATACTTAACAGTTGAATATATCGTTTTGGAAAACCAAAGAACGTATTAACTGACAGAGGCCAGAATTTTGAAGGAAATGTTGTAAAAGAGAGATTACAGAAACTTGGTATCATACCGGAATTCAGCTCACCTTACTAGCATCAATTAAATAAATTAGCTAAAAGATCCATAAGAGCGGTAAGAGGTCTTATTACAGCGACATTGACAGGCAGGTGTGAAGAGAAGAACTTACATGAACTTTTACCTTGGATAGAATTCAGCATAAATAGCAATTTAGAGCGCAACGGGGTTTTCACAATTTGAGATAATTTATGGGCGAAGTGTTGATTTACACTCAAACTTCAAACAAACAGATATATTAAGAAAAAATTGATGGAAAAGGCGAGATATAACTCAGATAAAGCGGCAGATAATATGAAAGATATCGACACGACACAGAGAGGCGCAAGTGTTTGTGAGGTTGGTGAGAATGTATTAGTGCACAAGGAGCCGCGTAACAAACAAAACATGATATGCAGTGCAAAGCTCCATACAAAATCGTCAGTTTCTATCTCATCATCAAGTCGAACTTCATTCCCAAGGCAGAGAGAAAGAAAGAAGATTCGAGTTGCTGAGGAAGGGGAAAAAATCTTAAGAAGGGGAGAGTTACCAATAAATTAGTTATTTGAAACTAAATTTATTATTTCATTGATTTTAAAGTTTTAGGAAATTTCGGTATATTTTGGTTTCCAAATCTATCGAATAATTTGTATAAATTTAAAGTTTTTATACTAGTTATGTGGAAAAACTTAGAGTACAGAATTCTAAAAATAAAATTGTTTAAATATCCTCATAATGGTAGTTTTCAAAAGAATTTAAATTTGTTTTAAATTAAATTAATAAATATTATCTAATAATGGATGTTTTTACTCGATCTAATATGACCAAACCAATATTTGTTTTTAAAAATTGTTTCACTATTAATTGGATTAAAATATAAATAACTATCGTTCTATAACAGAGAAACCCAATTGTCAAATCAGTCAGTCAACTGAAGATCATAATTCTCCTCCAGAAGATTTATCAGACTGCCAAAACTACACTCCGCAAGATGAACATTGGCATCTTAATTCAAAATCAAAATCATACAGAACAAATAATTCGTCAAACATTGTAAAAATGAAATCAGAATCATACATGTCTCATGATCCTGTTAATTTTATTAAACTCAAATCTGAATCAGACTACTCCTCAAAGCCGATTAACTATTTATCGTCGCTCTCTGAGCCATGGCTAGATTCATCCAACAGTAGATCAAAGTTTTCATGATACAATTGGATCAGTATTACGAATCTGGTTATTCAGCATAATAAAACAAATCCATTAAAAAAATCAAAAAAACAGATTTAATATAACAGGCATTTATTGGAACGCTTTATTATTTCTTACAATTTGGAATCTATTGCTTCCAGAAAGTTATCTCAACTCCGACAACTCTACAGATTGTGATTTTTTTTATAACAGTATTAATCTAATCGGTGTTGATTAGATTTCTTCTTTATTATTTCTTCTCTTTTTATTATCTCACGATCTAGGTTCTAGTCCAAAATAATTTTCTATACTTATGATAAAATAATCTGCAAAAAAACAATTTTAAGATTGCATTAATGAATTGATGTAATTAATCATGTTGTTTATAATATATTTTTGTTGTCTAATTAATTTTGAAAAATTATTAAAGAATATAATAGAAAAATAATAGTTTAGTAATTAGTTATAATAGAGCAAAATAATAGTCAATGATATTTGCGTTTCAAAATTAATGAGAAAATTGATAACAAATTTTATGGTTCGATGCGATGGAAATGTTCCACAGCATTGTTTTGGCATTTTTAATGACTCTGCAAATAAATTTTTAGCATAAATCTTTTAATTTTTGTCATTTCATAACAGGTAACTATAACCATTAAATTCAGTTTGTAAATTCATAAATCCAAAAGATTGTTGGGCTCATAGGCACAATTAAAACAAAAATGAAATTTTTATTTAATTTAAACAAATGTGAAAAATTATCAAAATAGCTATCGTATACATACACACGCACCGCAGACAGATACTTAAAATAAAATTAAAAACACCAAATAAAAAAATAATATTTGTTGGGCAAAAACAAATATTTTAAAATGTTGTTTATCTGACACGACATCCGATAAAATATGGGCGCGCAAAATGCAAATGGACAAAAAATTATCAAAAATAGCCTACTTAATGTTAAATAATACAAAAAGTAGAAAAAGAGTAGAAAATACAAAAAATATGTAAAAAATAAATAAAAACATTTAAAAAGAATCAAAAATCAATAAATTTAAGAAAATTAACCTATTTCATCAAATTAGCTTCAAATTCATAGAAAACACTTGTATTCTAGAAAATAACTATGAGAATTAAGCTTAAAATGTAATTAGAAACTTTAACAAAAAAGAGTCATGAAAATCTGACAACTATGGGAAAAGGGATGAAATATGGTAAAAACGTGTAGGCGTTTTGTTTTACCGCATAAAAAACATGCGTATATAAGTCGATGCCAGATCGACACAATTTAATGCTATTTCAAACAAGAATTAAATTTTATTTCAAATACTTTACGAATTTCTGGAGAACCTGAGAAGTGAGGACACTTTATTATATTTCAATTTTATTATATTTGAAATTTTTATTTTTTCCTCATGTTGATTTTATTATGTAAAAGATTTTAATACGCTGTAGGGTATTTGAGAAATGGATCTATGAAATTTTGAAATCACATCTATGTAGACGTTTGAGGGTCAAGTGTTCAAAGTTTTCTTAAAATAATATATTTTTCGTTAAATTATTTTAGTCAAATTTTTAATCTCTATTCAAAAAATATTTCCTCGTATCGACCAAATCCCAAGAAAACTTCGCCTCCATCGTACTTGGCCTATACGAGATGCCTCGTGACCAATTTTTTCATCCCTTGAGAAAAGTTAATAATGGAGTATTGATAATAATCATTTCTGACATTTGATATTAGTATTATTGTTATGATTAAATATTGTCATTAATTACATAAATTACTAATTCTATTACCTAGAAACTTTTTGAAAAACCAAACGATGAGAATTAGAAAGTTCAACTTATTATTATTATTTTTATTGACCATTATTATTTAATCGTACGATCATATGCATACAAGTTAGTAAAATTAAATTTTCACCAACTAGTTTAAAGCTAGTACTTCGGTGTCTGAGGTACACGTAGTGAATGGTAGTTCGTCGGTTCAGATCCCCTCTCCAAGAACTTCAACATCAAACCCTCAGTGGAGAGCGAATGACCATGAGGAAGGATATAATATTAACATAAAAAGAAAGAATAAAAAGACTGTTGAATCAAGAAGGAAGCGAAAAAATCGTACAGAATTATAATGTAAACAGTAATTTGAGAGTGGATAAAATCATGAAAGTTTGGAAGAAACAGAAAGCCAATCAATGAAACTATTGTTGGGCTCAGAGCCAAAATTAAAACAAAATTACAAAACCAATTTAAACAAAAAGGTGAAAATTGTATAAATTAAAACAAAATAATTAATGTCGTTTGGAAATTGTCAATATGGCTGCTGTAACATAAGCACGCACCGCAAGAAGAGATCAAAAATAAAATAAAACATATTAATTAAAACAAAATAAAAATATAACAAAATTAAATAAAACAAATATTTAATTAAAATTCTTGAAAAAGCCTACAGCTGCAGAAAGAAACACACGTGAAATGAAATAAACTGCCAAAACCTTGCAAAATAAGGTTTAGAAAAAACACAGGCAGAAGTGGCGACCAAGAAATAAAATAGCAAGGGTAAAAAGAATATCATAAGAAAATAATAATAAAAATAAAATCCGATAACATAGAAATTAAGATATCAAAAAATAAGAACAAGTATATAAAAAATTATAAAAATAATTTGAAATTAATAAAATAATTAAAAAACCCGAAAAATCGCGAAAAATCGCCTATTGGTCGCACACAGACACAAAAAAACTATATATACAGCAGTCATTTTCACAATTTTTAGACTACTAGACTTAGACTTTCTTAGACAATTTTAGTCAGGCAGTAAATTTGTAGAAATTTTTAGACATTATTAGACGAACAGTGAGTCATTGTTAGACAAAATTTTTATGCCAATTTTTCCAATTTGGTTGCATGACTGTGGATTGTAAGTATTGTTTTCTTGTATAAATATATATTTTGAAGTTGAAGTTTTGTTATTTTGATTTTATTCTGGATGGTCGTGGAATCTTTTGGTGCCACTTACAAGTCCCCTAAAATCTTATCTATATATATGTATCGAAATAGTTTTCAGATAGGCAGATCTGCGATCCGGCGGGTGAATTAAGTTCCCTAGTTGCGATCGCGGGTCGAGCCTGTCTGAAATCTCGGTCTGTCCGCGACGGGGCCTGGCAAAATGGCACAGGACCCTTCCCGTAGGGCACCGTTAAACAACTCGCAGCGGCTGATGGAAACGTCGGTCGGGGCGAGCAGAAAATTTAAACTCATGGAAGTGCGACTTTAGTTAAGGGGGAATAAAGTTTTGTATTGAAAATCTAAAACATTGTCAGAAAATTAATCGGAAAATCAAGTAGAAAAGAATAAGATAGTGTAGGAACATAAAGTTGAAAGTATTTTTTCAAAAGTTGAATGAAATAATCTGACAGAAGAGAGAAATATTTATTGAAGTGACCGCAGAGGGTTGTAACTACTTAAAATCATGGGAAATGTACCGGGAGTTAAGGAACTGCTAATCAAATTTTTAATATAGGGAAAGATAACGGTAAACTAGGACAAATGTAGTCGATACCGTGATTAAACAAATGAAATAGGAAATTTACCAAAAAATAAGGGAGGAACGCTGCCCGAATTTTTGAAGGATATCTTTATAATTAATGGTTAAAGATGCCAAATAAGTATGAGAATTGTAGGAATAGACGAGTAAGGACCAGGATAAAGAAAGAGAAAGACGTAAGACCTTCCATCGGCAGTCAAGAACCCGAAAGTGAAAATATCATGAGGAGGAGTTTTAGAAATGGAGCTCACCTGCTCATGAATTTTCAACCTCTATGTGCAGTACCAACATGGAAATCACCATGGGTACATAGGAGGGATAGAATAATGATCTTGATGGCGTTTAGGTGGTAGATACACAAAAACCCTAGAAAAAATTAATAAAAACCAACCCTATTCGCCAACACTATTTTAATATCAAGTTTATTCATACTGCATGATAAGAAATCAAGGATAAATACACCGGTTCGCATAAAGTATATTTCTAATTGAAAATTAAATTTAAAAATACTATTTTTTTTCATTTATTTTTGTTTTTAAGAAAAAGGAAAGGAAAAAATAAAAAAAATTTATATACATTTTATTCAGGCTCACGATGACCGTACTGGATCATTTCGAAGTTTAAGGCATATAGTCCCAGAAATCGTTGTGTAAAGAATATTGAAAGTGGTAGTTCTATTCTCAGCTTTGAGAAATATAATTTAAATCTTGTCTCATAATTTTATTTATTGTCATTATTATTAACTTTGATTAATTTTATTTATTTATTTTTACGTTATTTATTATCACTATTATTAACTTTAATAAATTTGATTTATTTATTATTGTGTTAATTATCATCATTATTATTAACCTTAATTAATTAATTAATTTTTTTTTATGCCTTCCATCATTGAAGAACAAGTTTAAGGAAGATCAGCAACAAGATAACAGGATACCATCGTGGATCTAAATTTTTTGTTCGACTGACATTAAATAAAATTTATGATTTTATTACTTATTTCCTTAATCAGCATAAATAATTGAATAAAAGGAAAGAATTCAAACAAAAATTTTTTTATAATATTCACTAAATAGATGAAAACTTTATTAAATTTTAATCGAAGAAAATCCGCGACCAAATCATTTATTGAAAGTGTTGAATACCGAGATCAGAAAAGCAAGAATAGATATCCAACTCAAGGTAAATAGTGGCGAGAAATTCCACAAACTTTACTGTTGAATTTTGATTTGGGAAAATGTAAATTAAAGAAATTCGAAGTTAAAATCAAATTTAGAAATTGATTCCATTGGGAGTGATGAATGGTAGAGTCGCCTCAAGGACCCTACTAAATAATATAATACTTACCCATAACAAAATAAAAATTTACCGACCTGTCGATTATGCCTTTGATCGAAATTGGACGACATCAGCCGATAAGTTTCGAGAATGGGAAAAATTCCGGATTTCGAGAATGGGAAAAATTCCGGACAGTGACCTACATAAAATAAATATTAAATCAATAATTAATTCTGTACTCTCACCTGTATTGTGGTGTCTGAAAATTTACAAGGGAGAAGGAAAATATCCTTCTCACCCAACATTAAAACAAAATATATTTTTAAATGTATCTGCTTGCCATCGCGAGTTTTATCTTAATGGGAGGGTGCGAATTCCCAAAACTTTTAAATGGGTATTTCATTAAACAAAATAACAGGGACCCACATTTATAATGTCCAAAGGATAGTAGTTTTAATCGGATAAAATTTTCATGAGCATTCCTAACTGAAATAAATATTTTTTTTCCTTATCATTTCACATAATGTTCCAAATACGATTATCTATTTGAATTAAGACCGCTTCTAAAGTATTTTAGTACAACCCAATCAAACAAAAACGATAGACGCAGAAAGATTCCGACAAGACGTGGCTCATTACTACAACGAGGCCTTAAAACAGAGCCAGCGCGCTGAGTCAATGATCCGAAGATGTCGTTGGATGGAAGAGATCTGGACTCGGCCGAAGAAGGCGAAAAAATTAGCGCAACAAAACGAATTGTTAAAGAACCAACTCTCTGAGATGATAGCCAAATTAGATCAATTAAAAATTGAGAACTACCAGCTCAAGCTAAAGGAAACGATCAGAGCAGAGATCGGGCATCACCCCAGCACAGTTTTGAACATGGATACAAACATCACCTTGCCCATCTCAAGTCTACCTCCACCTCAGGTCCAAATTAATCCCCAACCAAAACCAAACCACAAAAAATGTCACTCCAGCAAAGTGGAACGAGAGAGGAGATGCAGATTGAAGACCGCTCGTTTACTAGGCCAGATAAAGAAATTCGGACCCCCATCTTCCGAAAATCATCAATAACTTTTTTACTTTTTTGTTTTGTAATAATTTAAAATATTCAATAAATAGTATCTTTTTGCAATACACTAGAGTGGTCAAAGGATCGATAAATTTTCAATTAAATAAATGACAGAGGGACCGGTAATTAAAATGAGCGTGAATACCTTCTATATTAGCTCTTGAACCCAAAGGTTTTCTAGAGTATTAGCAGTCATGGCAGTATGGCTCACCTTTTACTAGAAACCGCTCATTGGAATACATTTCCAACGTCATTTTGACGGGTATCCAAAGATTAAATCTCTTATGTGCGCATCTGGTGGATATCCCTTGAAAGTGGCCGCGAAACTCTTATATCTTTTACCCATCAGGTGCCCAGCATATACAACAAAAATTAAATGAAACAATATTAATAAAATCGAAAATAAACCCTACAGCTGCAGACAGAAACTTATTTGATCTGTTGGACTCACAGGAGTTATTAAATTTCAGAAATTACTCGTCATATGGATGTGACCTTCACTAGTAGTGACTAGGGAGAACCCCCTGATGCGCCGCACGATTTTAGTAACCATCATGTACCCGTGACCGAAATCATGTTGGTACCGTACACAATAGCCGAATGCCATTCGAGCAGGTGAGCGCCATTACTAGCACTCCTCCTCGAAGGACCTTCGTCTTTCCCGAGTTATCAGCTGCCGTTAGAAGGGCTTACGCTTTCATATGTTGGTTTCCATTACGTTTCAACCCCCGGAGAGAAAATTATGAGTGATCATCAAACCTCGGTAATAGTTCACCCAGTTTATCCCTTTTATTCGCACTACACTTCTCATGAATCAAGTCCCTTAATTTGGGCTCAACGTGAAAACAAAACAAAAGGAAAACATCATATTATTAACGAATGGATTTAACAAGACGACAAGAACAAAATATCATTTAATATTAGTCATGTCAAGTTGTCAAGGAAAGAAAGTTCCACGCAAGCTCTTTAATCACACCAAAATCAGTTTCGATTTTTCGTTAGTCTTCTTCATCGATGTCCGTCGGGAAATATTTTCTCTTCATGGGCCTGTATGGCGGAGGACTCGCTAATTGATTTTCCTCTCTCCGAGTCGAGGGACCCGCTATCTCTTGCGCAGTGATAGTGTTAGGCACTTCGCCCGTGAGAACGGCGATGTCTTCGGTTTCGAGCCCCAATCCATCGAGGATTTGGGTGACCGGGAAAGATTCCGGATCCTCGTCGGTCAGATTAATGTGAATGGACCGGGCAGGCGATCGGAATATTATGTCGGGAGCATAGAGAATATCTGGATCAAACTCCGGAAATTCGAACTCCTGGTAGGGTGGAGGCGGACCACTGACCGGGCAGGAGGTCTCAGCGGGTTCCAATCCTGTGAGCACTTCTTCCGCTTGACGGCGTCGTGCGCGACGTCACCGATTTCGGTTCGGTCGCCGCCGCGTCCGGTTGATGACGGCACTTTCTACAACTCTGATAGGCGGTTGAGGAACAACTGACTCGGCGGGTAGGACGGGAGCTTCGGAAATCGGATCCATGGAGGTGGAGAGGGAAGAAGAGACACTGGTCACGGGAAGGTGATGGGCTGGCATTATATCTAATTGACTGGCCCTGATGCTTCCCGGGACGTGAGCCCGAAGCTCGACGTCCGTAAACGCACGTCGGAGTGCGGTTGACTGCTCCTTGATAAGCAGTCGCTGAGCGCGAGATTCTGTGATCAGCTCATCTCGCGCCCGAGTGAGCCGTTCTATCTTCCGCCTCAGCACTTTGATGGCATCGGGCGGGGCCCAAGTACCTTTTATCCGATCATACTTGGCCTGGAGTGTATCATACTTCTGCTTCAGCTCCTCATATTGATGGCGAACGGCCACGATCGAAGGTGGAAGTCGGGGCATTTTCGGTAACCCATTCAGTCCGGAATTGTTATTATTATTCATCCTGAAAAAGGAAACAAGAAAAATGAAACGAAGTCCTCTGAGAGGCGAAGTGGTGATAAAATACGGGGACATTGGGGAGGGGTCGGATGGCGATTTTATGGATTAACTCCTATTTTCGTTAATTTCCCCTGTATTTCATTATAATGTAACCACTTATTATTATTAGACGGGATTACTATCTTTCCTATTCATTCTATTATGATTCCATCGTCGATTATTATTGAGTCAAACTATTATTATGTTTTATGTATTTTATTATAAGTTAACCATTAATTATTGGTACCTTTACTACTATTATTTTATTTATTTCATTACAGTTTACCCATCGATTATTATTTGATTCAACTATCATTGCCTTTATGCATACTATTATAAGTTAACCATTAATTGTCGTTACGTTAACCACTATTATTTTATTTATTTCCTTATGATTTAATCACTAATTATTATTAGATTAAACTATTATTATCTTTGTGTATACTGTTATAAGTTGACCCCTAATTATTATTAAATTAACCACTATTATTTTATTTATCTCATTATAATTCAACCAATAATTATTATTTGGTTAAATTCTCATTATCGTTATGTATTTTTTTTCTAAAATTGATTCTCTACGTATAATCCTATGGGTTCTCAAACAGAGAATTTATACACATATTAAGATTAATTGATTGTTAACGGTCTCCTCAGGTTAATAACGTCAAAAAAAAATAAAACCCAATATTACTTAATGTTAAGGTCTACGCTCATCTTCTATCATAACATTTAGGTGTATCGAAATGAGTTAATGGGTTTTATTTAATTTAAATGAAATTCGGATCTTGATTAATATCGAAATGCGAATCCCCGTTGAGTTAGGTGGGTTGGCTCGTCTAGACGAGTCGGGACACCTCCGTAACGATTCCAATTTGGCTTATGTAACTGGTATTCAAAAACCAGAATTCAAATACCTAAGGTGCATTTATGCGTGACCATTATCAGTTTATGTAGAGCTATTGTTATTGATTTAATTTTTATATATTGTCACATTGTGATGTTTATGTTTTATACTGTTAACATCTTCTCGATTTGGGGCACATAATTTAAACCCACTGGTTAAAGATTCGGCGTTCTCACGTGCTGTCACTCCCATAGACTATACTTTCCGTAGTTTTACTTTCTACTACATATCATTCAGTTTAGCTAATTTATAGGCTTTCTTTTCACTTAGATCTTATTCATATGGCACTTATTGCATTTGACTATTCTTATACTTAACCCTGCTACCCAATTTTTTATTAATTAGTCCGAAAAGAAAAATGATTCGTATGATCTATTTGAGATCATTCCTAAATTCCCCTTAACTCTGTTGATGCATTTTCCCTGATTTTAATTCGACTCGTTCCGGCCACTTTTCAGTAGCCGCCCCGAGCATACAACGGCCACCTGCGTAGCGGTCCTGTGCATTATCGCCAAACCCGACTGCGGACTGCCGAGGGGTCCACGAGGCATGACCCACGAGCACAACTAAGGGTTTTCACCCACTAGCCGGCCCGAGATCCGTCCCATGGACCATTTATTTCAATACTATACTATATATGAGATTAAAGGGGTCGGAATATAAATATGCATATGATTAATTATCATAGAAGAGAATGAAACATTTATTGCGTATGAATTTACATTATAAGGAAAATATATGAAAATTACGACACAACTTATACAAAATTAAATTCCTTACGTTTGAAGAATTTCTTTCTATCTCGAAAAATTGTAAAGTTTGAATGGCATAAAAGTTAAAAATAATGAAATTCATCACTGTATTTATACTATTTTTATGCATGTGTGCGACCAATAGGCGATTTTCTGCCATTTTTAGGGCTTTTTAATTATTTTATTACTTTAAAATTATTTCTATTATTTTTTATATATTTTTCTTTATTTTTCGATATATGATTTAGTTTATCTTTGAATTTTACTTTTATTATTGTTTTCTGATAATATTATTTTTAGCCCTTTTTATTTGTTTTCTGGTCGCCACTTCTGCCTATGTTTTTTCTAAACCTTATTTTGCAAGGTTTTGGCAGTTTATTTTATTTTTCATATGTTTCTTTCTGCAGCTGTCTTGCTTTTTTCATGATTTTATTAATTATTTGTTTTTATTTAATTTTGTTATATTTTAATTTTGTTTTAATTAATATGTTTTCATTAATTTTTGGTATCTTTGTGCGGTGCATGTTTATGTACAGTGATTCGTTCCACTATTTTCATTCCAATTCTCTATTTTTAATTTTTATTTTTTGTTTGAATTGTGGCTCTGAGCCCAACAGATCCATAAAAACCTCAAAATCTTACAAAAGAAGGTTTAGAAAAAACATGGCGAAAGCGGTGACCAAAAACTAACTATTTTAATTGTCAAAAAAAGAAAATGATTAAAAAATAATTACAAAATAAAATTCCAAAAATTATAAAAATAATATCACAAATAACAGAAAAATGAGGTAAAAAATATAAAAATATAAAAAACCTAATAAAAATAATAAAACCCCCTCAAAATGGTCAAAAAGGCCTATTGGTCACACACACACACACAAATCAACTATAAATACAGTAACCAAATTCATAATTTTTTAACTTAACTAACACAACAATTTGACTGTTCATTTTAAACGTATATCTGACATTTGTGAAACATGTAAGCATTTTGGTATTTTGGTGTTAATATATGTTTTTATATGTTAAGTTTAGTTTTTATTATTGATTTTAAATCTATTCTGGATATAGATGGCATCTTTTGATCGCGTAAAAGGATAAATTCACATCTATGGAATCGACGTTGTTCTGACCAGAACAAATGAATAACGAAAAAGAAATGGAAGAATCCTTGCAAACTCGGTCTGACAGAAATTAGATAGATGTACGAATACTTAAATTGTGCGCGCGAAAGGCCGATGCGGCTTATAATTAATTTTGTGCGGACAATGGTTTCACGAACATATTGGTGTTCAACAACAAATACAATCAACCAGAGATAGCAGACGTTTATAACCACTCCGTACCACCTCGCCAACACCGGTCGACAAGCACTGCAAACTAAGGAACCTAATGACGTTAACGGCAAGAATTATTGGATATATAGGCAAACAAACGAGACTTGATCCGTCAACAAAGATATAAAGGTTGAAACTATTTTCATTATGTTTGAATTAAATATTTATAAATATCACAAAATCATTCAGTTTAGAGAATTTTATTTTGAAGTATAAAAAAATATATGCCAAGAAATAAGTATTAAATTTAAAACATTAATAGAATAATGAACTCTGTATTTAACGAAAATATTTTCAAATACAATCAAAAATTTTATTTCATATATTGTTATTATTAAATTTATTTTTCATTTTAATCAAACGTTTGAATTAATGTTGAGTTGACCTTTGAAAATTTTAAATTTATGCTTAAATGGACACAAAATATGTTATTTTAGTTACTGGAGGTACTGGATTAATTGGCAAAGGTATTCAATTAGCTTTGAATAATTCCAGCTTTAATTTAAAATTAAATCATGAAATTTGGATATTTGCTAGTTCAAAGGATGTAGATTTAAAGTGTTACGAATCTACTAAATCTTATTTTGAAATAGTTAAACCAAATTTCGTCATTCATTTAGCGGCAAAAGTTGGTGGTCTATTTAATAATATGCGCAATAATCTACAATTTTTTGTTAGTTTAAATATTTTAATTGATAATAATTTTTTATATCAGAGAGACAATATGATGATTAATGATAATGTTTTACGTTGTGCATATAATTGTGGTGTTAAGAAAGTCATATCGTGCCTATCAACTTGCATATTTCCGGATAAAACTAATTATCCCATTGATGAAACTATGATACATAATGGACCACCACACGAGTCTAATTATGGATATTCCTATGCCAAAAGGATGCTTACTGTTCTGAATAAGTTTAACAATTTTTACAAAGTTTTATTAATAATCTAATAGGGGTTATAACGCTGAACCGGGATATCAATATACCTCAGTAATACCGACAAATGTTTATGGTCCATTTGATAATTTTAATATTGAAGATGGACATGTTCTTCCAGGATTGATTCATAAAGCATATTTATCGAAATGTAAGAGATTTATAATGATAGTTTTGAAATGTGTTTATAAATTATAAAATCAATATTAAAATGTTAAAGTTAAAATCATATTATTCAGAGCGTTATTCTCAATGCATTTTCTAGTTTGATTCAATTAGTAATTGGTTATGTTGAATGATGCTCTTGAATAGTACTTTTTATCAAAATTTATTTGTAAATAATTTTTTTTAGGTTTTTAGGAATTTTTTTCAATTTTTTTCAATTATTGGATTTATTTTTCGATTTAATCCAAGTCAGATAAATTTTAAAATGTAAAATTTATTAAAAGAAAATTCATTTATTATCAAAAGGTTTCAATATTCCAATAAATTATTTCTGTTCCTCGGAAATTCGTTTTGGCCGCCATATTTTTTTTCTTTTGACAGAAATCCTAATTTTTGATATTTATTGATTTTGTGATTATTGATTTTATTGAGTTACAGTAAATTATTATTAAAATAATCTATATAGTTTTAAAATATATGACATAAATAAACTATATAGATTTTATAAATTAAATTTGACCTTAAAACGACCCTGACCTACTTTTTGACCTAAAATGACCTTGGGATACTTAAAAAAATTTTTTTTTAGCTTACTATTTTTCTAGGGGGCGTTGACCTATATCTGACGGGCTCACATCATACTACTACTACATCTGGACATTTCTACGTTTTGAAAGTTTGTATGTATTATGTCTGTGTTCTTCAAATTCCTTCCTTTCTGTAATATAAATAGTAGTGTAATTATGGACCCGCAACTGTGGGGGGGCAGGTAAAAAATGGGCCCTTAGATAAAGAGTCATCGCAAGGACTCATCTGTGCTGACAGTACTGCACTAAATACAAAATTGCTATTGATTTATGATTTCATAACATTTTCATTATAACATTTAATCAATTTTAATAAAAATCGAAAACAATTATTAGTTGTGGCATAAGAGATTACAAATTAATATAAAAATAAAATATCATAAATTAAAATCATTAAAATATATTTCTCAAAAGTCAATCGATAATTAAAAACATAAAATTATTGTCTGTCAGATTGAAAATCTTGCAGGGGGAACAGAATTCGAAGTTACGCCACTGAATATAAGCTGTTATTAATTTGGACATATTGAAATTCAACTTTGGATTGACCATGAATCAATTAAACTAAAATATTTTGTCTGTTCACTACAATTCAGCATTATTGTAGGCTCATGCCTATGTTAATCCAATCACGATTTCAAGGTTCAAGAAAAGCTATCTCGTCCGCATAGCGTTCAAATCTCCCAATAGTATGATTTTAATTTCACCTTTAAAATCGTATTCGTTGACTAGGATTACAATAAATCAATATATTAGGTAGCCATTTCTTATTTTTATCAGGTAATAAATAATATAATTTGAAAATCTCTGTAGATAATTACAAAAAATTATAAAAAGCAAACTACTTATAATTTGTCAGTAACTAAAATTTAATTTTAAAATGTTTATTATTTTATCAGTTACAATGAACTTAAACATTTTTAGATATTTGTATCTGCCGCTTTATTGAGATTATTTAATTAAATCATTAAATCGTAACCATGACATCATTTTTATGACAATATTTTTATAACTAAAAAATAATTTAAGATTATCTGAATGTATATTGTTGTTTGATGTAATTTGTTGAATTCCTTATTTTATACATTGAAATATTTTCATCGCAATTTTTTGTTTGAATAATATTGGACAATATATTATTGTTTTTGAATTAATAAAATTTAATTGTAATTGATCTTTATGGACATAATTATGCCAATTTACGGAATGTAGTCCGCATCCACATATAAGCCGCAACCCTAGCATAAGCCACTCTAAGTACTTTTATGGTATTTGATTGAAATACGTAAACAATAATGATGTAATAGTCACGATTTAATTAAATAATCTCAGACGCAAAGAAAGCAATTCATAAACACACACAAACCCGTGGTCATCCCAGGAGGTTGACAAAGAAGCTACAATCTTTAGAGTTGAGTTTAAACAAGTCGTTTAAATCCAATATTAGATGTCTTTGGGAGAACTGGACGATAGGCAGTGTTTACAGTTATACGAAGAATAGAAATGTGCGTCTAGTATCTTACTCTGAAAATTTGTCGGCGTGTCGTGGAAGACTAGAATCTAGTCACAGCTGAATGCATCAAGAATGACTTTAGAAAAGGGAACATTTGCACCTATGGGGAAGAGGAAGCTAATATTGAAGTAAGAGACAGTTAAAGTAGTGCGTGGGCAGAAGGCAATAGTGGCAATGCAGGGAGTTGTCGGATAGATCATAGTATTAATCCCATTCCAGACAATCTACCCCATCTCATCAATTTATCTATGAATAAGACTTTAACTCCCATTAATTGTAAAATCAAAAAGTTCCCTGGTATAAGCCGCATCCACGTATAATCCACCCCGAAGAATTATTTTAAAAATCGGACTATACATCGTAAATTAGTGTAATACTAAAATACTATAGTTAATACTGTTAATGACATTAACAGTAAATATCGCTGAACTGAGTAAATGATTGGAGGGAATGATGAGAAATGAATGGGATATGGGGAAGACGATAAATGGTTTCACCAAAAAATATACATCTCGACATCTATCAGAGATTAGGGAGTGCCAATTAAACAGGTTAGAAAATGAATGCATTATGAAAAAGTTTCATTAGATTGGAAAAGGAAAAGTGAAGCGAGAAGAAATTGCAAATTAAAACTTAATTACAAGACAAAGAAAGTGAAACAAGGGTGGAAATTAATATAATAATTAAAAGTAGTTAAAGAACCCAAATCAAGCCAAGAAAGCAACCAGATCAATTATGGTAGATTGATCTTTACCAGCAGTAGTCAAGTGGTCGTGTTCTTAGAGTATTATTATAATGTTTTGAGATTAATATCATCGTTGTAATCAATTGTGATAATCAATAAAGTTTTAAGTCGTTGGAATTCGTCAATATCGTTATTAATAGAAAACGGTCGGATTCAGATCCACAATTGGTAGCTCATTAATCACCGACAAATAATAGCAACACAA
Organism: Schmidtea mediterranea; assembly: GCA_022537955.1. Lineage (NCBI taxonomy): Eukaryota > Metazoa > Platyhelminthes > Tricladida > Dugesiidae > Schmidtea > Schmidtea mediterranea. The sequence continues at coordinate 306,151,759 of CM039679.1, read as the reverse complement.
CAATACAAAACACACAATAAGAAGTGCATAGGAACGTTCGATATGTGGCATTGTTTGAATGAATAATACCTATATAATATATTATAAATTTAAAATTAAGCTTATACGTAAATAATAAAAATAATAAATTCCTAAAATGCTAAAATGGCTGATACATAAATTTCAGTAAATTTTCTTTATTTTCAGTTATCTCGTATTAAAATTTTTATTGAATTAAATGAGTAGAACTGAAATTTCAGAATTGACAAATAAATATTGATTATCTAAAATTTGTTCTTATTAATAATAACACAAAATTTGAGGGAGTAAATTTATTAGATTTTTTTTTTGAACATTATTTTATCGTTTTTTTATGCTAAAATAATATTTTAATTTTTTTACTGGTGCAAAATTTTAATAAACTCAAAATTGAAGTTAAATTTAACTCTTAGATTTTGGATATCCGCTTGAAATTTGGGGAACTGGTTTACCATTAAGGCAATTCATATATTCCGTTGATCTAGGACGATTGTTAATTTGGGCGCTTCGTAATTATACTGATACTGAGCCAATCATTCTTTCAGTTGATGAAGCAGACGAAATCTCTATAAAAAATGTTGCCAAACTTATTTTTAATGCCATGAAAATCGAAGGTGAAGTTAAAGTTAGTAATTCTTAATTATTAGAAATATTTGCAAACGGTTATCGAAAAAAAATCTTTCCAATATATTTTGACAGATTCATTACTGTCAAAATCAGGTAAAAACAAAAAATTTAGGGGCATACAAACACAAATACCTTTCATAAACTTTTAAAAACTCAGGAACAGACTATTAATTTGCTCTGAATTTTATATTGAAATTTCTTTATTTTTATTTCAATATTAAAATTTGTAGAGAAAAGAGAATTTAAGAAAGTAAAACAGTTTTAAAAAAGAAAAGAAGTTATTTAAAAAGTTTTAGAATTTTTAAAATTCGTTAAAACGTAAAATTTCATATTTGGGAATATATTTAAAAAAAAATTAATTAAAGCTCATAAAAAATATATAAAGTGGAAGAAAATTTAAACCAATCAAAAAACAAATAATAAATTTTAAATGAAAATCAGAACGTATTTTGTTACTTTGGCATTGGAAATAACTATTCCGCGAAAAAGAAACTGAAGAGGATTATTTAATAATCGAAACTTCTCAATATAATTATTACTTAACAGCAGCAAAAAATTATTTTATTATTCACTTATCTAATATAATAATAATAATAAAAATAATAATAATTCTGATTCATTTAATTTTTGTATTGATTTAAAATAATTAGGATTATTTAATAATCGAAACTTCTCAATATAATTATTACTTAACAGCAGCAAAAGATTATTTTATTATTCACTTATCTAATATAATAATAATAATAATAATTCTGATTCATTTAATTTTTGTATTGATTTAAAATAATTAGGATTATTTAATAATCGAAACTTCTCAATATAATTATTACTTAACAGCAGCAAAAGATTATTTTATTATTCACTTATCTAATATAATAATGATAATAATAATAATAATTCTGATTCATTTAATTTTTGTATTGATTTAAAATAATTAGGATTATTTAATAATCGAAACTTCTCAATATAATTATTACTTAACAGCAAAAAATTATTTTATTATTCACTTATCTAATATAATAATAATAATAATAATAATAATAATAATAATTCTGATTCATTTAATTTTTGTATTGATTTAAAATAATTTAGGATTATTTAATAATCGAAACTTCTCAATATAATTATTACTTAACAGCAGCAAAAGATTATTTTATTATTCACTTATCTAATATAATAATAATAATAATAATAATTCTGATTCATATAATTTTTGTATTGATTTAAAATAATTAGGATTATTTAATAATCGAAACTTCTCAATATAATTATTAGTTTGCAGCAAAGGATTATTTTATTATTCACTTATCTAATATAATAATAATAATAATAATAATAATAATAATAATAATTCTGATTCATATAATTTTTGTATTGATTTAAAATAATTAGGATTATTTAATAATCGAAACTTCTCAATATAATTATTAGTTTGCAGCAAAGGATTATTTTATTATTCACTTATCTAAAATAATAATAATAATTCTGATTCATTTAATTTTTGTAAATCTTAATGGTGCGGACTCTATCTATGAAAAATTAGGGTAAATGAATGAAATGAAATTTTATTATATTTACTATTCCAGTTTTCATAAGTTTATATTTCAATGTTTTCAGTTTGATACAAGTAAATCAGATGGACAATTTAAAAAAACGGCCAATAATTCAAAATTAAGAAAATTAGTAGGGGAATTTTGTTTTACTCCAATAGACGAAGGTATTTTGCATATTTTAAAAAAATTGATTTTGTTAAATTTCTTAAAATTTATGCTCAAGTTATTATTTCTTCATAAGATAAGATCCGGTTTTAAATTTTCTTAAATTCACATCTTTCGCTACAATCATAGTTATAGGATACAAGCCGATAATATAATAGAGCTTTAATGCAAAATAAAACTTTGTGACACGTTATCTGCGCTTAAGTTCTTTTGGTTCTCTCAGTATATAGTTTCTACACCAAGTCACTCTGAGACAAATCATCTATAATATAAAACAAAAATCAATAAATTTATAGCATATAAACACACTTGAGGTTGTTTGTAAAATAGTCACTAAGACAAACCCTACTCTTAAGAAAATCAAAAAGTGACAGAGAAATAAAATAATGCACATTAACAAACCCATAATAAAACACACGTGTAAACTTTTAACACGCAGCCATCAGAAGTTGAGACAAACTCCTATAATAAATTAATTTATTGACATTTTTGAGATATTTTTAGAAAGGAAAATGGCGGAAAAAATTTTTGAGATTTTTGCTAGGAAATTTCGAGTAAATGAGAATGTATCTTCATAAGATTTACCCTTAAAACTAAAATTAATTTAATATTTCAGACATTTCTGTCGAAAAATGACAAAACCTGAAATCCGAATAAAACCATAAATTGTAAATTATATTAGTAAGTTTTAAAAAATAATCATAAACCCAATTATTATTTTGTGTACATATTCGAAGATTTGTTTCAAAAGATGTATAAAAAATATAATTATTTAATGCAATTAATAATTTTTATAACTTCAAAAATAATTTAACTTACTTTTTTTGAATGATTTCCGAAAAATAAATTATCATAAAATAAATCAATTCCTGAATATTCATAATCATTATTAATAATAATATGCATGAGCTTGTAGATCAAAAGTTATAATTATAAGTTTGAATAATGATTTAATTTCCTTGTAAAATCATAATTCAACTCTTAAAACTTTATAACTTTAAGCTTTAAATTTTAAAAAGTAACTTACTTTGAAGCATTTTCAGAAATGGCTAAAATCCATTGATTTTTCTCAAAAAATAAACTTTGCTTGGTGTAGCACAATATTAGTTAGGCCACTGACGCGCTAGAATCATTTAGAATTGTGCCTCAAAAACAAAAATTCATTTTGACCATGATATTTTCATTAATTTATGTTTTCTTTATTCCTAGAAAAAATTTAATTTCCTTGTAAAATCATAATTCAACTCTTAAAACTTTATAACTTTAAAAAATAACTTACTTCGCAGCCATTTCAGAATTGGCTGAAATCCATTAAATTTTCTCAAAATATAAATTCCAATAAATTGATTTATGTTTCAACTTGCATTTTGGCGGAATTTATCTCAACTTCGCTTGGTGTAGCAATTGGATTTTGAGGATCCGTTGTCTGTATAGAACCAAAAATGAGAATAAATAATTTCATTTCTGACCCTCGATTTTTCTTTTCTTGTTAATTCTATTTATTTGCTCTAATTGTTCTTTTTTCAGTCTATTCCCACTTTAGGCTTATAATTTCATCTTTATTTCATCTGCCTTGATTAATTATTTTTAGTTTTGACTTTAATTTTGTATTCTTTTTGTCTGCTCGGCTCTGTGTTTCGATTTTTGTCAGTTCTCATATTAGTTGTTGTCCAGTCAAAAATTATCCATTAAAAATATTTTTATTAAATTTAGTTGATGCCGTTTTAATTAATTAATAAAACCACTGTATAATTTCAGGAATTCAAGACACATGTGATTGGTTTATTAACCATTATAATGAAGCTAGAAAATAACATTTATTTGATAATATATTTAAATTTAGTGTTATTTTTTTGATATTTAGTTCTACTTGTTAAGTGTTAAAATATTTTCTGTGGTTATTAGCATATTTGTTTTTTTTTCTATAAAATATCGTAGATTTTCATAATCGATGGTGACATTCGTGGTCTCAAAACTAATTCAATCATTAAAAGCATTTTAAAAACATAAAAATAAAATCAACTTTCGATATGAGAAATTGTGTAAATTTGATTGGTGTTACTTGTTAACCTGTATTATAGATGAGTTTATTCATTGATAACTGTAGAAATAGTTTCTTGTTTTTGGGTAATTCCAGATCAGAGATGATAAATATGGGGGAAAATATTTAGTCTGCTGTGGCTGCATAATAGCATTTTTAAATTATAACTTGTTATTATCTAAGGTACCACAAATTATACCATTTTAGGTCATTGGTTCGTGACCTAAAATTTTAAGTAAATTTGATTTTTTTGAAAAATGTTATAAAATTTTCGAAATGGTAACAAAAAATTAAATTGCTGTGTAATACGGAGTTATGATGGTTAGATTAAAATGATTGATAAATGTTATAGTTGTAAAATAGGAGCAGTTAAAAAGGCTTTTAATGATTTTGTACATATGTTAAAATGAAAAACAATATGTTCGCTCATAATGTCAGTTTGTAACTATTTTTCGTTCGTAACACCATAAAGTGCAGTGATAACTTTTTACCCAATTGTGATCAACGTTTTATTTTTAAACATCAGATATGTCTATTATCCACTAAAGTAAAAAAATTGATAATTGTTTGCTGAAAATCGCAGAATTTTATTTATACAGATGTAAAAGCAAGATGAGTGTTTTTCTGTTTCGTTCGTAATTTGACTTATTTTGGATATATAACTTCTACTAAATAACCAAGGAGACTTAATATATTCAAAATGGACACTATCCATAGACTAACAATTTCCACTAGGACTTGTTAAAAATTTGCGCAATACATATTTTAAAATCATCTCTAATGTTCGTACACGACAATTTGGAAATGCCCTGTTACAGAGAGCCGAGCTGTACAAAGAGATTTGAAGGTAATTAGAATAATTAATTTGATTTAGATCCGAAAACCGACCATACAAATAGTATGTCTGAGCAAACGGTTATGATGAGTTTTAAAATCAATTATACCCGACTTATGGGAATAATCATTGAGCATTCTACGATTTTTGCTTACCAGCTATTAAATTGTCCGAAAAACGGTATTAAAAGAGAACTCGAAATGAAAGAATTTTGTTAGTGCACCAAAGAATTATTGAATAATAGCAAACAGGATTAAGTGAAGCGAACTAAATAAACTTTGAGAATAAAATAAAATTAACTTAACGTTCCAGGCAAAGCAATTTTCCATTGGAGTATCTGCTTTTACATTAACAAATTAATTTCAGAAAGAAAACTCCAAATCTTATGACTGTTTGTGAATTATTGTTAGAAATCAATAAACAGATTCGGTGTTGGGTTTTGTTTATTTGAAATTAACCGACTTGTAAGATATTTACCCAAGAATAGTAGGATGCATTTTTGTCGGAGAGATTTTTATGAAATTTTTTTGTAATTTTTAAGTGAATTTTTTAAAATAATGTTTTATTAGCTGAAGTCAGGTGTGTTTAATAAAATATTTTTTTTGTAATTTTGGTGCAAATTGTTTTTAGAAATATAATATGACTACAATCAAGTAAACATAAAATGTTTACAAACTAGGTACCAACAACTGGTTACTAACAACAAGTAACTGACCATCAAACACATAAAAAGACGAAAAAGAAACACAAATTAAATAATAAATTTTATTCATAAAAATCTTCAATATCTTACTTTTCATCATTATTATGTTTTGACGAATTGAAAAGTATATCGTCCATTTTAATCATGTGCCAATTCATCATTATGTATTTCAGGCAGTAATCTTAAAGGAAATCAAGATAAAGAAAAGGAGGTCCATAGAGAGTGATTTTCAGTCAAAATCGGGTTTTTCAGAAAGCAACTGACAATGGTACCAATTCAATTAGCGTTTGAGTACTTTTTTGAGTACAAGCCTAATGATATTGGTCCCAATCTCCCATGATCTATAAATGATCCTGTTTGTTTTGGATTATTTTGCTACCCGAGTTCACTAGGATTATCGATATTTTCCTTACAAAATATTATTTTGAAAATTTAATATTGGTCGGAAAAGATAATTTTCAGAATTAAGAAATAATCCTATCATTAGTAAATTATAAAGTTCAGAATATTTCAACAAACAGAAACAATGCGATTTCGTAAATAAATTCCAGATATTATCAATCGTAAAATGAAAATTTCTTAGTATCATGCACCAACTCACTATAGGATAATTCATTAATTAAGTAGTAAGCCACTTTTCTAAAGCTGCAAGTATCTTCGACTACATAATAAGCTTAATCCGGCGCAGAAAAAAGGGTGGCCGGAAATTTGATAGTTTGGATTTAACCTAGATATTGTCGGTGTGGGTAATAATGATGGCATTTCCCAACACTTAAATTAGCATCCCATCCTATGTTTAAGAGTGTTAAGTATTATTTTCCAACCAATAACGGAGCGAGTATGCTGTCTGAAACTTAATAGAGTTCATACCAGCTCTGCATCTACAAATCAAAAAGAGTATTTTCCCAAGGGTCATACATCCCATTGATTCTTCCCCTCCAATTGAAAATACTCAGCATAATAGTATAGTACTACGTTGAAGGTCTGGTTTGCCAATTTTCTTCCACAAATTCTTGCTCATGACTGTTACTGACGCTCCCGAATCACATAACAAATCTACTTCTGTACTAATCAAAATTCTTTTACTCCAACTTTTTCCATCTTTCGTCTAATACATCTCTTCTTCTGCCTCTTCTCTTCGGCACTCATTTCTTAATCCACAATTTATTGTCTTGACTCCACCGACGAAATGAAACCCATTGAATCACTGAGGTTTTTTTCGCCTTCTTTCATTGTAGTATATTTCTCAGGAACTTTGTATCTTTCTTCTATTTTGCTGTGAGTTATTCGGAAATCTTAATTGTTCTCAGTATAATCTAGTTTTCGAGATTTTGAATATTCTTCTTCTATGTATGCTATTCTTTGATATCGCCGGGAACCTCTTTCCGTAATGAAAAACCGTCTCGGAACCCATGACCCTTTTTGTCACATATTAGACATTTATTTACCAGTTGGCACTCATCTTTCATGTCCCCTTTCACCACAACAAAAACAATCACCTACTGTTGATTTTGGAACCAGTGAATGTGGAAGTCCTCTGCTTTCGTTATATAATCTTTTTGCAATGTTTTTCAAAGAAACTGTTGGAAGCTTTCTTTCAAATCCATTTAAAATTCTATCGTTTCTAAAAGATTGTTTTCTTTGGAATTGTTCTCGACACCTGTGGTAGTCTAAAGCAAGTCATCTTGATTCGCGTCTAGGATATTAGTCTATTCTTGGTTCATTGTAATTGAATGGTTCTTCTGATAATCTTCTTTGTGTTGGTGTGGATCTGATATGTTGTGTATTCTGCTGGGATCATATCTGACCTCTCTCAATCACGTTTGCATATGTTCTTTAACCGATAGCTTTGACATTTTTTGTTTTATTGTTTTCATTTTTGTTACTTTCAAATATCTTTGTCAAGGCTCTTGTTTTAATTTTTGTTTCTGGCTTTGTCAGTAATATTTCTTTCAGTCTTGGATCGCGAGCTTTATTTGTAATCAGATCCTGAACAATATCTTCTTCTTTTTGCCTTGAATTCAGAACTTCAGTTAAAGATTTTCTTACTCGAATTTCAAATGCTGCAAATCTTTCATCATTTTCATGCTCCAAATCTGCCAATTTCCATCATACTTTTAATTAATTTATTATCGATTGCTACAAAGCCCATGAGGATACAAAAACACCGCAGCTACGGAAGAACCCGGATCGACAGATTTTGATTGAGGATGAGAATGCTTGTGTCAGAATTTATTCAGGTCTTTCCATTTAACTGTTCACTATGACCTGAACCCAACGCTGTCATCAAATATCCCGAAACTAGACCATCAAACAGAAAGTTATGATATTCATCCATAGAGCATTCTTGAATATTAGTTGGGATTTTATCAAGTGCAGCTTTAATACGACTTGGAACTGTAGCATTTAACATTTCAATCCAACAAAGAGTTTTTCCTGCTTCACTTTTATCGAATTGTGCAGCTTAATATGAGAAATAATATGATATTTAATTCCAACTTGTGGTTTAAGAGTAGACAAAGCTTCTCGAGCTGTGTTAGCCTCTTTAGTTAGACGAGTCACAACTATACACGAAACATCGTATTGATAAAGAACGTGAGACAATTCACATTTAAGAGCCTGGTTCTCTTGCTCCATCACAAGTTGTTGAAGCATCAAAGCATTCCATTCATCCTGAAAAGATTTCAATAAAGCTGGAATGGATGTAAAACTGGGTGGTTTCGATTTCACGTGCATTAGAACTCTAATTTCAATCAAATCATCTCCAGAAAACTGTACCCCAGTGACTGGATTTAGATCACTGGTTGTTGAATATTTATCAATTAACCTTCTTGCATAAACATGCCCTGAAAATCTATTAAGAACTGGAACTTCAGGAATTTCATTAGAAATCGAACATATTAACGACATCTTAAAAGAGATTTGAACAGTTTCAAGAGTCACTAATTATTTATTTTAAATTACACATTTCTAATTTAATTTATACTTATAAAAATTACAAATATTGAATTGTTTACAATTTATAGACCATATTTAAACAACTATTTTAAACAACAATTATTTTAAACCACTATTACCAAATTACAAAAAAATTACAAATTTCAAAATAAAAAATATTTTTTTTATATTCATTTAAATCATCAATTCTGTTTTTATATTTTCCCGGCCTTAATTTTAATTATTGTTGTTACTTGGAGAAAAGACTCAAATTTTGAATCCATTCTCCAAGTTACTAAACTACATGGGGCTAAGGGAACAGACTAACCAAATTCTCAACATTGATTTCTATATTGTAAACGTATTAAGAAACCACGTTTTGGCTTTTACATCTGTCGTTTCTGATACTCTGACGTTTCCCCAAAATATCTTTGCTTTTGCTACTAATAACACATCGAATGTGCTTGTCAATCGCTGTCCATTCTTTTATATCTCTGATCGATTCTTCTGCTTCTTTTGATTCTCGTCCATCGTAATGTCGAATATTTAGTGAAGCATATCTTGACACGACTTTGGCAGACATTCCATTAATGATTTCGTGGATTTTGAAACTGTGTTGATGTTCTAATGTCCTGGTGCGGTTGCCAGTTAAATCCAACTCATTTTTAAAAGAATTAAATTCCATCAATATTTATTTTATAAGTGCCAAATAATTAATTATTTAAACACAAGATAATTTAAATATCTTTACTTAAATAACTAAAGGAACAATTCTTGATATATTAAGGTTCTGTGTCGATTTTAAGATTAAAAATGAGGCGAGACCCACTTCGTAGTTTATTTTTAAAACGTAGTGGTACTCGCGGTTTACTCTTATAATCGATGAATGCACTATGAGAACCAATAAGACTTTTTGAATTGACAGCATGCTTTATGTCCATTATTAAGATCCAACGCTGTCGATAATTGACCCTGGAATTACGAATATCAATGTACACAGAATTGAGACAGCACTATACCAAATAATATATGGTAGTGGTTATTGGGTTGTGTCGGAGTGGCCTGACCTGTAATTTAGCGTCAAATTGGATGTGCAGCGGTTAGAAGTAGTCATAAACACGAGTATAGTCGAAATCCGTCTAGAGATTAGCAACAGAAAACGAAATGGACGTCTCCGCGATGGAACAGGCAGTAAGACGTTGCTAGGTCTGACTAGAAGGACCGCACGCCCCCTGCCCAAAGCCAAGGAGGTGCTATATCAAATAAATTATAATATATGGACAAACTCGATTCCGAAAGCTGATCCTCTGCTTAGTAAACTTAGCCGAACAATATCTCCTTGCTTCACGCAATGACCACTCTTACGGACGGAGTGTGAAACGGGAAGTTCATTTACATCATGTAGTACTAGTAGCATTATTGATTTCAATACTCTGTAACTTGATTTAAATAAATGTTGCCATCTTTTGATTTTTGTCTTGATTCAAATTAGTGACCGATATTCCTTCCAGGGTAAAGTTGATCGCTGCTTGATTCAGTGTCAATAACCGATGTGTTCATTACACTATAAACTCGTATAACTAATATTTAAATCTGTTAACCCCTTGTCATGCAATGACGAGTCTGAATCGTCGTAAGTTCTAAATACCAAACAGTACCAAGACGAGTGAGACTCGTCATGAAATTATTTAATGCATTAATTAACATACATGTTAATTACTATTATATTATAATATATTTAAATTAGTAGGCAAGAAAATAATACGTGAATTGAACAGAAAAAAAAGATGCGCGGTTTAAAGAGAGGTTGCACACGCGCTATTCCTTCCGAATAGTTGCAATAAGCATTCAAGTTATTTTAGTAATATTGGTGTCACAGTAAATTGGTAGCCAATTGAGTTAATCAATAAAAAATTATATTGTCTGGAATTCGTTTTTATTATTAACACGCTTTGGAGTCAGATGAAAAATTAAATTAGAACAAATTAGTTCTAAATGGAAGCTGACGAGTTGACAGTGAATGTATATTATACATTTTTTTAATAACTGTTTTAGTCAACATAGTAAAAATGAAATACAGAAACGCAAAATAAATTATAAAATTTGAATACTAATTAAACGGTAAAAACGAAAATATCAATGACAGCAACGTTCATGTAAATTTCAAATTATAGCAAACATCTTTTGTGATATAACGTTAATTATTGAATTAAACAAATACGGAAAATTTATTTTCTTAATGCAAATTTATATTTTTTTAAATAAAAATAGTTACTTAGCCCAGTTTCACTTAACAATAAACATAGCTAGTTAGTCATGATCATTATTATTTTTGGTAAAATGATAAGAATTAATTCACGAGGTTAACGGGATTTTTTGACCCGAATAAAAAAGAACAATAGCAAAGAGCTTAGAGATTAAGAACCAAATGTCAGACTATGGAATAAGTATAGATTAAATTTGGATCAATTGCGTTAAACCAAGAGACCAAACGAGTAGCTCAAGGAACATATCAAACACGATCAGGTAGAAACTTGAGCATTGAAGATGAAAATAAAGAAATTAAAGACTGAATATAAAATATATGCGTAGACAATGGATTCACTTCCGAAGTTTACGTCGTGAAAGAAACGACACAACGAATTCTTCCCTTATGATCGGGAATCGCGTTAAATTCAACACGGTTGTGAGCCCTTATCATTGTGTTAAAAAAAACCCTGAAATTTAGTAAGAATCCATCGCCATCATCACAAGGAAGCCCAAATTATAGGCCAAATCTAGAAAATGCGAGTGAACAAATTACTAATCAATAGACTGGCAAAGTGGTAGTTAAAATATATAGTTCTAAATATAAAAACCTTTCATAGGTGAGTTGGATATATATTTTTTATTTATATTTTTTTAGGATATTAAATATTCGTCGATGAATAGGTCTCTCGATCCGACTCCTCGTGTTCAATAATCAGTAAAACAAAATCACAACAAAGAAATCTTTATTCACAAATATTTACCACGATATACAATTGTTTACTTCTCGTACTCACCTTAAGGGTATCACGAAATAAGTTACTGCAATCTGATTTACTTATTTATCGGTTTGCTGCTCTTTACTCGTTTCTCCAACTCGTTAGATTCTCTCTTCGACCAACTGGCAACTTATTTTGTTATCAGTTCCTTTTATAATTTTTGGGTTCCCATTAATCTAGATTACTGCTGGGGAAACAATTTTTCCAGTTCTGACAATTTATTGCCCATTTTACTAATGCCGGGAAACCCATTAAGCTGACGTTTAGCTCGACGGCCATTGATTAATGGGTTTGTTGGTAAATAATTAAATTAATTAATTCGTTTTTGGGCTCCCGACCCTTCAATATACTTTATCTTAATCTAATAGTATTTTATTTGTCTTCAAAATCAAATTTGCCACCGGTTACCACTTTTTCACACGAAAAATATTGATTTTTACTTTTTTCAAATTTTTAATTAATTTTTATTGATTTTGATAATTTTAAAATGTTATTATTTTTATTCATGTTTTATTATAACCCCAACATTTTTATCGTAAAGGATTTAGGAAATTGCTGATAAAATTTTCTGGTTATAACGTAAAATTAGTTTAAAAGAGTAGTGTCGAAAATCTAGCAAACAAAATATTTCATCGAGAGTTGGATAAAATAGAGGCAATCATGCATAAGCGTCTTTCGTTTCGCAAAATACAGTCACTACTGAAGAAGATCAGTAATAGATAATGGACATATATAGCTTTTAACGGTTGCAATGGACACGTAGAAATTATAATGGTTGAAAAGTTCAGACTAGCTTTGCTCACATTTGACTGACATACGCCCATTTAATACAGTACCGAAGTTGTCTAGGAACGGGTATCAAGTAGTAAAGTTAAAAAGTAGCATCTGTGTAGCAATGTAAACAGTTGTTAGGTACTGTATTAAGTATCCTCTTTATTTTTGTATAATCTTTTGGCATGATTTTAAAAAACATAGCTATGAATCCTTTAAATGTGTAACTGCTGTTAACACAATACAAACTTTCCTCTTCAACTTAGTATATAGATGCATCGTGAACGTCAGTATTGAAATACGTGACCTATGAGATAATGCAGCATCATTGTAAATACTATAGTTAGTCCTCATTAACTTGTGGTCCTATTTATTTTTTTAACACTTATTTTTAGAATATTTACAATTTAAAAAATTTTAAAAAATAGGAAAGTTCACAATTTATTATAAAAACCATTTTTTTAAAAATATTAAAAATTAAACTTAAAACTAATATTTATTTATTTATAAACTTCCAAAACTCTTAGATTATTCATCAAAATAATATGAAACACTCATTTAAAAGATTTTTTATTGTTTGCTAAGCCATAAGTTTTAGCCAACCTCCTATCACTTGATATTAAAATATTATCAAAAAATGTTCCTGGTGTTACCTATATAAAACTAATTTATATATTTCACAAATAATATAAATCACAATAGTGAAATGCCGCAATATCTTAAGCTGTTGGAATAAGTTATCATTCTGTGAGGCATTAGTAATTTGGTGCCACTTAATTAATACGACATTTTATCACTTTAAGCAACCCTTTGGAGAATTTAAAACATTTTATTAAATATAATATTTTATAAAAATTTTACTAAGTGGGGTTTTGTAATAAATATAATAGACTTGAAATATACGCAATTTCCTTTAGTATTTATAAACTTTGGTAAGAATTAATCATGTGATGAAGTGTCCGATCACCGGTTGAATGATAATGATGATTATTTCCTTTAAAAACATATATATATTTTTTGGTGTTTATTTTTATTTATTAATTAAAATTTCTCATTATTTTCACGCTATTTAAATTTAAAAATAAATTCTAATTTTAAAAGCCAATGTTTTCGATTTAAAAAACGTTATTGTAATCCCATTAATTATTTTGGGTTATCAGACGTTATTGTTATAAACATGGCATGGCATGGTATTCAATTAATGTGATATTTTCTTGGGATATAACGTTAGATTACGAATTGGAAGCTTCATCAAGTTCAGCACTTTTCAGTACTTGGAGTATATATTTTTGGAAATTTTAGAGCAATGCGTTCGCCTTTATTAACATTTATCTGACTAATGTCTACTATGTGCATCTTGGATGGAGTTTATCTCCAAAACTACAGGATCTCCAATCGGATCTAAAATCTCTCCAATTTATACTTTTCTCAAACAATAAACCTGTGTAATAAAAAGACAAACTCAATATAGAGCCCTTCTAATCACTCGTAAACCATATATTCTCGATACAATTAAGGCAATTTTTATAGGAAACAAGAATAACGAAGATGCAGAATGATTTAAATGTAAAATATAATTAAAACAATTGGGGAGCCACGTCATATCAACAAATTTCTTTTCAAAGATATTGAAAAAATATTTTTTAAGAAGCAAAATCTGGAACAGATGTCATAAGAAAATTAGCTTGCATAGAAGGATTTCGTTTAATCAAATTGTAAAAAGTGAGTTTATTCAATTAAATATTGTAAACAGTCGTTATGATGATACTTCGTTAAACCGTGACTACCGAATGATTTACAAAGATTTTACTGTAAAAAACAATGACTATCAATCTATTTCAAGTTGAAAAGGGATAACTTTATTCCTTGATAGTTGATGAACAGACATCTTGACACAACCGAAGCTAAATGAATGCAAATGTTCATGCTATGAAATATCATTAGTCATTTTATTAATAACACTTTTTTTGAGCTATTAAAGTCACAGAATATCTGACGAAAATATTGAGTGAATATAATTTAAATCTTGAACATCATAGTAAATGTTACCTCCAATAGAGTTTCTGTTGTGGTTAAATTTGGAAGTTTTATTCATGAAATATATTTAGGACGTGGAATTCATTTTTTTGGTATATGATATACACGTATCATACGCAACAGATAACTACACTGCCGTCCAAAGAAATACTTAAAAATCACATATCTAGTAGTAGTAGTAGTATGTAGATGTGAGCCCGCCGCGCCACCCTTAGTTACCGCGCACTGGTTAGCAACCAAACCCCTAGCGAAAACTCAACAGAGATTATTGATTTTCACGATCATAGATTTTTAACTATTTCTTTATTTTTATTGATTTAAAAACGCTATTATTGATTTTTAAGTGATTACTGTATGTGTCGTAAAACCAAATCGGTGTATCGCGCAATCAAAGTGTGTACCTTAGCCTAGCTAAAGTAAATTGATAAGACAAGGATGTTGTGATGCATTATATATATGCACTACAACAAATGTTGTTTAGAAATGCCAAAAACCATTTTTATTAACTGTAACGCAGAAAAACATCATATGTGGCTTCTTCCTTGAACGCAAATTCAGTATATATTAAGGCAATAACGTGTATCGCATACACGGGCATTTCCTTTGTACAAAATTACAGGGTTTTTTTTAGGCACCAAAAACCAATTCAATATTATGAATTCCCATATTTGTTAGTTTTTCTTTATCAATAGAAGTTCTCCTTATCTTCTCTGATTCCAATATTCTTCTTGACGTTCTTCTATGTATTAATTGAACATCTTTACTGCAAAAGACAATCACTTAATTTCATTTTAAAAATGAAAGAAGAAATCATCTTTTCTTCTAAACAAGTTTCAAGAAAACTAATGTCTAGTTCCTTTCTTTTGAGGGAGTTATAAACCTTCATAAACCTTTTGAATATTGGAACGGCTGCAACATGATATTGAGATGGTTTTTGGTGACTAAAGATGATAGTTAAACTATTAAAATATATCGTACAGAGTGTTTTATTGGAGTTTTTATTTTAACTAAATCGTTCCCAAACTTATTTAATTATTTATTTATGAGAATATTTATTAAAAGGACTTTTTTTGTGTTCCACATCTGATTTCTTTATAAGTGACATAATATTTTCTACAAAATCCGATTCATAGTCAAATTTTGTAGAAAATATTATGTCATTTATGAAAACCTTGATATATTACATCTTTCTTTTTACTATATTGTTGGGGTATTACGAAAAAAGCACAGTAAAATCAATAAAACACCAAAATGATAAAAGTGCAACATTAATTAAAAAATTTACAAAAAGTCGAAAGTAGTATTGGTCGTGGGAAATTGGTATGGTTGAACGCCAAATTGAGAGACGAGTCCAGAAATAATAATAAAAATTTAGTGAGGGGTCCCTAGAAAATAATATAAGACAAAAAAGAAATTAATTACTAATGGGAAGCGCGAGGCAATGGGAAACCCGAGAGATGAGGAAAACCCGGCGTGTAGACGGAATAATTAAAAGGGTAAATTAGCCTAAACAATATTAAATGGGCGCCACTGATCTATGGCGAGGTAATTATTTCCTAATTTGTAATTTAGTAATGGAGCAAACGTTGTTGGCAAATGTCGGCTAAGGTGGTCTGTGGGAAGTAATTGTTTTTAATAATTTAATAATGTAGCAAATGTTGTTGACAACTGTCTGAAAACAGTCTGTGCAGGAGTATAGAAGGAAAAAGGAAAAACACGAAATGGCCAGTGGTTGAAGCATACGAGTAGTGCAGTCAGGTCAGCAGAAGAATCTAAACCCAAGTAAAGTCAAAGTTATCTATCAGAAAGGGTGATTACCCATTGGATAACCTACCCTAAGATAATCAAATTTATACGGTGGTTGAAGTGTGCAAATAAATCAATTAAATTGTAATTACAAAACATTGAAATAAATCGGATTGAGTTGTAACTGTGATAAAGTGCAAATAAAATTATTCTGTGTTGGGTTTGCTTATTTGATTCGAAAAGGACACGAGGAGTCAGAGGGAACTGACTTTCAATAATAATAACCCAACAATATTTTGTACAGAAAATTCTTCGATGATTTCCTTAAATCCGTTGTTGTGAGAACCTCAGCTTCTGCACACTTAATGAACATAGCATATAATCGATCCTGAGCAGTAGCACTTGTGAAATTATTTTTCAGTCGAGCAACAGTCGAGAAAACATTCTCTTTCTCTTTCTCTTTTTTAACAGAGAGTATAAAAGCTTTCCTATTGCAATTTACTCATTAGGAAAAGTCTCAATAACACGGGGAAATATAGCATATTATTAATAGAAGCAATGCATAAGACAAATTTTAAGAATTGATTATAATCCTCATCTTACCTGCCACAAATCAAATCCTATACCACCAATATCATTAAATAAGTAAAGGCATGGATCGGAGAAGTATAATGGATTTGGTATTTTTGGTTGAATCCATTTATATCTAAATTTCGGATTAAGAATTTTTGTTGGCGTCCATTTTCCTTTATAGTTTGGATTTTCAATCATAGGTTGTTCCCATTTTCCGTCTATTTCTTCATCCCAGTCTTCAGGTTTTGTAATATTTTCATTTGGCATCTCTTCTGACTCAATCCAATCTACTGGTTTTTTATCAGTAATATCTGTTATATATTCATCATCAACCCAATCTAATGGTTTAGTGATTTTTGTTTCCTTAATTCATAAAATTAGAACCGAATTAAAATAAAAATATTAATCAGTTATACTAATTTTACTCGTAAATGACGTATGTGACATTACATCGATTGCATGTAAATCAATAGATAAAATCCAAACAGTCCAATTGTTTAAATTTAAATTGTTCAGCTGCTTATATATATATATATATATATATATATATATATACCATCCGAACTCGGTAGTACCAAAAAAGATTTATGTTATCATACTTATATAAACTATAGTTGTTGTTTACCAAGCAATCCTTTGTGGGCGAATTATCCAAAATTTGAAATTACAGACTTTTATTTTCGTATAAAGCAAAGCGAAAGGCAATATTACTGAAGCAAGATGATTATATGAAGTAGCATTCCAAGATGTCCAAGCAAGTAGATTTTAAGAATATATATCAACGTTTATATGATATATTAGCCACAGAGCTACGGGTATTAATAGAATCCATAACTAAAACACGTTTATTATCAAAAAACAAATATTATTAAAACAAATTATATCGTTAATTTGTTTGAGGAGTTTCTAAAAAATAATAATTAATGAATAAGTAAGGATTTCAACATACAATCAAACATGCCCAACATCATACCATTATTTAAATACAAATTACAAAACGCCTCACATCCCCCCCTTTTTGAAAACCTTTAACCACTCAATATTTCTCGTGACGGAACTTCCATTTTCCAATTTTATTTCATAACTTCGATCATGAATCTTTTTAGTAATCACACCTGGACCCATGTATCTGTTATCACCTTTATTTCGAACATTTACTTTGATCAATACGCAATCTCCAATTTGAAATTCGCGATTTGTCGGCTGATTGATTTTTTCTTCTTCCACAATCTCTGAGAACCATTCACTATAAATCTTTTTCCCAAACACCATTTCAGCTGGAGTCTTCCTAATAGTTTTTTGAAAAGTTGAATTCAACATAAACTGAACTTCGGGAAGAATATCTACCCATGATTTATGTCTTTTATCTTTGAGTGTTATCTGTATTGCATCTCTGATTGTACGGAATTGTCTCTCAATCTGTCCATTTGCTGAGTGATGATATGGACTTGAATAATTAATTTCAATATTGTGGAATTCTGCAAAATCTTTCATTAGCTTTGATTCAAATGATTTACCTCTGTCACAGTTTATTATCCTTGGTGCTCCATACTTCATTATCCACTCTTCTTTCAGTAATCTTACCACTGTTTTTTCATCTTGTGATTTCACTGCATGTAAAGAAATAAACTTACTATGATGATCTATAATCCCAAGAATATATCTTTCTCCTTTCATTGCAAGTTGTAATGGACCACAAAAATCTACATATATTGTTTCAAATAATTTCGAATCACTTTTGCAAATTATTTCTTCTTTTGTTTTAGTTGTATCAACCTTTCTTTTCTGACAGTTTTCACAGGATTGTACAACATTACGAATAGATTGCTCCAAATCTTTCATATGAAAATTGTTTGATACATACATTTTTACTTTATTAGCACCCGCGTGACAGAGCTTTTTATGATATTCTATGATGAATTCAGACTTGTTTTCTTCTGGAATCCAAATTTTATTATTATTTGTCATAATCACTCCGTTGACATATTTATAAAATGTTTTATCTGGCATCAAACTAATATTTTCTTTTATATTTTCAATTTCTTTCGAGTTCTTTTGCCATATATTTTCAATATTATCAGTCATCAGTGTCAACAATCTTGTTTTTAATTTACCCATTTTAGGATTTTCATGAATCATTTGACATTGAACACATGTTTCACATTCTTTTCTAGATAAAGCGTCGGCATTATTGTGGTTATCACCTTTTCTGTATTGAATCTCCATGTCCAGACCACTAAGATGGTTAATCCAAGTTTGAAATTGTGGGGTAATAGCTTTCTTTGTCTTCATCATAAATGTAATGGCTTTGTGATCCGTCCTCAAAATAAACTTTTTACCATATAGATAATGCTTAAAATGACCAGTAAAATAAAATATAGATAGTAATTCCTTTCTTTTTATACAATAACCCAACTCGTGTTTATTCATAGCTCGGGATCCATATGCGATTACTCTTTCTTTACCTCCATCTTTTTGAGACAGAACAGCACCAATGCGGTCAAAACTTGCATCTGTATCCAAAATGAATGGCTTAGAAAAATCTGGGAACTTCAATACAGGTGTAGACGTCAATTTCAGTTTTAAATTTTTAAATGAAGTTTCACACTCATCAGTCCACATAAGCTTCTTTTGTTTACTTCCACATAACGCTTCTAATACTTTGGAATCTTTGGTGTAATTTTCTATAAATTTGCGATAGTAATTTGCCAAGCCTAAAAATCCTCTCAAACTTTTTACGCATTTAGGTCTTTCAAAATTTTTAATAGTTTCAATCTTGCTTTCATCCGTACGTATTCCATCTTCACCAATGATATGACCCAAAAATTTTACTTCTTTCCTTTTGAATTGACATTTTGCTGGACTTATTTTAAGATTTGCTAATTTAATCTTTTGAAAAACCTTTTCAATGGTACTATAATGTTCATTCAATGTCTTTGAAAATATAAGGATATCATCCAGATATACAATTGTTCCATTCCAATTTAATTCTCCAAGAACCAAATTCATAAGTCTTTGAAATGTAGCTGGTGCGGCTGCTATTCCAAATGGCATTCTGTTAAAGTAATATTGCTTGCTTTTTGTCGAAAATGCTGTTTTCAATTTTGATGCATCATCGAGTTCTACTTGATAATAAGCATTGCCTAAATCAATTGTCGAGAAAAACTTTGCTCCGTCAAGAATATCTAATAATTCATCAGTATTTGGAATGGGAAAAATCGGTCTTTCGGTTATATTATTTAATGCACGGTAGTCCAAGCATATTCTTATATCACTACTGTTTTTCTTTTTAACACATACTAATGGAGAATTCCAAGGAGATGTACATTCTGATATAATGCCATATTTCAACATTTCTTGAATATTTTCTTCAATTTTTTCTATTAAATGTATAGGTTGTCGTCTTGGGTTTATTACAATCGGACTACCTTTAGTAAGTATTTCATGCTTTAATAGTTCGGTTTTCCCAACATCCCATTTATGTTTCATAAAAATACCGTCAAACGTGGAAATTAAATTATTTATAATCTTATCTTCACTTATGTGGTTCTTAAATGAATTTTCCATAATTGTATTTATTTCGTCTGTACGGTTTTCTATTTGCAATTGCATTCCAAATCTTTCGAGAAAATCTATACCTCCTATTAACTTTGGGTTTATATCTTTGGCTACAACGAATTCTACTTTTTTAATATCAGAAATTTTATCAACTTTTACATTTAATAAAGTTTTACCGCAAATTTCAATCGGGCTATCATTCGCACATCTTAATTTTAAATTACTTGTAGTCATATTCAAATTTCCAAGTTTTTTAAAAATATTATAATCAATCACACTTATTTTAGCTCCAGTATCTAATAGGCATACTAATTTTACATTATTAATCATTACGGTAACACTGGGCCTTCCCTGCATTTTATCGTATACTATTATATCATTCCGTTTATCACGATTAAGAACATTTAGTTCATTAGACGTTAGGGGTGGGTCTTTAAAAACTTCATCCATACAAAATTTATTAATGTATATATTAATATAATTTCTATAATCAAAAATACCATCACAACAGTTATCATTCAAACTATCACATTCAAACTATCACAATCATTCAAAATCATACAACCCTTACTCATATCATTAATTACCTTTAATTTATTGCTCCGATCACCTCCTCGTGTGGTGGAGCATTCCCATTTGGGTACTCAAAATCAGCCTCTGGATCCTCGTCACCGAATGCAGCCACTGATTTATGGAATTTTCGACGTCTGCCTGGAAATAACTCATGGCACTGATGTTTGAAATGTCCAGATCTTTTACAATGGGCACATTGAATATTGGAGCATTTAGATCTTCTATGACCTTCTTCGTGGCACGCCCAACATCGCAAAATTTGATTTGTTCGGACATGATCTCGCGAATGAAATTCCCTGGTATTATAAGGCTTACTCCTATTCATAGGTCTCCATCCATTTGAAATAGCATATCGATGTTCTCTGGTAAGATCGCCTTTGAATCTTGGATTATGTTGAGGTTCTCTTGTATATTCATCTTTGAATCTGGGATTAGCTTCTCGTTCTCGAATTGATCTGTTATCATAATTATATCTTGGTAAGCTCTTCTTAACAGCATCAGCATAGCGTTGTGTTTTATTCATTGAAGCTACATCAGCATGAAATACATTAATTTCTTTTGAAACTTGATCGTGTCTCTTTAATCTTTCTTTCATTTCATCAAATGATTTTAAATCTTGCATTTTGAGATCTTTTTTAACTTCTTTATCTTCAAGCGAATTGAATAGCAAAAATTTCTTTAGTTCTTCTTCATCAAGTTTATGCTTCAAAATATTTTTTTGCAAGTTTCTCAATTTTTGAGCAGAATTCTTCGGCAGCCTCATTTCCTTGACGATAATTTAGCGCTTCGTTGAGATCATCGATAAGACTTCTGTTCTTAGAAAAAGCGTTTCTTAATCTTTCTGTATAATGCAGAGTTTCATTAGTCAACTCATATTTCTTCGTTGAATTGATTGATAGAAAAGCTTTGACGAATTTGCTTCTGTATTCATCGACAATATTTGTCATCTCGAAGAATCGTTCCGTTTCTAAGATAAAATCTTCCACGTCTGAATCCATGTCATATGTTTCTGGTGGCTTGATAAAATTTGCAATCGTGGCCGCCATATTAGCCACAGAGCTACGGGTATTAATAGAATCCATAACTAAAACACGTTTATTATCAAAAAACAAATATTATTAAAACAAATTATATCGTTAATTTGTTTGAGGAGTTTCTAAAAAATAATAATTAATGAATAAGTAAGGATTTCAACATACAATCAAACATGCCCAACATCATACCATTATTTAAATACAAATTACAAAACGCCTCACATGATACTTGAAAATTTGAGTCCAATTTAATTGACTACGATTTGTTAGAACACATGAATTAGAGGAAACTATTTTATGAATGTTTGAAGAAAATTCTAAAACATCATGCCGGAGGTTTGCTGTGAAAGATTGAATATCAAGTCATTATTCATGCTTAATAACGACCTTAACCGTTTTCTGAAGAGCGTTAAAGAATATTTAAACAAACTTTTTAAAAGTAAATAGATTGAAATCCGTTAGATTGATATCTGTGGGAACATTTGAAGAATTTGTTGTACAACACATCTTTCGTAAATTGTAAATGAATTGAGACAGAATTGAAAACTGTTGTTAGGAAATACGAAAGAAGTCGGGAATCTTTGAACGTGTTCAAGACTCAATGTTGAATTGTGCGCATTGAAATTAATTGGAAATTATTTTCCAATAGTGTTTATATTAATTAAAACTTTGTGAGATATCAAAACCCCTTTATAACTGATATATGTAAATTTTCTTTATTATCATTGCAAATGAGCTTATAAATATGAATCCATATCCGTTTCTAAATAGAATCTAATATATAGTGTGCAACATGTGCATGTGTTTTTGTAAGTGTTCTATAAAGAAATCCAAACAGGCTGGACAGATCTCAATGAAATTTGGAGTGGAAGTAGTCCTCGAAGAAGAGAACAGTGCGATTTGGTGAAAACTTTATAAAATAAAAGTTGTAGTGCACCTTAGAAATAGTTGACTGAGTCACGTTTGACACCCTTATATCTAGCCCCTGATCCTAACCCAAAGGCCCAATCCATAATGTCAAGATAGAGCAAAGTCTAATTGTTCACCAACTTATCCATGACAATGCTTGAGCTTTATTTGAGTGATATATTTTGCTTACCTTTAAATATTGGTCCGGGTAACGCCGGGTAACTCCAGCTAGTGACCAATATACGATAAATTTGTTTGTCACGGCCACCTGAATATGAACACACAGAATTATATGTGTATTTTCCATTTTGATTGATTTGGATTAAACCGACTGAATTTTGAATTTTCCCAATGATCTGACTGGTTGCTATTAATAAATATTTGTGCTGTATTGAGATGTGCACACCTTTTAATGTAAATCGCTCGATGTTTTTCAACCTGTGTGTTGTGAGATTTTGGAAATAATAGTTGAAATTACTAGGTTGCATGAGGTTTGAAATTATTATGAAATTTGAAAATAAAGCAAAAAAATGTTCTTGTATGATAAATCAACAACAAAAGTTTAATAGTGGAAACACACGGCAACGTTAATGAAATTTGCTCAGTTTATCATCTTAAAAATCAAATTTCCTTATATCAAAGTGACGTATTAAAACATAGGTTTAACTCTATAAACCATATCAAAATCAGCAAAATTTAGTGATGATTTCATTGAAATTCTAGAATTTTTTTATAGGATAATTCTGGTATTTTATTAGAAGTTTTTTTCGGTAACATTAAAAATTTGAAAGCTGGCAAATATTTTATTTATGTTCCAAGTTTTTACCGAAAGACTCATTTGCAGTAAGTTCACAAAAGTTTGACGAAACATTAAAATTAATGAAACACTAATTGATTGCATTTTGGTAAATAAAACCAAAAATAATTAAAAAAGTAAGTTAAAAATATTTTAGTGTGTCGTAAGCCAAAAGAAATGTTGAGAAGCACTGATATAGGAGATTGAATTTGTATGTTGGTCTAGCATAATGTAAATTAAATACAAGCAACTTCTCGACTTATAATTGGCCATGACTGTCGATGATTTTAATATAAACTGATTTACCGTATTTTTCGGACCAAAAGGCGCACATAAATCCTTTCATTTCCCCAAAAATCGTCAGTGAAAAAGTTGAATAGAGTCAAATAAAGTTGGACTTATTACACCTGATTCAGTTCACTAAACTCCTATAATAAAATGAAAAAATCAATAAAGTAATAATATAGGGACATACATACATACCCGTGTCTGCATGTAATTTATTCAACTGAATAAAAACTTATATTATAGGAAGGAAGGAATTAGAAGAAAAATTTTTTTTAAACGTAAAAACATAAAACATAGTAAATAATGCATGCAAACTTTCAAAATGTAGAAATGTTCAAATCAATAAAAACTCTATATAAAACTATTTTTAGTAACTTTTTAGACAATTTTTTTTTAAATTAAAGCCGAAAATTTTTGAAAAAAATACCAATAAGTTGTAGAGAAAATTAAGAAATAATTTCGTAAGATTTTTCATGAAATTCAATCAATTTAATATTTTTACAACTTTTCAGATATTTCAAAAATATCCATCGAAAAAAAATGTTTTCATGAAGTATAAAAAATCCAAATCAAAAATACCATTGAAAATGAGGAAGATTTTTATAAATTTGGGAAATTAACGGAAATTTCCAAAGCCTCATAAAATCAATAAATATCAAAAATGTGGATTTGTCAAAAGGTAAAAAAGATGTCAGCCAAAACAAATTTCCAAGGAACAGAGAAATAGTTTATTCGAATATAGAAACTTTTTAATAATAAATTTTAGTTTTCAATTAATCGGACTTACATTTATTCGAAAATAATTCCATTAATTTACATAAATTGGCATAAATTCCTAAAAAAAACCTAAAAAAATTAATTGAAACTAAATTTATAATAAATGATGATGAAAAGTATTATTTAAGAGCTTGAATAAATATACGAGATCACAATCCAAGCCCTAAAATATACTTTATTAAAAAATTTACCTGTCAGCCATTTTAAAAATGGCTAATTCATAAATTTAATCATAATTGTAATTGGTTGTTCATTAAAACTTCTATTATAGAAGTTTTTAATGAACTGAGTTTTAGAGTTTTGTGTCATTTAATGTGTGCGCCTTATGTATGAAAATAAAACCGTTAGCAGTCGATCAATGATATTGCGCCTTATGGTCCGAAAATTACGGTATGTTATCTCAGTAAATATTTAAATTTTTTTTTAAATTTTCTTTTAATTTTAAATAAACTGTTTTACTTCTATTTCTTTTGGAGGAAGCATTTTCCAGTGATCTTCAATATTACCGGATACAATGACGCTATTATCAATCAAAATTTGAAAAGTATTTTGAGAAGTCAGTATTAATGAATAAGAATGAATAAATTTATCTTCCGGGAAATTTATTTCATTTTCAATTTCGTGATATTTGTTTTTGTAATTTAAAATTGCGTGCACCTTCCTTTTTCCATAATTACAAATATCTGGACCTAAAGGAATTATTTATTTATACAGATTGTCTCTAAAAACTATTCACTTTTCTATAAAAAAAAATTATATTTAAAAAGGTAATTGTAAAACAGTTATTATTTAAGAACAAAAAATGAAATATGAGATGAACACAAAGAATTCAATAGAATATGAATTAAAATCAACTTAAGATTTCAAAATGTCCCTGTTGGCATCAATACATTCCTGGCAACGCCGCAGAACTGAATCGCACATACACCAAGCGAAGTTCAGGTAAATTCCGCTATAATGCAATTTGAAACATAAATCAACTACTAGAATTTATTTTTTGTGAAAAATCAATGGATTTCCGATATTTCTGAAAATGCTGCAAAGTAAGTTATAAGCTTAAAGTTATAAAGTTTTAAGAGTTGAATTATGATTTTACAACGAAATCAAATCATTATTCAAACTTATAATTATAACTTGTGATCTACAAGCTCATGCATATTATTATTAATAATGATTATGAATATTCAGGAATTGATTTATTTTATGATAACTTATTTTTCGGAAATCATTCAAAAAAAGTGAGTTAAATTATTTTTGAAATTATAAAAATTATTAATTGCATTAAATAATTATATTTTTTATTCATCTTTTGAAACATATCTTCGCATATGTACACAAAATAATAATTGGGTTTATGATTACTTTTTAAAACTTACTAATATAATTTACAATTTATGGTTTTATTCGGATTTCAGGTTTTGTTTTGTTTCGACAGAAATGTCTGAAATATTAAATTAATTTTAGTTTTAAGGGTAAATCTTATGAAGATACATCCTCATTTACTCGAAATTTCCTAGCAAAAACCTCAAAATTTAAATTAAAAATTTTTTCCGCCATTTTTCTTTCTAAAAATACCTCAAAAATGTCAATAAATTAATTTATAATAGGAGTTTGTCTCAACTTCTGATGGCTACATGTTAAAAGTTTACACGCATGTTTTATTATGGGTTTGTTAATGTGCATTATTTTATTTCTCTGTCACTTTTTGTCTCAGTGACTATTTTACAAGCAACCTCAAGGTGAGTTGTTGTGTTTATATATTATAAATGTATTGATTTTTGTTTTATATTCTAGGTGATTTGTCTCAACGTGGCTTGGTGTGGTAAAAAGAGACTAGTTAAAGGTTGGATCAGTAATGTGTCTAAATTTGAGTCTGGTGAAGAATGTATGTATCGTGTGAAAAACTAAAATTAATTGAAAATTATCTACGGTTTACAATATATCACACGAAAGGCTTTCTGGCTAGCAAATACTATCGGTTAAATTCTTATAATTTGATTGATGAATTTGCCACATAAAGAGCTGAAAATTGCTTTATAATTTCTTTATAATCATAAACCAAATTATTTTGTGTAGATATTCGAAGATTTGTTTCAAAAGATGTATAAAAAATATAATTATTTAATGCAATTAATAATTTTTATAAATTCAAAAATAATTTAACTCACTTTTTTTGAATAATTTCCGAAAAATAAGTTATCATAAAATAAATCAATTCCTGAATATTCATAATCATTATTAATAATAATATGCATGAGCTTGTAGATCAAAAGTTATAATTATAAGTTTGAATAATGATTTGATTTCGTTGTAAAATTATAATTCAACTCTTATAACTTTATAACTTTAAAAAATAACTTACTTTGCAGCCATTTCAGAAATGGCTGAAATCCATTGATTTTTCACAAATTTTCTCAAAAAATAAATTCCAATAAGTTGATTTATGTTTCAACTTTTATTATAGCGGAATTTATCTCAAATTTGCATGGTGTAGTTAAAGGTTGGATCAGTAATGTGTCTAAATTTGAGTCTGGTGAAGAATGTATGTGTCGTGTGAAAAACTAAAATTAATTGAAAATTTTCTACGGTTTACAATATATCACACGAAAGGCTTTCTGGCTAGCAAATCTAGTATCGGTTGATTGCAATAATTTGATTGATGAATTTGCCACATAGAGAGCTGAAAATTGCTTTATAATTTCTTTGTACTATTTTTTAATAAAAATTAGTTAAAATTTCTTTTTTAGGCTTTTTGCAAACGTTGCTAAAAATAATAATATCACTATATTAAATATTTTTAGTGTTAATATAAAGACAAAAATTTTCAAAAAATAAATCTTTTGACATAATGATCATAGAACATTCTTTAATCATCATAATCTTGTTTTTTGAAGCTCGTCATTGGCATATTATCATTGTATATCATTGACTAATAAAGCTTATTGTACTGAATTCTCGAGTCGAAAAAAGACTTTTGGCCTTATTCCATTTATAATTTTACAAAAATGGACTGTCCAATCAATTTTTTCTATTTTAAATAATCATAAACCCAATTATTATTTTGTGTACATATTCGAAGATTTGTTTCAAAATATGTATAAAAAATATAATTATTTAATGCAATTAATAATTTTTATAACTTCAAAAATAATTTAACTCACTTTTTTTGAATAATTTCCGAAAAATAAGTTATCATAAAATAAATCAATTCCTGAATATTTATCATCATTATTAATAATAATATGCATGAGCTTGTAGATCAAAAGTTATAATTATAAGTTTGAATAATGATTTAATTTCCTTGTAAAATCATAATTCAACTCTTAAAACTTTATAACTTTAAAAAATAACTTACTTTGCAGCCACTTCAGAAATGGCGGAAATCCATTGATTTTTCACAAAAAATAAATTCCATTGAGTTGATTTATATTTCAACTTGCATTTTGGCGGAATTTATCTGAACTTCGCTTGGTATAAACCACATTTCTTGATTATCCGCTTGGTGCGAAAATATACAAATTTTCTGAAATCCCTATTCTTGACTTAATAAGTTTACGCTAACGTTAGTTTAGACAGCAAATATCAGTTTAATTGGGAACTGGACAGGTTTGAAACTAAATGATAAGTCGGTAGGTATCATTGGTATGCGAGGTATTATATAACTGACCTGAGGGAGAATTAAAGTTTTGTTTCAGATCTTTAGTTTTTAGAAAATAAATTAAAAGAATATACATTACTTCTAAAAGTGAGTAGTATGTTAGAAATCAATTATTGCCATTTTACACATTAATTACAAGCATACAAACATATATGCATACTTTTGTTCTTTATATATTAGATCAGTGGTTCTTAACCGAGGTTCCGCGGAACTCTAGTGTTCCGTAGAATTAGCTGAAGTGTTTCGCCATATTTAGATATTCAGAAATGTATGCTATTTCACAATTCAATTTAGTTTCATTTTTACATAGAAATGTTTTAAAATTGCAATTTCACGGGTACTTTTACAACAAAAAAAATTGTCACGGTGTGTTGGCCTATTCCTTTTCCGCAATACCGACTGTAACGTTTAGGTAGGTATTGCGCTTCGCGCAAATCTTGCACCTTCGTTCTTCGGTACTTAGTTCAAAGGAATCCAGGTGTTCCGCTAAAAACTCTGAGATAACAAAGTGTTCTTTCATTACTAAAAGATTAAGAACCACTATATTAGATTAGTATTTTTACTATAACAATTATACTAAGTATAATATAGTAGTGCATAAAATATTCTGTATGAGTCATCATGCTGTCATGCTGAAATGCACTTAGTTACTGTAGTTTAAAGAAACTTTGTACTTTCTGTCTATGCACAGGCTTGCAAGTCCATGTGTTTGTGTGTGTGTATGTATAGGAATATGCATGAGTTTAACATGAGTATTAACACAAAACGTGCCATTATATTTGTTGTCTACGTCACAATGCGTAGTAAACGTGTCTCTGATGATCTTGTACAAGTGATTTATACTAAACATGACAAAGGGTTCTGATATCGGGAATTTGTTACTGATCCTTGCAATAATTAGTAAACCAATTAACTCCCTTTTAGATGATACGAAGAGCTATAAAAGAATGTGTTGGAGATTTTTTATCAAAATAAATATTGTATACATTATCATCAGTATTATAATAATTATTATTATAAACATTACTAACCGAACATCAATAAATATGGCGTATTTTTATTAAAACTCAGTGGATTATAGGAGCTCTGCAGCAATTTTATGTATCCACCAGAACATGTTGTGTTTTCGGGAAATTTTACTTGAAATTGTATAATTAAAGTTTTGTTTTTATTAGAGATTGAATGCTTAAATTTCCTGGAATATGCATAAAAACTGTACTCGTCAACCGTTTGCAATCCTTTGTCTGTAATTGAACCGTCATTATTTGTAGTCCACCTAAATTTTCCATATTGTTTTCCTTCAAAGATTGATTGAATCCAATAACTTTTGTAAGATTCTAAAATTATTATGAATAATTTTAACAACGAATTAAGAAATTCATAATCTGACTATATTAAAAACATTTTGATTTTTCAAAGATTTTTCGAAGAAATAATAAAGACGTAAAAAACCTTGTTGGATATTGGTACATATAAAAACTTTAAGAAAATAGTTTTTACGTTAATAACATATATTTAATTGTATAGATTTGATGTTTAATAATTAACTTTTATAAAAAAATAACCTTCATTAAAATCTTCTAATATTGTTTCAAATTCAAAAGAAATTCCAAAAAAAATTATCAAATTAATAAAGACTTTAAAACAATTTAAACCTTTCATGCACAACAATATTGTATGATTTATTAATTAAAACAATTTAATATAAACAAACTGTCCATATTTGTTTAATTAAATATGGTACTTGATAGTAAATAATTAAAAAATATATTTATGGGGTATAAGGTTATCTATGAGCTCCTAACAACTGTTTCCATCCCAGCCCAGATACAACTTTTCAAACTTTCAACTTGATACCTTTTTCTAAGCAACTCTGGTACCGTATCAATTTGGTAGATTCCAATCAAAGGATAAATAAATTAGAAAATAGTAAATTAATTTACATTCCGAATTTGGAGAGATCAATTCAATTGTCTCTTCGTTGCTGAACAAAGATCTGGTTTGTCAATCTATATAGAAATACTTAGGTTTGTCTTCTTCCCTGTTTGATATCAGATCATGTAACGGAGCCATTATTTTTGCTAAATTTTGTGGGTTTCTGGGTTTTGAAATTTTTTGAAACTATATGGTTTTTACCCAGATAACCCCATACAAATATTTTAGCTTATCACTTGGCGCCCGTTGGAACTGTGTTCGAGTTGGTGGATCGTCCGCAAAAAATGAGCGCTATTACTAATTCTATAATTGACGGAACGATCCATGGGTCCAATGAACTGCCGATAGAAGGCCTGTGGTCGATTTTGATTATTAGGTCCCATCATTCTCATATCCTCTTCAAATGTTAACTTATACTGTTCTATCATTTGTTATTATATCTGCTTCCATAATCCTCAATACTGCTGTTCATATGACTGATTTTGCTATGATCATTGCACCCTTCATGGTTTTAAATATCCTCACCCTTTTCGTTATTGTGTTCATCACTATACCCGTTGTAATTATTACTAGCCTTATCGTTGTTGATTATTTTTTATCATTTTCTACTATTGTTAGTATCATTCATTATTATTATTATTCTATACACTATTATTACTATCGCAATTATTATTATATGTAACATTATTATCATCAAAATTATTATTATTGTTGGGGTTATAAGAAAACATGAGTAAAAATAATAAAATTTTAAAATTATATACTCAACTAAAATTAATTAAAATTTGGAAAAAGTAAAAACAATATTTTTCGGGGGAAAAAGTGGTAACTGGTGGAAAATTTGATTATGAAGACGAATAAAATACTATTAGATTGAGATAAGGTTTTAAAGGGTGTTGGGCCAGCACACAAATAGCTTTTAGAATTGTTTAAATGCATCAGTAATACAGCACGAAAACCCAGCACCAAAATAACTTAAAATACAATATACAACACCAACTAAACACTTTAAAATCTGAGAGAATATAAATAAATATAAATTCAAAAACATAAAAGTAAAATAAAATAAATACAAAATTCATCAAGAACCGCACGAAATTTACATAAAAAATAACATAATAATGTTGGGCCAGAACGTAAACGGCCTTGAAGAATGTTTAAATGGATCAGAAACACACACGCAAAAATAACATGTAATTTAAATAAACCTGGAAACACCAATTAAACCACATAAAATCTGAGAAATAAAAGAATTAAATATAAAATAATAAACATAAAAATAAATTAAAATATTAACAAAATGCACCAAGATCCGCACGATACTTACACAAATACAACAAGAAAACACAACAAATTCGACAAAATTAGAAAATTAATAAAAGTTCATTAAAATGAAATTTAAATCGAAAATTTTGAATTAGTAATAATTCAATAAAAATTATAAATAAAAAATTATAAAAATAAATCGAAAAATAATAAAAATAAATAATAGAATTTGCTAGAAAATAACAAGGTCGAATTTTGTTTTACTGCATCAAATTTCACACGTCACACAAATAGGTATAAATACTGATCCATTTTCACATTTAACTTAACCATTTGTAAACCAATTTTGAAAATTGTGAACCATTTTGAAACCATTTTTCAAAGTCCAAAACCCTATTTTCAATTTGATTAGAACCATTTTTAGAAACTATTTTAAATCTATTTGAAATCGTTTAACCTTATTTTCAAGCTATTGGAGCTAATTCAATTGATTTTAGACTATTTTGAAATCTTATTTTCCAATTGTTGTGAAGCTATTTTAGAACCTTATTTTCAAGCTATTGGAGCTAATTCAATTGATTTTAGACTATTTTGAAATCTTATTTTCCAATCATTGTGAAGCTATTTTAGAACCTTATTTTCAAGCTATTTGAGCTGATTCAATTGATTTTAGGTGAGAAATATTTTGGTTGGAGCCCTCTTTTCACGGCGACGTGGGGAGAGAGGCATTTATGCTTTTTGCTATGATATTTTATGATATTGTTTGAAATATTTGGAATGGTTATGACGGGTAATTCTGTTATTTTGTCCTAATTAATAAATATTATTAACATACATGGATTATTTGATATATATTTTTTTTAAACTAAATTGAAATGTCGAAATTTTTCCGGCCCACAGCCGACACATCACGCAAGATAGTAAAATCAACATAGTACAGATGCATGTAAGTGCGTGGAAAATCGCCAATGATATGTACCCGTGAAGACTCGGCGTTGAGAAACGCAGGGGTCGTAACGTCAATATTATCCCTATAGCTGAAGCGAGAAATAAGGAAGAAGTCTCTGGCTGCTTCCTCGTTTCTCAATTCTGTAAAATCGACCTAAAATTATGTTACATACGGCTTAAAATTATCACACCGAGTAGTCCAGTGGGCACTCAATAAATATAATATGAACACAATATGCGTCTAAGGCCTATTAAAGGGAAAGGGTACTTGGGTTAAACTAACTGAAATCGTTGTTATAACTATTTTGGATTAACATTTTGAAATGGATAAAAATTTATTGGGAATCATTGAATTCGATTAAATTGAAATTATTGATAAAAATTAAATTGATTGTAAAAGTAAAGTGTTTTATGGCTAAAAATTAAAGTAACCATTGGGTAAAGATAACTTAAATGCTCGTAAATGGTTGATTAGGGTAATGACAAATAATTTCATCAGTTAATTCATTATAATTCATTTCAATAAAAGCAATCCGATCTTTGGGTAAGAACGAGTAATGTAATGATCTAATCAAATCAACCCCGATAAAAATGAAAGCAGTTAAGAATCGAATTCATTGGTTTTAAATAAAGACACGTATCAATTAAAGGTAAAACGATTTTCGAATAACAGTATGAAATCCCTTAATTAAATTGTTGACTAAAATTTAATGTCACCCCACATCATCCACCGTTAATTCATTTTGATAAAATTGAAGCAGTAATTGAGTAAATTCAAGTGTTTTGATTAAATTATTGATTAAAAATGAAACGAATAAAAATAAATATATCGTTTATTGAATTGTAATCATTTATTGATAGCCGAAAATAATTAAAGTAGTGCAAATAACTATTAAGAGAAAACCCAAATAATCTAGTTTTGGTAAAGTAAAATATTGATTAAGGATAAACACAATAAGTTCCGTAACGAGCTACGATTAGTGGATTAAAGTAACTCATAGATTAAGGTTAGAGATGAATTGAATAGCCGTAAAATGTAAATTAAAGCAAAACTGGATTTACAGATTTAAAACGATTAGCATTAAAATAACTTTGTGGTAATAGTTGCACCAAACAGCCTTAGGGAAGACTATTAGAAATCGGAATAACAGATGTCGATATTAATTACTGATCATATAATCTCTTAACTAGAATTAGAATAATTCACAAATCTATAAAATAGGTTTCTTCAATTATCGTAAATTCAGGATTTATAGCAAACTAATTAGCCGTAAAGGGAATGACTATTTACGTAAATTAAATCAATATAATTGAAAAACATCGAAGTTTAAGACAAGCGAAAATTTGTATTGAACAAACAAAATTTCACCTAGCAAAGTTATTCCAACAAAAGGGTATCGCAGCTATTTAGAAGCCTCAGTAAGCATAGAAGTTTTCCTAAAAGTTGCTAATAAAGTACATTTAAACTAGTCAACGAAATAACTTACCGGAAATTGAGATAATCAGGTGTAGGCGGACATTTGACCAGTAATTCTGAAAATACGACACGAATCATCCAATCACCGGATGTAAACAACGTAATTCACCTTTAGTCAACCGCTTAAGTTGTAATGGTAAAATCCGCCGGAAATCACTCGCCCACCAGGATACACCTACACGCGACCAAGTTATCTCGGATCAACGTCCGGCCTAAATCTTAAAATGCGAGCAACTGTAATTAAAGTTAGTAAACAAACTTTAAATCGATGTACAAATTCCCTTAAGTCAATGTACGAGTATCTGCCTACATGAAAAATTTAAATGTTAACGCATATATCGAATAAGTTAAACATCAGGTTACCACATCCATACGATTAATTATATAGTTTCCCTATAAAGGAGTGCACCTTAAAGAACCAGTAACCTGTAAACTTTGCGCGTGTTGTTAAATAAATAGAGTAGTCGTGTTCTTAAGTTAATTTGTTCCGTTGATATATTTATATGCTAAACGTTTGCATCGTGTTGCTCAATCTTAATTTCATCTCTCCGTAGGCAGATAAGAACCTAATCCTGAATAGTTATGAGGGACAGAGCTAAGCGAGCACAGGTCTTCTATCGACAGCTCGTGAACCCGAGGGTTGTCCGAGCAACTATAGTACTAGCACATGGTACTCAGTTTTTGCGGGCAATCCACCACTTGAACACATTACCAACGTTGCCTAGCAACGGGTGCCAAGTGGCGATCAGTATCATTTTGTATGGCGTTACGAGGGTAACCACCGATTAGTTCAAACAAACAATGAAACCCTGTAACCCACCATACAAATTTGGGGGCTCAGCCGGGATAGAATGATTATCTTTACAAAGGACCCAAGGAAATATAGGCATATGTGTGAATTGAAAATGTCGGGACGACATTTTGTCGAACCGCGGAGAGATGTAATAGCAATGAAACAAAACCCAGAGAACGGTCGACGGAAAACGAACAACCTTACTACAAGATAAGAGGAAATGTCAAGGAAATAAACGACTAGCCCACCAAGTACAAATTTGGGGGCTCAGCCGGGATTGAAGCTTTGTTATTTGGAAAGACCAGAACAATCAAGTTAAGAAACAACAGAGAATTCTGTCAGTACACCCTCAGTCGGGATTGAATGATCTTCTTGTACAGAACCCAAGCAAACAAACTGACATGAAATTATGTTAAAGTTATATAGATATCAACGTCAAAACATTCAACACCCATCAATACTTGACGACATAACACCCTTGTAAGAGACCAACGACACTCACAAGACGCATAAGCAAGCAACACATAATCAAAAGGGCAAAATACGGGATAAAATGAAATGGGGTAAGTAAGGGAATAACGATAACTACGGGGGAAAGCAATAGAACCAAGTAGAGAAGTCAACGATAATGGAATAAATTACAACGAGTAATGATTAAAGTAGTAGTTGAAAAAAATGAATCAAAATATACTAAAGAAGTGAATGAATTGAGTTAATTAGTATTTAGATAAATTTAAAGGGTAATTTAATAATTTTAGATGGAACCAACAAAAATTATAGAAAAACTAAAGGGCATCCTAAACATCGAAAATGATAATCTCGAGGAACTAATTAATAAACAAAAGTTAATTAAACGAGCTAAAGAGGATATATCAACGATTTCAAACCTGTACTCCGATGAACATTGCATATTAATAAAATTGATCGATATTGATAAAGACGTAACAACTGAAAGAATATATGAAATTCTATCCATGAGATTAGAGATAACCAAATTTGGGAAAAGCTGGAACAAGTTAATGAAAAAGGTCGAAAACATTGAAGACGAGATCGCAACCACAATGAAAGAGCAAACCAAGGCTTATGTGGAATGTTATGCGTGCAAAACAGAGGAAGCACGAGTAATGGTGATACCTTGCGGACACCTGAGTTATTGTTATGGATGCGCACAAGAGTCGCACTGTATGTTATGCCAGCGAAAGATAAAGGAAAGACTAACGGTTTACTTTCCATGAATTGTTATGATGAAATGAAATAAATGTGTATTATGCATTACTTGAATTATTATTAGATGATAAGACGAATATAAAAGAAATATGCAATGTTTATAAATAATAAAACCACCTGACAACGATAAACAAAGGTAATAGACCAAAAACATAAAAGCCGAATTAGGGAAATAATCAAACACATGCACAGAGACACAAAATATTGGACGGAAAAATTTCGACAACCGAGTTTCCTAGTGTATGCTTCTTTTTGTTTTATTGATATTATATTTATCGATATTATATTGAGATAGGACGAGGAAAAATGGTTAAACCTGAGCTATCTAATGATAGTACGCTCACCCAAGGGAAACCCTGATCAACCCTACTGAGAAAGGAACTGGTAGGCCAAGTCGCGTATGTCAGCAAGTAACCGGCGAGAGATTGATCACCTCTTTTGGGGAGCTTGCTGATGCGATTACCACAAATTTTGAAGGGGGGAGTGAAGAGATAGACCGAGAGGTGAGAGAAAGAGTGTACACGGAACAGAATTAATAGTTAGATTAAAGGTACCTAGAGATGACTTCTTTTTTCCCTAGCTGGTGGTGAGGCACCAGAGGACAGCTACGGACTGTCGTGCTCAGGTTGTTATCAGCCAAGGGACTGATGACGCTGAGCCGTTCGATACAAAAACCCGGATCACACACCGAGTATCGAACGATTCTTTTTTCGCTGGGAGGAACTCGATACAACAACCCGGATCCCACACCGAGTATCGGGGCCAAACGGTAGGTGAGATGTGAACTAACCGGTAAATGGTTCATACTCAAAATGTCCTACTAAAGCCAGATGAGAGCGGCTGAACGGAGCCGAGAAATCTGATGGAAGGAGCGGGCAGAGATTTGATAGTTTATTTTCCGCTCCCACTTTTGATCGCTTCCTTTTCTTTTCACTATTCGAGAAATCAAGTAAACCGCTTTTGGAACTTGATTGAACGTCTAGGCATTTCCATACTTTTATATTCTTCGAGGTACACAACCCGGATCCCACACCGAGTACCAAATATCCGAATGGCGGTGAGTAAAGCGTAACCGGAAGAATGCGCGGCCAAAAGACGCCATGGCTTGAGAGTCAGTGTGAGGCCTCAAACATACCCAAAAGTCACTGTTGAGCTCAAGTCCGATGAAACAATAATAGAGGGCCGGATGATCATGATCAGATACTAGAGGCAATAGAGGGCCGGATGATTATGATCAGATACTAGAGGCAATAGAGGGCCGGATGATTATGATCAGATACTAGAGGCAATAGAGGGCCGGATGATTATGATCAGATACTAGAGGCAATAGAGGGCCGGATGATTATGATCAGATACTAGAGGCAATAGAGGGCCGGATGATTATGATCAGATACTAGAGTCAATAGAGGGCCGGATGATTATGATCAGATACTAGAGGCAATAGAAGGCCGGATGATTATGATCAGATACTAGAGGCAATCCAGATAAGATATGATATGAGTAAAGATGAAATATGATTATGAATAGATATTAAGGTCACAGATGACCAATAAAAGAGTTAAAGCCGAAGGCCGAAGAGCCAACGGAAATCATAGAGGGCATAGAGCGCCAGCGATTGAGGATTAAGTAAATGAATTTTTGGGGGACATAGGAAAAACAATTAATGGAATGAATGAAAGTATGAGTATGATGATTATTGATATTATGATATAGATAATTGATACGACTATATAGATAACTGATAAGACTATATAGATAATTGATACGAGATTAATAGATAATTATTACGAGGTATAGATAATTAAAAATGGACTTAAAATGAGGGGGGTGAGTCAGATAAAGAAGACCACCACGATAAATGCGAACAGGGGATGATAACAGATATAGTATGGTAAACGGAGGAGAAATTAGTATAGAGTATAGAATATTGGAGTGTTATTTATTTTTAGGAATCGATAGTCAAACAAAGCAATCCAAGTCAAGTGCAAAGCAAAGCAAAGGAGAAAATATTTCAGAACCAACGACAAAGCAAAGTGATAACAAAGGAATTTGAATAAACGAGCAGAAAAGATTTTGGAATAAACGTCAGAGTAGTTACAAGCAGATAAGCAACCAGAAGTTTCAAAGCAACCAAAGCAAGAGAAGAGAAACCAGTCAAGCCGACGAATAACCGTAAACATTGATAGCATCAGCAACCACACGAGAAGCAAAAGCCAAGAGAATAGAGAAAAAAGTTTATTAAAAGCGGAAGAAAAGAAAAAAGTTCGCAACAGTAGAAGTGTTAATACTAAAGTATCAACTGCAACCGGAACCGGCACAGATAGCGGATTGACCGATTTTGAATTTAATAGCAGTGAAGAGAACGAATTACGTAATATCGAAAACCAGTTGACAACGATAGAATCAGTAAACGAAGAAGATCTGGACAACAATCCAAACATGACGACTTTAATAAACTCTTCAATTCCGGATGCAAATACAATGTTGAATAACAATAATGTGATGATAGAAGAACTCAGAGAAAAGTTTAGAGGAGAACCGTTCGACGGTAGTCTCAACAAATTGGATACATTTATAAAGGAATTCGAAGTGTATAAAAATATCTGTCACTGGACAGATCAAAAAGTAAAAGAGCGACTACCCTTGTATCTGAGAGGGAGCGCACAAGATGTATTTGTAGAAGAAGCGAGAGATGTAACAAAATTGACAACATGGACAGAAATTAAAGAGTTCTTAATAAAGA
The DNA here is from genome assembly GCA_022537955.1 of Schmidtea mediterranea. Taxonomy (NCBI): domain Eukaryota; kingdom Metazoa; phylum Platyhelminthes; order Tricladida; family Dugesiidae; genus Schmidtea; species Schmidtea mediterranea. The sequence goes on along the minus strand of CM039679.1, from coordinate 306,112,745 downwards.
TATTCGGGATAGAGAAAAAGGGGAATAGGAAGATATTGGACTTCCTACACCGAAAACAAAGACGAGATGAATCAAATGCAGTGTACGCATGCGAATTAAAGAAATTGTGTAAAGAAGCCTTCGGAGAAACAGATTTGCCCGAAGATAAAATGGTAGACGTCTTCATAAGAGGAATCAAAAGAGAAGACATACGAGCCAACCTTGGATGTTTGGCACCAGAAACATTAGATAAAGCAGTAGCAATCGCAAACAGATGTGAAGCCCATCTAGGACTGGGATATCAAGTGGCAGTCTTGGCCACAGAACCAACAACATCAACAGTCAATGCCAACAATCAAAACAACAATACCAATCCAGCCATGAATCAATTCATTCCAAGAGCACAGCAGATGTTCAAGCCACCAGCAACGAGAAATCCGGAAGATAAAGGTAATAACCAAGTAAGTTATAATAATAATTTCAGGAACAATCCAAATACAAATGAAAAATGCGCCACATGTCAAAGAATAGGACATCGGTCAGAGAATTGTTTCCGAAATTACAATTGTCAAAAATGTGGTAGACGAGGGCATACTGAGAAAATATGTAGACAACCTAATAACAAAGCATGTTACAATTGTGGACAACAAGGACATTTCGCAAGGCAATGTAACATAAGAAGAGAACCAAACCAGTCAAGATTAAACAGCTCTATGGGAAATCCACAAATTAACGTGATGCAAGAGATAGACATGCTACGAGAGACACTACAACGAATGCCCATGGAATTAAAAGAGATGATGCAACAAATACCCACCAATATACAACAACAACGAATCAATGTAATGAGAAGCAATGAGGAGATTCAAGAGCTGAGAACTAGAGAATATCAAGAGCAACAACAAGCTGAATGGCAAAGACTACAAACAGAGGAAGCCCAAGAAATCCAGCAAAGATGGGAAAATCGAAAACAAACCCCGAAAAGAATTAATATGATGAGAATGGAAATCCCAGATGAAATTCACACTGCGGAGCAGTGTGTTGAGAACGAAGGGGGAGGAAATATGATAACGATAACGAGGAAACAGTTGAATTAAATACGATGGAGAAAATAGAGGCCATCAAAGAATTTGCAGAGGAGGAAAAACAAAGACGTCGACAGTTAAAAGAAACGATAACGGAGAAACCGAATGAACCGGAAACTAAAGAGATTAAACGAGCAGAAATGATGATAACGGAGGATCAAAACAAGGAAACATTAGTGTACGAGATAAATGAACTCGAAAAAGAAATTATGACACAAAAGACAGAGAGTACACTCGAGAAAATAAAGCAAGAGGAAGCTTTAGAACAAGAGGAGGATCAGTTAAAAGAAAAAGAAGCAATCCTGAAACAAGAGAAAGCGGAACTAAGAAAGAAGGCATTAATTTTAAAAATAGATGGAGCATTGAAACATTTAGAACAAGAGCAAGCACTAAATCAAAAAATAGAAGTGATGGCAAAGAAAGTGCTATCACAAGAAATGAAAGAGCCAGAATTAAAACTGCAAAAAGATGAGCAAGAAGCATCAACGTCACAAGGAAAAGAAAAGATATCAGAGCCAATAATAGCAAAAAATCGAATCCAGAGGATACTGCTACAAAAAATAGAAACAAGAATTAGAAAAGAAAAGCCCACGTGGAGTGAAGCTCAAATTGAGAATAGAATAAAAGAGATATGGTTCCAAACAAAAGGGCCAACAAAGATAATGAAAGAGGAGGAACAACCACATATCAATATGCTAAGACAAATACCAGACGATCAAACAGACGAAGATGAAAGTGAAATAAGCAGTCTGGGCGGAGAAATATTTCAATCATGCGAGGAAAATAAACCAAATAAAGATGAATCAAAATCCGAATTAGAGGAAATGGAAACGAATGTGCCAAGAGAAGATGAAATCGAGATATTAAAAGAAATCAACGAGATTGTAGAAGAAGTAGATCGAAATCAAATGTTCTTAAACCTCAGAGATACAACCGCATACAGCAGAATAATGAAATTAATTGCGAAAGGATATCAACAAGATAACGGTACATTTACGGCATCATGGAAAGATATGATAAAAAGTACCAAGAGAATTTGAAAGAATATGATAGAGAAGAGTATCAGGTAATTATTGATTTTCCAGAGATACCAAGACAGATAATAGCCACAAGAGGCGAAAGCACAAACGAGCTGTATGATTGGGTAATGAAAAAGCTAGGACCCAGTTATAAAAATAAACCTTTATATTACCAAGGAAGAAAAATAAAGCGAGATATACACCTAGCGGATGCTCTAATATGGCCAAAAGGAATAAATGTGGTAACGTTAAACAAAAATGAAAGCGAAGAAACGACAGCAGAAATATGGCAAAAAATTCAAATATTGTACAACAAAGAAATAAAACCTGGATTAGAAAAAGAGAGACAAAAGATAATGAGGCAAAACCAGATTAGAATGACAGAACAAGCAATAGACCAAGCTAGAAAATATATTAACCGACTATCGTTAACGAGACCGATTTCAATGAAAATATTTGTAGAAGCTGTACGAGATACAGATATTATGAGATTCGATAACGAGAGAACAGAGGAGTTGATAGCCAAATATGGAGAGCACCAAAGAGATATGAGAGGAGATGAATCAATAAAGATAAGAATAAAGCTACCGAACGATGAAATAAAGGAAATATTGGTGGATCCTGATTGTCAAATGCACGAATTATACCGACGAATAAACCGAGAAATTATACAGCCAATAATCGAAAACAGTGATGATGGCATGGTAGAAGACGTGGCAATAATGTACCACAAACGGCAAATAAGCCCACGAGAACGAACCCCGATATACGAATTAGGTATATGGGAAGACGGACAAATTATTAATATCATAGCGATGGATGAACCAGAGAGAAAAAATACGACAAAAAGGGAACAACAGATCCAAGAATTTCAAGAGGAAATGAAAAGAAAGATGGACCAAATACTAACCATCTACCAGTTATGGAGACAAGATGCGAAGTTGAGTACAAAAATTACCACCTATAGATGATTCGCGATGCCGATCAACACCATGGAAAAAGGTGTATGATGAAAAGACGAAAGAATGGAAATGGAAAATGGAGAGAACCGAACCAAAATGGAGAAAATACATACCAGGAGAAGCGCCGGAAGACGCAGCTAACGAAATAACCTTAGAGTTATATGAAGATGAACCATATGAAAATTTACCAGAGGAAATGCTAAACGAAATGGAATGGCAACCAGAAGAAGACGAGGAAATAAACGATAAAGCTCGACTAGCCCCATACACATGGAAAATAGGTGGATGGGCTGAAAAAGTAAAATCGGCTGAAGAAGAGAAAATCATCGGTATCACAAGTCATCAATTCTATACAGAGATCGGAGGATACCGGATGAAATTGAGAGTATACCCAAACGGAGATGGGGTAGGAAAAGGAACACACCTATCAGTGTATTTTCTGTTAGCAAGAGGCAGATATGACGGCAAGTTAGAATGGCCATTTAACCGAAAAGTCACCATTTCAATCGCTAAACCCGGAAAATGGGAAGAGCGACACAGCGAAAAACTGGGAGTGGACCCAAGATCTATGATAAGTCAAAAGCCAAAATCCACTGAGAATGTTGCGGGAGGAGTACCACAATTTCTGTTGAAAAAATATGTAACACCTCAATTTGTAAAAGATGATACGATATACATCACGATTGAAGTAGAAACAGAACGAGAAATGAAAATACGAATTCAACGAGAACAAGCGAGACCGCGAATCAGTGTACTCGAGAAACGAATACCAGGAACAAAATACTTGCCCACAGATATAGACGACCCTGTGGAGGAAGGATTAACAAGATTAACAGAAACACAAAAGTGTAGAGAGTTAGCAGCGATATTGAGAACCGGAGCAAAGAATCAAAGACGAACTGTAACAGATTTAGCAAAATGGATAATCGATTCTTGTAACAGAGTAGAGAACCTGCGAAATATTGTAAAAGAAATAGAGGAATATCGGAGAATGTATGCGTGGTACCCAGAGCAATTCCGAGAAATCATCCGAAAATGGAAACATACCGAATGGGCAGCCGAAGCAATAGAAAAGTATAGTCTAAAAATTATGACGCCAGATTTCGAACCAATTGAAAGAGAATTTTATATCACTGCCAAGGTGAGTGAAGTGAAAAAGAGAATACCGTATGAACCGCCATTTCATTTACAATACCAAGGACGATCATTAGACGACGATCTCGAAATCGGAGTTACGCAAATGCAATTGGGATTAATAAATGTATTAACAGTAGCAAAGATCGCGGGTAGAGAACTCAATAAAAGAGAAATCAGAACGAAAACGCCAATAGGACGACAAGAGAGTCTAAATACGCCAGAAGTCCCACCTGCAGCAGATGAAGTAATCGTCATCACAACAGGAGATGAAGAGATACTAAATGATCTAAATGATATTGTGGACGAGGAAACAACCAGGAGAATACCAGAATCAAGAGACCTGTTTATGACAGAAAACGAAGACGATCTGATAACAGATGAACCAGACGAGCTAGTATGTGGTCAAAGACAACCAGTCGAAATTATAGAGCCAGATACCGAAGAGGAAAATAAAAAGAAAGAGAGAAGACGCCGAAGCTCGACAGGAGACGAATGGGATAATTGGATAAATGAACGAGGAGCTACAACATCCAAAGAAACGGCAGACGAACAACCCAAACGAAAAGAAACAGGTACAGCAATGGAAAAGAAATCCAGAGGACGACCAAAAATTGATAAACCAGCTCCAGAAAGGAAAACTAAAGAGCAAATGCAGATGGATCAACTGACAACGAAACTAAACAAACTCAGTCAAGTAACAAAGCAGTTACAGGGGAAACTGAAAGGCCAGGAACAAGGAGCAAAATGGATCAACAGATTAATAACTGATATGCTGGGACTAGCAAATCCAGAAATAAAGAGAAATTTGAAACTTAACAATATCGGAACAGAAGCGAGACAGCTTTGGGCAGCAATAAAACCAATAATAAATAAAATCATGGACAACAAAGTACGAACCACAACTAGAGACCCAGAGGAATTACTGTTGATAATAAATCACCTAACGAAACGATCAGACAACCCAAACAGATATTTAGTGGGAATGGCCTATCTGATGTATAATACGATAGTGATATACAGAAAGCGAACTCCAAGATACAACCCAAACGGATATGAATTCGCAATAACAGACATTATCAGGAAAATAATCGAACCATTCATCTTGACTCAAGGGGGATGGCAAGCTTTTATAAATTTGGTAAGTAAAGATGATCAAACCGAGATGATGCAAGCGAAGTTAAAAGAGTTATTAACGGAATTCGAAACAACAATTAATGCAAGCGATCCAAAAACAGCTAGAAAAGGAATGAACACGATAATCACTACAATACTCATATGGATGATGTGCGTAAAAGGAGTAGAACCGTTTGTAGTATATGATTGTGATAATATAAAGATTGGTGATAAATACTCACTAAAAGAAACAGAAGAGTGCAAAGCAGCGAATCCTGGTAAACTACAGACAACAGCAACAGCAGTATCGTATAACGTATATCAAGAAGTAGACTTCATTAAAACGGAAATCAAGGAATGTTCAGTAACAAGGAAAATCGTGGCATTTCATTGCGGACATCACTCACATTCAACAATTATAGAAGCGGGAACGGAAACAACAGTGGTCTCAGTAACGAGGAACGAATGTGAGGAAGGATTCACGACAGGACGCATCTCAATAGCTGGACGAGTAAATGTGGCAGCCGAGGAAGGAAAAATAAAAACTACCCGAGTATACGCTGCGGGAAGAATAACGGCTGGAGACGGAACGTGTCAAGGAGGAGAGTACACGCTATTAAATCAATTGGTCAAAGGAGTAGTAGTGATTGAAAGTTATCAAGTAAAGTTGGAGAAATACCAAGGATATTTTGATCCAGACACGCAAGCAATGAAAAAATACCCTCAATGTTTAGCAACAGATAGATCATGTAATACGGGGAATGTCAACGATCGTATATCACGCCGATACCAGAACTTGTAGACTCACCTTATTGAAGAGTGCAATATTTGATGAAGTGCAAGGACAAGTGCACAGAGAAACCGAAACTAACACGCAAAAAAGCGCACTGGACGAATTACGGAGAACCGGAAGAATCGGAAAGCCAACGATAACCACAACTATCGGATCAGAGGTCACGCCAACGGTAGTAATATCAACTGATACTACAATCGGAATGAGATTTATAAAAGGACGAATGGTGAGCAAATGCGACGAAATGGTAGCTAGCACAAAAGGAATATTTTTATCGCGAACAGCAATACCAAACGCAAAAGCGCAAATAGACCCCAAAGATGTAAAACTATATCTCTATATAAATAACAAGATGGATTTCTTATATCATAAAGGATTGGCATCAACAGAGAAAATATACTACGACTTGGTTAAAAATGATTGTATCCTGAACAGAGAAATATTAGAATCCAGAAAGAATTTCGAGAAAAGTCAAGGAAATACCCTCAAGAAAATGGATGAAATAGAAAAGAAAATGCAACAGATGACCAACAGCCTAAAGGAATTAGAAACCAACAGCTCGATAGCCAGAAAACATCTTACAGCACCATTTATATGGAAAATAACCAAATTCGCAGAGAAACTCCAGAGAGCAAAAGATGGAACACAGAGAATCCTAGACAGTCCACCAATATACAGTTGGGAAAATGGATACAAATTGGGCATTAGATTATATCCAAATGGGGATGGGAATGCAACAGGCACCCATATCAGTGTCTTCATTAGAGTAGGAAGAGGAGATTATGATGAATTATTAACATGGCCTTTTAAACAAAATATGATATTAACGATGAAAGGACAAGAGGATTACCGCAACCCAATCAGAACAGGAAACGAACCACAGATGGGAAGACCAACAACCGACTGGAATACAGCAATAGGTACACCACGTTTTTATCCACAACAACGATTGAGAGGAGAAGGATTCTTGCGAGAAGATAATCTGTATATAAAATTAGAAGTGGAGAAGCCAGACAAGACGTTGTAAAGAAAAACGGAAAGTGTAAATAAATGTAAATAAAATAATAAAAACCAAATAAAAATCAAAAAATTACAAATAATCAGAAAAATCAGAAAAACAAAAAATTCAAAAATAATGACGATATTTAGATGGCAAGCGGAACCAGCGAAGAGATAACAGTACAGATGAGAGAAGGACCAGATTCGATATGGACGAGACTATGGAAAAAACCAGAAGAGGAAGAGAAAGTTAATACACTTGCAGCAGCAATTATATACTATAAAGACTACGACGGAATAAGACGGCCAACGCGAATCATAAAAGCGATATACTCACAAATGAGAGTGAGAGACGAGGAGCTGAGAAAAGAGGAACAGAGATATTTAACGTTTAAAGATAATAAAGTATTTACCGACCGACAAAGCAAAGAAATGGCTGCAGAAGGATTTTATTTTACGGGAACGCCAGAACTACCAGACGAAGTTACCTGTATTTATTGTAAAGGAAAACTCGCAAAATGGGAAAAGGGAGAGACAGCAAAACGAGAACACCTGAGGAAATTTTCAACCTGTCCATTTAGAATTAATATTGATGTAAGAAACCAAGCGATGAACAGACTAGAAGGACTTCGACAATCAGAAATAGACAAAGATGAAAAGGGAGGCGAGAAAAAGATAACGATAATAAAGAATTTCGAAGATCCAACAGAACCAATATGGGAAAAAGAGACTATAAATAGAACATTCGAAGAGAGAATTGAAACCTTCAAAGGAAACCCAAGAGCAGCAGAATTTGCAAGTCAAGGATATTGCCAAACAGCCAGAGGAATAATGTGCGAAGGATGTAAAAATCAACAGCCAATACCAGATCAGAATGTTAAAAAACTAAAACATAAAGGAAAATGTATGTATAAACAAGAAAAAGAGTCAAAGAATATCGAAATAATAATTACAAACCAGCAAGTGGAAGATATTTTGGATCGACCAAAAACGAGAACCATAATGCTATTATCAGGAGTAGATACTCAAAAAATGAGGAAAATAATCCAGGAAAGATTAGCTAATAATTTAGAATGGTACGACTCGACACAAGCAATAATTCGAGCAATCAAGCGATATCAAGAGAAACCTAAAGAGAATCGAGACAAATCGATGATAAAAGAAGCTATTTTGGAGCAGTATCAATGTGTGACATGTTGGCAAAAACATGTAGAAATAATTTATATGCCTTGTGGACATATGGTCACATGTGAAGCATGCGGGATAAAAGTTGATATATGCCCAGTATGTAGAAAGCCGATCAACGGGCGGATCAAAGGATTCCGTTTCGCTGATCAGTAATTAAAAAAATGGAAGCAATATGTAAAAAGTGTAAATAAAGATAAACGTAAAAACAAAAAATTATAAAAAACTCAAAAACCACAAAAAATACGAGATGATGTAAATTATGATAAAATTTTGAGATGATTGAAAAGAGAGAATAATCGATTATTAATATTTAGAAAACAATTATGAATCCAAACGAGACAAAAGAAGTTGTAACAGAAGCTGAAGAGTCAAAACCAGCAATCAAGGATCAATCGGAGTCAATAAAAGTAACAAATGAGGAAGTAGAATTATGGAGACAAAGAACGTTACAATTAAAAGAAATGCTACTAATCGCAGAAGAGGAATTAGTGCAAGAGACCCTAAAAACGAAAATGATGAAAGAAAAGTGGGAAAAACAACTAGAACAAAAAACAATTTACCCGGAAGGAAAAGAGAAAACGTACCAAGAGCGAGAAGAGGAAATGATGAAGGAATTCATGCAGAACCAAACTAGAATCAAAAATCAACGGAAAGAGATACAAACCCTAGAGCAAGAGAAGCAGGACCAACAAAGTGAAATCGAAAGATTGCGAGAAGTGATAAAAGACAAAGAAGCAGAGATACGAGAAGAAGGAGAGGAGACGATAAAAATTATACAGCAAATGCAGGAGGAAATTGGGCAAATTAGCACCCAATACCGAATAGAGAAGACCAAGAGAACCCATATGGAACAAGCCAAAGAGTGGGCAAAACGACAAGCAAGATACTGGAAAATCAAATGGACAGAAGATAGAGAACAATCAAGAAGTAATTGGGAATCGCGGATCAGACATTATATTCAGCAAATAGCCGAAGAGGAAGATAGAACAAGAGCGTACAAAGCTAAATGGGAAAACGCAAAGATCGAGATCAATAAACTGAGAAACCAAGGGCAAAAACCATCAAAGAAAATTAGAGAGCCCAGAGACGATAGACAAGAAAGAATGCTGACTCAGATAACTGATCAAGCAAGAAAATGGCGAATAGAATGCAGATTATGGGAGGACGCAAACGCAAAACAATCTAGCTATATAGTGAAATTAGAGCAGGAAGTTGAGTACCAACAAACCAGAGTAAAAGAGATGCAAATCGAGCAGGACGAAGCTCATCGACAAAGACGAATACAACAAATAAAAACGGAAAAGAAAGAAAGTTGGATTAAATTAGAAGCAGGAAAATGGAAGGACCAGTATCAGGAAGCCAAAAAAGAGATAAGACGATTACCCAAGAAATTGTTGAATACCGAAGATTGGGAGCTATGGGAGCAGATTGAAGAGCAGAAACATACACTCGACGATTACAGTAACCAAATACAAACATTAGAATTCAACGAACGAATCAGGAAGAATACAATAGACAGGCTCAGAAAAACCGAAAAGGCCCACAGAAAATGGATTGATCAATTAAATCAGAAGATACTGGAAACCTTGAACGAACAAACTGATGAAAGACGGCAAAATCAACAATTAAACGAGAAGATAGCAGAACTCCAGCAGGAGGTGAACGGACACCGAGGAGTTGCAGTATTCAAAGAGATCCAGTTGAGACATCAACACGAAGTCAACGAACAGTTGAAAGAACAAGTTGAAGCAGAGATAAAAGCGATAAAGCAAGGATATGAGGAAAATGAACAGAATCTGAGAAAAGAAATTGAAAAGTTAAAAGCGTTAGAAAACACGCATCGATTAGAAATGCAAGTGGAGGAATTAACTGAAAATGCAGAATATCTTGCCTATCTCTTAGACGAAGAGATACAAATATCAAACGCTTTACGAGAAGAGGTAAATATGTTACAAAGTCGACCACCAATCCTGCTTATGCCATTATACCCAACTGAAAGTATAAACCAAGTACCCGCCGAACCAGATGAAGGATTCGGGGAGACGGACGAAGCGGCAATATAAACCTAAAGAGGAAAATTGTAAAAAGTGTAAAAAGACAATAATAAAAATGATAAAAAACAAAAATTGTAATCGATGTATATTTAGCATGAATTTGAATGAAGTAGAAATCCGAATGAATCCAGAAGACGGAGAATACGTACCAAGCCCAATTCAATTAGTAGAACCAATCGAGCAAGACCCACTGAGATATTACAGTAAAAGATGGAGAGCCGAAAGAAAAGAATGGCAAGAGGTAGTGGAGGAGCAAGAATCAGAAATCGCCCGGATAAATCAACAACTAATACAGTCAAAACAACTAGCCAATACGATAAAACGAAAACTAACATCTAGCATGGGAGAGAACAAAGATCAAAAGAGAGAAAATGAACGATTGAGGCGAGAATTAGCCGAAATAAAGACTCGTGTAATCCTGGAAGATTATTGGAAAACCGAAGCAGAACGAATGAGAAACAGCAGAAAAAGCGAACAAAGATACGTAATACAACTAGAAGACAGTTGTAAAGAAGCCAGAGAGATAAAAGAAAGCCATCAACAAACTCAGGACGAAATTAAAACATTAACGGAACAGCTCCAGGAAGCGAGACGAAAGCTGGAAAAACAAACAACCAAACGAATAAATTATAAACGTCAGCTTAAAAGAAAGCAAGCGAAAGAAAGAAATCTCCAAATGGAAATCTACAATCAACAGAGGGTAATCAAAGAAAACAAAGAACGATTAAAAGAACTCCCGAAAATAACCGAGCGATTAATAAAAGCCCAAGTCCTAATAATGAGATTCTCAGAAAACAAAACTAAAGAGGAGTGCGCGATACACTCAACCCCAGAAAAAGAGAAAGAGTAAAAAGGGCTAAACTCCACTGTAAATAAACGAAATAACCTTGTAAATAAATATAAAATTGATTACGTATAAAAATAGAAAGTATGAACCCAACCCTGTGGATAATAATGATGATAATAATGAGAAAATGCAATACTGAGAACCCGCTAGAAAAATGCGAGAAATCCCAACCCTTCAGAAGAGAGGACAGCACCTGTGCCGATTTCAAAGAAATTTGTAGTAACCCCAATAATGAAGAATGTCAGCAGATAAACCTCCAATGTGTGCAATGCCCCACAAAAGAAAACAAGGACGAATTGAAACAGAATATCGAGAAAACCCGAGTAATGGTACAAACCCTACTGAAAAATAATGAAGAGATAGCCAATGTAAAAAACGAGAACCGAGGGATAAAGAAAACCCTAGAGAATATCATCAAACAAATTCAAAGAAAAGCCAAAGCAAATCCCAATAATAAACCAATTCAAGAAATTCAAAGAATCGTCCTAGCAATCAAAAAGCAACAAGGAAAACAAATTAAAAATGAACCCAGTACAACAAGTCTATCAATCGAACTTATACTACCGATTAGTATAACCTCTAACATGATACTCCTAATATGCTGTCTCATCCTCGGCCTAACAAAAAACAAGCAAAGGCAAAATACCCCAATTCAGAAACTCAGAAGAATGTTCAACCCAACCCAAAATACCAATCAAGTTAGCAAAACTTCAAGACTCTCGCAGATTTCCATCAATCACCCTTCAAGATCAACCCAGCTCGAAAGCGAAACTCAAGCCGTCAGCGATTCATTCGAAGCCAAATATAACTGATTTACACTGATTGATTAATTCAGACTGATCTATAGTGATTTGAACTGATCTTATAAAACTTGCATTGATATAAAAACTGAACTATCCAATTTTGCTTATGTATCGTAGCCGGACCTTAAGTCCATCTTTGCCTTGATGATTTAACTTTACCGTAGAAATTTTTATGAATGTGAATATTGAAAATGAAAATGTATGTATCATTTTGAAATCAATTGAAATTGCGGGTCGCAATTTTACGGACCCCCGAGTGTTTTATGTTGGGCCAGAACGTAAACGGCCTTGAAGAATGTTTAAATGGATCAGAAACACACACGCAAAAATAACATGTAATTTAAATAAACCTGGAAACACCAATTAAACCACATAAAATCTGAGAAATAAAAGAATTAAATATAAAATAATAAACATAAAAATAAATTAAAATATTAACAAAATGCACCAAGATCCGCACGATACTTACACAAATACAACAAGAAAACACAACAAATTCGACAAAATTAGAAAATTAATAAAAGTTCATTAAAATGAAATTTAAATCGAAAATTTTGAATTAGTAATAATTCAATAAAAATTATAAATAAAAAATTATAAAAATAAATCGAAAAATAATAAAAATAAATAATAGAATTTGCTAGAAAATAACAAGGTCGAATTTTGTTTTACTGCATCAAATTTCACACGTCACACAAATAGGTATAAATACTGATCCATTTTCACATTTAACTTAACCATTTGTAAACCAATTTTGAAAATTGTGAACCATTTTGAAACCATTTTTCAAAGTCCAAAACCCTATTTTCAATTTGATTAGAACCATTTTTAGAAACTATTTTAAATCTATTTGAAATCGTTTAACCTTATTTTCAAGCTATTGGAGCTAATTCAATTGATTTTAGACTATTTTGAAATCTTATTTTCCAATTGTTGTGAAGCTATTTTAGAACCTTATTTTCAAGCTATTGGAGCTAATTCAATTGATTTTAGACTATTTTGAAATCTTATTTTCCAATCATTGTGAAGCTATTTTAGAACCTTATTTTCAAGCTATTTGAGCTGATTCAATTGATTTTAGGTGAGAAATATTTTGGTTGGAGCCCTCTTTTCACGGCGACGTGGGGAGAGAGGCATTTATGCTTTTTGCTATGATATTTTATGATATTGTTTGAAATATTTGGAATGGTTATGACGGGTAATTCTGTTATTTTGTCCTAATTAATAAATATTATTAACATACATGGATTATTTGATATATATTTTTTTTAAACTAAATTGAAATGTCGAAATTTTTCCGGCCCACAGCCGACACATCACGCAAGATAGTAAAATCAACATAGTACAGATGCATGTAAGTGCGTGGAAAATCGCCAATGATATGTACCCGTGAAGACTCGGCGTTGAGAAACGCAGGGGTCGTAACGTCAATATTATCCCTATAGCTGAAGCGAGAAATAAGGAAGAAGTCTCTGGCTGCTTCCTCGTTTCTCAATTCTGTAAAATCGACCTAAAATTATGTTACATACGGCTTAAAATTATCACACCGAGTAGTCCAGTGGGCACTCAATAAATATAATATGAACACAATATGCGTCTAAGGCCTATTAAAGGGAAAGGGTACTTGGGTTAAACTAACTGAAATCGTTGTTATAACTATTTTGGATTAACATTTTGAAATGGATAAAAATTTATTGGGAATCATTGAATTCGATTAAATTGAAATTATTGATAAAAATTAAATTGATTGTAAAAGTAAAGTGTTTTATGGCTAAAAATTAAAGTAACCATTGGGTAAAGATAACTTAAATGCTCGTAAATGGTTGATTAGGGTAATGACAAATAATTTCATCAGTTAATTCATTATAATTCATTTCAATAAAAGCAATCCGATCTTTGGGTAAGAACGAGTAATGTAATGATCTAATCAAATCAACCCCGATAAAAATGAAAGCAGTTAAGAATCGAATTCATTGGTTTTAAATAAAGACACGTATCAATTAAAGGTAAAACGATTTTCGAATAACAGTATGAAATCCCTTAATTAAATTGTTGACTAAAATTTAATGTCACCCCACATCATCCACCGTTAATTCATTTTGATAAAATTGAAGCAGTAATTGAGTAAATTCAAGTGTTTTGATTAAATTATTGATTAAAAATGAAACGAATAAAAATAAATATATCGTTTATTGAATTGTAATCATTTATTGATAGCCGAAAATAATTAAAGTAGTGCAAATAACTATTAAGAGAAAACCCAAATAATCTAGTTTTGGTAAAGTAAAATATTGATTAAGGATAAACACAATAAGTTCCGTAACGAGCTACGATTAGTGGATTAAAGTAACTCATAGATTAAGGTTAGAGATGAATTGAATAGCCGTAAAAATGTAAATTAAAGCAAAACTGGATTTACAGATTTAAAACGATTAGCATTAAAATAACTTTGTGGTAATAGTTGCACCAAACAGCCTTAGGGAAGACTATTAGAAATCGGAATAACAGATGTCGATATTAATTACTGATCATATAATCTCTTAACTAGAATTAGAATAATTCACAAATCTATAAAATAGGTTTCTTCAATTATCGTAAATTCAGGATTTATAGCAAACTAATTAGCCGTAAAGGGAATGACTATTTACGTAAATTAAATCAATATAATTGAAAAACATCGAAGTTTAAGACAAGCGAAAATTTGTATTGAACAAACAAAATTTCACCTAGCAAAGTTATTCCAACAAAAGGGTATCGCAGCTATTTAGAAGCCTCAGTAAGCATAGAAGTTTTCCTAAAAGTTGCTAATAAAGTACATTTAAACTAGTCAACGAAATAACTTACCGGAAATTGAGATAATCAGGTGTAGGCGGACATTTGACCAGTAATTCTGAAAATACGACACGAATCATCCAATCACCGGATGTAAACAACGTAATTCACCTTTAGTCAACCGCTTAAGTTGTAATGGTAAAATCCGCCGGAAATCACTCGCCCACCAGGATACACCTACACGCGACCAAGTTATCTCGGATCAACGTCCGGCCTAAATCTTAAAATGCGAGCAACTGTAATTAAAGTTAGTAAACAAACTTTAAATCGATGTACAAATTCCCTTAAGTCAATGTACGAGTATCTGCCTACATGAAAAATTTAAATGTTAACGCATATATCGAATAAGTTAAACATCAGGTTACCACATCCATACGATTAATTATATAGTTTCCCTATAAAGGAGTGCACCTTAAAGAACCAGTAACCTGTAAACTTTGCGCGTGTTGTTAAATAAATAGAGTAGTCGTGTTCTTAAGTTAATTTGTTCCGTTGATATATTTATATGCTAAACGTTTGCATCGTGTTGCTCAATCTTAATTTCATCTCTCCGTAGGCAGATAAGAACCTAATCCTGAATAGTTATGAGGGACAGAGCTAAGCGAGCACAGGTCTTCTATCGACAGCTCGTGAACCCGAGGGTTGTCCGAGCAACTATAGTACTAGCACATGGTACTCAGTTTTTGCGGGCAATCCACCACTTGAACACATTACCAACGTTGCCTAGCAACGGGTGCCAAGTGGCGATCAGTATCATTTTGTATGGCGTTACGAGGGTAACCACCGATTAGTTCAAACAAACAATGAAACCCTGTAACCCACCAATAACAAGAAAATTCGACCGTAAAATGACCATTTATATAAAAGTAAAAATTAATGAATTAAATGAAGAAAAATAAAATATTTTTTGGTTGAATAAATTTATTTAAAAAATGTTAAAAATAAATTACTAATTTAAATTAAGAAATAAATAAAAATTTAATTTAGATAACACAAATAATTTCAAAGTCGAATTTTGTTTAATCGCAATAAAACTAACACGCAAGGTTAAGGCCAAATTATAGGTATAAATACTGATGTGTTTTCCCAAATTTTCAACTACTACTTTGTAGTATTAATTTCAACCAAATTTAAGATGCACATTTTTTATAAATCTTACTTTGTTGTGTGATTTTTTTTCAGATATCTTCAGATCATTAATCTACAGTTATCAATATTTTCAGGTTATTAATCTACAGTTATGTTTTGTAGCAATATTTTCAGGTTATTAATCTACAGTTATGTTTTGTAGCAATATTTTCAGGTTATTAATCTACAGTTATGTTTTTGTAGCAATATTTTCAGGTTATTAATCTACAGTTATGTTTTTGTAGTAATATTTTCAGGTTATTAATCTACAGTTATGTTTTGCAGCAATATTTTCAGATTGTTAATCTACAGTTATGTTATTTTGGTTTATGTACATCGATGCCCGATTTAAAATTTGTTTATATTGTTGAGGTCTGTAAATTAAAATTAAAAATTTAAATAAAATTTAGGATAATAATTCAAATGGAAAGTAAGCGAAGAAAAAAGGCAAATAAAAGCGGGATCGTGCACAGAATTAATAGTAAATGAAAGTGCGATGGAAGCAGTATTAGAAAATGCAAAAAGCAATTACGAAAGGCGAGAATCCGGAAATCCGAGAAAAATCAATAAATGGAAAAATCATCGAAATCGAATGGGAAAAACGGGACAGTTATAGATTAGCTAATGGTCAACAAGATGACGGTTAGGGATTTATCAGAAAAGGGTTAGAAAGGGTTGAAAAACATTCAAATGTATGAAAACAGAAAACGTTAATTAATTAATTAATTGGCTAATGGAAAACCCGAGCTAATGGGAAACCCGAGCCAATGGAGAACCCGAGAGATGAAGGAAACCCGAGCTGGGTAAACAAGAAGAAAGGCAAACAAAAGGAAGATTTGGGCCCATTAGCTTGACATAATGATTAATGGGAAAAGAGTAAGGAGAAGATAGCGCGCGTAGGAAGACCGGTAGGGCCATTAATTATCTGGATTCGTTGGACCATTATGGATGACAGCCGAAGCAAACACGTAGGAGAAAATGTCAAACGAAAGATTGGCTCGGCAATAACCATTTGTCATCCTGATTTCGAGGAGTATATAAGCAAAGGGAAAATCAGAGAAAATCGGCATTCTGCCTCAGCTAGGGTTCGAAGAATCAGACTGTAGGAAAAGTGGTAAACGAATTAGGGAAGTAGGGAAAAGAAGAAATAGAATTAAGAATACGGAAAGGCGAAAAGGGATCAAACCAAACAGAAACCGAGGAAAACGAGAGTCAACAGAACTAAAGGATCAAAAGGTGAATATTGTTTGTTTGCAAAGCATCAACGCCGAGCAGAGAATCGTATAAACTTTGATTGGTCATTGTAGAGTGATAATAAATTGTGAACCTGTTGTTTCAATATACGTTGGGTCGTTCATTGTTTTAATTTAAAGAACACCAGGAGTCAGAGAGAACCGACTTGAAATAATCCAAAACCCAACAATATGAATGCCAAATATACAGTTTATGCGTCGAGACTTTTGTCTAACTCATGTGGTAATTTATTTTTTCTATTATTTTATTTTTGGTGGCCCACAGCCAAAACATAACGCAAGATAGAAAAATAAAACACACTATCGAACTGTGTAAGTGCGTGGAATACCGCCGATGACCTGTGCCCGTGAAGACCCGGCGTGCGGAACGCAGAGATCGGAACGTCAATATTATCCGTACATAGGGGAAATTGGAGGGTAAATGAGTAGCCCTTTGGCTGCTCCTTCATCATCTGTTTCCTGTAAAATTGACATAAATTTTTAACAACTATCGGCTCAAAATCTCTAACGCCGAGTAGTCCAGTGGGCACTCATTAACTGTGAAATGAACATACATAGATCTTAAGGACAAAAAAAGGGAATGGGTAGCGGGGAAAATTGCGAAATCGTTGCAACAGTTAAATGAATAGCCATCGGAAAAAGATTAATCCGAACGACCAAAATCATGAAAAATAATGTTTTTAAATAAGAATTAAATAAATTAATTTGAGTTGAGTCGGAAAATATGGGCGGGACGCTGCTCAAATTTTCCGAACTAATTCAAATACTTAACAAAACTAGTAACGTAAAAACGGAACGTGTAACATAAGGGCGGAACGCTGCTCAAATTTTCCGAGTCAATGAAAATACTTTGTCGGAAACGGTAGAATAGGGATGAACCGAAAAATAAGGGCGGTACGCTGCAAAAGTTTTCGAACCAACAAAACTACTTTGTCTAAAATTGTAAAATAAGAATGGATTACGGCTAATGTTGTATATCAATAAAAAATTATTTTATAAAGCTGAGGAATGAGGAAGGATCCCTACTAAAAACTCGATAATAATAATTATAATAATAATAATAATAGTAATAATAATAATAATAATAATAATAATAATAATAATAATAATAATAATAATAATAATAATAATAATAATAATAATAATAATAATAATAATAATAATAATAATAATAATAATAATAATAATAATAATAATAATAATAATCATGGTACTTGTAATAATATTGATAATAATTATGATAATCATAATAGTAATAATGATAATAGTAGTAATATAATAAATGTAATGGTGATTATATAGTAATAAAAATAATAATAAAGGTAATAGTAGTAACAATTACTTAAGGTAATACATATAATATTATCAAGGATAAGGCAAGCAATAATACGTAATAGTGAACATTGTAATTATGATAGGGATAAGAGTAAGAAAACTAGTGTGTGAATACTTAACATAACCAAGGGTGTACCGACCAAAGAATAATCATCAACATGGACAACGATAAGAAGGACTATGGGAATGGACATAACAATGAATGATATGAGAGTATAGGTTAACATTTGAAAGGGATAGGAGAATAATGGGACCTAAGAATCAAAATCGAGCACAGGCCTCCTATCGGCAGCTCGTTGGACCCATGGATCGTTCGGTCAATTATAGCATTAGCAATAGCGCTCACTTTTTGCGGACGATCTACCCACTCGAACACAGTTCCAACGTTTCACAGCAACGGGTGCCGAGTGGTAAGCAAAGGAAATATTTGTATGGGGTTGTCTGGGTAACAACCATATAGTTTCAAAATATCAAAACCCAGAAACCCACCAAGGGTCAGGAGCCCAAAAACAAATTAATTGAATTATTTACCAACAAACCCATTAATCAAGGGCCGCGGGGCTGAACGTCAGCTTAATGGGTTTCCCGGCATTAGTGAAACGGGCAATAAATTGTCCGAAATGGAAAATTGTTTCCGTAGCAGTAATCCAGATTAATGGGAATCCAAATACTATAAAAGGAACTTATAACAAAATAAGTTGCCAGTTGGGCGAAGAGAGAATCTAACGAGTTGGAGAAACGAGTAAAGAGCAGTAAACCGATAAATAAGTTAATCAGATTGCAGTGACTTATTTCGTGATACCCTTAGGGTTAGTACGAGAAGTAAACAATTGTATATCGTGGTGAATATTTGTGAATAAAGATTTCTTTGTTGTGATTTTGTTTTGCTGATTATTGAACACGAGGAGTCGGATCGAGAGACCTATTTATCGACGAATATTTAATATCCCAACATTATTATTCTATTATATATTGGTTACCAATATCAAAATTATTATTATTACCGTTATTATTATTATTATCCTATGTATTATTATTAATAAATTTTTTTATTATTGGTCTCCTTATTTATTAGTTATTGTTAAAATTATTATAATTAAAATTTTTATTAATAAAATTATAATTATCAATATTATTGTTAAGGATATTATGTGGATTTAGTGTATTAAACGAAAAGTAAATGAAAATTGGTGCCTTATAATCATGTAATTATTCCTACAGAGAAAAAGTTGACCTTTATAAGAAAGTTGATTCAAAAATCTTTTTTTAATTTGATGAAAGAAATTTCACACCAATACAACAATCACTCAGTTTTTGACAAACCAAAAATATGTTGAAATGGCGCAAAATGTTAAACGTCGATATGATGAGGATATGAAAGAATTCAAAAAGATATCAAATTACAACCAATTTATGAAATCCTTAACTTCAAAATCAAGATCTATTAGTAATCACATCAAAATATGAGATGAAAAACAACCAGAGCGCAAAAAGAAAATTGAATTTCATAAACCAGTGGAAGAGAATAAATAAATTAACAATGGATAAGAAATTCCGATTTTTCCCCAAGAATTCTAATAAAATAATCCAACACAGAGAAGAACATTTAAGAAATATCAAGATACAAGCAAACCAACTTGAGGAGCAAACTGCATTATTGACCAAGCATTTGGAGAACTTAAACCAGGGGGTGGGCAACCTTTTTTGGGCAGGGGGCCGTATGAAAATTACTAGTGAATAACTCGTTACTAGTAGCTAGGTATGACTATAGCACCATCAGGACTATCTAATAATAATGTTAGTGATAGTCTAAAGGGCCGCATAAAATGTCGCCGCGGGCCGTAGGTTGCCCACCCCTGACTTAAACAATGTCGTTGAACAGTCGAACAAATCCATTCACTAATTCCAAGAAGATAACAATATTTTAGGAAACTTCAATTCAATAATAGACCACGGGTTATTAAGCTGCATTTCCAAATTAAAACCATATCAGTTCAGAGCAACTGAATATGCAAATAAAAGAAAAAATTCAACATTCCGCTTTACAACTGTACTCTTAAAAAAATTCTGCAATATAATTCCAATGTAGATTTTACTCTGAAATTGAAGTAGAAAATGATAATCTTTTCTTTATCAGTTTTACCTGACTTGGAGAAATTATAATTTAAAGTTTTTTCTATTTTTAAATAAATTGCCTGTAACAAGAAAACATTTTATACTAAAACATTTATTTTCATTAGAATTACATGACGCCTCCCGGCTTGTCGTTTGGAGCGATTTTTGGGCTTCTTGTGGTCTTTTTCCCATTGAGGTCGTCGTCCATAAGTATGATCCTCTCGTGGCTAGTAATTCAGACAATCTCTTAGTTCCGACTGAAGTAATCGAGTTGGCAGAACTATTTGCCACGGGGCTTCCATTCTTGATAGTGCTGGGTCATCCAATTCGTAACAAACCCGGATGTCCGGAGCGAAGCCGTCGGTACTTGGTATGGCTCCGCTCGCAATGTCAGCATTGATGTGAGCCAATCATCTTCTGGCCATGTTCGCCTGCCACCGAAATTTTCTTTCGAGGGTTTCCAATCAATGCAGTTTGAATTCGGCCTTCGATCTTATTTCTCTGGCTGGATTTCTACCCGGCTCCTTCTTGATGGCGATGCTGGGTAATTCCACTTCAACTTCTCGGTCTGTGGTTCGGCAGGGCCAGTCATGTCTTCGTAGGTTGATAGAGAATAACCGCAATCCCAGATGGTCTGGTGATATTGCGCGGCCTGTCAAGCTTGAACCGCCAGGGTGATCCTGGAATCGTCGAACCATCCGGACTCTGTCGAGTTGCTTACTAAATGAATATTATGTTATTTCATGAGTGCGAGAAACTTGAGTTTAAACTTTTAGCTAATTTATACACAAAATTTCGACTTTTAATTATAAGAATACACGATTTAATTTCAATCATAAACAATCGTACCTTGCCTTCGATTGGTTAGCTGAAAATCCGGATCCACCCTTACTATGGGTCAGCGAGGCTTGGGCCTATGGCTATCCCAGTTTCTACTGTTGCGTTCCTCGTTAGTTGTGTCATTTGTTCCTGAGTACATAATTTTCTTGTTCTGTTTTGGCCACGTCGTTGACCTATTTTTAGCATTTCCTACATTGACAACTTAGATGAATAATAATAAACTTTTTTCATTTTCTTAGATGTGCGGCGTGAAACGGAATAAATTTGAATGGATTTTGAAAATTGTTTATTTAGTTTCAACAAACTCGGTATAATGTGTATTAGTTAGTCACTGAATTGACTAATTAGCGCGTAGATATGTTGTACACCAATCCACCCTGAGACAAATCACCTATAATATAAAAGGAAAATCAATAAATTTATAGTATATAAACACACCAACTCACCTTGAGGTTGTTTGTAAAATAGTCACTGAGACAAACCCTACACTATAGAAAATCAAAAAGTGATAGAGAAATAAAATAATGCACATTAACACAACCCATATAAAACATGCATGTAAACTTTTAACATGTAGCCGTCAGAAGTTGAAAAAAACCTATAATAAATTAATTTATTGACATTTTTAGAAAGTAAAATGGCGGAAAAATATTTTAATTCAAATTTTGAGGTTTTTGCTAGGAAATTTCGAGTAAATGAGGACGTATCTTCATAAGATTTACCATTAAAACTAAATTTAATTTAATATTTCAGAAATTTCTGTCGAAAAAAAACAAAACCTGAAATCCGAAAAAAGCATAAATTGTAAATTATATTAGTAAGTTTAAAAATTAATCATAAACCAAATTATTTTGTGTAGATATTCGAAGATTATTTTCAAAAGATGTATAAAAAATATAATTATTTAATGCAATTAATAATTTTTATAACTTCAAAAATAATTTAACTCACTTTTTTTGAATAATTTCCGAAAAATAAGTTATCATAAAATAAATCATTTCCTGAATATTCATAATCATTATTAATAATAATATACATGAGCTTGTAGATCAAAAGTTATAATTATAAGTTTGAATAATGATTTGATTTCGTTGTAAAATCATAATTCAACTCTTAAAACTTTATAACTTTAAGCTCATAACTTTAGAAAATAACTTACTTTGCAGCCATTTCAGAAATGGCTGAAATCCATTAAATTTTCTCAAAAAACAAATTCCAATAAGTTGATTTATGTTTCAACTTGCATTATAAAGGAATTTATCTAAACTTCGCTTGGTGTATCTCTAATCGTGATGTTGTTTGTTCATGACTCACTAAATCCATTCTGAGAAGTCGTATTATCATTGTTACCTATTGAAATTGATATTTTTCTACAGTCACTAATGTGATGATTTCTTCTACTTTCGCTAAAATGCTGGATCGTTCTATGTGCCAATTTATGCTATCTCATACTTAATTGGAGCTGGATTTTCTTACTTAATCGGAGAGCAATACCTTCACTGGCTCCTTGGTTTCGGATTTTGGGTGTTAATGACGCCCTGAAAGTGAGCGTTTCAATTTGTTATCTTACATGTAAATTGATATCTTTCATGGATTCTATTATTTCGTATTCCAGCCGGTGCAGTGGGATCTGTCAAAAATACAGAAAACGGAATCCACTGGTTTATGATTGTCAATGTTTTAACCGTTTTATGATTTCTAGTATGGTGATTTTGTAATTATCAAATTGTTATATTCCTATTGACAGATAATTCCCTTAGTTGTCTTTCATTTAATTATAGTGTTGTAAATATTAATATTATGTGAACTGAACTTCATTAGTAGGTATTGTTGACCTCCTTTAGTACCGCGTTATCTCATAATTTTTGGGGTTTGATATTAAAAGAATTTTTTTATTCTCCAACTGCCCTTCAATGTATGTTTAAGGGAGATTGGGTTTTGCCCTATTAGGTCTCTGAGATCATTTAATTTGTCTTTAATTAAATTTCGAACTTATTATTTTTGGTCTCTTAACGGTTTCGGAAATCATACTACTCCTCATTAATTTAGATTTATTTTTGATTGGGTTTAATTCTGGTCAGATCTCTGAAATTCGTTTGGCGTTCTTTAATTTAGATTACAAATTACGTTCTTTAATTGGGTTTAATATTGATCGAATCCATATAATCGTTAACTTTGTTTAACTTAGATTTATCAATGGGTTTTAATAGGGTACTTAAATTTTCTCCTTTAAGTTGAGGAATTAATTTTAGTAGGGTCTAGTCATAATAGTCCCTTTTCAGAATTATTCGGATTTACTTTAATTTAAGTTTAAGAGTATTAAACGATAACGCCAATAAAAAACCTTTCTTACGATATATTTCGATAGCACAGCTATCATCTTCAGGTACTCAAAACCAACTAAAAATATGATGAATTAACATTTAATTTAAACAAATTATTTTTTATTAATTTAATTTTTTAATAAATAAATATTTTTAAAAATATATTTTAAATTAATTTTAAATTTTAAATTTTTTACTTATATTCTAATTTTTTAAAAATTAATGCAATTTAAAATTTTCAATTATTTTAATAATATTAAAAAAACAAACATGATTTAACATACGTAAACTATTTAAAAACATTCAAAACATTCGTAGTCACAGCACTCTGCACGTTAATCTTTGGATCCAATGACCTTATCAGCAATGCTTCCCATATCACTCGTTCCCAATAACTATTAAAACTTCTCAACAAAATTCTAAAATCAGACATTCCGATATCACTTTTACAGCCTCTATTGTGTTCACTAATATTGGTCAAACCCTTCAATCGACAATGCTCTAGAACTCGAGTACAGAGATGACGGGAAGTCTCTCCAATGTATGTGGCATTACACCCATTACATGTAAATTGATAAACGAGATCAGAACACAATCCAACCGGAGTTTTTGATTTATTAATAAACATATTGCGTACCTTACACGAATTAGAGACGATCTTATACTCTAAATTTCCTATCAGTTTACCCAACTTCCTCTTATAATTTGTAAAGCCTTCAGAGTACGGCAATACTAACACATATTTAGGCTCAATTTTTTTAAATCCATTTTTACAATCACCCAGATCAACACTCAATTCACACCCATCCGACAAATTACATTCAGACTTTCCACAACATGGATCCTTAGGATTTTTAATCAATTTATCAACAGTTTCTTTTATCATCAACAATAAAAATGATTTAGAATATCCATTCTTTATCAACAACTCAACCAATTTATCAACACTTTTTACCGAATTAGCAAAAGTAGAAGATAAAGCCCATGAACGATAAATCAATCCTTTCACCATATTTCTCTTATACTTAAATTCACAAAAGCTTTCTGGAGAAGTATAAAGACCAGTATCAGTTGGTTTTCTATAAATCTCTGTCTCATACTGTTTATCTTTGCGTTGAATTAACAAATCCAAAAACGCAATTGATGACTTTCTCTCCGTTTCACATGTGAATACAATGTTTTTATGTAAACTGTTCATAAACTGCAAAAACGGTTCTACATGTTTCTGGTTTTCAAATATAAGAAAAATATCATCCACATACCTTTTATAAACAAAAGGTTTTTCAAATTGGAAAGAAGCAATTTTCTTTTCCAAACTAGCCAAAAATATTGATGCCATCGTTGGTGCTAAAGGGGAACCCATAGCGACTCCATCTATTTGTTGATACCATTCATCATTGAAAAGAAAATTGACATTTGAAGTAGCAAATTCAAGAAGTTTTCGAAATGCCCTTCTATCCAAAATGTGATGTTCCGAATCATTTTCATTCCACAACGCACAGCATAAGTCAATTGTCTCAACCAGTGGCACATTCGTAAACAAACTACAAACATCAAACGAAACCATAACATCATTCATACTTCGTTTTTGTAGCTTTGCAATACAAGAAACAAACTCAAAGCTATCCTTACATTCAAACTCTGATCGCATTAATGGTTTTAATAATCCATCTAAAAACTTTGCTATTTTATACTGGGCAGTACCAACCATCGACAAAACTGGTCTCATAGGTACACCATCTTTATGGATTTTTGGCAGCCCATATAGTTTAGCTGGCTGCGATCCTATTGGACGAATAGACTTACCTACCTCTTCATCAATAAGCTTCTTCTCAATAAAACCATTTAACATTTTTTGCACAAACTCTTCATCCTTAAGAGGAGGTAATTTTCCATTCTTCCGACCCTTTGGCAATTTCACAATTTGTATTGGCCCAATCCGGTTGGATTGTGTTCTGATCTCGTTTATCAATTTACATGTAATGGGTGTAATGCCACATACATTGGAGAGACTTCCCGTCATCTCTGTACTCGAGTTCTAGAGCATTGTCGATTGAAGGGTTTGACCAATATTAGTGAACACAATAGAGGCTGTAAAAGTGATATCGGAATGTCTGATTTTAGAATTTTGTTGAGAAGTTTTAATAGTTATTGGGAACGAGTGATATGTGAAGCATTGCTGATAAGGTCATTGGATCCAAAGATTAACGTGCAGAGTGCTGTGACTACGAATGTTTTGAATGTTTTTAAATAGTTTACGTATGTTAAATCATGTTTGTTTTTTTAATATTATTAAAATAATTGAAAATTTTAAATTGCATTAATTTTTAAAAAATTAGAATATAAGTAAAAAATTTAAAATTTAAAATTAATTTAAAATATATTTTTAAAAATATTTATTTATTAAAAAATTAAATTAATAAAAAATAATTTGTTTAAATTAAATGTTAATTCATCATATTTTTAGTTGGTTTTGAGTACCTGAAGATGATAGCTGTGCTATCGAAATATATCGTAAGAAAGGTTTTTTATTGGCGTTATCGTTTAATTAAATCGTTGCCAAATTTATTTAATTATTTATTTAAGAGTATTGTTAATTTATTAATAGTGGCATCGATTTTAAAAATCCCCCTTCCCTTTACTTCTTATTTGACCTTAGAAAATGTATGTTGATATTAGATTTTATTAGTGTCCACTGGACTACTCAATGTAATAAGTTTAGCCGATATGTTGTACGAATTTTAGGTCGAATTTTCGGGAGATGGGCGAAAGAGAGCAAGCCAAAAGACTAGTTCCCGATCTTCCCACTGCCCGTATAGGAAAAGATGATTTGACGTTCGAGTCCGTCGTTACGCCTGACTAGACCTTCATGGGCACGAGCTATAGGCAGAGGAACCGCACTTACACCGCTCGATAGTTATGTAGTAAAAAAAAAATTTCGACATATTGAAAGTTCAGTCTATTTGAACTTATATAATTCGATTTGTCATTACATCCTTTCACGTTCACACCAAATTCAAAAAATTCATTCATCCTCACTTTGAAATAGTCGTCCAATAGAGTTCCGTTAATAAAAATTCGAGACTTTTGTTAACTACAACTTTGAAACACAATACAAGTTTTCCTAATAAAAAACGGTTGGGCTTTTTATGAGAAAAAGTGATTGCTCATAAAGTGATTATATTTTGTGAAAATGAATTGGTATGTATACCTATTTTGTGACCCTAACCTTGGGTGTTCTTTTTCATTTGTTAAAACAAAATTTGACCTTGAGTTTACTTGTAATATCTGGTTCTGATTTCATCATTTTCTTACATTAAATAGATAATTTATTTTATTTGTATTTTAATTGAATATTTCTAATCAGAAATATTTTATTTTAACAAGTTTTATTCTTTAACATGCTGGTTTTTAAATTTTATCTATTTTCGGTCAAATTTTCATGTTATCTTGTAACTTTTATGTTAACTTCGTGCTGATTTTGATGCATATATTTTATTATTTTAATTTACTATTATGTTCTTGATTTTATATTTAATTAAACTTTTCTCATATTTTAGGGTTATTTACTTGATGTTAATAGGTCTGATTTTATATCTGCATTCGTATGTTTGCGTGTTATTTCCAATTCATTTAAACAAAACTTTGTATTGGCCCAATATAGATTATTTTAATAATAATTTACTATATAATCTATATAGTTTATTTAATTTATAAAATATACAGTTTATTTAAATAGGTCACAATTTTATTAAAATTATAATTTTTACAATTTTATTATTTTTTCTCTAATTTAATATTATAAATATCACAAAAAGTATTATTTGCAAATTAAGTATTATAATTTTCACAATATTATGTTAGATGACGAAGGACGACCATTGGAGACCTTCGTACCCTCGAAATACTTTAGAACTGGGCCTAGTAAATATCGAGTCAACATACATGTGGAAAATTACCCCAAAAAGTCAACAATCAAATCCCAAACCAAGTCCAGAGCCGAGTTCTTGTGATGAACAGCGTTCAGTTGTGTGACTTATTATCTGTACATAAACAATGTTTCCTTATATGTGTGATTTATTATTCATTTATGTATTATTCTGTTATGTTATGTGGTGGAATATATTTTTATAAAACTTTTACAAATATTAAATACAAGGGTAAAAAAATTATTAAAATCATTATTATTATTAAAATCGTTATTATTATTATTATTATTATTATTATTATTATTATTATTATTATTATTATTATTATTATTATTATTATTATTATTATTATTATTATTATTATTATTATTATTATTATTATTATTATTATTATTATTATTATTATTATTATTTCGATTACAAGGAATATTATTTCAACCGGAAATTAAAAAACAAAACTTTATAATTAAATTTTATATTTAAACTTTTATTGTGTAATTTAATATATCTAGTGCGTGACAAGAAATATATAAATAATAATGGCTATTCATATTATATAGGAGTAGTTATTTTGATATAGTAATTTAAAAATATATTAATTTTTTCTATATTGTAATATTAATTTTAATGCTTGACAAAAAAATAAAATTAATTAATTTTTGAAAACCAATAGTAAAAATTAGTTTATATACTGACGTAAAAATCAGTATATTCGCCCAAAACTTAACGAACTTGCCCATTCTTCTAGAGGTAATATCCAGGAGAAATTAAACAGGAGCAGAGCTCAACATAAACCTTTTGCACGAATTACAAAACACGCTTATACAACATACAACAAAATACAAATTGAACGCACCAATTAGTCGAATTGTAAATTGTGTTTTATATAAACCGAAGTTTTGAAATATTATTATTGGAAATTCATTTTTAATTTAATAGAATTTGTAATATCGAATTAGTAATTTTGTTTATCAAATATATATACATACTAATACCAGTGCACGTTTGGATCTCGATTAACAATATTGAGACCTCAACAATTATTATTTTTCGCAAATTTAAGATTCTAATTCTCACAAAATTATTATTATAATTTTCACAATTTAATATTATAATTCTCACAATATTATTATAAAATTATTATTAAAATGATTATTTTTATTATTTTAATATTTTCAAAACTAAAATATTATTATTGAGGACAAAGTTATTTATTTAATTAAAATTTAATGGTTATCAAATAATGTAAGTAAATTATTAAAAACAATAAAATTGAAGGAAAGAGAAGACAATATGACGTGCATGGTTTATTATTACCAGGCCTATTGAGCGGTGACCAAATACCTGTGCCTAAAAGACACGCTGAATATTCTTTCGCGTGCACAAGGCTAGCTTGTGCCTCCCACAAGTGGAATCAAAAACGAACCTGGGCGTCATAACACAAATTAACCCTAGCTTGTTGGGTAGTAACACAATTCACAACTTTCATTGTGAATGTGTGGACACGACAAAGCGTCATAGGCACTATGACCAAATTAATTAATGTTGTATTACTGACAAAAATAATTATTTGCAGAGACCTCCGACTAGCTAGATTATAGCAGCCAACCACGACGACCAGCTTGCAAATAAAAATTTAATAAAAGGTAAATAGAACCCACAAAACCCATTGTATTTAAAAATACAATTATATTGATTTGTCCGGTTAGAGTTCAACTCATCGAGATCGAATCATTGCAGCCAAAATTCTGCATTAGTCTAAAATCATTGAATAATTATCAACAATATTATTACCATCATTATTCTAAATAAATAATTAAATAAATTTGGCAACGATTTAATTAAAAGATAACGCCAATAAAAATATTTTCGTACGATATATTTCGATAGCATAACTATCATCTTCAGGTACTCAAAACCAACTAAAAATATTATGAATTAACATTTAATTTAAACAAATTATTTTTTATTAATTTAATTTTGTAATAAATAAATATTTATAAAATATATTCAAATAATTTTTAATTAATTTAAAATTTCATTTATATTATAAATTTTTAAAAAAATTATTGTAATTTAAAATTTCAATTATTTTAATAATATTAAAAAAAATTTTTTTTAAAAACAATACATAAACATGGTTTAACATACGTAAACTATTTAAAAACATTCAATACATTCGTAGTCACAGCACTTTGCACATTAATCTTTGGATCCAATGACCTTATCAACAATGCTTCACATATCACGCGTTCCCAATAATTATTAAACCTTTTCAACAAAATTCTAAAATCAGACATTCCAATTTCACTTTTACAGCCTCTATTGTGCACACTAATATTGTTCTTACCCTTCAATCGACAATGGTCTAGAACTCGAGTATAGAGTTGACGGGAAGTCTCTCCAATGTATGTGGCATTACACCCATTACATGTAAATTGATAAACGAGATCAGAACACAATCCAACCGGAGTTTTTGATTTATTAATAAACATATTGCGTACCTTACACGAATTAGAGATGATCTTATATTCTAAATTTCCCATCTGTTTACTTAATTTCTTTTTATAATTTGTAAAACCTTCAGAGTACGGCAATACTAACACATATTTAGGCTCAATTTTTTAAATCAATCCTTTCACCATATTTCTCTTATACTTAAATTCACAAAAGCTTTCTGGAGAAGTATAAAGACCAGTATCAGTTGGTTTTCTATAAATCTCTGTCTCATAATGTTTATCTTTGCGTTGAATTAACAAATCTAAAAACGCATTTGATGACTTTCTCTCCGTTTCACATGTGAATACAATGTTTTTATGTAAACTGTTCATAAAATGCAAAAATCCATAAAGATAGTGTACCTATTAGACCGGTTTTGTCGATGGTTGGTACTGCCCAGTATAAAATAGCAAAGTTTTTAGATGGATTATAAAAACGTTAATGCGATCAGAGTTTGAATGTAAGGATAGCTTTGAGTTTGTTTCTTGTATTGCAAAGTTACAAAAACGAAGTATGAATGATGTTATGGTTTCGTTTGATGTTTACAGTTTGTTTACGAATGTACCACTGGTTGATACAATTGACATATGCTGTGCGTTGTGGGATGAAAATGATTCTGAACGTCACATTTTGGATAGAAGGGCATTTCGTAAACTTTTGAATTTGCTACTTCAAATGTAAATTTTCTTTTCAATAATGAATGGTATCAACAAATAATTGGAGTCGCTATGAGCTCCCCTTTAGCACCAACCATGACCAGTTTGGAAAAAAAATTGCTTCTTTCCAATTTGAAAAACCTTTTGTGTATAAAAAGTATGTGGATGATATTTTTCTTATATTTGAAAACCAGAAACATGTAGAACCTTTTTTGCATTTTATGAACAGTTTACATAAAAACATTGTATTCACATGTGAAACGGAGAGAAAGTCATCAATTGCGTTTTTAGATTTGTTAATTCAACGCAAAGATAAACATTATGAGACAGAGATTTATAGAAAACCAACTGATACTGGTCTTTATACTTCTCCAGAAAGCTTTTGTGAATTTAAGTATAAGAGAAATATGGTGAAAAGAATTTTAAATGAATATGAACAAAATTTCAAAATAAACGTTGAACTTAAATTTTCATCAAAGCTGAAAATCAGATCCACAGATCAATGGTAATAAAAGCGACAATTAACAAGCAACCGTCATTTAAATTTACAGTTTTTGTTGAAAATCAAAATTATTTCTGCAATATAGCAATGGATTTAAATTGAAAGGATCTTCGAAACAAGAAATAAGCACAATGAAATAATATGAATGAAAACAAAGTCAACAATTGTGGGTACGCAAATGTAACTTGATGTGGAAAATTTCCAACATTCTATATATGTAAATGTAATGACAGTCCTTCAAAAGATCTTGATTGATTATTTTATGTTGATTATTTTATTTCCATGGGGAAATTCTATTGATCATAAAATGTTTATGACTTTGTTTTTAGTAACAGTAGGTATTGGAGTTTGACATCTTGTTTGACTAGTGTTTATTAATTTAAACTTACTTGGTGCTAAAGGCGCTCGATCAACAATGAGCAATATTCAGAACGATGCTTATCCATTGCACAAAGGATAAGTTGACTTTTGCGCTTTTCCAAATTGGAAAAGTCGAGCACGTAATTTTTGTTAGTGGGTAGTATTTATTACTACCTTTATAATTTAAAACAATACCTACTTTCAACGATATAGATAATAATGAAATGGTTTTGAAAATTTTTTGTTAACCTCCAATACACATTACATCCTAATGAAATCAATCTATAAATCTGTTTCTTGACAATTTAATTCATATTTTCAACATGCGTCAAGTTCTTGAATTTCAACTTTGTAGAGTTTCGTTGAATAATCACCGATAGGTATTCATTTTACTTTTGTAGTGAACACGTAAAATGTATAGGCTTCAAATCGTTAGAATTTAAAACATACTTACCTGGCGTGAAGTATTAGTGGATCACGAAACACTAACTTAGGAGTGAGGCTGTTCTCATTGCACAACGAGACGGTTGACCTTCTCGACTGCCTCAAATTGGGGTGGCTCGGGCGCATAATTTTTGTTAGTGGAGATCTGTATAAGGTCTCATCAATAATCAAATCAATTAATTTTTGTTAGATTTACAAACAACAAATCCTAAACTCTAAAACTGATTTTTGTCAAATCAACTCAGGTTAACTTAGGATTGAATTCAAAAAAAAATTCAAAATTTTACTAAAAATTGGCTGATATAATGATTTTAAAACCTAATTTATTATTTTTCTTATAAATAAATAATTAAATAAATTTGGCAATGATTTAATTAAAAGATAACGCCAATAAAAATTGATATTTAATTTAATATTTATTTAATTAGTTTGTCGCGACTGTGTGCACGATTTGTGGTGTTAAATATGTTTTCATTGTTGTGTGCACATAGACGCGAGCTTTTCTTTTCGCTTTCGATTTGATTTGGAATTTGTCTGGATTTTTTGGTGAAACGATGATGTTGGTGTAATTTTTTTGTTTAACTTTTTGAACTATTTGATTTTATTGTGCATTTTCTTTGTCTGCATGTTATTTGAACGCATATTTTGGAATAAATTTCGTATGATTTTCAATTTGGATAAGGTTTTATATGTTATTGACAATAAATTTTGATTTTGGAAACTTTTAATAATTGCTCAATTTCAAGTAACGTTGGAAACGTTAAATGGTTTTATTCGAAGAATGGAAATGGATTTATTAATTATGACAACGAAACGCTCGCTTTCGACGCGACCAGGTGCCTCACAGGCTATGTACTACCATATGCAAGTTGATGAATGCTATTGGCTAGAAGAGAATTGACCGATTATTTAATGAAAATCGTAAAAGAAAGAGGTTACAGTTTTTAACAACTACACTCAAAAGAGAAATTTTTCGAGATATTATGGAAAAACTATCTTATATTTCTCTTGATTTCGAGCTAGAAATGCAAACTTCGGCCTCTTCATCATATGGGAAAAGAAGAATCCGTAACTGACTATCACTGAGGATATTCAAATTTGTTTCCAGATGCCACCTAAGATACATCGTACCAACGTGACTTGCGATGAATGTTGTTCAATTGGATAGTATTTCCAATGATATTGTGATTATTTTATTTGAGTCTTATATGCAACTCAGCTGTTAATACTCGTCGACAATAATGGAGACGAAAATAGAGCATATTCATAATTTCACAAAGAAAGAGGCACCCTGATAAAACAATTGAATAATTTGTTTACATTTAATATTTTAATACTTTATATTTCCGCTTTTAATATATAATTGGTTTAGAAATACTGTTTTCAAAATTTTGATTTATTTGTTTAAATAATTATAATTTTATTATTCTTCTAAAACTATTTTAATAACATGTCAAACTTGAAAAGCCAATTATTGTTACCAATTGTTAGTGTATTAGATGAAGCAAGTGCGAAAAAGATAACTGTTGTCGGTTGTGGCCAAGTTGGAATGGCTGCTGCATTTAGTATTTTAGTTCAGAATATCTGCAAGGAATTGACATTGATCGATGTATGTGAAGACCGATTGCAAGGAGAAATGATGGATCTTCAACATGGACAACAATTTGTCAGTAAATGCAAAATCACAGCTAGTAGTGATTATTCCGCATCAGCCAATTCAAATATTGTTATTGTTACTGCTGGGGCTAGGCAGAGAGAAGGAGAAACAAGGTTGAATCTTGTTCAGAGAAATGTCGATATATTCAAAGCAATTATTCCGAAAATTGTTCACAATAGTCCAAACTGCATCATAATTGTAGTTGCGAATCCGGTTGATATTCTTGCTTATGTAGCCTGGAAAATAAGTGGATTTCCGAAAAACCGAGTTTTTGGATCTGGAACAATGCTTGATTCGGCGAGATTCAGATTCTTTCTTGGAGAAAAACTCGGTATTAATCCAAAATCTTGTCATGGATATATCATTGGAGAACATGGAGATTCGAGTGTTGCGGTTTGGAGTGCAATCAATATTGGAGGAGTCAATTTGAAACACATCAAACCCGAAATCGGAACAGATAGAGACACTGAGAACTTTTCTCACATTCACAATCAAGTCATCAATAGTGCATATGAAGTCATCAAATTGAAAGGATACACATCATGGGCTATTGGATTGACGTTGAGTAGCTTGTGTTCGTCAATATTGAATGACGAGAACAGCATATTACCATTGTCAATTTATGCGAAAGGAGCTTTAGGAATTGAGAAGGAAGTTTTCGTCAGCTTACCAATACTGACAAGTCAGAATGGTGCTACAAATATCTTGAGAATGAATTTGAGTGATGATGAAAATGTTAAACTTATGAAGAGTGTAAATACGTTGAGTGATATCATTGAAAATATTCAATGGTAATAGTGACAGTTGTTTTAATCTTTGAAATAAATATAATATAATAAATATTATTTAAACAAATAAATCAAATTTTTTGAAAACCATTTCTTTATTATCGATATCGTTGAAAATAGGTATTGATTTAAATTGTAAAGGTAGTAATAAATACTATCCACTTACAAAAATTACGTGCTCGACTTTTCCTATTTGGTAAAGCGCAAAAGTCAACTTATCCTTTTTCATTCATATTATTTCATTGTGCTTATTTCTAGTTTTGAGGATCCTTTCAATTCAAACCTTTGCTATATTGTAGAAAAAAAATTGATTTCAACAAAAACTGTAACTTTAAATGACGGTTGCTTGTTAATTGTCGCTTTTATCAACATTAATTTGTAGAGCTGATTTTCAGCTTTGATGAAAATTTAAGTTTAATGTTTGTTTTGATGTTGTCTGAAAATCAATTTGAAATCTTTTTCATATTCATTTTGAATTCTTCTTTTGGTCATTGTTCTTTTGTATTTCACATTAGGAAATACGACAAGTTTCGCCTTTTGTTAAATAATAAAATTCTAAAATTTGACATTTAAATTGATTTCAATTATTACTAGTCCTTGAGGGATTGTCAAAAAATTGCTTAAAGTTAAACTATATGTAGCCTATGTAGGGCTTAGAGCCAAAATTGGAACAGAAATGGTATGATTAAAACAAAAAATAAAAATAATGAAAATGGCCACTGCACATAAACATGCACCGCAAGCAAAAACTCAAAATAAAATAAAAACATCAATTAAACAAATTAAAAATAACAAAATAAATTAAAACAAACATTAATAAAATTGATTAAAGCTTACAGACGCAGACAGAAACACATATTTAATAATTAAAACTGCCAAAACCTTGCAAAAAAGGTAGAAATAAATACTAAACTCTTACATTTCCAATACCACGCTTTAACTTAGCTATAAGTCATCGCGTAAAGAGGAATCCGATGAGACTTTTTTGCTAATTGAAAACTTTTACCAATACCCCGCTTTAAGTTAGCTACATATAGTTTAACTTTAAGCAATTTTTGAAGGTCCCTCAAGGACTAGTTATAATTAAAAATCAATTTTCATATCAAAAATTAGAATTTCAAAATCTAACAAAAGGCGAAACTTGTTGTATTCTGTTTTTGAAATACAAAACAACAATGACCGAAAGATGAATTTTAAATGAATATGAACAAGATTTCAAAATAAAGTTTGAACTTAAATTTTCATCAAAGCTGAAAATCAGATCCACAGATCAATGGTAATAAAAGCGACAATTAACAAGCAACCGTCATTTAAATTTACAGTTTTTGTTGAAAATCAAAATTATTTCTGCAATATAGCAATGGATTTAAATTGAAAGGATCTTCGAAACAAGAAATAAGCACAATGAAATAATATGAATGAAAACAAAGTCAACAATTGTGGGTACGCAAATGTAACTTGATGTGGAAAAATTCCAACATTCTATATATGTAAATGTAATGACAGTCCTTCAAAAGATCTTGATTGATTATTTTATGTTGATTATTTTATTTCCATGGGGAAATTCTATTGATCATAAAATGTTTATGACTTTGTTTTTAGTAACAGTAGGTATTGGAGTTTGACATCTTGTTTGACTAGTGTTTATTAATTTAAACTTACTTGGTGCTAAAGGCGCTCGATCAACAATGAGCAATATTCAGAACGATGCTTATCCATTGCACAAAGGATAAGTTGACTTTTGCGCTTTTCCAAATTGGAAAAGTCGAGCACGTAATTTTTGTTAGTGGGTAGTATTTATTACTACCTTTATAATTTAAAACAATACCTACTTTCAACGATATAGATAATAATGAAATGGTTTTGAAAATTTTTTGTTAACCTCCAATACACATTACATCCTAATGAAATCAATCTATAAATCTGTTTCTTGACAATTTAATTCATATTTTCAACATGCGTCAAGTTCTGAATTTCAACTTTGTAGAGTTTCGTTGAATAATCACCGATAGGTATTCATTTTACTTTTGTAGTGAACACGTAAAATGTATAGGCTTCAAATCGTTAGATTTTAAAACATACTTACCTGGCTTTTGTGAATTTAAATATAAGAGAAATATGGTGAAAGGATTGATTTATCGTTCATGGTCTTTATCTTCTACTTTTGCTAATTCGGTAAAAAGTGTTGATAAATTGGTTGAGTTATTGATAAAGAATAGATATTATAAATCATTTTTATTGTTGATGATAAAAGAGACTGTTGACAAATTGATTAAAAATCCTAAGGATCCATGTTTTGAAAAGTCTGAATGTAATTTGTCAAATGAGAGTGAATTGAGTGTTGATCTAAATAATAGTAAAAATGGATATAAAAAATTGAGCCTAAATATGTGTTAGTATTGCCATACTCTGAAGGTTTTACAAATTATAAAAAGAAATTAAGTAAACAGATGGGAAATTTAGAATATAAGATCATCTCTAATTCGTGTAAGGTACGCAATATGTTTATTAATAAATCAAAAACTCCGGTTGGATTGTGTTCTGATCTCGTTTATCAATTTAAATGTAATGGGTGTAATGCCACATACATTGGAGAGACTTCCCGTCAACTCTATACTCGAGTTCGAGACCATTGTCGATTGAAGGGTTTGACCAATATTAGTGAGCACAATAGAGGCTGAAAAAGTGAAATTGGAATGTCTGATTTTTGAATTTTGTTGAAAAGTATTACATGTATCATTATAATTCGTTACCACTATTATGACTATTATTATTATTCATATTGCTACCATTACCATTATATTTATTATTATTATTATTATTATTATTATTATTATTATTATTATTATTATTATTATTATTATTATTATTATTATTATTATTATTATTA
Source organism: Schmidtea mediterranea (assembly GCA_022537955.1). NCBI lineage: Eukaryota > Metazoa > Platyhelminthes > Tricladida > Dugesiidae > Schmidtea > Schmidtea mediterranea. Next base: position 306,075,214 of record CM039679.1, on the reverse strand, counting down.
TTATTATTATTATTATTATTATTATTAATATTATTGTTATTACGATTATTACCCTTATTATCACTATTATTATAATTACCATTATCCTTACTATTATCATTATTTTTATTAAGTGTTTTGTAGGGATCCATCCTTATTCCTCAGCTTTATAAAGATATTTTACTTATATAAAAATTTAGCCTTAATCCATCCGTATGTTACAGTTTTTGATAAAGTATTTTGTTAATTCGAAAAATTTTAGCAGGTTCCGCCCTTATTTTACGGTTTTATCTTTGTTCTACAGCATTCGATAAATTATTTTCATTGATTCGGAAAAATTGAGAAGCGTTCTACCCTTATTCTACAGTTTATAAGAATATTATACTAACAATTGAACAAAATTTCACCTTTACTTTACTATTTGAGATAAGTATTTTAATTAACGTAATCAACGTAATTTATATATTATTTAAAACATTATTTTTCCTGATTTTTGTCGTTCGGATTAATCTTTTTTTGATGGCTATTCATTTTAACTGTTGCAACGATTTCGCAATTTTACCCTGCTATCCTTTTCTCTCTTTGTTCTTATGATCTATTTATGTTCATATTATATTTAATGATTGCCCACTGGACTACTCGGTGTTAGTGATTTTTAGTCGATTGTGGGTAAAAGGTTTATGCCGATTTTATCAAAATTGAGTGCAAGAAAGTTGAGCCAAATGACCCACCCTCGAGCTACCCCCTTTCGCTATTTAGTTCAATGATTTGACGTTCAAGTCCGTCGTTACCCACGGCGAGATCTCTCACGGGCACGAGCTATTGGCGGACTTACACTGCACTTACACTGCTCGATAATTATGTGTGATTTTACTGACTTGCAATGTTTTGGCTGTGGGCTGAAAAAGAAATGAATAAATGTTACCAGATCAATTGGGTAAAAGTTTCGATGCGTAAATGTTTTATTTGGCATGACATATCTCACATAGAAATCGGAAGTTCGTGGCATAAACATTGTCCATCGCTTCATCACAATACATTTAATCAGATTGATCAATAAACTCATGAAGCGTTCACTCGTATATCTTCATAATTGGTCAATAGATTCATAAACATGCATGCATACAGCTTCATAATTGGTCAAACAATTCATTAATCATTCATCCATATCGCTCCATACGGCAATGTACAGCAAAATAAAAATAAGACTGAAAATTAAGACTGAAAAATAAGCTTTTAAATCAATATTGAAAAATAAGATTAAAATCTGTCAAAACATATCAGTATATATACCTATAATTTGACCTTAATCTTGTGTGTTATTTTTATTGCGATTAAACAAATTTGACCTTGAAATTATTTGTGTTATCTAAATTAAATTTTTATTATTTTCATAATTTAAATTGGCAATTTATTTATTAAATTTTTAAATAAATTTATTCAATCAAAAATATTTTATTTTTATTCATTTAATTCATTAATTTTTACTTTTATATAAATGGTCCTTTTACGGTCAAATTTTCTTGTTATTATCTTATTTTTTTATGTAAATTTCGTGCTGTTCTTGATGCATTTTGTATTTATTTTATTTTACTTTTATGTGTTTTGATTTTATATTTATTTATATTCTCTTAGATTTTAAAGTGTTTAGTTGGTGTTGTATATTGTATTTTAAGTTATTTTGGTGCTGGGTTTTCGTGCTGATGCATTCAAACAATTTTCAAGGCCGTTTGTGTTCTGGCCCAACAGTTTGGACATCTTGAATGTTATACTGCGTTCCACAATCCGGTTATCAAACCATATAAAAATGCAACAAATCCTTTTTAAAAGAAGTTATCACCTGTCGAAAAAATAAAACTATTGCATGTAGTAAATTAAACAAAAAGTATATTAAACATAAATTAAAAGCACAAAATTCGACAATCCTAAAACTATTTGACAGAAATCATGAGAATAAATAATTAAAATATATATACATCTACGACTTTGCAGGATTATATTTCTAAATTTTGAGTATTATTTACCTCTTCAAGATTCCAAGCAAACAGCGATTATAAATAGTGTTTATTTAATAAATTTTCTATATTTATGCTGATGAAAGTTTAATTAAATTATATATTTCTAAAATTATCAAAGTTATATAATTAAAATTTACCTTAAACGAATATTTAATGTATTTTCGACTTCATTAAATTCTATTTAGTCTATTTTCTTTTTGATATTTAAAATGGTATTAATGTGACGAAAAAATTATTTATCTGAATTGAATACAACTAATGTAAATAAGCCTAAATATCTAAAAATAAAATATAATCAAAGTTTACTAATACTTAAAATTAAATTAAATGTTATATAATTATGTAATTATTAAATAAACAAAAACTTTAATATAAGTATAGTAATTTATATAAATAAAAATTTATAAATATTTATTTAAAATTTACACTTTAACTTGAAAAATATTAATTGAAAATTTAAATAGATTTTAAAATTTTAACTTTATAATTTAGATTTCAATTTTCGTTTACATATTTAGAGTTCTTTTTATCTTAAAATATTAATGTATCTTTAATTTAAAATCTTGCATGCTCGTGATTATACAAACGAAAGTTTTCCAAGTGGTTATATTTACCTGAGTCGTTGCAAAGTGTACTAATATCGGGTATAACTACCACGCCAACACTTACCAGATTACTGATAAATTAAGATCTAATGAGTTAGTGTTAGTGAGGTTCAATAAAATTAGTGGGATTGGATGGGTTATGATGGTATAATTAGGTTAATTTATGTAGGGTTAAAGATATTGTAACACGTATCAGTTGGGAAAATTAGTACTGGACGAATAAATTGACATCGTTGGGTAAGTTTTTATAGTGTATTAAAAAGGTATTTGATATGGCTGTAAGAGGGTCATTTTAATGTGGTTAAATAACTTAGGGAAATTAGATGGGTCAGTGTTGGTGTAATTAAAGTGATGGATTGTTTTATAATTATTGGGGTTGAAAACGTTGTCTATTAGAGGAAACCATTAAAACCCTGGTGAGTACATAATTACACATACATGTCGAAAATAAACATGCACCATTTATACAATTATTGCATTCGAATTGTGTGCATGAATAATAAAATCATCAAAATATTAAACTTCATTAAATACATTAATCAGTTTTTATAAGCAAAACAGAATGACTTAGTAGAAAAATAGTGCAACAGATATCGTTAATCATTCAGTTTTATCAACAGTTTTATCTATTAGTTCGCAGAGTAATTTTAAGTTAGTTATAGCTTTGATTTATAAGCTTCAAACCGAAAAACCAATGATAGGTTTTGCTTAATTTATCGTCAATTCCCAGAAATTGTTCAGCTGCTAATGTTGGATTCAATTTCGATTATAAAACCATGGATATTTTTCAATAATACATGAGAATTTTATGTAGATTTTGACTAAAACAGATTTACGGTTTGGACATCTTCTAGAATAATCTAATATGTTAACACAAGGTCTTAATACCAACAAACCATCCAAAATTGGGTTTGCTATCAATGTGTTTGTACTGAAATACATTTAATATGGGTGTTTGTTAAGAAAAATTAGATATTTCATTCATTGTTACTTATTTTAAGTTAGGCACATATCATTATATATCGCAGGGCCATTAATAAAAATTTAAGTTTTATTTGAGAAATATTTGTCAAAACTTTCATCATTTCTTTGGCAATTATTTAAAACTGACATTTCATATCTACTTTGAATTATCTACAAGAGAAACATGGAAATTTTCTGGTTTTTTACTAAAGATCAGACACATTTTCTTGATCAATTTTATTAAATATTAGAAAACATTTCTATTGAATATCATAAATATTTTACATAACATATAAATAATTTTTAGATATAGTTTAGAAATGTTTAAGTAAAATATAAGTAAAATATTTAGAGTAATTTAATGAAATAGTAATTATAAAAGTTCAAGAGTTTTAAACATTCACAGAATGTATATTACTCATAACGATGTTGCCGATAGATTGCATTTGTAGTGCAATGAATAATTTTATTGATAAAAGGATGTATATATATATCGTATAATCATAAACAGAGATCATATTTTTTCTTTAATTGTTTGCTCAAATAATTGTAATAAATGGGCAAATCAAAAAAATTTATCAAACAACAATAAATCCTTAATATCGTAAGTATACCAATAACTACACTGAGCAACCTCTTAAAAATCTCTAAATATTACTCTAAATGACAATAATTCTATTACTTTTGTCAACGATATCCATGAAATTAATAACATTTAAAATTAATTTAAATGATTGCCTTTTATCTCAAGGATTTTAAATACTACAATGTAAAATTAATTAAAATTAAGTTTCAATTAATTTATCCCTAAAAAATATTTTGATTGATAAATACTTGAAGAAAGTATCATTTAAATGTGTTAGCAGACATGTCCAACATATAGCCTGGTGGGTTATTGGGTGTTGTTGTTTGTTTTAAATTACGTTGTGGTTACCCAGGCAACCCCATATAAATGTTGTTCGCTTACCACTCGGCACCCGTTGCTAAGCAACGTTGGGACTGTGTTCGAGTGGGTGGATCGTCCACAAAAAGTGAGCGCTATTACTAATGCTGTAATTGCCCGAACGATCTCTGGGTTCAACGAGCTGTCGTAGAAGACTTGTGCTCGCTTTTGATTATCAGGTCCCCTTATGTCGTAATTTTTATCATTCGAGTCCATCAAATTCTTTAAATAACGTTTAAATAACGACAAATATATATTTTAAAAAGAAAACAACGCATTTGATACGTGCAACTACATAATTTGTGAGAAAAAAAATACATTTTAATGACTCGGCTGCGTGTTATTTAATATTCGAGCGGCTCGGCGCTTGGCTCGCTCTTTTCGTCCGGGTCGATAGCCACTTGCCGTTGGTGTAGTTTTTGGAGTTGTTGCAGTCTCTGGGTAGGCCAGTTGGGCAAGGGCAAAAACGAGGGGGTATGTTACTGCCGCTCCCTCTTGGCAGGCTGACAGTGCTACTTCCAACCCCTTTATCTGGCTCCTCAGGCTTTGGTTCAATTGCCTTTCTTCCATCCAGCCCTTTTGTGCTGCCGTGAGCCTTTGGTAAAGCAACTTTGCTTTTTTTGGTTCCACCCATGAGGCTTTTGTCTGCTGAACTTCTCTGGACAACTGGATAATTTGTTCATAAAAGTTTTTGTTGATTGTCCTCGCGTGCTTCAATTCCTTCTGTAGAATTTTTAGGGGTTCCATCTCTGTAATTAATGCTATCAATTTTAGTCTACTGATCTCGAGTTCATTAATTAATTACACAAACACCCACAGTCCCAACTAAACAAACAAAAAAAACTCGTGGAGAGTAACTAATTATTTATTTAACTTTAAATCTAATTTCGTTAATCTTCTTGTAAATCCGTGGTCGAGATCATTAATTGGTTTGAGGGCCTGGATGGTATCTCTTATCACAATCATCCGGGACCGGCTGAGCGGGAGAGTGCTCAGGATATACAAAAACCGGTCGTTTTGTGTTCCGGGTACGGCTGGCACGAATCATCTCCCATCCGCACGATCATGAGTGGGGCTGTGTGGCGGTGTATACCCATCGGTATCCTCAATTCTGCCAGCCGCTATGTTGTCTTTCACATTTGAAAGGTATAGCCTGGCCCTGGCTATTTGTAGATTGACTTGGCGCTGGTGATCCTCGAGTTGGGAGAGGATAAATCGTGCCTGATCGTGTACTTCCTGGGCCGGACTCTGACCACTTTTCCGTCTGCCCGACACCAACGGTCTCCCATTATCTTCCAATGGTTGTAAGGTATTCTATTGGGGCTCTCTCGGTTGGGGCACAGTGCTGTATTTGTTCCGCCAGACTTGTCGCCATTGGTCGGCAACCTGCGTGGGGACACAGATAATGGCTCTCGATCCATCTAAATAAACTCCAATAAAACATTTATTATCCAATTTTCTGGGTCATCTGACCATTCGGAAGTTAACTAGTGTGCGTCAATCAACGCATTTAGATATTGAGTAGGTTAGTCGAAGTGTTTTTAGGTGTGTATCTTCCCTAAATTTTTTTTCTTTATGCAAAATCGTCTTATTATTTTTGTTTCTTAGGATATCTTGTATGCTTAGCAATAAAAGAGAAAAAAAAATTTTTAATTTTTTGAAACGTTACGACATCTTGCCTTCGGATCCTTACGGTCATTAGTTATTAATACAGAGATAATCGAGTGGGAAAACCAAACAGTCGAACATCCTTTCAATCTATTTTCCCATAAAATATATACTCTACTGTACACCTATTTAATCCTAGTGGTCCATTTCATTATTCTGGCATATTGGTTTAACCTAATTCTAATGATAAATTTCACTGTTTTATACATTCATCAATCCAACTTAAATTTGTTTTAATTGAGCAATAAGTTACATTATGTATCGATCGTTTTTCGCTGAGATTGAGTACAGCAGAATCTTTTAATTTTTCTGGTTGGACGTATCGATATTTATGAAACTTCCACAAGTAAGAATGAATCTGTTTTGTGTTGTAATCTGTTCGTTTGATGAGCTTGTCTTTTGCGTTATCAGAACAAAGATTGCATTCCGCCGTGAATTTGTTGTTTTTCAAAATTTTGCAATGATTTTGCCATTTTGTGTAAGTTCCTCTCGCAACTCTCTCATATTCGAGACTTTTTAAATTTAAAATTTATTTATGGCTGATTTATATCCATCAAAACTGACTAACCTCGTTGTTGTCTAAACATATTCAAATTACTGTCAAATTTTCAATTATTTGTTCAAATTTTTAATTGATTTCTGAAGAATATTTAGTAAACAGTTATTTCCGTGCAAAACTGATTAAAGTTCTTATTGTCTAAAACACATTTAAATAGCATTCTAATAATTACCGAAAAGCATAGCAATATGCTAAAAATAAGTTTTGATGTTAAATTATAAAAGTACTAAATTGTCTATTTAGCAAATTTCTGTTTAATTTTTTCGATTTTTTAAAATCTCATTTTTATTCTATCTCGTAATGAATCTCGTAATGCCCAGTCCGAGATTCCGAGACTCAAAACTGGACCGAGATGTACGAGACCGAGATCCCGAGACGAGCGAGATCTGGAAGTATAACGTATTGTTAATGCGAGATTATAATCTGGATCCACTGACCAAGCAAAGATACCAAGTCCTTGTCTAAGAGAAATTTGGCTTATTTACACTTCCATATAGGTAAGATCTGTTAGATGACGAAGGAAAACCATTAGACACCTTCGTGCTAACAAAGTATTACAGGACCGGGCCCAACAAATACAGGATCAACATCCACGCAGAAGAACGGGCACAAGCAAATCCCAAATCAGAACATCAAAGACAATAATTCATTATCTGTCATGATCTATTTAACAATTATCTATTGTGATCTGTTATCTGAATATTTGACAATCATTTATGGTAATCCATTTAACAATTGACAATCATTTATCGTGATCCATTTTAACAATTTGTGAATAATAATGTAAATGTATATTCTATTTTTGTGGTAAAGGATATAATCCATTTTTATTATAAAGGGTGTAATTTATTCTAATTATTAAATTTGTTCCTCACGATTCATTTTTATGCAACTTAATAAAAATAAAAAAGGGTAAAATCATTGGGGTTAATACATATAATCTTATTAATTATTATTATTAATATTGGTATCGTTATTATTACTATATTATTATTATTATTATTATTATTATTATTATTATTATTATTATTATTATTATTATTATTATTATTAAAATTGACAGCTGAAAATTATTTCCAACAATTGGAAATAATTGAAATCATTATTAACAGCTGAAAATCAATATAGAAACGATCATAATAAATTGATTGCTCTTATAGCAATAGCATTTTGAAAAAAATAATAAAATAAAATAATATAAGTATGCTCTTAGAGCACTTAAAAAATAAATTAAAATAATAAGCATAAAAAATTTTAGTATATATACTGAAGCTAAAGCTCAGTATATTCGCCCAAAAATACAGCGACAAAAAATTCTTTAAGAGTCAATCTCGAAAAGAAATTAAAATCGGAGCAGAGCTCAACAAATCTTTTTCGCATTCACATATATAGCATACATAAATAACATTTAACAAATACAAATCTTGCACGCATTTTTTATAACTATTTTATCTGTGGAAACTGAATTGAAAAATTGAATACTATATTTGGTAATTTTTATTTAATAAATTTTATAAACGATCTTGTGTTTTGATATATTAAAGTATATATATAAGAATACCAGTGCAACGTTGAGATCTTAAATAGTGAGACCTCAACATTTGGTGCCGCGAACCGGGACTTTAAAATCAATTATTGTTATCAACAATTTGGGGGATAGGAATTGCGATCAGAGGGTTAGTGTAGAATATATCGGGAAAATATATTTATACTAAATAATATCATTGACCATAAATTGAAACTTTAATTTAAAAATCTAAAATTGATAATCAACTTGAAATAATTTATAATTTGAGAAATAGAATCGTATATAAAATGAATAATAATCAAAATAATAATAACTTTATAAAAATTTTACCAATCGAACCTTATAGAGGAGAACCTGAAAAGTTCGACGATTTTTTCACTGAAATCACTCAATATGCAGACGCTTGTGGTTGGACACCTGATGAGTTAAAGAGGAGAATTCCGTTATATTTAAAAGGATATGCACTACAGGCATATAATAATTTAGAGTGTAGAGGAAACAATCTTGATCAACTTATTGAAAATTTGAGAGCAGAGATAGTAATTGACAGCGATTTACAGAAAATAAATGTGCAAAAGTTTAGAAATCGATATCAGGGATCTAGAGAGTCAGTTGGAGAGTACGTGTATACGATAACAGAGTTAGCAAAAAAGGCATTTGGTGCCGGAGAGCACACGCCGAAATTAATTGAGGATCAGTTTTGGAATGGAATCCAGAAATATTTATATAAAGCACTAATAATGGTTGAATATAGAGATTTAAATGAATTAGTTCATAAAGCGAAAAGAGTAGAGGCAATACAGAGAGATAGATTCAATGCATCTATAGATGCAGTTGAAATTCAAAGGCCAACGACGGCGAAACCTAAGTTGGAAAACGATGACGATGTTCCATGGGAAGAGATGAAACAATTATATTTAAATTTTGTAAAAAATAGACGAAAAAACAGTCCGAATTCAAGTAGAAGTCAATCACCTGAAAACAGGAAAAGATTTGATGCATTAAATTTTACAGAACAAAGTCAAAATAGATTTAGAGACGATAATAGAGACAGTCGTTCTGACTATAACAGAAATAATTCGTATAGAGGCAATCGCTACTTTAATAGAGACAGTCGTTATAACAAAAGTAATGGAGACAATTATTCGGGGAATAATAATAATCGTTCTGAATACCGCCATTATGATAATAGAAATAATAGAAATAGCTCAAGAGGCAGACAATCGAGTCCGTATAGACAAAATCAATATCGAGAAAGGCGAGCAAGCCCGTATAATAATGATGGAAGAGATAAAGTAAATTTCAATGGACAAATCAAATGTTACAACTGCCAGAGATATGGTCATTTAGCAAAAGTTTGTACCAATCAGAGAAGCGAGTCACCAAATAGAGTAAAATTTAAAAGTGAACCAGAAGTGAAACAAATAAATGGAGTAGAAATTACTAATACGAATAATGAAATAAATACTTTGAGAGAGGAATTGAAAGAGTTTAAAATTCAATATAACCGACTCATGGAAAGAAAGTCGGAAGTGTCACTTAACGAGTATGAGTGTTTTATAAATGAAGTTGATATTGATAATGAGGAAACTGAGAGACAAATAAAAATGAAAGAGGAATTAAAAGCAGTTTTGAAAAAACGACCTTATGATGACAATGAAACATTGAGAGTGATAAATAAAGTACAAATAAGCAGAATTGATCCTGAATATTTAACCAGTTTAATCCCATTAATGGTAATGAGACAAAAAGAAACACGAGTATTTGAATTAGAGATAGAATTAAAAGAGATGATTAAAAGTTATGGAGAATTTGTGAGGAAAAGTCCGAAATTTTATGAACCCCTAAGAATAACATTGGATACTAAAGACGAATATTTTCTTCAATGGTATTATCGAAAACAGAAGTCCATGTGTGTACAATGGTAAACAAAATACGACAATTGGCAAGAGATAAATGGCCTCGAAAAATAGGGCCAAACGATGAAATAAAATTATATTTTAACGATATTGAGTTGAAAGATGGCGAATATCTGATTGACTATGGAGTAAATACAATAGATGAGAATACTATATCTGCAGTGATAAATAGAGAAACTAGCTCAAGGGTAGCAACACCTTCTGTTGAACTGAATGAGGAAAATGATTATGATATGCTGTTTAAAATGTGGGATCAACCATCCGAAGGGAGTGCGAAGTCACCACTGGAAAAAGAAATAATTTTTCAACCATTGGATAATAAATATGGTAATTTGCAAGAAACAATAGAAAAGATCTCCAAACAGGCAATAATGCAAGATGCTGAAACAATGAAGCGAGGTAGAGGACGACCTCGGAAGTCAGAAATAGCAGAGAAATCAGATGATCGAAAAACTGCAGAGCGTTTGAGAGAAATAGCAAATAAAAAGAGACATGAAAATCCAAAAGTAGCAGATGATAATAACGATTTAATCATAATAACTGAACTTCTAAAAGCAATGAACTCAAAACTATATCCGGAAACAAAACCATCCGCGTTAATCGAAAATATGATACAAAAAATCAAATTAATGGAAAAAGAGGTCAGAGAATTGAGTGTAGAGGATGTAAATGAGGAGATGGTTCTACGGATACTCTTCACAACTGGTATAAATAGAGATAAAGTAATTACGGCAATGGCATATCTAATTGCGAGATATAAAAAGCTCTTAAGATCAAATCCAAAGGAGCAAATAAATGAAGTAGCTAAAATAATATATCAAAGATTAAAGGCAGATGTGATGCCGTGGATAAAACTGAAAGGAGGTTGGAAAATAATGTATGAGGAAACATTAAAAACAAGTGAAAGCGAAACGATAGAAAATGATGATACCGAGGCAATTGTAAAAAATCTTGTGAACAAAACGACGAAAAAACCAAATAAAAGTGAAGGAAAATCAAGTATCTCAATAATAATAGTAATAATAACACTATTATTAGATTTAATCAAAGGAAGTAATGCGATTATAGCCTATGATTGCCAGAACCCAAAATGGGGGCAAAAGTATTCATTATTAGATGTAGAAAATTGTCCAGAAGCAAATCCAACCAAATTAATCATAACCGAACCCAAGATTTTTCATGTGTATCAAGAATCTGACTTTATACACACAGAGGCAAAGGAGTGTATAATCAAGTTTTCAGAAGAAAGTTTTGTATGTAATCAAGTGGCAAGGACGATGTTAGTACCGACATGGGCGCCAGAGGCATTAATAATAACACCAAGCGAGTGTGAAGAGGCATTTAAAACAAAAAAGATTAAAACAACGGATGGAATCGAATTGAAAGCTCAAGTAGGGGCAAGAGTGAAACAATCAGTAAATGTGGTCGGATGGACATCAGCCGGTGGATACTGTACGGGAGGAAAGTATAAAATATGGGGTCAGATTGCAGATAACATTGTGGTTCGAAGACAATATTATGTTGAATTGAGAAAATTTAAAGCATCATTTGATAGTTCATCAAAGAAAATGATGACACACAAGTTCTGTACGCTTGATGAATCTAGTTGTGACACTGGGGAATCGATGATCGTGTATAAAATAGATAAATACGAATGCCAATTAACAAAATTGAAGTCACTAAAATTCCGAACAATCAGAGGAAAACAGTTTACCGATGCAGAATCAAAAAGAATAAAAGATCGAAAAAGGAAAACAATAATCGTACAAGAAAAGGATACCCCGACAATATATATGGCAGACTCAGAAACAGAGGCCATGAGATTTGTAGAAAAAGGAGAAGTTATCAAATGCGGAAAAGCAGTTGTAAAGACTAATTATGAGGGTATTTATATCAGTAGTAATGAAATTAAAGATGCAAAATTGAAAGTCGATAAATTTGATGTCAAATTATCTTCGTATTTAATAATAAAATTGATTACTTTTATCATCATCAACTAGTTCAATTAGACAAAGTATACCAAGCAACAATTACTAACGACTGTAAACTCAATAGAGAAATATTGAGAACAAAGATGGCTGTAGCGGTTACAAACCCAGATTTAATGGCACCAATATTGTTTGCAGAAAAAGGAACTTTTGCGAGAGTAGTAGGAGAAGTATTACAGACCTTTCAATGTAAACCGGTCAGCGTATCACTAGCAACGAACAACCAATGTACCAACGAATTACCCGTTATTTATAAAGGAGAAACAGTGTATTTACAGCCTATAACCAAAATACTAACAGATAAAACTTACATTCCAAGGAAAATCGATAAATGTACCAATTTGCTCGATCCATTATACCAGCTAAATGATGAAATGTGGATTACAATGTCTGATAGAAAAGAAGCAACTAAACCGTTTAAACTAGAATTAACAGAACTTGAGAAAAAGTTGGAATTTCAAGAGATAAATGATATGAATAACAACGGTATGTACACGCGAGATGCCATAGAAAGTGCAAGAAAGCACATGTTGTTTCCTAACGAGAAAGAGAAAATATTATCAATAATGGTGAGTAAAGTCATCGAAGGTAGCCATGGTGGTGATTATAATTTCGATGTGTTGTTATCAAAGGAACATTTCAAAAAGGTAGTATACAAAGTATTGTATAGCATATGGGGATATTTCGCAGTTTTGGAAATATGTTCTCGACTATACTGGGAATATATTATACAGTGGCGTTGCTCAAAATGATCTGTTCATCATTAGTATCATTACGACAACTTCGACAAGTATTTGGCAACTCATATAAAATGTTGGCATGTTTATGCCCCTTCGTTGCAAAATATCTGATAACAGCAAAACACGATAAAGAAATACGATTAATTAAAAACCGGCGAATGGAAGAGGAACAATTAATGGAAAACGATAAAAACGATGATAATCCAAGTGGATCTGAAAACGTGGAACAACCACAAGGAGGATTATATGACAGTCAAAATCAGCAACTGAGAGAACTGGGTAATAACCTAGATAACAGAATAACAAACTGTCATTGCGTAACAAGAAAGACCTATGGATGTTACGGTATTGAAGCAAATGAGATATTACGAGAACTCAATGAAGCCAGACCAAGCATCCAAGTATTAATCGATAATATAAACATCAAAGCACTAGTAGATACCGGAGCAGCAGCCTCCATGATAAGGGAGGATCAATTGTCAGAAAATCGAAAAAAAGATATAAAAAGCACAAATGATACGATAATATCTATGTCATCGCATACTATGCAAGTGAGAGGAGATATTGAACTCACTGTTCATTTTCCGAGTAGAACAGTTAATCACGTATTCAAAGTAATGACTGAATGCAGAAGTAAATGCATCCTAGGGATAGATATCCTTCGCAAGTTAGATAACTGCGTCATCGACTTGACTGATGGTGCAATCAAAAGGAAAGCAAATTATCAGGAATCAAGATTTGCGGAAGTAATAGCATTAGAAGCCTTCGAATTAGAATATCACTGTGATCATATAATTCCAGTAAAAGTCAACGTCAAAAGTGAGGACACTTTTATTTTTGTGCCGGATAAGTCAAAAAGCCATAATATAATGTTAACCGACGAATGTGTTATACCAAAAAACGGAATAATTCCAATTAGAATTGCTAATTACGAGAGAAGCAATGTGAAAATTCACAAAGGAACAAGATTGGGAAAGTTGTTCAAAGGTGAATTAGAGCAAACATTTGAAATGTGTGAAAACAATGGTGATGAGAGATAACAGTGAACAAGTGGTCGAACTAAGTAAGACAAATAACGTTAAATTCTATGATAAAGTAAAAATTAATAATAATTACCTAAATGAAACCCAACAATTTCAATTACAAACTTTACTTGATGAATATAGTGACGTATTTGCAAAACATGAGTTTGATTTGGGAGATACTGACATCATTAAACATGTAATCGATACTGGAACGCCAGACCAATAAAACAACGACCTTATGGGGTACCTTATAAACTAAGGGAGGAGATAAAGCAACAAATAAAAGAGTTGAAAGAGGCAGGTGTAATAAAACAAAGTTTTTCACAATGGGCATCACCCATCGTACCCGTCAGAAAAAAAGATGGTGAAATTAGAATGTGCATTGACTATCGTAAATTAAATGAGGTAACAATTAAAGACTCATACCCATTTCCGAAAGCACAAGAACAATATGATAAACTCAGGGATACTAAGTATTTCACAGTTATTGACGCAAATAAGGGGTATATGCAAATTCAAATGGAAGAGGGGGATGCGGAAAAAACTGCTTTTGTCATTGAAGATGGATTATACGAATACACTAGATTACCTTTTGGGTTAACTAATGCACCCGCAACATTTCAGCGCCTAATGAATACAATACTAGTAGATATACAACATTGCGCAGTCTATATGGATGATATATTAATTGCATCAAAAACTTTTGAGGAACATTTAAAAGACATAGCGAATGTATTACAGAGACTAAAAAAGGCTAGGATTAAAATCAAACCGACAAAATGTAAATGGGCAGAGCCATCAGCGCTATTTTTAGGCCACATAGTCACGGTAGAGCGTATAACACCTAACCCAGATAAAATTGAAGTTGTTAAAAATTTTCCAATCCCAACAACGTTACAACAAGTACAAGGATTTTTGGGATTAACCGGGTATTACCGTAAATTTATACAAGATTATGCAAAAATAGCAGCACCCATGATAGAACTAACAAAAGGAGTTAAAACAAAAGGAGAGAGTAAAGGAGTATTAATAGTACAGACAATAAATGATAAAATCAATAAACCACAAAAGAAATGGACACTCGAACATCAAAAGGCATTTGATCAGTTAAAAGAAAAACTAATAACAGCACCAATATTACGATATCCAGACTTTAAGAAACAATTCATCGTCATGACGGACGCCAGCGGGAAAGCCGTAGGGGCAGTCTTAGGACAAGAAGAAGAAAAGGGTAAAGATTACGTAATAGCATATGCAAGTAAGACATTAAAAGGAGCACAACTTAGATACTCAACCATAGAAAAAGAATGCTATGCCATAGTATTCGCATTAAAACAGTTTAAGCCATACATATATGGAACAGAAGTTGTGATAAGAACAGATCATAAACCATTAGAAGGCCTTTGGAAACACAAAGATACATCAAGTAGACTTTTAAAATGGGCAATGAAAATACAAGACATGCATATCAAAATTGTCTATAAACCCGGAAGGATAAACAAAAATGCAGATGCACTATCACGCATTCCTGAGCTAGGAGCATTAGAGGTTTTTGCTTTAGTAACAGAAAAGCCTATAGACATACAAGAGGAACAAAGTAAAGATCTAGAAATTTCCAAGATCAGAGAGGAAATTAAAAAAGGGACAAATCAAAAATATAAAATTGTAAAGAAACTAGTGGTTATTGAGGATTTTAGTGGAAAACAGTTAATAGTAGTACCACAAAAATTAAGGCAAATTCTCTTGTTACAATATCATGATGGTGCTCTAGGGGGTCATTTGTCAAGCAGAAAAACAGCAAGCAGATTATTACAAAAGTATTATTGGGATAACTTAAAAAAAGATGTTAAAAGATGGTGTAATGCATGTACAATATGCGCAACTAGAAAAAATACGGGGACAAAAACTAAAGCACCCTTACACCCAATACCAGCTACAACATCGCCAATGGAGTTATGTGCTATGGATTTTTTATGCAAACTACCTACCACTATTAATGGAAATAAACATATATTAGTTTTTAGCGACTATTTTACTAAATGGGCAGAGGCATTCCCAACAAAAGATGAAACAGCAGAAACAGTAGCCAAACTACTTGTAGAAAAAATTATTTTTAAAATTGGCACGCCTAGAAAACTACTAACGGATAAGGGAGCAAATTTCATGAGTGAAACAATCAAAAGGGTAGCTAACATATTTAACATGCACAAAATTAACACGACAGCTTATCATCCTCAAACTGATGGGTTAGTAGAAAGATTTAACGGCACACTTCTCAGTAGATTAGCGGTTTTTGTGGGAAAAAATCAAAATGATTGGGATGAATACGTGAGTCAATGCACATACATTCATAATATCACACCCAACGAGACAACGGGGTATTCACCATATTTCTTAATGTTTTTAAGAGAACCTGCAACACCCATAGATACAATTTTTGAACCACGAGTATCACAATATTTAGATGCACCGGATTACGTAACCTTAATGCAAGAGCGAATGCAAGAAGTATATAAGGTAGCTAATCTAAAAGTTAAGTTTAGACAAGAACAATATAAAGATGACTACGATAAAACCAGTAAACCCCATACCTTTAAGGTGGGAGATAAGGTTAGACTTATGTCTCCACAAGTGGGAAAAGGTAAAACAACAAAATTAGCAAGACCATTTAAAGGCCCATATGAAGTAGTTAAAGTAATCAACGAAAACTTACATATACAAAAACATAAAAATGAGGATCCTATAGTAGTACACGTAAATAGATGCAAATTAGCGGAATCGGAAATAGTAGAGGGACCAACACATAGATATAATTTACGATCCCAGAAAGGATTAATGATGTCAGCAATCTTTTTAACAATCATAGGAATAATTAATACAACTAATGTTAAAGAAAAGTACAAAACTGAATTTATGGGAGATAGAGACATTTTAATAAATATTTTATCTCACGAAATTAACGTATTCAACCTAAATAATAAGCCGATAGGAGATCTATACTTAAAATCAACAAATATCACACCAAAATTTATGAAAAAAGAAGAGAAAAAAACCACTGATAAGTTCGAAAGGGGAGACAACGCAAAATTTATTAACTTAGAACCCAACACTCAATACGTTCTATGTGCCCAATGGGATACAGATTACGATACATCACAAATACAATGTAAAAGGGTAAAAACCATACAGACAAAAAAACGTAAGATGACAAAGAAAGTAATTATAAATACAACAACACAACAAATTAATTCAAGCCCAAACATGAATGTAACCACAACAAAAATAACAACTCAAACCATAACCGATGAAATAACAACCAAAACCTATAAAATACCAATCCAACTCGAGAAAAAATTAATTAAATTACCTACGGGAAAACCAATTCTTATAAAAAATTGGAATGAATTACAGGCATTTCAAAAACAAGAAACTAAACCAATATGGCCTTTTTACGTAATATCAGCTAGTATTTTAGCTATAGCAATATTAGCAATAGTTAGTAGTGTACAAATCTACAAAAAGTACAAGTGGAAAAGGCAGCGGTATCGGCACCGACTGGTCAAAAATGTATCAGGGCGTTTTCACTTGGACAAATATATACCAGGTCAATACACAATGTCCACTCTTGTTTAAAAAATTATATAAAATTAATCGAATATGGTCAATAATATTTTCTAAATTTGTATATATTGATATCTATAACTTAATGGCGTATAAGGGCAAACCTCATATGCGCAAGAGGATTATTTATTTACTCTTCATTTTAGAACAGATACAATTCAACACGCAATTCAGCCAATCCAAATCGCAGTCCAATCAAGTTGATCAATCTTACGTACAATTCAATCAATTTCTCATGAAACCCAATCAATCTAATCAATCTCACATGAAATTTAATCAATTTCCCGGACAATCCAGTCAATCCAATCAAGCCAATACACAATCTAATCAATATGTTTGTATGATAAACAAGCATTGCGGAAGTTTCTACAGAAATCTACAAAATAAAATCTGCACAGACGGAACCCCAATCACTATTCGCAGCTTCCCAAACCAGGTGTGCATCCCAAATGATATGAAAATAGAAATCGAAGAAAGAGAGCTGCACTTAATCAAATTCAACGAAGCTAGGAGAGTGAAACTCAAAGAGCTTATCGGAGCATTTGATGAATTTGCCAATGTAGACAAGGCAGCAGCTGAAGGAAAAAAGGTGCCCCATCGAATAATCTTCCATATGACAAAAACAGAGGTCTCTATTTGTCAACAAAGAATCCCACTAATCACCACGAGCAATTGCTCAATAATGATAAAAACTATCAAACACAGAAGAATGTCAAATGAATTCAATAACCTTATGATTCAAATGAACAGTCTACCATGTGTAATAGCAATTGAAGTTCTCTACATACCTACAATACCAAACCCTTTCGTAGATCTGGAATATATCATATCGGACCTACACATTCCTCAAGAGCTTGTCAACAAAGGTGTATCGTTCACACACCAAGAATTAACAACAACAGAAAGGCAGGAGAGGATTAAATTCGTAGATTTCAAACTAGTCTGCGACATCAACAACAATCAGAGACCAGTAGAAGTATGCATCAGAAATTTCGACGGAACCGTCCTGCTCAATAAGAAAATCACACCGAGGACAAAAATACTCCATTATTATCCAGAAAAAACAAAAGCAAACAAGGAAAATATTGTTGGTAATGAGGATGAGTACCAAGCATTAGTAGATATTCGAAAATTCCTACAGGGACAAATAATCGTAGGGTACGATATCACAAACAAATTAAAAGCTCTCACATTAGATATCTACAATGTAATGGGAGTCAGAGAAATGGCTGAAGATTCTTTCATGCGCTCCTTCGTAAAGAATGTAGCACCCCACAAAATTAAATTATCCAATCTAGCATATCAGGCAATCAGATACCACGACAAATGGTTCAAGGATAAAGTCATCAATAGAATACTACAGAAAGCAGAACCCTTCTCAGCGAACGAGACAACAATACTTCTGAAGGTCATTTATGGCATCGCAGAACAAAAATGGGAAGAAGTTATCAAATGGGATTCCTCAAGCTTAAAGAGAAATATAAAAGAGAACCAAGAAAACACAACGAATGCCTTAGAAAATGATGATATGGAAGAAGATATGTACATAGAACCCTCACAATGGGAATTAAAATTTAACAAGAACGGCACCAGAAGGACATTCGAAAGTGAGTTAATGGATAGTGATGATGATATCATATTCATCTCTGAGGAACGACCACAAAGCAACAACATACCTGTCAAAAGCGAGCCACAATTACAAGAAAACAAAATGCAGTGTGATAATGATTCGGATGAGGAATATTTCTCCTTCGAAGAAGATGATCAGGAAGCATCACCGAGATCAACAACCGAAGACAGTGACGAATATGGACCCGAACCGGATATAATACTAGAAGACCCTGATTTTGTAATCGGAGAAAGCCAGATGGAGATATCAGATAGCGAATTGTGCCGTCATTTCGGTAGACGAATAAAGGACGGAGACATATTAAATTTGGCACTCAAAAAGGGATTCAGGCGCACCACCATGAAAATAAACGATTGTGAGATTGAATTAGTCCTCAGCGATAAAGGTAATGAGGACATTACTTTAACGGCCCAGGGAGGAATGTTAGATGACGAAGGAAAACCATTAGACACCTTCGTGCTAACAAAGTATTACAGGACCGGGCCCAACAAATACAGGATCAACATCCACGCAGAAGAACGGGCACAAGCAAATCCCAAATCAGAACATCAAAGACAATAATTCATTATCTGTCATGATCTATTTAACAATTATCTATTGTGATCTGTTATCTGAATATTTGACAATCATTTATGGTAATCCATTTAACAATTGACAATCATTTATCGTGATCCATTTTAACAATTTGTGAATAATAATGTAAATGTATATTCTATTTTTGTGGTAAAGGATATAATCCATTTTTATTATAAAGGGTGTAATTTATTCTAATTATTAAATTTGTTCCTCACGATTCATTTTTATGCAACTTAATAAAAAATAAAAATAAAAAAGGGTAAAATCATTGGGGTTAATACATATAATCTTATTAATTATTATTATTAATATTGGTATCGTTATTATTACTATATTATTATTATTATTATTATTATTATTATTATTATTATTATTATTATTATTATTATTATTATTATTATTATTATTATTATTAAAATTGACAGCTGAAAATTATTTCCAACAATTGGAAATAATTGAAATCATTATTAACAGCTGAAAATCAATATAGAAACGATCATAATAAATTGATTGCTCTTATAGCAATAGCATTTTGAAAAAAATAATAAAATAAAATAATATAAGTATGCTCTTAGAGCACTTAAAAAATAAATTAAAATAATAAGCATAAAAAATTTTAGTATATATACTGAAGCTAAAGCTCAGTATATTCGCCCAAAAATACAGCGACAAAAAATTCTTTAAGAGTCAATCTCGAAAAGAAATTAAAATCGGAGCAGAGCTCAACAAATCTTTTTCGCATTCACATATATAGCATACATAAATAACATTTAACAAATACAAATCTTGCACGCATTTTTTATAACTATTTTATCTGTGGAAACTGAATTGAAAAATTGAATACTATATTTGGTAATTTTTATTTAATAAATTTTATAAACGATCTTGTGTTTTGATATATTAAAGTATATATATAAGAATACCAGTGCAACGTTGAGATCTTAAATAGTGAGACCTCAACAGATCCACCATGACATGGTATATGAACCTCTGAAAAGTTTGTGTCGCATTACGCAATACAAAAGGCATACGAAGATATTCAAATAAACCGAAAAAAGTTGTTATGGTAGTCTTTGGAATGTCTTTTTCGGGGGGTTGTTGTCATAGAGTAGATATTTTCATTTGTAAATCTTGGACTTTGGAATTTAGACTGTCAGTTTACATCTGTTTCTTAATGTCTATCCTTTACGTTAGTACAGCTGAGATAGAATGCATTATGTCTGTTCAAATTGCGAGCTGTTATACATCATCGGTTGTTGATGTAGCTGAAATCAATTGTATAGATTTTGGTATGCTATCCATGAATATTTTTTAATAAGTTTTCGATAAGAATCCTGTAGTCTTACTGATTCTTCAATGGCGTTTGATAACTCCTGAAATAGATATGAAGGTAATCATGATAATAACCTGTTGAGTCTTTGTCCGTGTGTTGACTTGGAACTGAAAGTAGCTACAAACACTTAAAACTAGTAGTTAGGAAAAGATAGTTTGTCCTGGAAGAGCGGGAATATTGTATCTGACAACGATATTAACGAAATTAATTCTTGAATTTTGAACGTTTTTCCTTCTGTTGGGTTTTTATATAGAAAGTTGGTGCTTAGGTGTGAATCCTTAGTGTCCTTTTTTAATCGATTCAACCCAGCACAATAAGATTTATTTGCAATTTATATATCAAAACTTTATTCACAACTTTCACAAAAATCGATTCAATTCACAATACTCTACATAATTACTCTGCACGATTTCACAAAATTCAATTCGTAGGGATACGTCTTCCAAAGGGAAATGTCCCTGTCTGGTATGCAATTTGTTTGACTGGTTGATTTATCTTTAAGTTTATTACCTCCTTTACTCAGCTCTCTGAAATATTCTCTTCGACCAACTGGCAATTTTGTTGATCTGCCTTTCCTTTTTATACTCATCTTGCAACTCAAGTCGCCCGCAAACTAAATTTGTTTTGTCATTTCTGACATCTCTGTCCAAAACCAAATTAGTTATTTCTGGCTCCCGGAGTTTCCATTTGTTTACAATTATTATTTTGGTGGCGGGTTCCTTTTTTACCCCGGGTTTCCTTCGACAACCAATTTCGTTTTCCGTAATTAGAAAATTTGTTGACGTTCCGGGTTTCTCACACTATTCGGGTTTTCTGTTGGCTCAGAATTTCCATTAGCCAATTAATTTTTAATTAATTTCTATTTTTATTAAATATTTCCTTCTGGGGAACCCTAATATTATAATTATTATATTTGGATTCGTCTCGTCATTTGGCATCCGCCCATACCAGTTTCCCCCGAAAAAAATTTATTTTAAAATTTTAATTGATTTTGCCTTTTTAATTATTATTTCGAATATCAATGTTTTTATTGATTTTCCATTTTTTACTTTTGTGCATTTTGTTAACCCAAATACTTCTAACACCATTTTAATGAATATTGAAGATAGCAAGATTTATTTCACTAAATTCAAATTATGATATATTAATTCTTTTTAATTATTTAAACAAAAACTTTTCTTATTTATTATATATATAACATAATATAAAATAATATTATATGAAACATATATAAAACAGTTTTTTAAATGATTGTTTTAATAATGGCTACTTCAATTTCTCGAAATTTTAAATTTATCTTAATTTAAGAAAGTAAACTTTTCATGATATGTTATTATAAATGAAATATAATAAACTCATTTATTTATACATATTATTTGTTTTGGGAATAATAGTTTCATTATATGCGTATCACGTGGAACTTTCATTTGAAAAGTCTCATTCTTTCAAAGCTTATTGTGATATTGGACCTCATATGAGTTGTTCCAGAGTTCTTACTTCAAAGTAATTTTTTTTATTTATATATATTTTTGTAGTAATGAAAATTAGATATAGCAAAGGATTTGGGTTGGTTGAAAAACTTTTGGGCAAAAATTCTGCTTTTAACTTACCAAATTGTTTATATGGAGTTATGTTCTATTGCTTGCAGGGTTTCTTGTGTAAGATTTTACTGAATCTTTACCAGCCTTAAATATTAATCTAGATATATTGAAACCAAAAGGATTTTACAAAGCTGGTCTTGCTCTGGCAATTTTAGCAAATTTTGGAACATTTTATTTGGCTTATATTTTGGCCTTTATCCTCCACGATCTATGTTTAGTGTGTATCACTACATATATAATAAATGGCTTTATGTTATTTTTCACTCTTCAATATTATAAATATAAAACGAATATATATGATCATATAAAAATGAAGCTGAAATAAATCGTATGACATTTTATTGGATTTACTTTGATCCGATAGACCTGTTTTCGTGAATCTGTAGAGCTAAAATGTTAATATTTTTTATAAATTTACCTTGTTAAAATTTTGTTACTTGCTTATGAACATTTGATTTGATTTTAATGTTTAAAGATAATTAAAAATAAATCATTAAATGAGTTCTTGGTTATTTTGAAAAATTACGTTTAATTATGTTTACGGTAAACCTGGCTGACTTTGATTTTCAATAATTGGTGTTTGTCTAATGCAGAGGTCGCCAAATTGTGTCGATCCGAATCGGGGGGGGTCGAAGGAAAGACAGTTCCTAATACGCAAATCAAACATATCTAACTGCATATGTAAAATTTGTGAATATATTTATATCAGTCACCTTAGATATCAATTTTAATTATCAATATATGTAAAGTGAAGGTAAGCATTAATATTATGGATTTTAAACTTTAAAATAAATGTGCAAACACGTTATGTAGTAGATAGTTTAATTTTATAAATTGAAAATTACTTTTATGACAGTCGATGGGGATTTCGAAAAATTATATATAAGGGTAATGGTCAAAAAAGTTTGGTGACCTCTGGTCTAAGTTGACCAAAAACGTAATGCATATAGTCTAAATCTAACAAAAGTGTTGATGTTGATTATTGAAAGGTAGTAAAAGTTTATAGTGAAAATAACATCAGTAGGAGAATAATTATTTGCAATGACACCTGACCAATTTACTGAGCAACATGTTTTGAGATTTCGTGTTCGATGATTGCACGTACAGGTGCACAAAATTCCAATTTTACTATACTTAAAGTGCAACATCATCTTTGTACCTGACTTGGTTGAGAACTCAGAGTGAATAGTCATATTGAGACGGGAATAATTCGCAGTGTATGCGTCAAAATGGCTTAAATATTATGAACCTTCGTGGTCAAGGCTACGACAATGGAGCCAATGTGTGGTAAAAATAAAGGTGTTCAGTCTCATTTTGCAAATATTAAAAAAATATCCAGGGGCTTTTTTGTACCACGTGTCTGCCACTTCTTAAATTTAGTCATTGTTGATGCTGTAAAAAAGCTATTGGGTGGAAAATTGGTTTGTTTAAATCCATCTCACAAGTTTGTTTAAATCATCCTTTATTTACGTATTTTTCCATTGCCTAGGGTCTATTCTGTTTAACCCAGTCGCCTCACAATTTTGATATTACCACCATGTACCCATGGGCAAGCCCATGTTGGTACTGTGCACAGCAGCTTCTTGTGCGACCTTCGCTTTCGAGTTCTTGACTGCCGATAGAAGGGCTTACGTCATCAACTCAGTTTTACTACTTATTGTAAATCGTCCTTCTCTTTTGTTTATTTAAACCCATTTTATATCATTTCTAGTCTTAAGTATACACCCTTGGTCATTTTTTTGTAATTAAACTTTAAAAAATTTAATTTCTATCTTTCACTGCTATGATTAATTTTATCGAATTAAATTTAATTAAACTGAATTTAAACCCAAAACACTTCTTCTTAATTAACTTATAACAATTTTCTTAATAAACAAACATAGAATTACTAAAATATATTTATACAAGACAACAATACTTAGAATCCTCAAGTTTGTAAGTCAAATTTGAAAAAAAATTGCATAAGTTGAAAAGTGTTAAAATTATGAAAATTACTGCTTTTTATATACTAGTTTCATGCTTGGGTGCGACCGATCAGAGAATTTTCAGCCTTTTTGGGCTATTTTTCAGGGGATTTCATTTATTTTATTTTATTTTTAATATTTTATTTTTCTTTATTTTTTGATATTATTTTCTCAATTTTTTGTAATTTTTATTTATATTATTTTTATTGCTTTTCTTGGCTATTTTTCGTTTTGGCCGCTTTATATTTTATTTTTGGTAGCCACTTCCACCTATGTATTTTCTAAACCTTCTTTTGCAAGTTTTTGGCGGTTTTATGTTAGATTTTTTTTTATGTCAATCTCCGGCCATAGGATTTAATTGAATTTTATTATTATTTGTTTTAATTAATTTTATTGTGTTTTAAATTTGTTTAATTGATGTTTATTTTTATTTTAAATTTCTGCTTGCGGTGAAGATATGTCTTTCAGCAGCTATTTTGATAATTCCACAAAATTTTAATTACTTCTATTTTTGGTTTAATAAATTTAAACTTCTAGCCCAACAAAGCAAATTATTGTAATTACAGCGCATGGATGTGAATTCAACAGGTAGTATGTTGAAAAAACAAATGAATTTTTAATTTCACGTAACTTCGAAGATTCTTTCGAGAAATATATTTCAGAAGCTAAAATATGTGTAATAGATGTGGATTTGACTGCCGATTTTAGAGTTGAGCTAGAAAATAGGATCAGAAAGGGAAAATGTTTATGGAGTAGAGGCCAGAACTAAGTAAACCCATTACTTCTAAAATGGAATTACAATATCAAGTTCTTCAATAAAAGAACGTTTTTAGTCGTTTAAAAGTGTTATGAAACCATTTGAACTTTTATATATTCAAAATTGTGATGAAATGGAGAATAATGAACTTATAAACAAATGAAAATTATTAGAAACAGCATCAACATAAAGAAAGCAAAGATATTGAAGCAAACGAATTACAAAATGAGCTGAAATTGTTGTTTCGCAAAATTAAAAATAATATTAATCCAGAAATCTTTTTGAACTGGATTTATAATAATAATGTTGAAGAACTTTCCAAATGCACTGATTGCATTAAGGGTTTTACTAACTTTACCCATTTCAGTTGCTAAAGGTGAGAGAACTTTTAAAATTAAAATTGATCAAAATTACTTGAGATCAAATATGGAGCCAGAAAAATTCAATGAGTTAGCAATAATCTCCATAGAATCTGAAGTTGCTAAATTTATTAACTTTGATGTGTGGCGGAAAGATTTGGCCAAAATCAAAGCAAGACGAGTCCATTTTAACAATAGTAGTCGAGTATAAAATAAGTTCAACAACAATATTTGTGCCGTGCCTTTATATAATTTACATATATTTTTTTAATATTACATTATGTTTTTCTCATTAATTTTGTTTTTGGTTTGCTAAGAACTTGGATTATTTAATAGTGAAATAAAAGATTTACTCAAAACTCTTGTAAGTTGCTTTTTTATGTCATAAATTAATTTAGCTAGTTATATATATATATATATACATATGTGTGTATATGTGTGTGTGATGCTTTTAGATATTTAAAATATATTTCGGGAAACAAGTATAATTGAGATATTTGTGACTTGCCGATAGGAATTGGCTCTCAATCTGGCGCCCTGTGTTCTCTCACAACTAATAATATCAAATTACAACCAAATAACATTTATTTTTAATATAAATGAATAAACTTGATCTTATGCATTTTAGTAACCAAGGATACACATTCAAAGGATATACCCCAGAGTAAATGCACTAACACTTCTTTATAAACATCACACAATCTCCTTGAACACAAATTTAATTATCTGTTTTTTAATATCAATTTCTTTTACTCTAACCTACTGGTGATTTGTTTTGTTCGACTACAGTTTTATATTATTATCCCTTATCAATTTTCGTCTTTAAACTTTCCAAACGTGGTGAACAATATATTGCATATAATGTTATTCGTGGTAAACCATAAGGCTGGCATTAGGCTGAGTTCGCTGTAATTTATGGGCTCGTCAAAAATAATTTAATTAATTTTTTTTTTGGTTCCTAACCATCCTATAAACCTCTAATCAATTTACATTTATTTTATTCGTCTTCAAAATCTTATTTGTTACCGGTTATCACTTTTTTCCCAAAAGTATTGATTTTGTTCATTTTGAATTTTGAATTAATTTTGATAATTTATAATTTTTATATATTATTTCATATATTTTGTATAACTCCAACATAATTAATTAAAACTTTATGACAACCTTAATCATTTTGTTTAGAAAAAAACTGTCTGAGTTGACAGACGTATTAACGGACTGTAAAACCGAGGCTAACCGGTAAACATAATGTTATTGAATTAAGGATATTATTACTAATATTAAAGAAAATAGCCGATATAAATAACAGATGAAAGTGAGAAATGTCGAAACAGCCTATATAAATGGGATTTGTATTTTGTTGAGAAAATTAAGCTTGTCATTTGGGTTAATATCTTAAATCAAAGAACATGAATAGACAAGTCAAAATATGTTTATAAAACTCGACATAATTATTATTATTACATTTTTTGAATTTGATTTTTTTTTTTTTTAAATTGTTATCAAATTTATACTCAAATTAATAATATTTGCATACATTATGTTGAATTCACATCTAATTATAATTTTTTGAAAAAACTTTATCCGATAAGAGTAGCTATTATGGAATTAAGTATCATTATTGAAGGAACTCAATGAATTTATTGTCTATATTTTTACTTTTTAAAGTAATCTTTCTTATAGAAGGCAAAGGTAATTATTAAAAAAAACTTTTAAATATTGAAATTATAAAATGTACATTTTATTTTTCATTTTCACCAATTCAGTTTAGCAGTAGTACGCAAACACTTTACCTCGCAGTAAACAAAATATTGAAAAAATATGTCAAGAAAAAAAAGAAAAGAGACTTTAAAATTGAAAAGACTCAAAGCAAAATTTGAATAAAAAATTGAGTCTCACTTTGTTGTATAATTCGAACAAATAAATTTTAAATTTTTATCAAATTTTACTTTTGACAAATTTAAAAATAACTATTTTTCTTATTCAAATAAAAAGAGTCGAACAAATATTTTATAGAGGCACATGGTTTGCGTTCCACTGTTAAAGAGTGAAAATAATAATTTTATGTAAGTTTCACATTTTATAGAAAATATTTGAATTTAAATTTCATTTTATAATTTTGAATTTTAAAAAAAATCATAACTAAAGCTTAAAGATCCAGATGTTAAAATCTGTTAGATTTCCTTTTAGACAAATTGTGCTTCCAACCGATGGACCCTGGTCCGTGTAAAGGAAATTTAGTAAGAAGTTATTTTAATAAAGATATTGGGAAATGTGAAATATTCTCATATGGAGGGTGTAAAGGAAATAAAAATAACTTTCCGAGAATTTCAGACTGTCAAAAAAAATGTATGCGTTAAAATTTTGATTCATCGGAAATATTTTGATTATTTGATTTAAATATATACAAATTAGTCGCTTTGAAAAATATGAATTTTATATAATATCAGTAAATCAAAATTTAATATTTTATTAATAAATAACTATGGCTATTCTTGAAACAAATGAGTATTAAAGCTAAGCGGAAGCCGACAAAAGAATATTATTTTTACCACATCCGAAATGAAAAAGTTTGGGGAAATTTTAACAAATTAATTAAGATTATTAATACAATGAATGACAATGATTATTTTGGAATATTTGCAATTTTTTTGTATTTTTTTGCTGTGGCATAAATAATAGTATTTGAGTTTAAGTACAGGCATAGTCTGAAATTTCTATCAAAATTTTGACAGAAGACTAAAAAATTTTCAAAGTTAAAAACCATAGTTGGATTTTCTTTGCCAGAACGTAAGAAAACATAAAAAGAAAAACATTCCTGAAATCATATTTTAACTTCAGGAATGTATAGCGATTAAACCTAAGAAAATAACTCATAACAAATGCAAAAAATTAAAATAGTTTTGCCATTTGTCTTGAATCTTTAAAACATTAAATACTTTAGGATGAAACTTTTCCGTGACAAAATATCTGTACAAATAAAAATTCAAAATTACTATTAATGAGCAAATATAAGAAAGTTACAAATTCGATGAATGGATAAATTATTTAAACCAAATAAAATAGCAATCAAAAATAGCAATTTAAATCAAAACTGATCCTTGCCCAGGAGCAATAAGTCATCGGGTGAAGAGGAATTTGATGAGACATTTTTGCTAATTGAAAACTTTTACCAATACCCCGCTTTAAGTTAGCTACATATAGT
The DNA here is from genome assembly GCA_022537955.1 of Schmidtea mediterranea. Taxonomy (NCBI): domain Eukaryota; kingdom Metazoa; phylum Platyhelminthes; order Tricladida; family Dugesiidae; genus Schmidtea; species Schmidtea mediterranea. The sequence continues at coordinate 306,046,233 of CM039679.1, read as the reverse complement.
TTAACTTTAAGCAATTTTTGAAGGTCCCTCAAGGACTAGTTATAATTAAAAATTAGTTTTCATATGAAAAATTAGAAGCTCAAAATTTAACAAAAGGCGAAACTTGTCGTATTCGGTAATGTGAAATACAAAAGAACAATGACCAAAAGAAGAATTCAAAATAAATTTGAAAAAGATTTCAAATTGATTTTCAGACAACATCAAAACAAACATTAAACTTAAATTTTCATCAAAGATGAAAATCAGCTCTACAAATTAATGTTGATAAAAGCGACAATTAACAAGCAACCGTCATTTAAAGTTACAGCTTTTGTTGAAATCAATTTTTTTTCTACAATATAGCAAAGGTTTGAATTGAAAGGATCCTCAAAACTAGAAATAAGCACAATGAAATAATATGAATGAAAAAGGATAAGTTGACTTTTGCGCTTTACCAAATAGGAAAAGTCGAGCACGTAATTTTTGTAAGTGGATAGTATTTATTACTACCTTTACAAATTTAAATCAATACCTATTTTCAACGATATCGATAATAAAGAAATGGTTTTCAAAAAATTGATTTATTTGTTTAAATAATATTTATTATATTATATTTATTTCAAAGATTAAAACAACTGTCACTATTACCATTGAATATTTTCAATGATATCACTCAACGTATTTACACTCTTCATAAGTTTAACATTTTCATCATCACTCAAATTCATTCTCAAGATATTTGTAGCACCATTCTGACTTGTCAGTATTGGTAAGCTGACGAAAACTTCCTTCTCGATTCCAAAAGCTCCTTTCGCATAAATTGACAATGGTAATATGCTGTTCTCGTCATTCAATATTGACGAACACAAGCTACTCAACGTCAATCCAATAGCCCATGATGTGTATCCTTTCAATTTGATGACTTCATATGCACTATTGATGACTTGATTGTGAATGTGAGAAAAGTTCTCAGTGTCTCTATCTGTTCCGATTTCGGGTTTGATGTGTTTCAAATTGACTCCTCCAATATTGATTGCACTCCAAACCGCAACACTCGAATCTCCATGTTCTCCAATGATATATCCATGACAAGATTTTGGATTAATACCGAGTTTTTCTCCAAGAAAGAATCTGAATCTCGCCGAATCAAGCATTGTTCCAGATCCAAAAACTCGGTTTTTCGGAAATCCACTTATTTTCCAGGCTACATAAGCAAGAATATCAACCGGATTCGCAACTACAATTATGATGCAGTTTGGACTATTGTGAACAATTTTCGGAATAATTGCTTTGAATATATCGACATTTCTCTGAACAAGATTCAACCTTGTTTCTCCTTCTCTCTGCCTAGCCCCAGCAGTAACAATAACAATATTTGAATTAACTGATGCGGAATAATCACTACTAGCTGTGATTTTGCATTTACTGACAAATTGTTGTCCATGTTGAAGATCCATCATTTCTCCTTGCAATCGGTCTTCACATACATCGATCAATGCCAATTCCTTGCAGATATTCTGAACTAAAATACTAAATGCAGCAGCCATTCCAACTTGGCCACAACCGACAACAGTTATCTTTTTCGCACTTGCTTCATCTAATACACTAACAATTGGTAACAATAATTGGCTTTTCAAGTTTGACATGTTATTAAAATAGTTTGAGAAGAATAATAAAATTATAATTATTTAAACAAATAAATCAAAATTTTGAAAACAGTATTTCTAAACCAATTATATATTAAAAGCGGAAATATAAAGTATTAAAATATTGAATGTAAACAAATTATTCAATTGTTTTATCAGGGTGCCTCTTTCTTTGTGAAATTATGAATATGCTCTATTGTCGTCTCGATTATTGTCGACGAGTATTAACAGCTGAGTTGCATATAAGACTCAAATAAAATAATCACAATATCATTGAAAATACTATCCAATCGAACAACATTCATCGCAAATCACGTTGGTACGATGTATCTTAGGTGGCATCTGGAAACAAATTTGAAAATCCTCAGTGATAGTCAGTTACGGATTCTTCTTTTCCCATATCAATTCTTCGAATAAAACCATTTAACGTTTCAGAGTTACTTGAAATTTAGCCATGACTAAAAGTTTCCAAAATCAAAATTTATTGTCAATAACATATAAAACCTCATCCAAATGGAAAATCCTACATAATTTATTTGAAAATATGCGTTCAAATAACATGCAGACAAAGAATATGCACCATAAAATCAAAAAGTTCAAAAATAATTCCACCTACATAATCGTTTCATCAAAAATACAAACAAATTCCAAATCAAATCGAAAGCGAAAAGAAAAGCTCGCGTCTATGTGCTCACACCAATGAAAAAGTATTTAACACAACAAATCGTGCACACAGTCGTGACAAACTAATTAAATAAATATTAAATTAAATATCAATTTTTATTGGCGTTATCTTTTAATTAAATCATTGCAAAATTTATTTAATTATTTATTCATAAGTAAAATAATAAATTAGGTTTTGAAATCATTACATCAGCCAATTTGGTAATACACCAAACAATAAGTTCTCTAATTTGACTTTGTCATATGAGAGTTTTTGAATATATATTCCATAGAGAAAAATGAAAGTAGGACCAGCTCTGATGCGTTGCTTTATTAACCATCAAGATGTGGTAGAAATTTAAAGTTTCAGTGTGAGTTGATTTGACAAAAATCAGTTTTAGAGTTTAGGACTTGTTGTTTGTAAATCTAACAAAAATTAATTGATTTGATTATTGATGAGACCTTATACAGATCTCCACTAACAAAAATTATGCGCCCGAGCCACCCCAATTTGAGGCAGTCGAGAAGGTCAACCGTCTCGTTGTGCAATGAGAACAGCCTCACTCCTAAGTTAGTGTTTCGTGATCCACTAATACTTCACGCCAGGTAAGTATGTTTTAAATTCTAACGATTTGAAGCCTATACATTTTACGTGTTCACTACAAAAGTAAAATGAATACCTATCGGTGATTATTCAACGAAACTCTACAAAGTTGAAATTCAAGAACTTGACGCATGTTGAAAATATGAATTAAATTGTCAAGAAACAGATTTTATAGATTGATTTCATTAGGATGTAATGTGTATTGGAGGTTAACAAAAAATTTTCAAAACCATTTCATTATTATCTATATCGTTGAAAGTAGGTATTGTTTTAAATTATAAAGGTAGTAATAAATACTACCCACTAACAAAAATTACGTGCTCGACTTTTCCAATTTGGAAAAGCGCAAAAGTCAACTTATCCTTTGTGCAATGGATAAGCATCGTTCTGAATATTGCTCATTGTTGATCGAGCGCCTTTAGCACCAAGTAAGTTTAAATTAATAAACACTAGTCAAACAAGATGTCAAACTCCAATACCTACTGTTACTAAAAACAAAGTCATAAACATTTTATGATCAATAGAATTTCCCCATGGAAATAAAATAATCAACATAAAATAATCAATCAAGATCTTTTGAAGGACTGTCATTACATTTACATATATAGAATGTTGGAATTTTTCCACATCAAGTTACATTTGCGTACCCACAATTGTTGACTTTGTTTTCATTCATATTATTTCATTGTGCTTATTTCTTGTTTCGAAGATCCTTTCAATTTAAATCCATTGCTATATTGCAGAAATAATTTTGATTTTCAACAAAAACTGTAAATTTAAATGACGGTTGCTTGTTAATTGTCGCTTTTATTACCATTGATCTGTGGATCTGATTTTCAGCTTTGATGAAAATTTAAGTTCAAACTTTATTTTGAAATCTTGTTCATATTCATTTAAAATTCTTCTTTCGGTCATTGTTGTTTTGTATTTCAAATTACAGAATACAACAAGTTTCGCCTTTTGTTAGATTTTGAAATTCTAATTTTTGATATGAAAATTGATTTTTAATTATAACTAGTCCTTGAGGGACCTTCAAAAATTGCTTAAAGTTAAACTATATGTAGCTAACTTAAAGCGGGGTATTGGTAAAAGTTTTCAATTAGCAAAAAAGTCTCATCAGATTCCTCTTCACGCGATGACTTATTGCTCCTGGGCAAGGATAAGTTTAGATTTAAATTTTTCAAAACTTTACTAATCATTGGCTGAATTAATGAGTTTTAAATCTCATGTATTATTTTATTGATAATTACTACTATTATTGATTTATAGCCTGAAAATATATAAAGATAAAGAATTATTTGTGTATGTTTTGTTGTTGTGTGAAAGACATAATGTTTATTTCCAAATTTTAATCAAGAAATTTATTTTCTTTACATTGGATTTGTTATTTAATTGTGGGATAAACGACTGTAATATTGATTTTGACAAGATCTCATTTGAAAGAGTTTTGTTGAAAACTTCTGAATTTATTAGTTTTAAGTAACCTAGGTGATTAGAGATTTGGGAATACACCAAACAATAAGTTCTCTAATTTGACTTGTCATATGAGAGTTTTTGAATATATATTCCATAGAGAAAAATGAAAGTAGGACCAGCTCTGATGCGTTGCTTTATTAACCATCAAGATGTGGTAGAAAATTAAAGTTTCAGTGTGAGTTGATTTGACAAAAATCAGTTTTAGAGTTTAGGACTTGTTGTTTGTAAATCTAACAAAAATTAATTGATTTGATTATTGATGAGACCTTATACAGATCTCCACTAACAAAAATTATGCGCCCGAGCCACCCCAATTTGAGGCAGTCGAGAAGGTCAACCGTCTCGTTGTGCAATGAGAACAGCCTCACTCCTAAGTTAGTGTTTCGTGATCCACTAATACTTCACGCCAGGTAAGTATGTTTTAAATTCTAACGATTTGAAGCCTATACATTTTACGTGTTCACTACAAAAGTAAAATGAATACCTATCGGTGATTATTCAACGAAACTCTACAAAGTTGAAATTCAAGAACTTGACGCATGTTGAAAATATGAATTAAATTGTCAAGAAACAGATTTATAGATTGATTTCATTAGGATGTAATGTGTATTGGAGGTTAACAAAAAATTTTCAAAACCATTTCATTATTATCTATATCGTTGAAAGTAGGTATTGTTTTAAATTATAAAGGTAGTAATAAATACTACCCACTAACAAAAATTACGTGCTCGACTTTTCCAATTTGGAAAAGCGCAAAAGTCAACTTATCCTTTGTGCAATGGATAAGCATCGTTCTGAATATTGCTCATTGTTGATCGAGCGCCTTTAGCACCAAGTAAGTTTAAATTAATAAACACTAGTCAAACAAGATGTCAAACTCCAATACCTACTGTTACTAAAAACAAAGTCATAAACATTTTATGATCAATAGAATTTCCCCATGGAAATAAAATAATCAACATAAAATAATCAATCAAGATCTTTGAAGGACTGTCATTACATTTACATATATAGAATGTTGGAATTTTTCCACATCAAGTTACATTTGCGTACCCACAATTGTTGACTTTGTTTTCATTCATATTATTTCATTGTGCTTATTTCTTGTTTCGAAGATCCTTTCAATTTAAATCCATTGCTATATTGCAGAAATAATTTTGATTTTCAACAAAAACTGTAAATTTAAATGACGGTTGCTTGTTAATTGTCGCTTTTATTACCATTGATCTGTGGATCTGATTTTCAGCTTTGATGAAAATTTAAGTTCAAACTTTATTTTGAAATCTTGTTCATATTCATTTAAAATTCTTCTTTCGGTCATTGTTGTTTTGTATTTCAAATTACAGAATACAACAAGTTTCGCCTTTTGTTAGATTTTGAAATTCTAATTTTGATATGAAAATTGATTTTTAATTATAACTAGTCCTTGAGGGACCTTCAAAAATTGCTTAAAGTTAAACTATATGTAGCTAACTTAAAGCGGGGTATTGGTAAAAGTTTTCAATTAGCAAAAAAGTCTCATCAGATTCCTCTTCACGCGATGACTTATTGCTCCTGGGCAAGGATAAGTTTAGATTTAAATTTTTCAAAACTTTACTAATCATTGGCTGAATTAATGAGTTTTAAATCTCATGTATTATTTTATTGATAATTACTACTATTATTGATTTATAGCCTGAAAATATATAAAGATAAAGAATTATTTGTGTATGTTTTGTTGTTGTGTGAAAGACATAATGTTTATTTCCAAATTTTAATCAAGAAATTTATTTTCTTTACATTGGATTTGTTATTTAATTGTGGGATAAACGACTGTAATATTGATTTTGACAAGATCTCATTTGAAAGAGTTTTGTTGAAAACTTGTGAATTTATTAGTTTTAAGTAACCTAGGTGATTAGAGATTTGGGAATACACCAAACAATAAGTTCTCTAATTTGACTTTGTCATATGAGAGTTTTTGAATATATATTCCATAGAGAAAAATGAAAGTAGGACCAGCTCTGATGCGTTGCTTTATTAACCATCAAGATGTGGTAGAAATTTAAAGTTTCAGTGTGAGTTGATTTGACAAAAATCAGTTTTAGAGTTTAGGACTTGTTGTTTGTAAATCTAACAAAAATTAATTGATTTGATTATTGATGAGACCTTATACAGATCTCCACTAACAAAAATTATGCGCCCGAGCCACCCCAATTTGAGGCAGTCGAGAAGGTCAACCGTCTCGTTGTGCAATGAGAACAGCCTCACTCCTAAGTTAGTGTTTCGTGATCCACTAATACTTCACGCCAGGTAAGTATGTTTTAAATTCTAACGATTTGAAGCCTATACATTTTACGTGTTCACTACAAAAGTAAAATGAATACCTATCGGTGATTATTCAACGAAACTCTACAAAGTTGAAATTCAAGAACTTGACGCATGTTGAAAATATGAATTAAATTGTCAAGAAACAGATTTATAGATTGATTTCATTAGGATGTAATGTGTATTGGAGGTTAACAAAAAATTTTCAAAACCATTTCATTATTATCTATATCGTTGAAAGTAGGTATTGTTTTAAATTATAAAGGTAGTAATAAATACTACCCACTAACAAAAATTACGTGCTCGACTTTTCCAATTTGGAAAAGCGCAAAAGTCAACTTATCCTTTGTGCAATGGATAAGCATCGTTCTGAATATTGCTCATTGTTGATCGAGCGCCTTTAGCACCAAGTAAGTTTAAATTAATAAACACTAGTCAAACAAGATGTCAAACTCCAATACCTACTGTTACTAAAAACAAAGTCATAAACATTTTATGATCAATAGAATTTCCCCATGGAAATAAAATAATCAACATAAAATAATCAATCAAGATCTTTTGAAGGACTGTCATTACATTTACATATATAGAATGTTGGAATTTTTCCACATCAAGTTACATTTGCGTACCCACAATTGTTGACTTTGTTTTCATTCATATTATTTCATTGTGCTTATTTCTTGTTTCGAAGATCCTTTCAATTTAAATCCATTGCTATATTGCAGAAATAATTTTGATTTTCAACAAAAACTGTAAATTTAAATGACGGTTGCTTGTTAATTGTCGCTTTTATTACCATTGATCTGTGGATCTGATTTTCAGCTTTGATGAAAATTTAAGTTCAAACTTTATTTTGAAATCTGTTCATATTCATTTAAAATTCTTCTTTCGGTCATTGTTGTTTTGTATTTCAAATTACAGAATACAACAAGTTTCGCCTTTTGTTAGATTTTGAAATTCTAATTTTTGATATGAAAATTGATTTTTAATTATAACTAGTCCTTGAGGGATTGTCAAAAAATTGCGTAAAGTTAAACTATATGTAGCTAACTTAAAGCGGGGTATTGGTAAAAGTTTTCAATTAGCAAAAAAGTCTCATCAGATTCCTCTTCACGCGATGACTTATTGCTCCTGGGCAAGGATAAGTTTAGATTTAAATTTTTCAAAACTTTACTAATCATTGGCTGAATTAATGAGTTTTAAATCTCATGTATTATTTTATTGATAATTACTACTATTATTGATTTATAGCCTGAAAATATATAAAGATAAAGAATTATTTGTGTATGTTTTGTTGTTGTGTGAAAGACATAATGTTTATTTCCAAATTTTAATCAAGAAATTTATTTTCTTTACATTGGATTTGTTATTTAATTGTGGGATAAACGACTGTAATATTGATTTTGACAAGATCTCATTTGAAAGAGTTTTGTTGAAAACTTGTGAATTTATTAGTTTTAAGTAACCTAGGTGATTAGAGATTTGGGAATACACCAAACAATAAGTTCTCTAATTTGACTTTGTCATATGAGAGTTTTTGAATATATATTCCATAGAGAAAAATGAAAGTAGGACCAGCTCTGATGCGTTGCTTTATTAACCATCAAGATGTGGTAGAAATTTAAAGTTTCAGTGTGAGTTGATTTGACAAAAATCAGTTTTAGAGTTTAGGACTTGTTGTTTGTAAATCTAACAAAAATTAATTGATTTGATTATTGATGAGACCTTATACAGATCTCCACTAACAAAAATTATGCGCCCGAGCCACCCCAATTTGAGGCAGTCGAGAAGGTCAACCGTCTCGTTGTGCAATGAGAACAGCCTCACTCCTAAGTTAGTGTTTCGTGATCCACTAATACTTCACGCCAGGTAAGTATGTTTTAAATTCTAACGATTTGAAGCCTATACATTTTACGTGTTCACTACAAAAGTAAAATGAATACCTATCGGTGATTATTCAACGAAACTCTACAAAGTTGAAATTCAAGAACTTGACGCATGTTGAAAATATGAATTAAATTGTCAAGAAACAGATTTATAGATTGATTTCATTAGGATGTAATGTGTATTGGAGGTTAACAAAAAATTTTCAAAACCATTTCATTATTATCTATATCGTTGAAAGTAGGTATTGTTTTAAATTATAAAGGTAGTAATAAATACTACCCACTAACAAAAATTACGTGCTCGACTTTTCCAATTTGGAAAAGCGCAAAAGTCAACTTATCCTTTGTGCAATGGATAAGCATCGTTCTGAATATTGCTCATTGTTGATCGAGCGCCTTTAGCACCAAGTAAGTTTAAATTAATAAACACTAGTCAAACAAGATGTCAAACTCCAATACCTACTGTTACTAAAAACAAAGTCATAAACATTTTATGATCAATAGAATTTCCCCATGGAAATAAAATAATCAACATAAAATAATCAATCAAGATCTTTTGAAGGACTGTCATTACATTTACATATATAGAATGTTGGAATTTTTCCACATCAAGTTACATTTGCGTACCCACAATTGTTGACTTTGTTTTCATTCATATTATTTCATTGTGCTTATTTCTTGTTTCGAAGATCCTTTCAATTTAAATCCATTGCTATATTGCAGAAATAATTTTGATTTTCAACAAAAACTGTAAATTTAAATGACGGTTGCTTGTTAATTGTCGCTTTTATTACCATTGATCTGTGGATCTGATTTTCAGCTTTGATGAAAATTTAAGTTCAAACTTTATTTTGAAATCTTGTTCATATTCATTTAAAATTCTTCTTTCGGTCATTGTTGTTTTGTATTTCAAATTACAGAATACAACAAGTTTCGCCTTTTGTTAGATTTTGAAATTCTAATTTTTGATATGAAAATTGATTTTTAATTATAACTAGTCCTTGAGGGACCTTCAAAAATTGCTTAAAGTTAAACTATATGTAGCTAACTTAAAGCGGGTATTGGTAAAAGTTTTCAATTAGCAAAAAAGTCTCATCAGATTCCTCTTCACGCGATGACTTATTGCTCCTGGGCAAGGATAAGTTTAGATTTAAATTTTTCAAAACTTTACTAATCATTGGCTGAATTAATGAGTTTTAAATCTCATGTATTATTTTATTGATAATTACTACTATTATTGATTTATAGCCTGAAAATATATAAAGATAAAGAATTATTTGTGTATGTTTTGTTGTTGTGTGAAAGACATAATGTTTATTTCCAAATTTTAATCAAGAAATTTATTTCTTTACATTGGATTTGTTATTTAATTGTGGGATAAACGACTGTAATATTGATTTTGACAAGATCTCATTTGAAAGAGTTTTGTTGAAAACTTCTGAATTTATTAGTTTTAAGTAACCTAGGTGATTAGAGATTTGGGAATACACCAAACAATAAGTTCTCTAATTTGACTTTGTCATATGAGAGTTTTTGAATATATATTCCATAGAGAAAAATGAAAGTAGGACCAGCTCTGATGCGTTGCTTTATTAACCATCAAGATGTGGTAGAAATTTAAAGTTTCAGTGTGAGTTGATTTGACAAAAATCAGTTTTAGAGTTTAGGATTTGTTGTTTGTAAATCTAACAAAAATTAATTGATTTGATTATTGATGAGACCTTATACAGATCTCCACTAACAAAAATTATGCGCCGAGCCACCCCAATTTGAGGCAGTCGAGAAGGTCAACCGTCTCGTTGTGCAATGAGAACAGCCTCACTCCTAAGTTAGTGTTTCGTGATCCACTAATACTTCACGCCAGGTAAGTATGTTTTAAATTCTAACGATTTGAAGCCTATACATTTTACGTGTTCACTACAAAAGTAAAATGAATACCTATCGGTGATTATTCAACGAAACTCTACAAAGTTGAAATTCAAGAACTTGACGCATGTTGAAAATATGAATTAAATTGTCAAGAAACAGATTTATAGATTGATTTCATTAGGATGTAATGTGTATTGGAGGTTAACAAAAAATTTTCAAAACCATTTCATTATTATCTATATCGTTGAAAGTAGGTATTGTTTTAAATTATAAAGGTAGTAATAAATACTACCCACTAACAAAAATTACGTGCTCGACTTTTCCAATTTGGAAAAGCGCAAAAGTCAACTTATCCTTTGTGCAATGGATAAGCATCGTTCTGAATATTGCTCATTGTTGATCGAGCGCCTTTAGCACCAAGTAAGTTTAAATTAATAAACACTAGTCAAACAAGATGTCAAACTCCAATACCTACTGTTACTAAAAACAAAGTCATAAACATTTTATGATCAATAGAATTTCCCCATGGAAATAAAATAATCAACATAAAATAATCAATCAAGATCTTTTGAAGGACTGTCATTACATTTACATATATAGAATGTTGGAATTTTTCCACATCAAGTTACATTTGCGTACCCACAATTGTTGACTTTGTTTTCATTCATATTATTTCATTGTGCTTATTTCTTGTTTCGAAGATCCTTTCAATTTAAATCCATTGCTATATTGCAGAAATAATTTTGATTTTCAACAAAAACTGTAAATTTAAATGACGGTTGCTTGTTAATTGTCGCTTTTATTACCATTGATCTGTGGATCTGATTTTCAGCTTTGATGAAAATTTAAGTTCAAACTTTATTTTGAAATCTTGTTCATATTCATTTAAAATTCTTCTTTCGGTCATTGTTGTTTTGTATTTCAAATTACAGAATACAACAAGTTTCGCCTTTTGTTAGATTTTGAAATTCTAATTTTTGATATGAAAATTGATTTTTAATTATAACTAGTCCTTGAGGGACCTTCAAAAATTGCTTAAAGTTAAACTATATGTAGCTAACTTAAAGCGGGGTATTGGTAAAAGTTTTCAATTAGCAAAAAAGTCTCATCAGATTCCTCTTCACGCGATGACTTATTGCTCCTGGGCAAGGATAAGTTTAGATTTAAATTTTTCAAAACTTTACTAATCATTGGCTGAATTAATGAGTTTTAAATCTCATGTATTATTTTATTGATAATTACTACTATTATTGATTTATAGCCTGAAAATATATAAAGATAAAGAATTATTTGTGTATGTTTTGTTGTTGTGTGAAAGACATAATGTTTATTTCCAAATTTTAATCAAGAAATTTATTTTCTTTACATTGGATTTGTTATTTAATTGTGGGATAAACGACTGTAATATTGATTTTGACAAGATCTCATTTGAAAGAGTTTTGTTGAAAACTTCTGAATTTATTAGTTTTAAGTAACCTAGGTGATTAGAGATTTGGGAATACACCAAACAATAAGTTCTCTAATTTGACTTTGTCATATGAGAGTTTTTGAATATATATTCCATAGAGAAAAATGAAAGTAGGACCAGCTCTGATGCGTTGCTTTATTAACCATCAAGATGTGGTAGAAATTTAAAGTTTCAGTGTGAGTTGATTTGACAAAAATCAGTTTTAGAGTTTAGGATTTGTTGTTTGTAAATCTAACAAAAATTAATTGATTTGATTATTGATGAGACCTTATACAGATCTCCACTAACAAAAATTATGCGCCCGAGCCACCCCAATTTGAGGCAGTCGAGAAGGTCAACCGTCTCGTTGTGCAATGAGAACAGCCTCACTCCTAAGTTAGTGTTTCGTGATCCACTAATACTTCACGCCAGGTAAGTATGTTTTAAATTCTAACGATTTGAAGCCTATACATTTTACGTGTTCACTACAAAAGTAAAATGAATACCTATCGGTGATTATTCAACGAAACTCTACAAAGTTGAAATTCAAGAACTTGACGCATGTTGAAAATATGAATTAAATTGTCAAGAAACAGATTTATAGATTGATTTCATTAGGATGTAATGTGTATTGGAGGTTAACAAAAAATTTTCAAAACCATTTCATTATTATCTATATCGTTGAAAGTAGGTATTGTTTTAAATTATAAAGGTAGTAATAAATACTACCCACTAACAAAAATTACGTGCTCGACTTTTCCAATTTGGAAAAGCGCAAAAGTCAACTTATCCTTTGTGCAATGGATAAGCATCGTTCTGAATATTGCTCATTGTTGATCGAGCGCCTTTAGCACCAAGTAAGTTTAAATTAATAAACACTAGTCAAACAAGATGTCAAACTCCAATACCTACTGTTACTAAAAACAAAGTCATAAACATTTTATGATCAATAGAATTTCCCCATGGAAATAAAATAATCAACATAAAATAATCAATCAAGATCTTTTGAAGGACTGTCATTACATTTACATATATAGAATGTTGGAATTTTTCCACATCAAGTTACATTTGCGTACCCACAATTGTTGACTTTGTTTTCATTCATATTATTTCATTGTGCTTATTTCTTGTTTCGAAGATCCTTTCAATTTAAATCCATTGCTATATTGCAGAAATAATTTTGATTTTCAACAAAAACTGTAAATTTAAATGACGGTTGCTTGTTAATTGTCGCTTTTATTACCATTGATCTGTGGATCTGATTTTCAGCTTTGATGAAAATTTAAGTTCAAACTTTATTTTGAAATCTTGTTCATATTCATTTAAAATTCTTCTTTCGGTCATTGTTGTTTGTATTTCAAATTACAGAATACAACAAGTTTCGCCTTTTGTTAGATTTTGAAATTCTAATTTTTGATATGAAAATTGATTTTTAATTATAACTAGTCCTTGAGGGACCTTCAAAAATTGCTTAAAGTTAAACTATATGTAGCTAACTTAAAGCGGGGTATTGGTAAAAGTTTTCAATTAGCAAAAAAGTCTCATCAGATTCCTCTTCACGCGATGACTTATTGCTCCTGGGCAAGGATAAGTTTAGATTTAAATTTTTCAAAACTTTACTAATCATTGGCTGAATTAATGAGTTTTAAATCTCATGTATTATTTTATTGATAATTACTACTATTATTGATTTATAGCCTGAAAATATATAAAGATAAAGAATTATTTGTGTATGTTTTGTTGTTGTGTGAAAGACATAATGTTTATTTCCAAATTTTAATCAAGAAATTTATTTTCTTTACATTGGATTTGTTATTTAATTGTGGGATAAACGACTGTAATATTGATTTTGACAAGATCTCATTTGAAAGAGTTTTGTTGAAAACTTCTGAATTTATTAGTTTTAAGTAACCTAGGTGATTAGAGATTTGGGAATACACCAAACAATAAGTTCTCTAATTTGACTTTGTCATATGAGAGTTTTTGAATATATATTCCATAGAGAAAAATGAAAGTAGGACCAGCTCTGATGCGTTGCTTTATTAACCATCAAGATGTGGTAGAAATTTAAAGTTTCAGTGTGAGTTGATTTGACAAAAATCAGTTTTAGAGTTTAGGATTTGTTGTTTGTAAATCTAACAAAAATTAATTGATTTGATTATTGATGAGACCTTATACAGATCTCCACTAACAAAAATTATGCGCCCGAGCCACCCCAATTTGAGGCAGTCGAGAAGGTCAACCGTCTCGTTGTGCAATGAGAACAGCCTCACTCCTAAGTTAGTGTTTCGTGATCCACTAATACTTCACGCCAGGTAAGTATGTTTTAAATTCTAACGATTTGAAGCCTATACATTTTACGTGTTCACTACAAAAGTAAAATGAATACCTATCGGTGATTATTCAACGAAACTCTACAAAGTTGAAATTCAAGAACTTGACGCATGTTGAAAATATGAATTAAATTGTCAAGAAACAGATTTATAGATTGATTTCATTAGGATGTAATGTGTATTGGAGGTTAACAAAAAATTTTCAAAACCATTTCATTATTATCTATATCGTTGAAAGTAGGTATTGTTTTAAATTATAAAGGTAGTAATAAATACTACCCACTAACAAAAATTACGTGCTCGACTTTTCCAATTTGGAAAAGCGCAAAAGTCAACTTATCCTTTGTGCAATGGATAAGCATCGTTCTGAATATTGCTCATTGTTGATCGAGCGCCTTTAGCACCAAGTAAGTTTAAATTAATAAACACTAGTCAAACAAGATGTCAAACTCCAATACCTACTGTTACTAAAAACAAAGTCATAAACATTTTATGATCAATAGAATTTCCCCATGGAAATAAAATAATCAACATAAAATAATCAATCAAGATCTTTTGAAGGACTGTCATTACATTTACATATATAGAATGTTGGAATTTTCCACATCAAGTTACATTGCGTACCCACAATTGTTGACTTTGTTTTCATTCATATTATTTCATTGTGCTTATTTCTTGTTTCGAAGATCCTTTCAATTTAAATCCATTGCTATATTGCAGAAATAATTTTGATTTTCAACAAAAACTGTAAATTTAAATGACGGTTGCTTGTTAATTGTCGCTTTTATTACCATTGATCTGTGGATCTGATTTTCAGCTTTGATGAAAATTTAAGTTCAAACTTTATTTTGAAATCTTGTTCATATTCATTTAAAATTCTTCTTTCGGTCATTGTTGTTTTGTATTTCAAATTACAGAATACAACAAGTTTCGCCTTTTGTTAGATTTTGAAATTCTAATTTTTGATATGAAAATTGATTTTTAATTATAACTAGTCCTTGAGGGACCTTCAAAAATTGCTTAAAGTTAAACTATATGTAGCTAACTTAAAGCGGGGTATTGGTAAAAGTTTTCAATTAGCAAAAAAGTCTCATCAGATTCCTCTTCACGCGATGACTTATTGCTCCTGGGCAAGGATAAGTTTAGATTTAAATTTTTCAAAACTTTACTAATCATTGGCTGAATTAATGAGTTTTAAATCTCATGTATTATTTTATTGATAATTACTACTATTATTGATTTATAGCCTGAAAATATATAAAGATAAAGAATTATTTGTGTATGTTTGTTGTTGTGTGAAAGACATAATGTTTATTTCCAAATTTTAATCAAGAAATTTATTTTCTTTACATTGGATTTGTTATTTAATTGTGGGATAAACGACTGTAATATTGATTTTGACAAGATCTCATTTGAAAGAGTTTTGTTGAAAACTTCTGAATTTATTAGTTTTAAGTAACCTAGGTGATTAGAGATTTGGGAATACACCAAACAATAAGTTCTCTAATTTGACTTTGTCATATGAGAGTTTTTGAATATATATTCCATAGAGAAAAATGAAAGTAGGACCAGCTCTGATGCGTTGCTTTATTAACCATCAAGATGTGGTAGAAATTTAAAGTTTCAGTGTGAGTTGATTTGACAAAAATCAGTTTTAGAGTTTAGGATTTGTTGTTTGTAAATCTAACAAAAATTAATTGATTTGATTATTGATGAGACCTTATACAGATCTCCACTAACAAAAATTATGCGCCGAGCCACCCCAATTTGAGGCAGTCGAGAAGGTCAACCGTCTCGTTGTGCAATGAGAACAGCCTCACTCCTAAGTTAGTGTTTCGTGATCCACTAATACTTCACGCCAGGTAAGTATGTTTTAAATTCTAACGATTTGAAGCCTATACATTTTACGTGTTCACTACAAAAGTAAAATGAATACCTATCGGTGATTATTCAACGAAACTCTACAAAGTTGAAATTCAAGAACTTGACGCATGTTGAAAATATGAATTAAATTGTCAAGAAACAGATTTATAGATTGATTTCATTAGGATGTAATGTGTATTGGAGGTTAACAAAAAATTTTCAAAACCATTTCATTATTATCTATATCGTTGAAAGTAGGTATTGTTTTAAATTATAAAGGTAGTAATAAATACTACCCACTAACAAAAATTACGTGCTCGACTTTTCCAATTTGGAAAAGCGCAAAAGTCAACTTATCCTTTGTGCAATGGATAAGCATCGTTCTGAATATTGCTCATTGTTGATCGAGCGCCTTTAGCACCAAGTAAGTTTAAATTAATAAACACTAGTCAAAACAAGATGTCAAACTCCAATACCTACTGTTACTAAAAACAAAGTCATAAACATTTTATGATCAATAGAATTTCCCCATGGAAATAAAATAATCAACATAAAATAATCAATCAAGATCTTTTGAAGGACTGTCATTACATTTACATATATAGAATGTTGGAATTTTTCCACATCAAGTTACATTTGCGTACCCACAATTGTTGACTTTGTTTTCATTCATATTATTTCATTGTGCTTATTTCTTGTTTCGAAGATCCTTTCAATTTAAATCCATTGCTATATTGCAGAAATAATTTTGATTTTCAACAAAAACTGTAAATTTAAATGACGGTTGCTTGTTAATTGTCGCTTTTATTACCATTGATCTGTGGATCTGATTTTCAGCTTTGATGAAAATTTAAGTTCAAACTTTATTTTGAAATCTTGTTCATATTCATTTAAAATTCTTCTTTCGGTCATTGTTGTTTTGTATTTCAAATTACAGAATACAACAAGTTTCGCCTTTTGTTAGATTTTGAAATTCTAATTTTTGATATGAAAATTGATTTTTAATTATAACTAGTCCTTGAGGGACCTTCAAAAATTGCTTAAAGTTAAACTATATGTAGCTAACTTAAAGCGGGGTATTGGTAAAAGTTTTCAATTAGCAAAAAAGTCTCATCAGATTCCTCTTCACGCGATGACTTATTGCTCCTGGGCAAGGATAAGTTTAGATTTAAATTTTTCAAAACTTTACTAATCATTGGCTGAATTAATGAGTTTTAAATCTCATGTATTATTTTATTGATAATTACTACTATTATTGATTTATAGCCTGAAAATATATAAAGATAAAGAATTATTTGTGTATGTTTTTGTTGTTGTGTGAAAGACATAATGTTTATTTCCAAATTTTAATCAAGAAATTTATTTTCTTTACATTGGATTTGTTATTTAATTGTGGGATAAACGACTGTAATATTGATTTTGACAAGATCTCATTTGAAAGAGTTTTGTTGAAAACTTCTGAATTTATTAGTTTTAAGTAACCTAGGTGATTAGAGATTTGGGAATACACCAAACAATAAGTTCTCTAATTTGACTTTGTCATATGAGAGTTTTTGAATATATATTCCATAGAGAAAAATGAAAGTAGGACCAGCTCTGATGCGTTGCTTTATTAACCATCAAGATGTGGTAGAAATTTAAAGTTTCAGTGTGAGTTGATTTGACAAAAATCAGTTTTAGAGTTTAGGACTTGTTGTTTGTAAATCTAACAAAAATTAATTGATTTGATTATTGATGAGACCTTATACAGATCTCCACTAACAAAAATTATGCGCCCGAGCCACCCCAATTTGAGGCAGTCGAGAAGGTCAACCGTCTCGTTGTGCAATGAGAACAGCCTCACTCCTAAGTTAGTGTTTCGTGATCCACTAATACTTCACGCCAGGTAAGTATGTTTTAAATTCTAACGATTTGAAGCCTATACATTTTACGTGTTCACTACAAAAGTAAAATGAATACCTATCGGTGATTATTCAACGAAACTCTACAAAGTTGAAATTCAAGAACTTGACGCATGTTGAAAATATGAATTAAATTGTCAAGAAACAGATTTATAGATTGATTTCATTAGGATGTAATGTGTATTGGAGGTTAACAAAAAATTTTCAAAACCATTTCATTATTATCTATATCGTTGAAAGTAGGTATTGTTTTAAATTATAAAGGTAGTAATAAATACTACCCACTAACAAAAATTACGTGCTCGACTTTTCCAATTTGGAAAAGCGCAAAAGTCAACTTATCCTTTGTGCAATGGATAAGCATCGTTCTGAATATTGCTCATTGTTGATCGAGCGCCTTTAGCACCAAGTAAGTTTAAATTAATAAACACTAGTCAAACAAGATGTTCAACTCCAATACCTACTGTTACTAAAAACAAAGTCATAAACATTTTATGATCAATAGAATTTCCCCATGGAAATAAAATAATCAACATAAAATAATCAATCAAGATCTTTTGAAGGACTGTCATTACATTTACATATATAGAATGTTGGAATTTTTCCACATCAAGTTACATTTGCGTACCCACAATTGTTGACTTTGTTTTCATTCATATTATTTCATTGTGCTTATTTCTTGTTTCGAAGATCCTTTCAATTTAAATCCATTGCTATATTGCAGAAATAATTTTGATTTTCAACAAAAACTGTAATTTTAAATGGGACGGTTGCTTGTTAATTGTCGTTTATTTCCATTGTTGTGGATCTGATTTTCCAGCTTTGATGAAAATTAAGTTCAAACTTTATTTTGAAATCGTTCATATTCATTTAAAATTCTTCTTTCGGTCATTGTTGTTTTGTATTTCAAATTACAGAATACAACAAGTTTCGCCTTTTGTTAGATTTTGAAATTCTAATTTTTGATATGAAAATTGATTTTTAATTATAACTAGTCCTTGAGGGACCTTCAAAAATTGCTTAAAGTTAAACTATATGTAGCTAACTTAAAGCGGGGTATTGGTAAAAGTTTTCAATTAGCAAAAAAGTCTCATCAGATTCCTCTTCACGCGATGACTTATTGCTCCTGGGCAAGGATAAGTTTAGATTTAAATTTTTCAAAACTTTACTAATCATTGGCTGAATTAATGAGTTTTAAATCTCATGTATTATTTTATTGATAATTACTACTATTATTGATTTATAGCCTGAAAATATATAAAGATAAAGAATTATTTGTGTATGTTTTGTTGTTGTGTGAAAGACATAATGTTTATTTCCAAATTTTAATCAAGAAATTTATTTTCTTTACATTGGATTTGTTATTTAATTGTGGGATAAACGACTGTAATATTGATTTTGACAAGATCTCATTTGAAAGAGTTTTGTTGAAAACTTGTGAATTTATTAGTTTTAAGTAACCTAGGTGATTAGAGATTTGGGAATACACCAAACAATAAGTTCTCTAATTTGACTTTGTCATATGAGAGTTTTTGAATATATATTCCATAGAGAAAAATGAAAGTAGGAGCAGCTCTGATGCGTTGCTTTATTAACCATCAAGATGTGGTAGAAATTTAAAGTTTCAGTGTGAGTTGATTTGACAAAAATCAGTTTTAGAGTTTAGGACTTGTTGTTTGTAAATCTAACAAAAATTAATTGATTTGATTATTGATGAGACCTTATACAGATCTCCACTAACAAAAATTATGCGCCCGAGCCACCCCAATTTGAGGCAGTCGAGAAGGTCAACCGTCTCGTTGTGCAATGAGAACAGCCTCACTCCTAAGTTAGTGTTTCGTGATCCACTAATACTTCACGCCAGGTAAGTATGTTTTAATTTAACCGATTTTGACCTATACATTTTACGTGTTCACTACAAAAGTAAAATGAATACCTATCGGTGATTATTCAACGAAACTCTACAAAGTTGAAATTCAAGAACTTGACGCATGTTGAAAATATGAATTAAATTGTCAAGAAACAGATTTATAGATGAATTTCATTAGGATGTATGATGTTATTGGAGGTTAACAAAAAATTTTCAAAACCATTTCATTATTATCTATATCGTTGAAAGTAGGTATTGTTTTAAATTATAAAGGTAGTAATAAATACTACCCACTAACAAAAATTACGTGCTCGACTTTTCCAATTTGGAAAAGCGCAAAAGTCAACTTATTCCTTTGTGCAATGATAAGATCGTTCTTGACTGAATATTGCTCATTGTTGATCGAGCGCCTTTAGCACCAAGTAAGTTTAAATTAATAAACACTAGTCAAACAAGATGTCAAACTCCAATACCTACTGTTACTAAAAACAAAGTCATAAACATTTTATGATCAATAGAATTTCCCCATGGAAATAAATTAATCAACATAAAATAATCCAATCAAGATCTTTTGAAGGACTGTCATTACATTTACATATATAGAATGTTGGAATTTTTCCACATCAAGTTACATTTGCGTACCCACAATTGTTGACTTTGTTTTCATTCATATTATTTCATTGTGCTTATTTCTTGTTTCGAGATCTTCATTTAAATCCATTGCTATATTGCAGAAATAATTTTGATTTTCAACAAAAACTGTAAATTTAAATGACGGTTGCTTGTTAATTGTCGCTTTTATTACCATTGATCTGTGGATCTGATTTTCAGCTTTGATGAAAATTTAAGTTCACTTTTGAAATCTTGTTCATATTATTAAATTCTTCTTTCGGTCATTGTTGTTTTGTATTTTCAATTTACAGAATACAAACAAGTTTCGCCTTTTGTTAGATTTTGAATTCTAATTTTTGATATTGAAATTGATTTTTAATTATACTTCCTGAGGGACTTAAAATTGCTTAAGTTAAACTATATGTAGCTAACTTTAAAGCGGGGTATTGGTAAAAGTTTTCAATTAGCAAAAAAGTCTCATCAGATTCCTCTTCACGCGATGACTTATTGCTCCTGGGCAAGGATAAGTTTAGATTTAAATTTTTCAAAACTTTACTAATCATTGGCTGAATTAATGAGTTTTAAATCTCATGTATTATTTTATTGATAATTACTACTATTATTGATTTATAGCCTGAAAATATATAAAGATAAAGAATTATTTGTGTATGTTTTGTTGTTGTGTGAAAGACATTAATGTTTATTTCAATTTTAATCAAGAAATTTATTTTTTAATGGTTTGTTAT
This sequence comes from Schmidtea mediterranea, assembly GCA_022537955.1. Classification (NCBI taxonomy): domain Eukaryota; kingdom Metazoa; phylum Platyhelminthes; order Tricladida; family Dugesiidae; genus Schmidtea; species Schmidtea mediterranea. The sequence goes on along the minus strand of CM039679.1, from coordinate 306,025,031 downwards.
TTAATTGATGGGATAAACGATGTATATTTGTTTTTGACAAGATTCATTTGAAAGAGTTTTGTTGAAAACTTGTGAATTTATTAGTTTTAAGTAACCTAGGTGATTAGAGATTTGGGAATACACCAAACAATAAGTTCTCTAATTTGACTTTGTCATATGAGAGTTTTTGAATATATATTCCATAGAGAAAAATGAAAGTAGGACCAGCTCTGATGCGTTGCTTTATTAACCATCAAGATGTGGTAGAAATTTAAAGTTTCAGTGTGAGTTGATTTGACAAAAATCAGTTTTAGAGTTTTGTTGTTGTTTGATAATCTAACAAAATTTAATTGATTGATATTGATGAGACCTTATAACAGATCTCCACGAAAATTATTGCGCCCGAGCCCCCAATTTGAGCAGTCGAAGGTCAACGTCTCGTTGTGCAATGGAGAAAGCCTCACTCCTAAGTTAGTGTTTCGTGATCCACTAATTACTTCACGAGTTAGGTATGTTTTAAATTCTAACGATTTGAAGCCTTTATTCTTTTACGGTGTTCACTACAAAAGTAAAAAATGAATACCATCGGTGAATTATTAACAACTCTACAAAGTTGAATTCAGAACTTGACGCATGGTTGATAATATGAATTAAATGTCAAGAAACAGATTTATAGATTATTTTCATTAGATGTTAATGTGTATTGGAGTGTACAAAAATTTTCAAAACCATTTTCATTATTATCTATATCAGTTGAAAGTTAGGTTTGTTTTAAATTATAAAGGTAGTAATTAAATACACCCACTAACAATACGTAGCTCGACTTTTCCATTTGGAAAAGCGCAAAATAACTTATCCTTTGTGCAATGGATAAGCATCTTCTGATTATTGCTTCATTGTTGATTCGAGCGCTTTAGCACCAAGTAAGTTTAAATAATAAACACTATGTCAAACAAGATGTCCAAACTCCAAATACTAGTTACTAAAACAAAGTCATAAACATTTTATATCAATAGAATCCCATGGAAATAAAATAATAACATAAATATCAATCAAGATTCTTTTGAAGGACTGTCATTATTACATATATAGAATGGTTGGAATTTTCCACATCAAGTTACATTTGGTACCCACCAATTGTTGACTTTGTTTCATTTTATTTCTTTGCTTATTTTTGTTTCGAGTTCCTTTTCATTTAAATCCATTGTATATTGCAGAAATATTTTATTTTCAAAAAAACTGTAAATTTAATGACGGTTCTTGCGGTATTGTTAATTGTCGCTTTTATTACATTGATCTGTGGATCTGATTCAGCTTTGATGAAAATTTAAGTTCAACTTTATTTTTGGATCTTGTTCTATCATGTTAAAATTCTTCTTTCGGTCCATTTGTGTGATTTCAAATTAAGAATACAACAAGTTTCCCTTTTGATTAGATTTTGAATTCTAATTTTTGATATGAAAATTGATTTTTAATTATAAGTAGTCTTGAGGACCTTCAAAATTGCCTTAAAGTTTAAACTATATGTAGCTAACTTAAGGGGGTATTGGATAAAGTTTTCAATTAGCAAAAGTTCATCAGATCGCGCTTCACCACAGCACGTGGACTTATCTCCTGGGCAAGGTACCCGTTTAGCATTAAATTTCAAAACTTTACTACACTCATTTGGCTGTAACATTAATGACAAGTTTTCTAAAATCTATGTATTATTTATTCGATTAATCCACCTACTATCTATTGATTTATAGGGCCATGAAAATATAAAGATAAGAATTGTGTAACTAGTTTTGTTGTTGTGTGAAAGACATATATGATTTTTTATTTCCCCAATTTTTAATCAAGAAATTTTTTCTTTACATTGGATTTGTTATTTAATCTGTGGGAATAAACGGACACTCGTTCAAGTAATGATTTCGACAAGATGTCATTTGAAAGAGTTTTTTGAAGAACTTGTTGATTTATTGTTTTAAGTACCTAGGTGTGATTAGAGATTTGGAATACACCAAACAATAAGTTCTCTAATTTGACTTTGTCATATGAGAGTTGAAATATATATTCATAGAGAAAATGAAAGTTAGACCAGCTTCTGATGCGTTCTTTATTAACCATCAGATGTGAGAATTTAAAGTTCAGTGTGAGTTGATTTGACAAAATCAGTTTTAGAGTTTAGGACTTGTTGTTTGTAAATCTAACAAAAAATTTAATTGATTTGAGTATTGATTGAGACCTTATACAATCTCCACTTAACAATAAATTATGCGCCAGCCACCCCCAATGAGGCCAGTCGAGAAGGTCAACCGTCTCGTTGTGCAATGAGGAACAGCTCACTCCTAAGTTAGTGTTATCGTGATCCATAATACTCACGCCAGGTAAGTTGTTTTAAATTCTAACGATTTGAAGCCTATTTAATTTTACGTGTTCACTACAAAGTAAATGAATACCTTCGGTGATTATTCACACGAAACTCTACAAAGTTGGAAATTCAAAACTTGACGCATGTTGAAATATGAATTATAAATTGTCAAAAAACAGATTTTTATAGATTGATTTCATTAGGATGTAATGTGTATTGGAGGTTAACAAAAAATTTTCAAAACCATTTCATTATTATCTATATCGTTGAAAGTAGGTATTGTTTTAAATTATAAAGGTAGTAATAAATACTACCCACTAACAAAAATTACGTGCTCGACTTTTCCAATTTGGAAAAGCGCAAAGTCAACACTTATCTTGTGCAATGGATTTAAGATCGTTCTGATTATTGCTCATTGTTTGATCGAGGCGCCTTTAGCACAAGTAAGTTTAAATTAATAAACACTGTCAAACAAGATGGTAAACTCCAATACTACTGTTACTAAAAACAAGTCATAAACTTTTATGATCAATATAGAATTTCCCCATGGAAATAAATATAACATAAAATAATCAAATCAAGATCTTGAAGGATTTCATTAACATTTACATATATAGAATGTTGGAATTTTTCCACATCAAGTTACATTTGCGTACCCACAATTGTTGACTTTGTTTTCATTCATATTATTTTCATGTCTTATTTCTTGTTTCGAAGATCCTTTCAATTTAAATCCATTGCTATATTGCAGAATAATTTTTGATTTTCAACAAAAAACTGTAAATTTAATGACGTTGCTGTTAATGTCGCTTTATTACCCATTGATCTGTGATCTGATTTCAGCTTTGATAAAAATTTAAGTTTCAAACTTTATTTTGAATAATCTTGTTCATATTCATTTAAATTCTTCTTTCGGTCATTATGTTGTTTTGTATTTCAATTACAGAGTTACAAACAAGTTCGCCTTTGTTAGATTTTTGAAATTCTAATTGATATGAAATAGATTTTTAATTATAATAGTCCTGAGGTACCTTCAAAATTAGCTTAAAAGTTAACTATATGTAGCTAACTTGAGCGGAGGTATTGGTAAAGTTTTCAATAGCAAAAAGTCTCATCAGATTCCTCTTCACGCGATGACTTATTGCTCCTGGGCAAGGATAAGTTTAGATTTAAATTTTTCAAAACTTTACTAATCATTGGCTGAATTAATGAGTTTTAAATCTCATGTATTATTTTATTGATAATTACTACTATTATTGATTTATAGCCTGAAAATATATAAAGATAAGAATTTGTTATGTTTTTTGTTGTGTGAAGACATAAATGTTTATTTCCAAATTTTAATCAGAAATTATTTCTTTTCATGGATTTGTTATTTAATTGTGGATAACGACTGTATTATGATTTTGACAAGATTCACTTGAAAGAGTTTTGTTGAAACTTGTGAATATTATTAGTTTTAAGTAACCTAGGTGATTAGAGATTTGGGAATACACCAAACAATAAGTTCTCTAATTTGACTTTGTCATATGAGAGTTTTTGAATATATATTCCATAGAGAAAAATGAAAGTAGGACCAGCTCTGATGCGTTGCTTTATTAACCATCAAGATGTGGTAGAAATTTAAAGTTTCAGTGTGATGATTTGACAAAATCAAGTTTTAGAGTTTAGGACTTGTTGTTTGTAATCTAACAAAATTAATTGATTTGATTATGATGAGACTTTATTACAGATCTCCACTAACAAATTATGCGCCCGAAGCACCCATTTGAGAGTCGAGAAGGTCAAACCCGTCTCGTTGTGCAATAGAACAGCCTCACTCCTAAGTTAGTGTTTTCGTATCCACTAAAATCTTCACCGCCAGGTAAGTATGTTTTAATTTCTAAGCGATTTGAGCCTATACATATTTACCGTGTTCACTACAAAGTAAATGAATTTACCTATCGGTGATTATTCACGAAACTTACAAAGTTGAAATTCAAGACTTGACGCATGTTGAAAATATGAATTAAAATGTCAAGAAACATTTTATAGATTGATTTCATTAGGATTAATTGTTGTATTGGAGGTTAACAAAAATTTTCAAAACCATTTCATTATTATCTACTATCGTTGAAAGTAGGTATTGTTTTAAATTTATAAAGGTGTAATAAATTACTACCCACAACCAAAAATTACGTGTCGAATTTTCCAATTTGGAAAAAAAGCGCAAAAGTAACTTATCTTTGTGCAATGGATAAGCTCGTTTCTGAATTTTGCCTCATTGTTGATCGGCGCCTTTAAGAACAAGTAAGTTTAAATTTAATTAAACACTGTCAACAAGATGTCAACTCCAATACCTACTGTTACAAAAAACAAAGTTATAAACATTTTTGATCAATAGAATTCCATGGAAATTAAATAATCAACATAAAATAATCAATCAGATTTTTGAAAAAGACTGTCATTACATTTACTATATAGAATGTTTTGAATTTTTTCCACATCAGTTACATTGCGTACCAATGTTGACTATTGTTCATTCATATTATTTCATTGTGCTTTATTTCTTGTTTCGAAGATTCTTTCAATTTAAATCCATTGCATATTGCGAAATATTTTGATTTTCAACAAAAAGCTGTAAATTTAATAATACGGTTGCTGTTTATTGTCGCTTTTATTACCATTGATCTGTGGATCTGATTTTCAGCTTTGATGAAAATTTAAGTTCAAACTTTGTTTTGAAATCTTGTTCATATTCATTTAAAATTCTTCTTTCGGTCATTGTTGTTTTGTATTTCAAAATTACAGAATAAACAGTTTCGCCTTTTGGTGATTTGAATTCATTTTGATTATGAAATTTGATTTTTAATTATAACTTCCTTGAGGACCTTCAAAAATTGCTTAAGTTAAAATATATGTAGTACTAAGCGGTGGTATGGTAAAGTTTCAATTGCAAAAAAGTTACAGATTCCTCTTCACGCGTGACTTCATGCTCCTGGGCAAGGATAAGTTAGATCTCTCAAATTTTTCAAAACTTTACTAATCATTGGCTGAATTAATGAGTTTTAAATCTCATGTATTATTTTATTGATAATTACTACTATTATTGATTTATAGCCTGAAAATATATAAAGATAAAGAATTATTTGTGTATGTTTTGTTGTTGTGTGAAAGACATAATGTTTATTTCCAAATTTTAATCAAGAAATTTATTTTCTTTACATTGGATTTGTTTTTAATTGTGGGATAAACGACTGTAATATTGATTTTGACAAGATCTCATTTGAAAGAGTTTTGTTGAAAACTTGTGAATTTATTAGTTTTAAGTAACCTAGGTGATTAGAGATTTGGGAATACACCAAACAATAAGTTCTTATTGACTTTGTATATGAGAGTTTTGAATATTATTTCATAGAGGGAAAAATGAAAGTAGGACCAGCTCTGATGCGTTGCTTTATTAACCATCAAGATGTGGTAGAAATTTAAAGTTTCAGTGTGAGTTGATTTGACAAAAATCAGTTTTAGAGTTTAGGACTTGTTGTTTGTAAATCTAACAAAAATTAATTGATTTGATTATTGATGAGACCTTATACAGATCTCCACTAACAAAAATTATGCGCCCGAGCCACCCCAATTTGAGGCAGTCGAGAAGGTCAACCGTCTCGTTGTGCAATGAGAACAGCCTCACTCCTAAGTTAGTGTTTCGTGATCCACTAATACTTCACGTCAGGTAAGTATGTTTTATATTCTAACGATGAAGCCTATACATCTTTACGTGTTCATCACAAAAGTAAATGAATACCTATCGGTGATTATTCAACGAAACTCTACAAAGTTGAAATTCAAGAACTTGACGCATGTTGAAAATATGAATTAAATTGTCAAGAAACAGATTTTATAGATTGATTTCATTAGGATGTAATGTGTATTGGAGGTTAACAAAAAATTTTCAAAACCATTTCATTATTATCTATATCGTTGAAAGTAGGTATTGTTTTAAATTATAAAGGTAGTAATAAATACTACCCACTAACAAAAATTACGTGCTCGACTTTTCCAATTTGGAAAAGCGCAAAAGTCAACTTATCCTTTGTGCAATGGATAAGCATCGTTCTGAATATTGCTATTGTTTGATTCGAGCGCCTTTAGCACCAAGTAAGTTTAAATTTATAAACCACTAGTCAACAAGAGTCAAACTCCATTACTACTGTACTAAAAACAAGTCATAAACATTTTATGATCAATAGAATTTCCCCATGGAAATAAAATAATCAACATAAAATAATCAATCAAGATCTTTTGAAGGACTGTCATTACATTTACATATATAGAATGTTGGAATTTTTCCACATCAAGTTACATTTGCGTACCCACAATTGTTGACTTTGTTTTCATTCATATTATTTCATTGTGCTTATTTCTTGTTTCGAAGATCCTTTCAATTTAAATCCATTGCTATATTGCAGAAATATTTGTTTCAACAAAAACTGTAAATTTAATGACGGTCTGCTTGTTAATTGTCGCTTTTATTACCATTGATCTGTGGATCTGATTTTCAGCTATTTGATTGAAAATTATTAAGTTCAAACTTTATTTTGAAATCTTGTTCATATTCATTTAAAATTCTTCTTTCGGTCATTGTTGTTTTGTATTTCAAATACAGATACAACAAGCTTTCGTTCCTTTTGTTGATTTTTTGAAATTCTAATTTTGATATGAAATTGGATTTTTTATAACTGTCTTGAGGACCTTCAATTGCTTAAAGTTAAATAATGTAGCTAATTAAAGCGGGTAATGCGTAAAAGTTTTCAATTAGCAAAAAGTCTCATTCAGTTCCTCTTTCCGCGATGACTTATTGCTCCTGGGCAGGTAGTTTACGATTTTAATCTTTCAAACTTTTATAATCATTGGCTGAATTAATGAGTTTTAAATCTCATGTATTATTTTATTGATAATTACTACTATTATTGATTTATAGCCTGAAAATATATAAAGATAAAGAATTATTTGTGTATGTTTTGTTGTTGTGTGAAAGACATAATGTTTATTTCCAAATTTTAATCAAGGGAAATTTATTTTCTTACATTGGATTTGTCTATTAATGTGGAATAACGACTGTAATATTGATTTTGAAAATCTCATTTGAAAAGGTTTTTTGAAACTTGTGAATTTATTGTTTTAAGTAACCTAGGTATTAGAGATTTGGGAATACACCAAACAATAAGTTCTCTAATTTGACTTTGTCATATGAGAGTTTTTGAATATATATTCCATAGAGAAAAATGAAAGTAGGACCAGCTCTGATGCGTTGCTTTATTAACCATCAAGATGTGGTAGAAATTTAAAGTTTCAGTGTGAGTTGATTTGACAAAAATCAGTTTTAGAGTTTAGGACTTGTTGTTTGTAAATTAACAAATTAATTGATTTGTTATTGATGAGACCTTATACAGAATCTCCACTAACAAAAATTATGCGCCCCGAGCCACCAATTGAAGGCAGTCGAGAAGGTCAACCGTTCGTTGTTGCAATTGAGAACAGCCTCACTCAAGTTAGTGTTTCGTGATCCACTAATACTTCACGCCAGGTAAGTATGTTTTAAATTCTAACGATTTGAAGCCTATACATTTTACGTGTTCACTACAAAAGTAAAATGAATACCTATCGGTGATTATTCAACGTAACTCTACAAAGTTGAAATTCAAGAACTTGACGCATGTTGAAAATATGAATTAAATTGTCAAGAAAACAGATTTTAATAGATTGATTTATATAAGGATGTACATGTGTATTGGAGGGGTTTGGTTAACAAAAAATTTTTTCCCAAAAAAAACCCCCATCTTTTATCTTTATTCGTTGAAAGTAGGTATTGTTTTAAATTATAAGGTAGTTAATAAATTACTACCCATAACAAAATTACGTGCTCGACTTTCCAATTGGAAGCCAAAAAGTAACTTATCTTTTGTGAATGGTAAGCATCGTCTGAATATTGCTCAATTGTTGATCGAGCGCCTTAGCACCAGTAAGTTTAAATTAAATAAACATAGTCAAACAAGATGTCAAACTGCCAATACCTTACTGTTACTAAAAAACCAAGTCATAAACATTATTGGATCAATAGAATTTCCCCATGGAAATAAAATATAATCAACATAAATAATCAATCAAGATCTTATTGAGGGACTGTCATTACATTACATATAGTAGAATGATTGGAATTTTTCACATCAAGTTACATTTGCGTACCCACATTGTGACTTTGTTTTCATCATATTATTTCATTGTGTATTTCTTGTTTCGAAGATCTTTCAATTAAATCCATTGCTTATTGAGAAATAATTGGATTTTCAACAAAACTGTAAATTAAATGACGGTTTGCTTGTTAATTGTCGCTTTATTACATTTTATCTGTGGATCTGATTTCAGCTTTGATTGGAAAATTTAGTTCAAACTTTATTTGAAAATCCTTGTTATATTCATTTAAATTCTTCTTTCGGTCATTGTTGTCTTTTGTATTCTTAACAGAATCAACAAGTTCGCCTTTTTTGTTAGATTTTAAATTTAATTTTTGATATGAAATTGATTTTTAATTATAACTAGTCCTTGAGGGACCTTCAAAAATTGCTTAAAGTTAAACTATATGTAGCTAACTTAAAGCGGGGTATTGGTAAAAGTTTTCAATTAGCAAAAAAGTCTCATCAGATTCCTCTTCACGCGATGACTTATTGCTCCTGGGCAAGGATAAGTTTAGATTTTAAATTTTCAAACTTACTAATCATTGGCTGATTAATAGTTTTAAATCTCATGTATTATTTTATTGATAATTACTACTATTAATGAATTTATAGCCTGAAATATATTTAAAGATAGAATTTAATTTGTTGTATGTTGTGTTGTTGTGAAACTATGTTTATTTCCAAATTTTAATCAGAATTTATTTTCTTTACATTGGATTTGTTATTTAATTGTGGGATAAACGACTGTAATATTGATTTTGACAAGATCTCATTTGAAAGAGTTTTGTTGAAAACTTGTGAATTTATTAGTTTTAAGTAACCTAGGTGATTAGAGATGGGAATACACCAAACATAAGTTCTTAATTTGACTTTGTCCATATGAAGTTTTGATATATTATGCCATAGAGAAAATGAAAGTAGGACCAGCTCTTGATTGCGTCTGCTTTATTTAACCATCAAGACTGTGGTAGAAATTTAAAGTTCAGTGTGCAGTGATTGACAAATCAGTTTTAGAGTTTCAGGACTTGTTTGTTTGTAAATCTAACAAATTAATTGATTTATTATTGTGAGACTTATACAGATCTCACTAACAAAAAATTATGCGCCCGACCACCCAATTGAGGCAGTCGAGAAGGTAACCGTCTCGTTGTGCATTAGAACAGCCTGCACTCCTAAGTTTAGTGTCTTCGTGAAATCCACTAATACTTCACCGCCAGGTAAGGTATGTTTTTAAATCTAACGATTTGAAAGCCTATACATTTTACGTGTCACTACAAAGTAAAATGATACCTATCGGTGATTATTCAACGAACACTCTACCAACAGTTTTTTGAATTTCAACGAACTTGCGCATGTTGAAAATATGATTAATTGTCAAGAAACAGATTTTTATAGATTGGTTTCATTACGGATGATAATGTGTCATTGGAAGGTTACAAAAATTTCAAAAACCATTTCATTATTATCTATATCGTTTGAAGTAGGTATTGTTTTAAATTTAAAGGTAGTTAAAATACTACCCACTAACAAAAATTACGTTGCTCGACTTTTCCAATTTGGAAAGCGCAAAAG